>JBBBVM010000967.1:4891261-6114076 GCA_037355625.1 Petunia x hybrida | reverse complement strand
GCACAAGGTGTCAAAGCAAGGGATCGAGGTAGATAAAGCGAAGATTGAGGCTATTGAGAAATTACCACCACCTATCTCTGTTAAGGGGGTGCGTAGTTTCTTGGGACATGCAGGCTTCTATAGGCGTTTCATAAAGGACTTCTCCAAAATTTCTAATCCCATGTGCAAGTTGTTGGAGAAGGATGTGAAATTTGAGTTTAATGATGCTTGTCTCAAGGCATTTGAAGAATTGAAGAAAAGGTTGGTGACTGCACCAATCATCATTGCTCCTGACTGGTCTTTGCCATTTGAATTGATGTGTGATGCGAGTGATAATGCTATTGGGGCTGTTCTAGGCCAAAGAATTGGAAGAATCTTTCACTCCATCTATTATGCAAGCAAGACCCTTGATGCAGCCCAATCCAATTATACCACCACTGAGAAAGAGTTGCTAGCCGTAGTGTATGCTTTTGATAAATTCAGATCTTATTTGGTTGGCACTCGTGTTGTTGTCTACACTGATCATGCCGCAATCCGGTATTTGTTTGAGAAGAAGGATTCCAAACCTAGGCTAATTAGATGGGTTCTCCTATTGCAAGAGTTTGATGTTGAAATTCGAGATCGCAAGGGGACTGAGAATCAAGTAGCTGATCATTTGTCAAGGCTGGAGAATAGAGATCATGTAGATGAAGGGCCTGAGATTAAAGAGGTATTCCCTGATGAGCAGCTTTTTGCTTTAGCTGCAGCCGAGGTGCCATAGTATGCTGATATGGTGAACTTAATTGTGAGTAATGTGTATCCTCCTGGGGCTGCAGCTGAGCAAAGGCACAAACTCCTTCATGAGAGCAGATTTTATGTGTGGGATGAGCCTTATTTGTACAAGATAGGCCCTGACCAATTAGCTAGGAGATGCATTCCAAGGGAAGAAGTTGAGCCAATTCTACAGAGCTGCCATTCCTCTCCTTATGGTGGCCATCTTGGTGGAGATCGAACAGCTGCAAAGGTACTTCAGTCTGGGTTCTTTTGGCCTACTTTGTTTAGAGATGCTCATGTTTTTGTTAAGCAGTGTGATCGTTTCCAAAGAACGGGTACTATTTCTAGGCGTCACGAGATGCCTTTGAACAATATTCTGGAGACTGAGCTATTTGATTGTTGGGGGATTGACTTTATGGGTCCGTTCCCGCCTTCCATGGGCCACAAATACATTCTTGTGGCAGTTGATTATGTATCTAAATGGGTGGAGGCTGTGGCACTTCCAACAAATGATGCGAGTGTAGTGGTGAAATTCTTGAAGAAAAATATTTTCACTCGTTTTAGGACACCGCGGGCTATAATCAGTGATGAAGGTACTCATTTTTGCAACCAGTTGTTCAATAAATTGTTGGCCAAGTATGGGGTTCGCCACAAGGTGGCAACTGCTTATCATCCCCAAACTAGTGGCCAAGTGGAAGTGTCTAATAGAGAGATCAAGCAAATCCTTGAGAAGACTGTGAATGCCTCGAGGAAGGATTGGGCTATGAAGTTAGATGATGCTCTTTGGGCCTATCAGACTGCATTTAAAACGCCTATTGGAACTTCTCCATATAGGCTTGTTTATGGTAAGGCCTGTCACTTGCCCGTTGAGCTAGAGCATAAAGCATATTGGGCGATTCAAAAGCTCAATCTTGATATGGCCTTGGCGGGTGAGAAGAGAATGCTTCAATTGCATGAGCTTGAAGAGTTCCGTTTCCATGCGTATGAAAATGCAAAATTGTATAAGGAACGGACAAAGAAGTGGCATGACAAGCACATTGAGCATCGTCAGTTTGAGCCTGGGCAGCTGGTGTTGTTGTTTAATTCGAGGTTGAAGCTATTTCCGGGCAAGTTGAAGTCTAGATGGTCGGGGCCGTTTGAAGTAGTTCATGTTACTGCACATGGAGCGGTTGAGTTGAGAGCCCCCGATTCGGAGAAGACGTTCTTGGTGAATGGCCAAAGGGTGAAGCATTATTGGGGAGGTTTGGTGAATCATCGTACCTCCATTACTTTGAGGGACCCATGATTGCTACTCGTCGTGCCACGACGTTAAATAAGGCACTTCTCGGGAGGCAACCCGAGTTTGTACTTGTAATAGTTTAGTTGTTTTGTGTTTTATAGTGTCACGTCATTTTTGTTTTGTTGTGTCATTTTTGTAGGTGTCGGGAGTGCTAAACGAGATGCAGTTGATGTATTGAGGGGTATGGGACACTTTGAGGCATGTCCCGCGCTTGGGTTCGCACTTGGAATCGAAAAATTGGTACGAAAAAAATTGCTCGGGCGCGTTTGGGAGCGCCCTGCGCCTCCCAACGCGCCTGGATAACCCCTGAAGCAAAAAGGCTGGGCGCCTTAGGCCCGCCCCGCGCCTCCCATCGCGCGAGGGTGGGCAGAATGTCAAGAATTTCCCGCGCCTTTGTGGCGCGCCGCGGAGCCTACCGCGCTAGGCTAAATTTCTAAAAAATCCGGGTCCAAACAGGTTTTAACCCGCGACCCGGACCCTCTTTTCCCCTCTTTACCCGATCCCCTCCCCTTTTCTTCATTATTTTCTCTCAAAACACTCCCAAAAACTCTCCCAACTCGTTCCTAATTCTTGGAATTAATCACAAGTTCTTCTCCACTCAATCTAACCTCTTCAAGTAAGTAATTCTCTCCCTTCTTTTTCCATTACATGTAAGTTAACAATCTCTTTCCATGTTTAATTCCTTAACTAGTATGCAAGCTTGTGATTAAAATTTGATCTTAAAGTGCTTAGATTCATAATTGTGCTTCATGTTTAGCTTGTGTACTTGTAAAAAGGGATCTCCCAATAATTTGGGAGGGTTGATACACTAATTTAGCCATTGAAATTGCAAGTTGAAAATTGTGCACACCAAGTGTTTGACAAAATGCCTCAACTATGAATAATGCTTAACCTTGTGAATTCTTGAGTAGCAATGGTATCCTTAGGCTTAAGTTGAACATTGGATGTCTTACATGCATAAAATTGGCTATTTTGTAACCTCCACTAGCTTGATCATGAAGTCCACACCCGTGGCAATTTGTGCAATGCTAGTTTTTGCTAAGTGTGGGGTCGCTCGTGGTTATGAGTTGAATTGTTGATACATAGAATGAGCGATAGGTGTGGGGTGGTGACCCACCCAATTCACTTTGTGCTTGAATTGGAATCTCATATTGGCAATTTTTGTTTGATGTAGGTACCACGGTTAGAACATCCACCAAAACGGGCCCTTCCTCCGCCTCGGCTCCTAAAAAGTCATTACAAGCCGAGGCTTCATCGAGCAAAGCAAAGGGCAAGGCACCGGCCAAGCCCAAGGCCAAGGCTAAGGCTAGAGTTCCTAAAGATGCGGTGCCTATCCCAAGGCCCGGTGGTAAGACGAGGTTCGGCCTCTCTTTTGTGAAGAAGGGTGAATGCCAAGCTTGGTACAAGAGTGTGAGGCTTGCGGGATATATTCCCGAGCAAGCAATTGATGAGAGGAAGTTGACGCAGAAGTTTCGGGGCGTGAGAGAGGATATTCACGCCTTGCATTGGGACTCGGTCTTTGAGAGTCTGGGCCATGCTAACCTTGACTTGGTGCAGGAGTTCTATGCCAATTGGGACCCTATGGAAGCGTGGAAAGATGATGACATGGTCTCTATTCGGGGGAAAAAGATGAAACTGGATCACACTGCATTGAACACTTTCTTAGGGGTAGAGGACCCAGACTATGATGAGCTGCGGGACTTTATTAAGAAGCCTGATTACAAGGCCATGCGGGAGACATTGTGTGGTGAGAGCTCCACTCATAGGTGGGAGCGAACTGAGACAGGAAGACACAAGCACATGCTCTTTTCGCAATTTTTGAAGACAGCTCGTGTGTGGATGAGGTTAATCAATGCACGCATCATACTTGCGTCTCATTATTTCGAGGTCACCAAGACTCGGGCGTGCATGATTTACTTTTTCATGACCCGGAGGCCGGTTAAAATTGGCTACTATATGCTGAAGGTGATGCGAGAGCAAAGGAAATCGAAGACATGTAGCCGATTGTACTTTGGGAACATTCTCACCCGGTATCTGGAGCAGGCTGGAGTCCCAGTTGATGAGGTCGGGGATCGCATTGTTCCCGACATTGAGAAGCCTTTTGATATCGCCTCGGTGAAGAGTGAGACCACCACTGCACCAGTACGATTGACAGCAGACGAGTGGCGAGACACTGACGCCAACTTGTCCGCACGTCAGTACTTGATGATGGAGCACATGGCCCGGCAGGCTGGCATGGATATGGCTGTGCTTGATCGCACAGTTCCTTTATTGGAGTCTTCGAGACGCCTGCTGGGTATGACTCAGGCGGTGGTGCTGCCCCCGGCGGAGGATGAGAACACTGATTCGGACATCGTTGACCGTGATCCGGACAGTGAGGCTGTGGAGACAGATGCTGAGGGAGGTGCCACAGATGTGGAGGAGGAGGATTAGGACCGCACTCCAGCGCACCACCCATTGTAGGCCGACTGGCCTTCAGGGAAGTTTTCTTTACTCTTGCACTTTCTTCTTTGTCGCACTGAGGACACTGCTTGTTTTAAGTGTGGGGTGGGGGAACTCCCCTTTATTTTTGAGGTTAGGGATGCATGTACCGTTAGGGATTTTTCTTTTGTCACTTGACTTTATTTTTATTTGTTTCTTGCTTTAATATATGAAAAAATGAAAAAAAAAATTAGAAAACCAATGAAAAATTGCAAAAAGATTTTCTTTTTAGTCTTTATTAGTGGTACATGTCATCCACCCTGTGATTTTTTTTATGGCCTCGGTTCTTTTCCACGGGGAGGCCTTTGAACCGGGTAGTTTTTATTTTATTAGGATTAGAGTAGTTAGTTGTTAGATGGCCCTAGACGAAAGGAATAGGTGGAATGCTAGGTGCTTTTGACTTGTTTGATACCGGTGGACTTGAACTTGTTGCATGTGCTATTTGTGGTGTCCTTTGGTTTTAAATTGAGATGCATGCCTAGAAAAAAATTGGAACGACCCCCTTGAGATGCTTGAGTCCACTCGCTTGGCTTTATTGTGAACCTTTGTGCATTAGTGCATAATTGTCCATAATTTGCACTCTATTTGCTTGATTGAGAGTTGTGATGGAGCCTTTTTGTGTAGACTGTATGCAATGTGAGTTGTGAGGCATATTCTTATTATGCTCCATGTTGCATATTGGTGTCTAGAACTTGCCCCGTGTGTGTGCAAAGCGAAATCCTAGGTTTACTCTAGTCGGGAAATGATACAGGCTTTCTCTTGATTTGCCTACCCTTTTTGTATACATCTTTGGACTTGATTGTTGTGACCATATTGACCTCTTGTTGGCACCCACACCCCAAGCCTACCCACTTGTTCTAAATTGCCTTCTTTTGGCCCTTTTACTCCGTAAGCACTTTAATTGATAATGTTATATTATTGTGGAGTTTGTGGTTGAAATATTGGGAGGTTTTTGAGTGGAACCAATGAGGGGAATATTTGATAAAATTGTGAAGTAGTTGAAGGAGCATTGGCAAGGTTTGGAAAGATTGAATAGAAAAAAAAAATGATGAAAAAAAAATTAAAAAAAAGCTGAAAAAATGAAAAAGAGAAAAGAAAAGAATATCCATCCTTGCTAGTGTTGTGCTTAAAAGAAAAAATTGCTACTTGTTGAAAAAGGTGTGTGTGAAAGTTGTTGATTGGGTGGCTTTGATGAGACTTGTGCTTAATTTGTATTGTGATGTATTAAAGTGCTTAGGGAGGTAGTCACTATTACCCATATGTATCCTACCAGCCCTTAGCTTACATTACAACCTTGCAAAGTCCTAGTTAATCCCGATTGGAGTGAGCTTACATTAGTGGAGTCCTACACTACGGGCAAGCCTATGGTACATCATGTGTGACGTGTGAGATTTTCATGAGAGTGAGTGAATTCTTTCTATGCTATTGTCCCCGTTCTATTCTTGATATTCATTGTTGTGTGTGATATTTGGGGGACACTCTCTTACTTCATTTTGGTGAGGGCACATGGTTTGCATGAGATAGGTGAAGTTGTGGCTTCTTGGTTGAGTAGATAAGCGTGACTTTGTGGGAGCATGGTTGCAATGAGTTGAGTTTGTGCATTTGAGCTATCTTGGGGTGGTTGTTCTCGTGTTTTTGATGTTTGATAAATTGTTGGCATGTTTGTTGGACCCATAGTAGTCATGTATGCAGTTGTTCAATGGTCGGTATCAACTATAGTCATAAGCAGACCTGTTCTACCTAGGTTGGGAAGTTAGTTATGAATTGCTCGAGGGCGAGCAAAGGTTCAAGTGTGGGGTGGTGATGTTTGGCATTTTATGCCTATATTTCCTTAATATTTCCTCACGTTTGAGTACTTTATTCGCCCGTTTTCTAGTTGATGAATGTGATTTTGCACTGATTTTGTGTTGTATGTGTGTAGATCGTTATGAAGTAAAATTGGAGCTTTAAAGAGCATGATCGAGCAAAAAATGGTTGGAAGTTGATTGACGATTGGATCGAGCACACGAAGGCATGACACGAAGTGAGCTGCGGGGCAAGGAGAAGCAGAAATTGCCCAGCGCTGTGAGTGGCGCATCGCGCCCCTAAGGCGCCCAAGCTTCTGGCGCATTTTTTCAGCGCGGGGCGTGGCTATTGCGCGTGGATTTCGACGGGAACTGCCTAGTTGAGCGCGTTCTGAGGCGCGGGGCACCAGTTACAGCGCCCCTGGAGCGTTTTTGGACTTCCTACTTCGTATAGGCTTAGGCGTAACTTATTACTAGGCTTTTGTAAATACTATAAATACTCTTTTACTTAGTTTTTGAAAGGAGTTGAGACTTTGGAGCAATTGAGAGCACCATACTTCAGTGAACAAGGGTTTAATTACTATTCTTTCATCTATTAATCTATTTCATCATTATTTCATCAATTCATTGCCTTGTGATTATGAGTATGCGTGGCTAAATCTTACGTTCTAGGGTTAGAGTATTTCATGAAAGTTGATGTTCGAAGATTGAATTCCATATATTGAATTCCATAACGGATTACTTATTCTTTCTTGATTTCACTTGTGTAATTATCAGGGCCCGGTAATTATGCATTATCTATGGTTTTTAGATTGAACAAGAAAGAGGAAATTTATGAACGCAATAAGAAAGAGTAGGGCTAGATTGTGAACCTGGGCATCGGGGAACCAATTTGTGAGTAGGATAGACATATACTTGCTCGCCTAGCTTAACTAATTACAGGATTCATTAATGCGTGCACGTGATTCAACCCATAGACATATAGGGATTGGAGTAGCCTGCATAGACCGTGAAGAATCGAAAGATTTTTACGGGTACATTTAATCTGTTAGTTAGTAATCCGGGTTTTGAGAAGTGGAATCAATTGTAAAACTCAACTGGATTGTTCGTAACTCTGACCCTGGACCGTCTCTTTAATATTATTTACAACCAACGTTTGCTCCATTGTTTGACTGAATTTACACCAGTTTAATTACTGTTCTTTAGTTACTAAAACCTCCACTATTGGAAAAAAATCCCTGAGTAGTAGTTAGAAATTGTTTGTTAAGCGTCAGTCTGAATAGTCCTCGTGGGAACGATACTCTACTTTCACTTTACTACTTGTCGACCACGTATACTTGCGTGTGCGTTGGGAGCAACAGGTTGGAGCCTGGAGGAATACTAAATACTAGAGAAATTGCATTACCCTCATTTCACTCGATCTGGTCCTTACTCCTTATAGTATACAGTATTAAATTTGAAGGAAATTAATAAGATTTGGGTCAACTCAAAGAAACAAAATAGTACTATATACTGTATTAACTAAAAAGGAAAGAAAATAAGAAGAGACACAACTGTTGCAGAGGGATGTGTCTTACTTTAAATATGAAAAAATTGTCTAGTTTATCCTGTACAAGTTTTTGAGTCCAGTAGCTTTTGAGCATCATTCTAACATATTCGTTCCCTGTTAAGAAAGCTATTTAACATATAGTCTCAGTCGCCAGAATTTGCCAAAACTCATGGCAAATTGTCAGCCCCGTCAGGAACTCAGTGTGGCAACTGTAGCTATAAATGAAATAATTCTTCTACGCGGGTCAAAATTGTGACACTAAATTAAGAATAAAGGACTATTCTTCGAGTTCTTTGCAGTTTGAATCTTTAATGTAAAATAGAAAAAATGCAACTAATATTCCCTAATAATTACTGTATCTATGCTAGCGTTTGGACATAGATTTGGTTGAAACTTAGACAATTTGAGTTTTTAAAGTTGAGTTGAAAAATATTTTCCATAATTTAAAATTGTGTTTGGACATACATTGTACTTGAAAAAACTATTGAAATTTGTGAGTAGAAAAAAACAAAAACTCCCAAAAACTTGAAATCTTGGTTTAGAATTTGGTCAAGTAAAATAAATAAGTATTTTTTTTCAAAAAATGCTCCCAAATTTTATAAACAAATGGGAGCTATATTTAGCTTCGAAGGCATCAGGTGCTATTCTTCTCCTGCTTCAGTGTCTCCGTCAGATTTCCAATAACTTCGTCTTTTGTGCTACAACAGATATATAGAAGGCCTCACTTAAATCATCTTTTGTGCTACAACAGATATATAGAAGGCCTCACCTAAATCATACTCAGTACAATTTCATGAAGTCTTATTTCTTTTTCTGATATTGCAAATACCAAAGAGACATGCCTAGATTAAGATTTTGAACATGAATTTCACAGTAGTAATTTTGTCATCTCCTAATAATGTGCCCACCAAAGAGCAAAGACTTTGACAATGTCAAAGTCGACATCAAATCATTATTATATACTTATAGTAATAAAAAATAATTCTGCCACCAATTATTTTATCTAGTCCATTATGAATTTGCAAATCAATCCATGAATCTAGTACTCTTTTCTTTCTATTTGCAAAGAAACCACAAACAAATGATAGGCATTAGTCGCACTGAAATTGTTTGTAAGGTTGAGATTCAGAGGCTACATATGTTGCAGCAGTAAAGATATCATGGGGATCTGGAGATGACGTTGAACCAGGATATGAATGCCTACCCAATTTCTTATAAATAAAGGGTGTGTTTGGTATGGGGAAAATTTCTCATTTTTCCATGTTTGGTTGTCTTATATGAGTTGAAAAATATTTTCCTAGAATACCAATTTTCCTCCAAATAGAGAAAAATATTTTCCCTAAAAAAGAAGGGAAAACATTTTCCACAAATGCACACTAAACCCTAACCCACCCCCTGCTCCCCCAAACCTCCGCCTTACCCAACCAAAAACTTCCCTGCTGCCCCTGGCCTCACCTCTCTCCCCACCCACCACCTCTCCATCCCAAACCCCCCACTACCACGCCACTGGAAACGCACTGGTTCCCGATGCTGACGACAGGAATACACTCCGTTTCCAACGCCGACAGCGGAAACGTTGTGTTTTTCCATCTCCGGAACCATTTGCTTCCATGTCGACCCTCGTCCATCGCCTCCTTCAATGGCAGCTGTAATACAAACACCATTCTTACCACCATCATGTCCCTGGCACTATCTGTGGCGTTCTCCGATGATTCGCGACAAACGGCAGTAGGTCGCGCAGATCTGCCGTCGATTTCTCTAACAACTGCATTTTTTAGGGTTTTGGGGTGAAAGTGTAATGGTCGTAGGTATTGTGTGAAGAAGACGAGTTGGGAAGCTGATGAGTTAGATTGGAATGAGGAATTAGGAAAGAGTGCGGGAGCTGAGTTGAGTAAGTAGGGTGACACGTGGCGAGGCGTAGTGCAGTGAGCGTGTGAGATGAAAGGCAGGGATGCATTACGGAAAGAACGGTCAAGATGAGTCTTTAGAGGCGGTTAGTATGCTGATGGGCCAAATCAATTCAGAAGTAGTTACAGTTCTTGGGCTGGACTGGAGTTAATTAGATTTGGATCAGATATTTTCTTACCTTTACTTTCTCTCAATTTCTAACCCAATTTCCTCTTTCACTCTTTCAGTTCATGTATCAATTTTAGTTCAGTTTAATAAAAGTGCAATTTCAATTCTATTTTAATTTAAGATCATTACAAGTGGTATCAAGAGCCATTTCCTGGCACAACAATGGTGGAATCACATTCAAAGACTACTAAGGAATACATTGCAAGGGTAGAAAATCAATTACAACATCATATCTCTACTACAAATCATAAACTAGAAGAGAATAATTTCAAAATTGATGCGCTAAGTCACAAATTTGATGAAATATTCGAGAAATTATTAAGCCAGCAAAAACCAGCAGGAGAATCTTCAAGTGGAGCAACCCACAAGAATAGGGCCTCAGAAATTCAAGAACTGACTCCAAGTGCGAACACAGGTTGGGCCATTTTTACCCAAGTTCAAATTTCCTTACTATAATAGCAATGATGACTCCAGAGCCTGGTTGAGAAAATGTGAAAAATATTTTAGTTTGTATGACATAACTGATAAACAAGACAAGTTAGAATCTGCAACTTTGCATTTGAATGAGAAAGCAGAAACATGGTTTTTTTCCATTCAAATCAGTAGAAGGGTTATCAAATGGAGAGAATTTACTATTGAAATTTGTAAGAGATTTACAGAAGTAGGTAATGATACCCTAGTGGATAAATTTAACAAAATTATATAAAAAGGGACTGTTAATGAATATTTAGAAGAGTTTGAACAATTAAGAACTTGGGTGTTGATTCGCAGTCCTACTATACCTGAAGATTTCTTTTTAGAGACTTTTATTGGAGGATTGACAGAAGATATCAAGCACACAGTTAGGTTGCTTACGCCATTTTCCTTAAGCCAAGCAGTGGATCGAGCTAGACATCAAGAGAGAATGGTGGATTTTAACAATAGGAAGAATAAGGTGCAGGCTGTAAGATACTCGGGCCAATTATCTACTGGTGGAAATGGGTGGAATCCTAAAGGGGTTACAGGTGGAAAGGATCTTACTGCCATGAATACCCAAAATAATATGTTGATGGAATATAGAAAAGCAAACAGGTTATGCTACAAATGTGGGGAAAAAATATTCATTTGGGCATCAATGCAAGACCAAACACTTGAATGCTACGAAGGGCATAGAGTTAGAAGAAGGAGCAATGACTATAGGATAGGAAGGCTACATGGAGATGGACCAAATGGAGGTGGAAGAAAATGAGGCAATCAGTCTCAATGCCTTATAAAGTACCTGTGTACCCAACACCATAAGATTAATAGGGGAAGCTAAGAACAGGAAACTAACTATTCTAGTTGATTCTGGCAGCACCCGTAGTTTCCCAGATTATGATGCTGCAAGACAGTTGGGATGTCATTTGGTGAAAGATATTCCTATGAAGGTGACTGTGGCCAATGGCAGTCACCTCATGAGCTTCCATTCTTGCCCAAATTTTAGATGGAAGATTCAAGGGGTGCAGTTTGAAGACCATATGAGAGTTATTCAATTAGGGGGTTGTGATATAGTGCTGGGAGCAGACTGGATGAAAAACCACAACCCTGTCAAATTTGACTTTGTGGATTGTAAGTTGCAAGTGAGACTTAAGGGCAAGAAGGTGGTGTTAAAGGGAATTACTGAACAAGGCAAGCCATAGAGCATGACTGCAAGTAGTGTGAAACAAATTTTCAAGAAAGGTCAGGTTTTATGGGGTCATTTATTTACCTTTTCAGCCACTATGATAGAAGACCAGGAGAGTATACCTGAAGAAATTGAGCAAGTACTGGAGGAGTTCCCTGATGTATTTGTGGAACCAAAGTCCCTTCCTCCAAACAGACTTCATAATCACTTCATCCCCTTAAAACCTGAGGCAATACCAGTTAACATCAGACATTATAGATACAATTACTTTAAAAAAAGTTAAATAGAGAAGTAGGTGAATGAAATGTTGAGCAATGGTATTATTCAACCTAGTCACCCTCCATTTTCTTCTCCAGTGTTGCTCGTCAAGAAGAAAGATGGTAGTTGGAGGTTTTGCGTTGATTATAAAGAACTTAATAAGATGACTATGAAGAACAAATTCCCTATACCTTTAGTGGATGATTTAATGGATGAACTTAGTGGGTCTGTGGTCTTTTCTAAAATAGACCTGAGTGCAGGATATCACCAAGTGAGGATGAATGAATCTGATATACATAAAATAGGGTTTAGGACACACTTAGGGCACTATGAGTTCAAGGTCATGCCTTTTGGCTTGACTAATGCCCCTGTTACATTTCAAGGGTTGATGAATGATGTATTTAAACCTTATTTGAGGCAATTTGTGCTATTATTTTTTGATGATATACTAATATATAATGCATCATTGACAGAACATATAGAGCACTTCAGGAAGGTACTGGAGCTTTTGAGAAGGGATAAATTGTATGCCAAGAGATCTAAATATTCCTTTGGGCAAGATAGAGTGGAGTACCTAGGTCACATTATCACTGGTAGAAGAGTATCTACTGACTCTAAAAAGGTGGAGGCTATGACTGATTGGCCTATACCAAAAACCATCAAGGCACTCAGAGGATTCCTTGGCTTAACAGGCTACTATAGAAGATTCATTAGAGGCTATGGAATTATAAGCAAATCATTGACTAGCCTACTAAAAAATAACGACTTTCATTGGAACCAAGAGGCAGACTTGGCTTTTCAGCAATTAAAGCAAACTATGACAACTGCCCTTGTCTTAGCCTTGGCATATTTCACTAAAACTTTTGTTGTGGAGACTGATGCATGTGCCAAAGGAATGGGAGTTGTTTTGATGCAAGAAGGGAAACTAGTGGCATTTTTTTGATAAGGCATTGGGTCTTAAGCATTGGGGACTATCTACCTAGAAAAAAAGGAATATATGGTTGTTCTAGCAGTAATGGATAGATGGAGACACTATCTCCAAGGAGGCCATTTTGTGATAAGAACAGATCATCATAGCTTAAAATACCTTCTAGAACAAAAAGTGACAACATCACTTCAACAGAAAGGGTTAACCAAGCTGCTGGGGTTGGATTATGATGTTCAATACAAGAAGGGTGCAGAGAATAGAGTGGCTGATGCATTGTCTAGGAGGGATGAAGGACAAGCCACTTTGCATAGCATTACTATGGTACAACCAGAGTGGATACATGAGGTGGTTTTCAGTTATGAACAAGACCCTATGGCACTACAGTTGCTGACTGTATTGACTACTTCACCTAATTCTAAACCAAAGTACACACAGCATCAGGGAGTAATTAGGCACAAATTGAAGATATATGTAGGCTCTAGTACTACTTTGAGGCACCAGATTTTCGAGGCATTGCATCATTCTGCCTTGGGAGGCCACTCAGGTCAATAAGGCACTTGTAAGAGAATCCATGCCTTATTCTACTGGCCAAACATGAAGGCTGACATAATTAGGTGGGTTTGTGAGTGTGATACTTGTCAGAGAACAAAGATAGAGAATGTGCATTATCCAGGCCTCTTACAACCCCTCCCAATCCCTGATCAGCCGTGGCATGATATAGCCATGTATTTCATTGAGAGATTACCTCACTCATGTCACAAAAGTACTATCTTAGTGGTGGTGGATCGCTTGATAAAGTATGGGCATTTTCTAGCCTTAAAACACCCTTATACTGCTAAAGAGGTGGCTGACTTATTTTTACAGGAGATATACAAACTGCATGGCCTTCCCAGGTTTATTGTGTCAGGCAGAGATCCAGTCTTCACAAGTCAATTTTGGCAGCAACTCTTTAAGACTATGGGCACCAGACTAGCCATGTCTACTGCCTTCCACCCTCAGACAGACGGGAACACAGAGAGGCTGAATAAGTGCCTCGAGAACTACTTGCATGCCATGGTTTTTTCTAAGCCAAAGCAATGGGTACAATGGCTACCACTGGCAGAGTGGTGGTACAACACCAACCACCATACTTCTCTGCAAACCACTCCCTTTGAGGCTCTATATGAGTTCCCACCCCCTCAAGTTCCCATGGGTTCCCTCCCCTCTACCACGAATACAGCAGCACGGCTGTGCCTTAACCAAAGACAATCCATGCTACAACACCTTAAGGAAAACCTCAGACAAGCCCAAAGCCGCATGAAACAGTATGCAGACAACAATAGAACTGAGCGTACATTCAAGGAAGTTGATTCAGTCTACATAAAATTACAGCCATATCGACAGTCGTCGGTAGCTATTAGGAGGAATTTGAAGTTAAGTGCAAAGTATTACGAGCCATATAAAATACTAAGGAGAATTGGAAACATCGCTTACCAATTAGATCTGCCACCAGGGGCTCAAACCCACCCCGTGTTTCACGCTTCACAACTCAAAAAATGGGTCGGTCCAGATATCAGCACGCAACAGCAGCCTTCTATATGCGACGGCGACGACAACATGTTGATCTAACCTGAGGCTATATTGCAACGTCGGATGGTGAAGGTCAATAATGTGGTCGGAGTAAGGGTTCTTGTGAAGTGGATGAATCTGGGGCCTCAAGAGGCGACATGTAAGGCTTGGAGTTATGTAAAAAGTACTTTTCTGGAGTTCGTGGCTAGCCTCCGACCTTGAGGACAATGTCGATTTGAACGAGGAAGCGGTGTAATGGTCGTAGGTATTTTGTGAAGAAGACGAGTTGGGAAGCTGATGAGTTAGATTGGAATGAGGAATTAGGAAAGAGTGCGGGAGCTGAGTGGAGTAAGTAGGGTGACACGTGGCGAGGTGTAGTGCAGTGAGCGTGTGAGATGAAAGGATGCATTATGGAAAGAACACTCAAGATGAGTCTTTAGAGGGCCATTTAGTATGCTGACGGCCAGATCAATTCAGAAGTAGTTATAGTTCTTGGGCTGGACTGGAGTTAGTTAGATTTGGATCAGATATTTTCTTACCTTTACTTTCTCTCAATTTCTAACCCAATTTCCTCTTTCACTCTTTCAGTTCATGTATCAATTTTAGTTCAGTTTATTAATAGCGCAATTTCAATTCTATTTCAATTTAAGATCATTACAGAAAGGGAGAGGGTGGATGGGGGTGGGTGTGGTTTTTTTGGGGGGGGGGGGGGGGGAGGGGGTGGCGATGAGGTGTATTGGGGTAAGAATTGGAAAACTAAATAAAAAAAATTATTTTTTTCCTACGTTACTATCAAACACAAGAAAACTAGTTAAGACTCATTTATTTTCCTTTATACCAAACACACCCAAAATTACTAGTATTAGGGAATCTATAAGTTGCATTTTGCCTACGTTGTCTTCATAAATTAAATGACATATATTTTTCTGGTTTGCGAGAATCTAAAGGAGATAAGCGTGTACTAAGTCATTAAAGTGTAAATCTTAAAATAGCACATAATTTAAGGGTGCACATTGCAAAGAACTCCCATTTTTTCGTTTTTCACCGTAAAAAGATTTAGAATGTAAATCTACATGATGTAGTTTGTATTTTAGTTTACATGTGATTATATTTAAGACAAATGCCGATACTTCAACAGTTCATCTAATAGCTTACGGAAAAGGGTCATATCTACCCCTGTACTATTTAATATTAGTTATAACTCATCTCCATTATACTTTTTATTGGTTTCTACCCCTGTTGTTAACAAAACTGATATGTACCCCTCATTTTAACGACCCCCTTAAACCCCCACGTGGCAGCCATCCAGCCAACCAACCCACTTAATCCCTTACCCAAACCAAATAACCCATCCCCAACTAAATATGACCAAAAAGACCCGTGCAAATTAAAACCCCATCAACATTTTGCCCGACCCACATGACCCAGTCCAAAACACAAATAAGCACCATCACCCTCCCTATTTCTTTGAAAACTCACCATCACCGGAAAAATCTGCCCGTTCGGCAAGATTGTAAAATATTTTTCAAGAATAAGTTATTATGGACACGAGAGCATCATGATGGGCGGATCGGGTCAAAAATCAATGTCACTTTTGTCGGTGGAGCTGGTGTTGGTAAAGTGGATATTGTGAATTTAGAAGAGTTGAAGAGATTAGGAAAGTAGAATTATAGAAAGGGTCAAGTTTTAGAAGCTTTAAAATTTCATGCTAAAGCAATAGGGTCAATTTTTAAAAGCTTTAAAATTGTCAGATGCATTCAGTTAAAAGGATCATATTTCTTAAACCACCAGCTGCGTCAATGGCAGCACCAGGAGACATAATTGATTCATCTTTGATTGCTCAAGCAACAAAAGTATCCACCCTCCCATGGAGTCGTTTTCATATAAGACTTTATGCTTTTCTTCTCTGTTATCCAAGATAAAATATATGTTAAAGCATGTACTGTTTATACGATGGAAGAAGCAATTGCTAGTTGTCGAGATGTAGGTTATCCTACAATGATCTGCGTCGCTGGGTGGTGGTGGTAAAGGCATAAAAATGTATTTCATTGATAAACAAGGCACTGTAGTAGTGCAAATTTGAAATTAATTTGATATATTAATCTTGCTAAAAATATATTTAAGAATAAGCAGAATACGTAAGCTATTCGCTCAACCTCATGCATGTTTTATTGTTGGTTATTACAAATCCTGTCAATGTGCGAATAATTTGGATGTTTTGTTATGAAATGTGAATAATTTAGATTTTAGAGGTTTTATTCTAATTTTGCCTCTTTCACAAGGAAGAAGGTGATGGACATATGTTTAATTGACCTGAAAAGTGTCATTGGGTCAGGTTTTAATTTGGATTAAAAGGTTTGCTACTAATGGGGGATTAAAAAAAAGTTGAGGCTTTAGATGGATGACATGTGGAGTAGGTGAAGTTGGGGTGGGGTCTCCGTTAAAATAAGGGGTAGATATATCAGTTTTGCTAACGGCAGAGGTAAAAACCAATAAAAAATATAATAGAGGTGAGTTATAACTAATATTAAATAGTATAAGGGTAGATATGACCCTTTTCTCAATAGCTTATCTATGGGTTTGATCTAGTAAACATGTTAACTAAAAATGACGTGAGTACAAGTTCTGGGTATTTTCTTACTTAAAAGAGAGATCTACAGAAATATGATACTTCAACAAAAATGTTTAACTTTTGCCAACCCACTCCCACACTGCCCCCCCCCCCCCCCCCCCAAATTATTTTAGTCCTTGACTCTAGAATGTAGAGTACTCTTTGGCAATTCGCCAGGATATATTCAGAAAGTTTATGTTGGGTAGGAGTGTTTATGGATTGGTGCAGTTCGATTTTTAGTTTATCGTTAACGGTATATTGGTTATTGGTATGTAATTATACAAAATCAATAATGTATCGATAAGCTATCGATTTATCAGTACCGGCTCTTAACAGTGCGGTAGTTAACAGTTCGATAACGGGTATTACAAATAACTATTGTTGAATTAAACAATACTAGTAAATATTCTCGCATCCTACACCTCTACATAGATTATATGGACAATCGTGGTAAACAACACTATAAGGCACATAAAGCATATTCTAAGTTACTACAAACTGGTAACTATGTATAAACATTGAGAATCCTCCATCAAAGGAATCTGATAAAGATTTATTTAAGAGATCTAAGCAGCTCTACGACTAAGCAGTAAGGATTCCATTCACTAAAGTTTTCATCCAAGTCCTGCTAACATAACTTAAAGTAGAAGTCATTATCATTAACAAAGTTTAAACCTATAAACTAAATTTGTACCAAACTAAAATTTAAAAGTGTTAATAAAATAAATAAATTTAAATTATAAAAAAATTATTATCAATATATTGGTACGGTAGGGGTAAAAATATATAAATACCATTATCGTACCGATATCTTACTAGTATCAGAAATCAATACCATTATCGAACAAATTTACCATTATACTGATACCGTCATGCTTATCGTTATCGGTACCGGTACCGGTACCGGCTCAATTTTGGACACCGTTAAGGTTGGGTCTTAGTGGACCACCATAAATTGCTAAAAGTTAAACAATTCTTTTGTCATGGCTAAAGATTAATGTTGGCCGCTGTCAGGGCTACACAGAGAAAACTTTCAAGTTTTTGCATGAACTAGACAAATCTATGATGAGGTACCAGAATTGTCTCTTTTTTTTTTTTTTGAATGACACCAAATATTTTGTACAATTTACAAAACTATGATACTGGAGGCAATGGTTTGCCTTTTAGATTCCGTTTAACATAATGAGCCTCCACTAATATTATTCGGATGGAAATACCCATTATTCTCTCCGTTCCAATTTATGTGGCAGCATTTTCTTTTTAGTTTGTTCAAAAAAGAATGACAACATTCTAAATTTGGTAACAATCTAACTTCAAAATTACAGTTTTGTCATTAATGAAATGATTTACAACCACACAAGCATCTATATCTTATTTTAGACCACAAGTTTTAAAAATCTTCCTTTATTTCTTAAACTCCGTGCCGAGTCAAACTATGACACAATAAGTGGAACGGAGGGAGTGCTACCTAATTAACGACACACGTTTTTCCTCTCTCTAGCTAAATTGTCTTGAAGTCTTGACGGAGCAATACTTACCAAGTTGGAGGTGAGATGTCTTGATGGGGCAAATACTTACCAAGATGAAGGTCATTTACTTAAAATCATGGAAAATAGGGATAAACCTTCAAAAGCAGTGAAATTTGGGGACACTTGGTTATTTGCAATAATTTGCCTTTTTGTCCCCACATAACAATAGCTTAGCGAAAATAGCCTCTGTTTGGTTAAATGAATAAATTCTGGATAAAAATACCCTTATAAATTTATAACAATACCTGTATCCTCACTCTCTTTTTCTCCGTAAGTATTGGCTAAGAAGCCACACTTGTTTTTTGTCCATCTTTCATATACAACACTTGTCATAGAATCTCACATTTTCCTAGATAAAGTGTTGTTTGGGCAACACTTGCCCCTTCAAACGTCTTCCTGCATTCTCCCAGATAACTTGAAGTGTTGTCTAAGAAATACTTGCCACTTGACCTTTTTTTCTAAGAGACAACACTTATCGATTGATAACTTGAAGTGTTGGCTACGGATGAAGCGAATGCCATTTTGCAAAAATTAAGTTAAACGGGGACAAACTCTGAGAACTAGTCAATTTTGGGGACAATGGGTGAAATTTTTAGCCCATGAGAGGAGGAACCCGAATCCCCAATTTGGGATTTGAAGAAACGACCCGTCTGAAAGTGATCGGCGATTTGCTTCTCATTCTACTCATAATCCCTTATATTAATCAACAATTATTAATCATTAATCATAATCTGCAAGGATGGGAGAACTGCAGGTGGAAAAGCATGCTAACTACATTTTAGCTGTTGAAAAGGTAACTAAACTACGAATCTTTTTTCACCTAATTTAATACACGTTCCGTCTCAATTTATGTGACACTTTTTTCTATTTAGTCTATTCAAAAGAGAGTGACACACTTTTATACTTAGTAGCTATTTAATTTTACGAGATGATTCACAGTTATATACAATCGGAAGTCTTCATTTATTTCTTAAATTCAGTGTCCAGTCAAACACGTTTACATAAATTGGAGCGGAGGGAGTAATCTAATTGGCATGCAAATATTTCCTGCTCTATTGTAAGATGAGTAAATATAGTTAAGAATTGATTTTCTTGCTACAATTTATTTTATTTCGACAATGTGTTGTATTCCTTCAGAGGAAAGATGATTTTGAATCCGTCGTAATGGAGCATCTGAGGTTAAATGGGGCATACTGGGGATTAACAACTCTTGATATTTTGGGAAAGTTAGATGCTGTGCATAAAGATGAAGTTATTTCATGGATCATGAAGTGCCAACACGAATCTGGTATATTTTCTTGCACTTTGTTTTATTTTGTTACTGTAAACTTTTCGATATATTGCCAACTGTAGTATAGCTAGTTTGCAGCTGCTCTGTTAAGGTTGGTTGGCTTTATTCTTTTGCTCTGTTAAGTTACCCGATATGATCTTTACGGAAAAGTTCACGTCTCTCTTTGGCTAATATGCAGGTGGATTTGGTGGTAACATTGGACATGATCCACATATGCTGTATACCCTTAGTGCTATTCAAGTCTTGGCCCTATTTGATAAACTACATGTTCTTGACATTGATAAGGTGTCAGGCTGTATCCTTTCATCATGTCTTTTGAAATATGTAATTACTTCAGAGCTTCTGTCAGTTTATCTCTTAAATCTCATCTATACGAACTCTATAGCTCTAATTGCATTCACCGCTTTTGTCAATAACCCTGGAGAGTAGTACTTGGATGTGTTTGGCGGGTTGCTGTTTGATACCTAAAATGTGGTGAAACCAACGAAATGGAACTTATCAGTAGTGTAAAATTAACTTTATTGACAGTGAGTCCATTAATCACCAATTAAGGATTTTGTGCTTGACCAAGGAAGATAAACTTGACTTTTTGGCCAGATATTTCAGTCCTTCAAAATGAAGATGGATCCTTTTCTGGTGACGAGTGGGGTGAAGTTGATACACGGTAATAGCTGCTCATATTGTTTACTGTCTAGTCTTTACTAACTTTCAGTGTTTTATTCGTGTCTTTAAGTTTTCCTATAATATCAGGGATTGAGGTATAATTTTAGATATTCAGTTTTGGAACAAAATTTTAACTTGAGAATGATATGACCCAAATTAAGTCTTTTTTTTAGGTTCTCTTACATTGCAATCTGTTCTCTTGCATTGCTGCGCCAGTTGGATAAAATTGATGTTGGAAAAGCAGTGAAATATATTGTAAGTTGCAAGAATGTGGATGGTGGATTTGGATGCACACCTGGAGCAGAATCTCATGCTGGGCAAAGTATGCTGAACAAAGAAATGATGAATTTTATCTTACTTCCAATAGCTATTTGAATTAAAACATGCACAAGAGCCCTTATCTAATTTCAGTTCTGTAATATGTTTGTTCTGAAGATGCAATATTGACAAGATTTTCACAGTTCATGTTGCTTGTATCCTGTAAAGAGTTCTACTCCTTAGTCATTGTGATTAGTGTCCCATAAAAATTCGTACCAAAAATCTGGATTAGTTGGCAATAACTAAAGCTATAAAATCATCAGCAGAGAGGTACTATTGTTGCATGATAGTTCAAGTTGCTGAAAGATCTGAAATAGTTACAAGTAATGGATAGAGAGTAATATCATCCTTTATGTGCATTATCTGCATTGGATGAACATTCAATCAAGAAAAATTATCTGTTTTTCAGCGGCGTCCTTGGATGTTAATACGCCTCTGCATTGCAGTTTTCTGCTGCGTGGGAGCTCTTGCCATAACTGGTTCTCTGCATCATGTTGATAAGGACCTCCTTGGTTGGTGGTTATGCGAAAGACAAGTTAAATCTGGAGGTCTAAATGGGCGTCCTGAGAAGCTTCCTGATGTTGGTTGCTCTTGCTAAATTGAGATTTCCATTTGCATGTCACTTGAGTTTTATTGATATTGATATTCCTGTTGGTTCCTTTCAGGTCTGCTACTCTTGGTGGGTCCTTTCCAGCTTAATCATGATTGACAGAGTTCACTGGATCAACAGAGAGAAGCTTGTAAAATTTATTTTGGACTGTCAGGTTACATGTCCTTTAAGTTGAATATTGGTTATAGATATCATATTTTCATGTAACTGTACGATACCATCATCAGCTTACAAATTACATTCCTTTGTGTGTAGGATAAAGAGAAGGGTGGAATTTCAGATAGGCCAGATGATGCGGTTGATGTCTTCCACACTTACTTTGGAGTCGCTGGTAAGAATTAGATGACACCATGCTTTTTTTTAATTGGTTAGCATATTTTTGTCTATAATGACACTGTGGAGTCGGTTGACATATATCTGATGAGAGATAACATATTTGTGCCAATGTCATTTGTCAGTTTACTTGAGTCTATGTCTGAATAAGATTCTGAGCTAACAAGGGTGTCCATACATTCATTTTAACTTGAGCCACGATGCCAACCTTTCTGGTGGAGTGGGGAGGTTAGTAAATATTGTGCATCACACGCCTATGTCTCCAAAGAGATTTGCAATGTCAATCTCCTTTTTCTGCACGGAGATGATTTCAGACAGTGTAGATTTATGTTAGAAAGTGTAAAGAGGAGGAGGGAAATGGATTTACTAAGTGAACTTCTTTGGATTCATTTTATAGAAAGTTGTAACTTCTAATTTTAGTTCTTGAATGAGCTTATAAATACTGCTGAGAATATTATTTTTTTAATTAAGAATTGGGACATGGATATTTGTCAACTTTGTTATCTTGGTCACTTTTCGGGGAAACAGTAGTTAGCTCTTCTCTTCAATTATATTCTATTTTTTTAAAGCAACAAGTCTATGTAAGTAATGAAATAACAAAATTTATAGGGAGGACGTTGGTGGGAACATTTTCTAAGCTACCTCTGTTCTTCCATGTTGTTGGCAATGCTTAAAGTTGTTGTGCCCCAACTGTTAGAACTTATTCTTTATTTTCTGCAATGCAGGGCTTTCACTTCTTGAATATCCAGATCTGAAACCTATAGATCCTGCTTATGCCTTGCCTGTTAGTGTTGTAAACAAAGTTGTCCTTGGGAGATAATGTTGTCTTTTTTTATTTTTTATTTATTTTGGTGATTACGAGAAAAATTGGCATTCGCTGAACGGTGATTAATGTTTTTAGAACTGAATCATTGTCTCCTCACCGAGGCTGGATCTGGTTCCTTTGCTGTACGCTTTGTAGATTGGCCCTATCTCTTGTTCTTGTGCAAATGGTCATCTGGTGAAAGATAGAGAAACTGTTTGATATATATACTTTTGTCTCCGTTAACATGTTTTGGTGTCTTTGCGGGCTCTTCACTGCAGTATTTCTTGTATCTGATTTGGCTTTTATTTCAGACGAGCTCAAACACCTCCTGTTACTTCCTGCAGCCTTAGTACCCTCATATTTTTTAGTCTTTCGTATGTTAAATACATAAAGAGTATGCAATGCAATGTCTGTCCAAAATGATCAATAGTGTTTAGTCTCAATCGTCTTTCACACTTCTTGTTTATGTAACCTCCAATTCATGTTCAAAATGTTCCACCTTTCAAGGTTTTAAGATATGTGATTCTTAACAATCGAGAAATATTCATATCTTTAACATCCCTTGTTCGAAAGATCTGTGTCCACTGTTGGCATTATTTTTTGGCCAAGGCCGAAAATTCTTCCAGAGAGGGCGGCAAAGGTTGACATAAACTAGTAGCCAAAAGTAAAATTACATATATTGCACAAGCCGTAACTCTTACGTGAGGACACTTTCTAGAGAACCAAAAGGACGGCACACACAAATCTGAGATATGGTCCAAATCTTTTTCTAGACAAGATTACTACTACAAATTAATCAAAATACTAGATTGAAACATATGATCGCCTGAAACATTGTCAAGTGGAGTACAAATGCAAGCTTACGCACTGTCAGAACAATCTTTTACATTAGTCAAACATATTGGACTAAAATAGACTGGAAAATGTGATAGCCTAAACCAAATCATTGAATAGCTGAATAAAGATTATAACGTCTTACTATTGATTTATTTAGACTTTAGTGCGCTTAATCCTTCAACTTCAATTGATCATTCCATGGGTTGCTATATTGATTTTGAATATTTTTGCATACTACATCACTAATAAGTGCAGGAATAATAGTATATACAAAACAATAAGATCCGTGACTAAGCAACTATCTAACCTCTTGCTTTGTTTCTTCTGTTATTCCCCCCTTTTTTTTCCTTGTTACATGACTGGCTAATCTTTTATTTCTTATTTAAAATGTCATGTTTTTATTCATTTATATCTCGCTGTATAAAACTTATATCCTTTTTCGATATTAACTATACTAAGTGATTTATTATTAGCATCTTCAAACATAATGAGAAAAACATGGATAGAATGACCATGTCATCTCGCTTTATCCGTTTGCCTAGTGGTCAAGAATTAAGCACTGGTAAACTAATCACAGGCATGAAACATATTAGTCATGACCAACCATTGCCAACTGAAACTCTTATTTCTTGAAATTCCTTGACAACAGCTATTCGGATTGTTTTCTCTTTGCATGTGTCTCCACCTTCCCTCAATAAGAACAATATACTAATAAAGATTCATCCTAACACCCTTCTCTTTCTTCCTTTCACAATCGAAGTCAGAGCCAGCTAGTGGTGTAATCATCGTAAGTATCACTGGAGAATTCATATTACCGTAGTATATAAGATAGACTTGGATTATGCTGCCATCTTTAGAGCCAAGGAAGCTTTCATTTCTTTTTTCCCATCATTTTTCCTTTATTTTATTGATATCGATGATGTTCAGATCAACTTGTGTATCTCGATTATTTTACTAAATACCTACTATCTTCTCTAATATTGAATTACTTTCTGAACCAAAAGTTAATTAAAGAGATATAAAACATTATGTAAGATATTTTTATCTTCATTAGAATAAGAACCTCTCGTAATTTTCACTCACTTTATATTTAGCATAGTTCGTTAGAACCCTCCAATATAGTACTGTAGTGCATATTCTTTTAGAACGAGTAGCATTGACATCATTTGCAATTTGAATCAGCATGTGAGAGTTAATGATTGCATGCAATTTTTATTTTTTAACGTTGACATTAGTACTTAATTATATCGTCCAATTATATTCATTTCAAGCTTTAATGCATGCATTTGGATGCATGAGACACCTTTGATATAAAAGGTTTCATGTCATCGTGATTCGATTTATTGGTACTGATGAGATCTCCTTCCGAAATGGATCTTTTCTTTCACATGGTTTGTGTCGTTTGTCATCGGTTCTAAGGTCACCTCCAAATCCATCACTATGTGTGGCGTAATCATCAGTAGTGCAGGTAGTAAAAGAAAAGTGCCTAGGAATAGATTCCTATCACTAATGGGCCATAAGTAGAAAAGCTTATACATTCGATTTCTGTAATTGATATGTTGCATTGTAGTAGTATCTTTTTACAAAATGACTGAAGTCATTGCTTACTTTTGTCGATCTATTCCTATTGTCCAGTTAGTGAACTAGTATTAATTAACGTGAAGGGAAAAATAAAAAGATAATTTAAACCACATACTCTTATAATTAAGCTAGTATTAAATATGTAAAACACATAAGGGAGGGAATATGAATCTTCAGTCTGTATTCGGCAAATTTTGATGTTACGTAACAGACAATTCCATTTTGTATTCCTTTTTTGAATCACTCTATTTGCTTCTTCTTTTCCTTTTTCTGGTACCTTCGACAGAGATTAATTTTGACTTGGTGGAAAGGGTGTTCGTGAAAAACGTTGGTCCAAAGAACCAATAATTAACTTGGTACGTTCATAATGTTATAACTTCTTTATGTTGTAATGGTGTAAATTTTCTTGTTCAAAGTTAGCAAGCTACAACAACAAATTGCTAGTAGTAAGTTAGAAGATAAAATAAAACCTCTATAATATCACTGCATATAACATATTTCTAATTTTAATATACATTGGTTTGTTTAGTATATAAAGGAGGGGAGGCTAGGATTCAGAAAAAATGTCATCACCAAAGACACCGGACGGGAAAGGAGGAGCAGCAAGTGCTACAAAATCCTTGATGGACAACCTTTTGGGACTTCTCAGAGTTAAAATCAAAAGAGGAGTGAATCTTGCTGTTCGTGATGTTCGCACCAGTGATCCTTACGTTGTTGTCAAGATGGGTAAAAAACAGGTCTCTATACTTCTCTTGATCCTTATGTTTATTTCCTGATTAAGTGAGTTTTAATTTCCTTCGGAATTTTCTTTACTATAATGAATCTCACATTTCATCCTTATTAAGGGTGTAAAACTCGATAGCTCATAGTTAGCTTAGGAGCGGAGGAACGAGACAGTAAGGAAAGTTTCCCTCAATTAAGAAGTTTTCACTAGATCGACATTTCGAATTTCACAGAATTTTTATAGTATATGTGATAAATTATCATCAGTGATTTTTACAGAGAGTCTATTCCTGGATATTTAGTTCTGATGAATATGCACAAGTTTAATAATTTTAGTTTACTCATAGGTATGTATTAAGTTTGCACTTATTGTCACAAAATAGTACGTAGAGTAGGTGCAGAGGTACTCTATGGTCACTCATTTAAAATTCTAGATCCGTCTTTGACTTATTTGAGTTATCCAATTGGATTTGCATCGACTTTTTTCTTAATACGATTCCTGTTATGATGCTTGTATTGGAAATCTTTTGCATGGAGAAGTAGCACGTAAAGTAAGTGTCATTTGAATCTTTGATCACATTTTCACTCAATCGAATTTATGCAACAGATTAATCAACTTGCAATCGTTTGGATTAGGCTGTTAATAGCAAATTCTTTCATATTTATGTAATCACTATTTATTGCTATAACTGAAATCTTTGACTCGCATACTTAACAATTTAAATGCAGAAACTGAAGACGCGAGTTATAAAGAAGGATATTAATCCAGAGTGGAATGAAGATTTGACCCTTTCTGTTTCTGATCCCAGTCTTCCTATTAAGCTGGTAAATTTTCTTGCTACATTTAAGATAATAAGATTATCCCATTTACCAGTAAGCTTTTTTAGAATAAAATATACACAGCACTTTTAGGATTGCTCATAGAACTTTTAATGCATGCAAAATTTTATAACTCAGGTGCTTGTATATTCACATTTGACTTTATATGTCAGTGTGACAATGCATGTTAGATAATAAGAACACCTAACTTAACCCTGAAGATAAATTATTGGCTAATTTTGCACCAGAAGATCAGAACAAATAGAGTGGATTCATATGTTGATCCCAACTTCTTCTCAATTGAAGTGTAATTGATTGATCGATTGATACATATTTTTTGTAACTGCTTGCAGACTGTATATGATCATGATACGTTTAGCATGGATGACAAAATGGGAGATGCAGAGTTTGACATTAAACCATTTGTAGATGCTCTAAAAATGAACTTAGATGGTCTCCCATCCGGCACTGTAATTACAAGAGTATTACCATGTAGGACAAACTGCTTAGCAGAAGAGAGTAGTGTGGTATGGCAAGATGGTAAAGTTGTGCAAGATATGATTCTAAGGTTAAGAAATGTGGAATGTGGAGAAGTTGAACTCCAACTTCAATGGATTGAACTTCCTGGAAGCAAGGTTAAGTAGAGTGCATTCACCAGGATAATGGTTTGTCTATAGCTTATTACAAACTGCTTTCTGATCTTTACCATTTAATGGTTTGTGGGATTTGATAATGGAGTTTGATATATAGGTCAAGTTTGATGAAGACCTTTTTCACTCTGCACCAATGTGCAGGTTTGTAGTTTAGTGGATATGAGGTCTGAACTTTTTTTTTTTTGGTTAAATCTTGTAATTCACTGGATTACTTTTATTATTTAAGCTGTAATAATGATGATACCATATTTGCAGAAAATTGCTTACCTTTTCTTCCATAAATTTTCTCTTTCTTCTTTATATTCCGGCATGTTAGTCCTCAGACCCTCTTCCCAACTCCACCAAATTGCTTTGGTAGTTTGATCAGCTGTGCTAATTAAGATAAGAAACTAATTAACACTAGTTGTTTACACCAATGAATCACTTAAATACATAACATCTATCTTTTACACGAACTTTAATGGAAAAATTACACTAGGAGAATAAAAAGTCTCCACTATAGTATATTTTTTTGGGACAATTACATTGAGAGACACCCCACTCATGAAAATTACCAAAAAAGACCCCTATTTTGCTACCTTACATGACATAGCACCCCCTCCCTTTTTTTAATTTTTTCTTTCACTCCATAGCACCCCCTTTATAAAGAAAAAAAACCCTAGCCCCCCATTTTCCCTCTCTTCTCCTTCTCTCCTTCACATTTTTCTCTCTTCTCTTCCCCCATAAACCCTAACGCCGCCGCCCCCCCCCCCCCACTCTTCCACCACTGCCCCACCATCATCCCCTCTCCTCCAAACCACCGATGTCGCCGTCGCCGAGGTCGTCACCACCACCGCCGCCGCCGCAGCTTCTTCTTCTTCTTCTTCTTTTCGTTTTTTTTTTTTTTTTGCTTTTTGAATAGCAATGTTGATTTTCGTTGTATAATCCGATCCAAACTCCGGTGAGGAGTTTATTTATCGAGTTTCTTTTTTTTCTTCACTTTTATCATAAAAATTCATTGAGATCTACTAGTTTTTTATTAAAACTTTTGTTTAATGTTTAGATCTAGTGTTTTTCTTGTATAAAACTGTATAGATCTGGGATGTTTGTTAAGCTTTTGTATAAAAGCTGCATGAAGTACTGTTTAAAGTCAGTTTTGCGAGTTTATACACTTTTATACATTTTTATACAAGTTTATACAATTCTGTAAACGTGTATAAAAATGTATAAATCTGTATATGTACGCATTAACAGTGTATAAAACACATTCTATGCATTGTGATAAAAGTGAAGAAAAAAAAGTGAATTTTTATGATAAAAGTGAATTTAATGTTTAGATCTAGTGTTTTTCTTGTATAAAACTGTATAGATCTGGGATGTTTGTTAAGCTTTTGTATAAAAGCTGCCTGAAGTACTGTTTAAAGTCAGTTTTGCGAGTTTATACACTTTTATACATTTTTATACAAGTTTATACAATTCTGTAAACGTGTATAAAAATGTATAAATCTGTATATGTACGCATTAACAGTGTATAAAACAAATCCGGTGAATTTTTGGTTTTCCGGCCACCGGCCACCGCCGGCCGGCGGCGGCAGGCCTATTTCTGGTGGTGGGGCAGTGGTGGGGGAGGGTGAGGGAGTGGTTCCTAGGGTTTTAGTTTAAATGGGTGCTATGTTGTGTAATTTTGAAAATAAGGGGGTGATATGTTGTGTAATGTAAAAATAAAGGGGTGCTATGGATGAAATGTGGCCTCTCATTTGTAATTTTGTGTTGAGGGGTGCCTAGTTTTGAAAATTCCCCTATTTTTTTTGCCCCTCCTTTTCAAAATAATCCTAAACAAACGACTAATCACACCCCATATCTTTTTGTAGCCACTCCCTTTATAAGGTTTGTGGCTTTCCCTTTATCATCTTCTTCTTCCCTCTTCTTTCACCACCACCACCACCGCCCTTCCATCCAACCACCGCTTCTCCGGCCATCCCTCCGCCTTCCCCATCCCAGATCTGCTCCTCCCCCATCGTCCCTTCGCTGGACAGCTATCGCTCCACCACCGGGGAAGTTGTTGCTGCTCCGCCGCTAGGGAAGCTGCTGCTGCTCTGCCGCTGGGAAGCTGCTGCCATTTCGCCTGATTTCCTCATCTTCATTTTCTTTTCTTTTTTTATTTTTTTATTTTTTATTTTAAAGATTAGATATACACAATTTTTATGATATTAACATGTGTATACACTATAAAAAAAAGTGTATACACTAAAAATAACATTTTGGGTGTAAACATTATGTATACGTGAGGAGCCCATTTGTATACGCTATGCTATCACTTGTACACACTTTGTATTCATTTTTATGTATATTTGCTATAAAAAGTAAGGGCTAGTCAAAATTAAGGAAAGAAGAGTTGACTGACTGTTTTGTTAATTATCCCAACTTTTATGTTAGTTAAGCGCGTTATAATACAATAGGCAATTTACAAAACTATGACACCTTAGGCAATGGTTTGCCTTATTGACCTCGCTTAAAGTGGCTTTACAAGAATAACCTCATAAATTTAATTAAGTGATCCCTCGGGGGCAACACTTCAAGTTATAAACTTGACAAGTGCTCCCATGGGGGCAACACTTCTAGTATAAAATGACCTATGCTGCAAGTTCTGCCCAGTGGCAACACTTGACCTTCTATCACTGTCAACATTCTCTCCAGATAACTTGAAGTGCTACCTTGCAGGCAACATTTGCAATTTACACTTGAAGTGTTTTCCCCGAGGGAACACTTGAAAATTTATAACGTAATGATGTAGACCCAAAGTGGGTCAACCCCCGGAAAAAGGATATGTCTCGGGGTGGCCGTGGTGGGGGCGTAGACCGGGTTCGATCCAGCACACGGCCCGTGTTAAGCCTTGCCTGCTGAAAGAGGGTTATATAAGAGTTGGGTTGCGCCTCTACTATCAGCGTAAGCTTTTGATAGAAATGGTTGCAGTTCACTCTTAAGGTTTGGTATCAGAGCTGGTTCCGGGTTCGAATCCTGCTTACACCATACGGCGGTTCGAGGACGAACCTTTCCAAAAGAAAGGGGGAATGATGTAGGCCCAAAGTGGGTCCACCACCGGGAAAGGGATATATCTCGGGTTGGCCGTGGTGGGGGCGTAGATCGGGTTCGATCCAGCACACGGCCCGTGTTAAGCCATGCCTGCTGAAAGAGGGCTATATAAGAGTTGGGTTGCGCCCCTACTATCAGCTTAAGCCTTTGGTAGAAATGGTTGCAGTTCGATCTTAAGGTTATCTTCGAGCCCGGTGATTGGGTGTGGGTTCATTTCCGGAATGATAGATTTCCCAACAAGCGGACGAGCAAATTGATGCCTAGAGGTGATGGACCATTTCAAATCCCTGAACGCCTCAATGACAACACGTACAAGGTGGACTTGCCAAGAAACTACCAAGTGCACAACACTTTCAACATGTGTAACTTGTCTCCCTTCAAAGTCGAAGAACAAGTGAATCCGTGGACGGATTCTTCTCAAAACGGGGAGAATGATGCAATCCGATGCACAAGCAAACCAGTTACAAGGAGCCAAGTACGGGAGTTGCAGCAGTTGCAGGGTATGTTTGCAAAACTGGAGCTGCTGGGGCAAGTGTTGGAGGTTTCAGGGCATTTTTACATGCTTACTGCCTCTGAATCTGGAAGTGTTTAATGTGATCGCGCGTACACAGACGCGATCACGGAAGGCCAAAAAGATGACCAGCGCGATCGCAAATCCTCAGCCGCGATCGCGGAAGGAAGAAATGAAGACCTGTGCGATCGCGAGTCCTCAGACGCGGTCACGCAAGAGGCTGAAAACGAGTGAAGGACAATGCCTTCGCGATCGCGTGACCATAGCCGCGATCGCGAGGCTTTGATTTAATGCACAACGCGATCGCGCTGAGACGCGGATCAGAAGCCCACTTTGAGTTAATAACTTTTGTTTCAGCCCACTTTAGGGGAAATTAAGGCAATGTTATACCATTTTTAGAAGCACTATAAAAAGGCCTTTAAGCCTCATTTGCTAGTTGGAGTTTTTGATGATTATGAATATTGTGAGATTATTGGCTAAGCTAGTTTGCTTAAGCATATTATGTCATTGATTTGTAATTAGATTTCATCTAATTGAGGATCAAATAGTGTAGGTTCCTTTTGTTGGACGATTAGAAGAGTAATTAGGCTAGTCTTTCCCTAATCTACTTCTCTAATATTTTCTAATCAAAAGTGGGTCTTCCTTTCATCTTTTCAATTCTTGTTAATTTTATTTTGTGTTGTTAAATTCCATATCACGTGAAGTGTTGCCTATGGAGGCCATTTTGCTAAATCATTCTTAAGTGGGGACAAAAAACTATAACTAAGATTAAAGAGGTACATGTAGTGAATTTTTTTGTAATACAAGCGGGGAAAGTGCACGAAAGGCCACTTTTGCCACTGGTCTTTGGGCACAGGCCACTAATACCAAAACATTTAGTTTGTGGCCACTTTTGCTTAAAGAGATAGAACTTCAGTCCAGAGGCCGGATTGAAGTTCAGTCCTTAAAGATTGAACTTCAATCCAGGGCCATATGGACTAAAGTTCAGTCCAGTCCAGTCCTTAAGATGAAACTTCAGTCCATATGGTCATGGACTGAACTTCATCCATGGTATGGCCATGGACTGAAGTTCCATCTTTAAGGATTGAACTTCAGTCCATGGCCATACTATGGACTGAAGTTCAGTCAATGGTCATATGGACTTAAGTTCAGTCCTTAAAGATGAAACTTCAGTCCAGGGGCCGTATGGACTGAACTTCAGTCAATTATCAGAACTTAAGTCAATATTTATTTAGTAAAGGTCAAAAAGTGGCCTCTAGTGTAAGACCAAAGAAAATAGTGGCCTCAAACCAAATATCAGTGTTAAAAGTGGCTGCTGGGCGAAATTTTTACAATACAAGCGGCTTCTTAGAAAGGGTTTTTTACATGGGTTGCCCACAAAAGTAAAAAAATTACGTTTTCGTGCCTATATAAAGTTGGTTTACACATAATACCCATCCAACCCATTTTATTTGCACTGTATACTCATCAAACTCATTTTATTTACACTATATGCCCCTAATAGAAAGGAAAGAAAAATAAGAGCCCAATCCTAAAATGACTGATCCAAGCCCATAATATAAAGTTCCCCAACCCCTCATTTTTTCCCATTTACTCCCAAATCATCAGAGAAATGAATGTATTCATTTTTTCTCCGCCGTCGGCCACCAGTCAACGATGGTTGGCTACCTCCAACCACCAACATAATACCATTACAGAACAGTCTTGAGATCCTTTCTCCGCATACGAGATCAATTTCACCAAATTCCCTCTCCGTCACCGTAGATCGAGACTTCGATGGTCGTCGTAGCCCTAATTCCGGCGACCCCCATTTTCTCTAGTCAATATGTATATCCGCAGTTTCCTCTAACTCCTCCCTACACGCTTCTGGGCCTGATTTCTCCTAAAAACACCTCAATTTATTCCCCCTTTTCACTGGTACGGAACCGTGTTCGTGACAATGGCACTGCAAACACGGCAATGCGATAGCATGACAATTTTGTTGTCATTTTTCTACGATGGCAGTGTTAAGTTGTTCATGGTGTTAGTACTACAAATGGTTTTCTAGTGACAAGACAGTGGTGGAGAAACGGCGGTTGCAACGGTTGTAACTCGCAACGGTATGGTTACAATCATATAAAGTAGGTTGTGTTTTTCTTCATTCACTCCTACTAAATTTTAGGATTATTTTAGTTTATTATCATCATAGTTAAAGTATTTCTAAAAGTTTTGTGCCTCTAATGGAATCTAGAGGAAATAGGATATCAATATTTGTGAAATAAGTGTTACTTATTAGCAGGGGATTAGTTATTCTGATTGAATGCAAGTTGACAATTTACTTGTGTTTCGAAGAGTTTCTGGCCTTGATCAATTGCTTAAATATATGCTCTATTTTTAGGAGGATGCTAGCCATGAGAATTGAGAGAGAAAACTTGTAGAGAATTTAATTCGTTCATGAGTAAATTGTAGACATTTAATTCATTCATGAGCAAATTTGTAGACATTTAATTCATTCATGAAACTAATAATATATTATTTATATAGTTTTTCTTCAGTTATGGTATGCTTCTGACTTTGGATTAAATCTTCTACTATTTGTACCTCTATTATCTTGCCTTTATGCAAAAGGTGTTTGTTGAAATGTCTTGCATTGTATGATGATTTATGTTGATTTATCCATTGTATGATAATTTATATTGATCTACCTATTGTGTAATTGTAATGTGACCGTGTGCTGCAACTTTGCCGAACAAATACTCTTTATACCATTTTCCTTTCTAGCAATTTTCTTTTGTAGAAATTCATGTTGTTTAGCTGTGATATCATTTAAGTAAAAGTATACAGTAATGGACTTGTTAATTGCTATGGTAAAGCATCTGCTTAGTTTTGATAAGATCTTCCTCTGGCTCATTTAGTAAAATAACTCTATTACTGTAGTGGTTGGCAATCACATTATAATCTTACATATATAGTTTGTTTATAAAACTACTTAGTATTGAATTATCCTTTGTTTCATATCTGTACTACTTACATAATTCAGAATCATATACTGATGATTTAAATATTGATCCCTTGCTCTCCATTGTTATGAAATCTTTAATAATTTTTGTGCATTACCATATGCTTATTACAAGTAGTCGTTTCTTGCTCTGAGTATAAATTCTTATGATGCTGCACAAATTCATCTGTGCTTTCATCATTTCTAAGATCCCGTGCTAATAAGCAATAGTCACAGTAGTCTAATACAATGACAGGGTACCCTTATTTATAATGATTTGATAATTTTTACTATTTCTGATAATAACTAGTTACTAGCCTTATGTTTAGGCTGTAGATATGAATTCTTGAATGATAATGGATCTTTTTATTTTTTGACAGACTTGCCTATACGCAAATATCATTTTCTCCAAGGTCTAATCTATATCATTTCTTTCTAGTATTTTTGCCATTACAATGGAAAGTAGCTAAAAGATTTTCGTCGTTGATGAATATGGCATGCGGCTTTCATGAGTTCTTCACTCAAGCATAAACAACAAATAGGAACAAATACCTTGACACTTATTGGAGCATTGGAACGCTGCATAAATTCTAAGGTTACTTTCTTATACTATATTTAAGTTGTTAATAACTGAAAACCTGCTTATAAAAAGTTTAATCAATATCATAGGAAGTTTGCTTTCTCATGCTCAGAGTTGACTTGTACTTCTATAAACTTACATGGGGCAATATTGTTCATTTCCTTCTAATTGGAAAGTTGTATTGAGAGTCTGATGTTGAAGTTATATTAGTTATGATTTATTAGTAATTAAGTTCGTTAAAAGCTTAATTCGGCAAGCATCATTTCTTTCTAATAAGGATAAATAAAAGTGCAGTAAATAAACATAACATGAATTGTAGAATAAATGGTACAGGATTTTGAGATTATGTTTCAATTCATTGTTGGAGTTGCATTCATTTAATTTATTGACATTGCTAAACCAATTTGACTGTCATCTCTGCTAATCTCTATTTCAGTGTGCTTTGAGTTTGGTAAATGGAAGGAGCAACTATAATTCTAGTCAATCTTATTCAATAATTGGTAGGACTTGTGAGTAATAATAGTGTATTTTTTGGTGAGGATCTGCGATATGACTAATTTTACATTCTGTTAGGAATTTAATGAAATTTCATGTATAACTTTCTTATTCTGGAGAAAGGTTCTTAACATGATGGTTCTTGTTGAGCTCTGCTATGCTTATACTCAACATTCTTAAAATTCAGTAGTTACTTGATAGTGTCTTTAATCCTTTTGTATTTGATTTTCTATCTGATAATAATGTATCTTCCTTTTATTGAAACTTGTGATAACAATGCATCTTCCTTCATTAGACAAGCCAACTTCTTTACTTCTTGATGATTTAATTGACATTTTTAATCAAATCACTAATTACCTTTTCTTTAGAGTACATTTACTAAAATACATTAAGGAGAAGATGGATGACAAGATGAGTTTTTACACCAAGGGATGAAAATGTAAATGAATGAGACACTGGAAGCAACAGGTCAAGAAATGGAGCTTATGTTGATGTCTTTGAGCTTAAGTTGACATGGAGCTTATGTTGATGTTTTTAAGCTCAATGAATTTTTTATTTTACTTGTAAACCTGTAGTTCATCTTTGAAAGAAATACTTGTAAACCTGTAGTTCATCTTTGAAAGAAGTACTGTACCAGTTGAAATAGTTGAACACATGTATTTGGATGATCTTAAATCAATGCAGTTATTGTTTCATTATATGTCAAATTATATACATTTTATTATTTTTAAAGAAGACCAAACTCCAAGAGTTCATCGCACTCCCATTTTTTACCGCGAGAATTTCCTTGAAGGTTGAATGGTATCACCGGAAAAGTTACAGCAATGAAGTTCTTGGTATACCCTTTTGTGTTTGGATCAAAGTGTGTGACGCTATAGAGCAATAAATATTTAATTTTCGTTGTTTTGAACTAAGTATACCTTTTTGGTAAACTGTATACTCTTTTGGTATACCTTGTTATGTTCGGATCGAAGTGCGAGATGTTACCTTACAAATAGAGATTTCGATTTTTATTATTTTTAATGAAGTATACCTTTTTGGTATATGGTATACCATTTTGTGTTTGGATGAAAGTGTGTGATGAGTTTTGAACAAAGTATACCTTTTTAGTATACTGTATACCTTTTTGGTATACCTTGTTATGTTCGGATCGAAGTGTGAGATATTAAATATTTTAATTTTTATTATTTTTGAAGAAGTATACCTTTTTGGTTTATTGTATACTCTTTTGGTTTACCCTTTTGTGTTTAGATCAAAGTGTGAGATGCTATCGAGCAATAAAAAATTCTATTTTTTTGTTTTGAACAAAGTATACATTTTCTCTATATTGTATACTCTTTTGGTATACCTTGTTATGTTTGGATCGAAGCGCGAGATGTTACCGAATACATAGAGATTTCGAGTTTAATTATTTTTAATGAAGTATACTTTTTTGGTATACCGTATACTCTTCCGGCATATCCTTTTATGTTTAGATCAAAGTGCGCGATGCTACCGAGCGAATAAATATTTCAGTTTTTGTTGTTTTGAACCAACTATATCCTTTTGGTATACTGTATACTCTTCTGGTATATCCTTTTGTGTTTAGATCCAAGTGTGCGATGCTACCGAGCGAAGAAATATTTCAGTTTTTGTTGTTTTGAATAAAGTATACCCTTTTGGTATATTGTATACTCTTATGGTATGCCTTTTTATGTTTGGATCTAAGTGTGCGATGCTAACGAGGGAATAAATATTTCCATTTTTTGTTGTTTTAAACAAAGTATACTCTTTTGGTGTACTGTATACTCTTCTGGTATACCCTTTTGTGTTTGGATCCAAGTGTGCGATGCTACCGAGCGAATAATTTTTTAGATTTTGTTGTTTTGAACGAAGTATACCCTTTTGATATACTGTATACTCTTCTAGTATACCCTTTTGTATTTGGATCCAAGTGTGCGATGCTACCGAGCGAATAAATATTTCAGTTTTTATTATTTTGAACAAAGTATACCCTTTTGGTATAATGTATACTCTTATGGTATACCATTTTGTGTTTGGATCCAAGTGTGTGATGCTACCGAGCGAATAAATATTTCAGTTTTTATTATATTGAACATAGTATACCCTTTTGTGTTTGGATCCAAGTGTGCGATGCTACCAAGCGAATTTATTATTTTGAACATAGTATACCCTTTTGTGTTTGGATCCAAGTGTGCGATGCTACCAAGCGAATTAATATTTCAGTTCTTATTGTTTTGAACAAAGTATACCTTTTTGGTATACTACTCTTTCGGTATACTTTGTTATGTTCGGATCGAAGTGCATGATGTTTCAGAGCACTTAAATATTTTAATTTTTATTATTTTTAAAGAAGTATACCTTTTTTTGTATATCATATACTCTTTTTGTATACCGTTTTATGTTTGGATAAAAGTGTGAGATACTATCAAACAAATAAAATATTTCAGTTTTTGTGTTTCTGAACAAAGTATGCATTTTTGGAGGAAAAAAATAAATAAATAAATGAATATAATAAGATTACGGAGAGAGAAAATAAATAAAAAAATAAAAAAGGGGAGACATGAATAATGCTAGAAACGGGAGAAAGAAAAAAAGAAAGAAAATAGAAAGAAAAAAGAATAAAAAACGGAAAAAGGAAAAAAACAAGAATAGTGAAAGCGGGGAAGGAGAAAAGAATAACAAAAGAATGACAAAAAAAATGAGAAAAAAATAATACAAGACATGAGGAGAGAAAGGAACTTGAGTTCCTTATTTTATGCCTCAAAATAAGAAGATAATTAGCTAATGGGTATAGAGTGTAAATAAGTTATGGGTATAAATGTAATGGGTAGAGCCATGTAAATAAAATAGGATGTGTGTCATTTTTGTAAATCCCCCTCTTACAAAATTTACTGACGGGCGGCCCTATACGAGCTTGACATTGAACGTTTAGTTCCTTTGGAAGAATTTGTGCAAAAATGACCTTTTATGGCAATTAGTAAATCCAAAAATAGGACACCTTTTTATGTTTAGTTAATATGATTTGTCAAACTTGTGGCTAATAAAGCAGAATAGGTAGGTCAAATATAAGAGCGATGATGTTGTCAAAACTAGCATTTGATTGTAATCTGCCAAGTTATGTTGATTCAGAAAATTAATGGCCAATTGAACATGATACTAGGATGAACATAAGAGAAAATTTTATGCTTTCGCCAAAACTTGTAATTTATTTATAATTGTGGAAGTTGTAGTAATTTGTTGAAATTTTCAGCCAATAGCACATGATAAGTAGGATAAAATAGAAGAATTAACGCTTTAGTGATCTCGTCAAACTTGTGTTTGGTTGTAATCTAGAAATTGGTTGGTAATTCATCAAACATGTGACCAATTTTACCAATATGAGTAGGACGAAGATATGTGAAAATTGTTTAAAATTTCGTCAAAACTTGTATTTGGTTGTAATTTGCAACCACGATTTCATCCAAACTTATGACCAATTGAATATGGCAGCTAGAATGAAGATATGTGCTTATTGGTTGTAATCGTACAAGTTTGAGTGATTCGACAAAACTTACCAATATATTGAACATGATAAGTAGATTAAAATTAAAAAAAAGAACTTTTGATGACTTTATCAAAATTTACCAATTTGAGATGGTTAATGCTTGTACTTGAAGATTTCCAACTCCAACATTGCACGTGGAAAATTTATAAATCAGCTACCATGTGTGAATAATTCCAAAGAATGCAACATTTGAACCTAAACACCCAGTAGTGGCCTTGAAAGTAAATACGACTCATGATGTTTGAAATTTTATGCCTATATTTTCTTAATATTTCCTCACGTTTGGATACTTTATTCGCACGTTTTCTAATTGCCGAATATGATTTTGCACTGATTTTGTATCGTGTGATTGTAGGTTGTTATGAAGTGCAATTGGAGCTTTGAAGAGCATAATCGAGCAAGAAAAGATTGAATTTGGATTGAGGATTGGATCGAGCACACGAAGGCACGACGCGACGCAAGCTGCGAGCGGAGAAAAGCTGGAATTAGCCTGGCGCATTTGGTGGCGTGCCGCGCCAGCTATGGCGCCCAACTGTCCTGCGCGTTTGGTGGCGCGGGGCGTGGCCGTTACGTGCGAGATTCGACGGACTCTGCCTTGTTGCGCGCATTTTGAGGCGCGGGGCGCCAGCTATAGCGCCCTGGAGCGTTTTTGGAAGTCCTATTTCGTCTAGGCTTAGGCGTAACTAATTGCTAGGCTTTTGTAAACATTATAAATACTCTTCTACTTAGTTTTTGAGAGAAGTTCAGACTTTGGAGCAATTGTTGAGCACCATACTTCATTAAACAAGGGTTTAATTCCTATTCTTTCATCTATTAATCGTTTCATCATTATTTCATCAAATCATTGTCTTGTGCTTATGAGTATGCGTGGCTAAATCTTTCGTTCTAGGGTTAGAGCGTTTCATGAAGGTTGATGTTTGAAGATTGAATTCCACATATTGAATCCCATAACGGATTATTTATTCTTTCTTGATTTCACTTGTTTAATTATTAGGGCCCGATAATTAGGCATTATCTATGGTTCTTAGATTGAACTCGAAAGAGGGAATTTATGAACGCAATAAGTAAGAGTAGGGCTAGATTGTGAACATGGGCATCGGGAAACCAATTTGTGAGTAGGATAGACATATACTTGCTCGCCTAGCTTAACTAATCACAGAATTCGTTAATGCGTGCACGTGATTCAACCCATAGACATATAGGGATTGGAGTAGCCTGCATAGACCGTGAAGAATCGAAAGGTTTTTACGGGTACATTTAACCTGTTAGTTAGTAATCCGGGATTCGAGGAGTGGAATCAATTGGAAAACTCAACTGGATTGGTCGTAGCTCTGACCCTGGACCGTCGCATTAATATTGTTTAGAACCAAAGTTGCCCCACTGTTTGACTGAATTTCCACCATTTAAATTACTGTTCGTTAGTTAATAAAATTCTCACTATTGGAAAAGATCCCTGAATAGTTGTTAAGAAATTGTTTGTTAGGAGTCTAGTCTAAATAGTCCCCGTGGGAACGATACTCTACTTATTACTTTATTACTTGTCGACCATGTATACTTGTGTGTGCGTTGGGAGCAACAAGTTTTTGGCGCCGTTGCCGGGGACTAATAATTGACTGATTTCTTTTTGAACGATTACTTATTATCTATTCAGGTTTAATTTTTGTTTTGAGTTTTGTGCTGTTTCAGGTATTAGGTCCTGCTTGATCTTTACCTACAGGAATGACAGAAGAACGCACCTTAGCTGTGCGAGATGTTGCTCTCCCCAGCCTGGAGGGGGTAGCATCTAGCATAGTGAAGCCCGCTATCACCGGGGACTTTGAGATTAAGCCCGGCATGATTCAGTTGCTGCATGCGACTGGGCAATATGGTGGATTACTTCATGAAGATCCGCAGCAACACATTTAGAATTTCTTGGAGATCAGTGATACTTATACACCGACGGGAGTTCCTACTGATTATGTTCGCTTGACATTGTTCCCGTTTTCACTGATTGGGGCAGCAAGGAAGTGGTTAAAGGCTGAAAAACCTGGGTCTATCACTACTTCGGATGATTTGGCTAAGAAGTTTTTAGCTAAGTTTTATCCATCTGCCAAGACAGCCCGACCGAGGAGTGAAATTATGTCCTTCAGACAGAGAGAAGGAGAGTCTTTGTATTCAGCCTAGGAGCGGTTTAAAGCTTTACTGAGAGATTGTCCACACCATAACCAATCAAATGAGGTTCTGGCTCATACTTTTGTTGAGGGGTTGACTGCGCATACTAAGATCGTGGTAGATGCGGCTGCTGGAGGCCAAGTCTTGGCCTTGAACTTTGACCAGATTTATGAGTTACTAGATAAGTTTTTGCAGAGCAATCCTGATTGGCAGGGAGATGGTAGAGCTACTACGCAGAAATCTGCTGGGGTACTTCAGTTAGATGCAGTTTCAGAGCTGAGGGCGAAGATGGATGCTATTTCCAATCAAATTAGCAAGCTAGCTCTGCCAAAGACTAAGCAACCAGTGGCTCCAGTGTAATAAATCCAGAGTTTTTGTGAGGTTTGTGGTCAAGATCATGCTACAGAGGTTTGCTCCTCTAATCCAGAGTCAGTTTATTACGTGGGTAATCAAAACAGGCCGCAGGGTCAAAATCAGTTTGGTAATGCTTATTATCAAGGCAATATGAGAGCCCCAAATAATTACCAACCATTTCCAGCTCCACCACAACAGGTTAGCAATTCAGTTGAAGATATGCTAAAGCATATAATGGGAGGCCAGCAGAGAATGATAGCTGACACTGCAGCCCATACACATGCCATACAAGATCTTGTCAATACTCAAAAGAACCTGGAGCACCAGTTGGGGCAGTTGGTGGGCGCTACAAATTCTAGACAACATGGAGCAACCCCTGGTGATGCTGGATCGAGTACTGTTAGAAAAGGGCCTGAGCAATATCTTGCAGTGATTTTAATTGAAGATGGAGAACTGATGGCCAAGTCTGAGGAGAGAGCTGAAATAGAAAAAGTTGAAAAATTGGAGAAGGTAAAGAAGAAAGAAGAGAAAAAGGAGGCACCTCTGCCGCCTCCACCATTCCCGCAGAGACTTATACCATCGAAGGATGTGGCCCAGTATCAAAAATTTGTGAGTATGTTGAAAGAGCTTCAAGTTAACATTCCTTTGACTGATGTGTTTGAATTGATGCCATCCTTTGTGAAGTTCTTAAAAGAGATTTTAGTCAAGAAGAAAAAGCCTCAAGAGATAGATACAGTTGAGTTAGTCGAGGAGTGTAGCACAATCTTGAGCAAACTACCTCCAAAACTTCAAGATCCTTGGAGGTTTACTATTCCTTGCACCATTGGAGGGCATAATATCACTGGTGCATTGTGTGATCTGGGTGCGAGCATAAATCTCATGCCTCTATCTGTTTGTAAAAGGTTAGGGCTAGAAGTAATCAAGCCCTCTTCAGTTACTCTTAAGATGGCGGATGGATCACTCACTCGCCATGATGGTAAGTTGGAGGATGTGTTGCTTAAAGTTGGTAAGTTTACATTCTCTGCTGATTTTGTAGTCCTAGATTATGAAGAGGACCGATAAGCTTCAATCATTTTGGGGAGACCATTCTTAGTCACCTCGAAGGCAATTATTGACATGGAGCTGGGAGAGATGACTGTTAGAGCGCATGGAGAAAAGGTTACTTTCAAGGTTTATAATGAGAAGGAGCACATAACTAAGGTTGAAGAGTGCTCTATGATCGAATGTGTCAAACAAGAACATGGACGTAAACCAAATGACGTGAAGATGGGTTCTCTCAAGGAAAGGAAGCAAGGGTTCGTCGTAAGAAGAGAAGACATAAATGCTGGAAGTGAGTTAAAAGTGTCATTGTGCCACGACGTTAACTAAGGCTCTTCTCGGGAGGCAACCCGAGTTTGTACTTGTATTATTTTATTTATAGTGTCACGTAGTTTTTGTTTTTCTTTGGATTGCAGGTTCATGTAATGTCGAGTTTAAGTATGGGGTGTCCTCACCCCTGCCTAATATTGATGACCTTTTGGGGGAAATCTGAGTATCTCATACTATACGGAAGCTTGGAGGATGCTAGCACCAAGGACTAGAGCTTTCAGGGAAGTTCCTTTACCTCTTGTACTTTATTTTTTGTTGCACTGAGGACATTGCTTAGTTTTAAGTGTGGGGTGGGGGGACTTCCCAAGTTTTTGAGGTTATGGATGACTGTACCTTTAGGAATTTAATTTTAGCAATTTTTATTTTTGTCACTTGACTTTATTTTTATTTGTTTCTTGCTTTATATATAAAAAATGAAAAAAATTAGAAAACTAATGAAAAATTCCAAAAAGATTTTATTTTTAGTTTTAGTTAGTGGTACAGTCATCCGCCCCGTGGTTTTTCTTATGGCCTCTATTCTTTTCCACGGGGAGGCCTTTGAACCGGGTAGTTTTTTTATTTTCTTTCTTTTTAGGATTAGAGTAATTAGTTATAGGTGGCCCTAGACGAAAGAAATAGGTAGAATGCTAGGTGCCTTTGATTTGTTTGATACCGATAGGGATGGCAACGGGGCGGGGCGGGGCGGGTGCGGGGCGGGTGCGGGGCATAACCCGCAAAAGTTAAACCCGCCCCGCCCCGCATAGCATTTTTGTCACTTCTCAACCCGCCCCGCCCCGCCCCGCCCCGCATTAACCCGCCCCGCCCTGCCCCGCTATATTATTTTTATTTTTTTTTTGTTAATTTTATGAACTAATTAACGAGTTTCTCAAGTATTAATCATCTTATCTTAGGTAAATTATCATAGTAATTTGGGCAATAATTTTATTATTTTAATGATAGATTTTAAACATACCCATATGTATAAGTTTGTTGTAAAATTAAGTCTCTTATGTAAAAACACATATAATTTGATTACGATTTAACTTCTATTTAAGATAACTTTTATATAAAAACATATATATACAGGTTCTACAAGGATTTGAAAAAAAAAAATTAGATAAACCCGCAACCCGCCCCGCCCCGCCCCGCCAAAATTTTAAAAAAATTTGTCCCAAACCGTCCCGCCCCGCCCCGCCCCGCCCCGCACCCGCCCCGCCCCGTTGCCATCCCTAGATACCGATGTACTTGGACGTATTGCATGTGATACTTGTGGTGTCGTTTTGGTTTTAAAACTGTGATTCATGCCTAGGAAAAAATTGAATGACCCCCTTGAGATGCTTGAGTCCACTCACTTGACTTTGTTGTGAATCTTTGTGCATTAGTGCTTAAATTCCCACAAGTTGCACCCTATTTGCTTGATTGAGAGTTGTGATTGAGCCATTTTATGTGGATTGTGTACAATGTGTGTTGTGAGGCATATCCTTATTGCACTCCATATTTGCATATTGGTGTCTAGAACTTGCCCCGTGTGTGTGCAGAGCGAAATCCTAGGTTTGCTCTAGTCGGGAGATGATACAGGCCTTCTTGGATAAGCCTTTTACCTTGATTTGCCTACCCTTATATGCACCCTTGATTGTTGTGATCCCTTTGACCTTTCTGTTGGCACCCACACCGCAAGCCTACCCACTTGTCCTAAATTGCTTTCTTTTGACCCTTTACTCCTTAAGCACTTTAATTGATAATTTTATATTATTGTGGAGTTTGTGGTTGAAGTATTGGGAGGTTTTTAACAAATGAGTGGAATACTTGATAAATTTTGAAAACTTTAAGGAGCATTGGCAAGGTTTGGAAAGAATTGAATAGAAAAAAAACAAATGAAAAAAAAAAAAAGAAAAGCTGAAAAAAATTGAAAAAAAAAGGAAAAAAAGAAAAGAAATGAATATCCATCCTTGCTAGTGGTGTGCTTAAAAGAAAAATTGCTACTTTGTGGAAAAGGTGTGTGTGAAATTTATTGGGTGGTGAATTGGGTGGCTTTGATAATATATGTGCTTAAATTGAATATGATGTATTAAAGTGCTTAGGGAGGTAGTCACTATTATCCATATGTATCCTACCAGCCCTTTAGCCTACATTACAATCCTTTAAAGTCCTAGTTAATCCCGATTGGAGTGAGCCTACATTAGTGGAGTCCTACACTACGGGGAAGCCTATGGTACATCGTGTGTGACATGTGAGCTTTTCATGAGAGTGAGTGAATTCTTTCTATGCTATTGTCCCCGTTCTATTCTTGATATTCATTGCTGTGTGTGATATTTGGGGGACACTCTCTTGTTTCATTGTCGATGAGGGCACACGGTTTACATGAGAGAGGTGAAGTCGTGGCTTCTTGGTTGAGTAGGTAGGTGTGTCTTTGTGGGAGCATGGTTGCAATGAGTCGAGTTTGTGCATTTGAGTTGTCTTGGGGTGGTTGTTCTCGTTTTTTGAGTTGTTATATTGTTGGCATGTTTGTTGGACCCATAGTAGTCATGTATGCATTTGTTTAATGGTCGGTATCAACCATAGTCATAGGCAGACCTGTTCTACCTAGGTGGGGGAGTCATTTGTGATTGCTCGAGGGCGAGCAAAGGGTCAAGTGTGGGGCGGTGATGTTTGGCATTTTATGCCTATATTTTCTTAATATTTCCTCACGTTTGGATACTTTATTCGCACGTTTTCTAATTGCCGAATGTGATTTTGCACTGATTTTGTGTCATGTAATTGTAGGTTGTTATGAAATGCAATTGGAGCTTTGAAGAGCATAATCGAGCAAGAAAAGATTGAATTTGGATTGAGGATTGGATTGAGGATTGAATTAGCCTGGCGCGTTTGGTGGCGCGCCGTGCCAGCTATGGTGCCCGTCCTGCGCGTTTGGTGGCGCGGGGCGTGGCTGTTACGTGCGAGATTCGACGGACTCTGCCTTGTTGTGCGCATTTTGAGGCGCGGGGCGCCAGCTATAGCTCCCCTGGAGCGTTTTTGGAAGTCCTATTTCGTCTAGGCTTAGGCGTAACTAATTGCTAGGCTTTTGTAAACATTATAAATACTCTTCAACTTAGTTTTTTGAGAGAAGTTCAGACTTTGGAGCAATTGTTGAGCACCATACTTCATTAAGCAAGGGTTTAATTCCTATTCTTTCATCTATTAATCGTTTCATCATTATTTCATCAAATTATTGTCTTGTGATTATGAGTATGCGTGGCTAAATCTTTCGTTCTAGGGTTAGAGCGTTTCATGAAGGTTGATGTTTGAAGATTGAATTCCACATATTGAATCCCATAACGGATTATTTATTCTTTCTTGATTTCACTTGTTTAATTATTAGGGCCCGATAATTAGGCATTATCTATGGTTCTTAGATTGAACTCGAAAGAGGGAATTTATGAACGCAATAAGAAAGAGTAGGGCTAGATTGTGAACCTGGGCATCGGGGAACCAATTTGTGAGTAGGATAGACATATACTTGCTCGCCAGGCTTAACTAATCACAGAATTCGTTAATGCGTGCACATGATACAACCCATGGATATATAGGGATTGGAGTAACCTGCTTAGACCGTGAAGAATTGAAAGGCTTTCACGGGTACATTTAACCTGTTAGTTAGTAATCCGGAATTCGAGGAGTGGAATCAATTGGAAAACTCAACTGGATTGGTCATAGCTCTGACCCTGGACCGTCGCATTAATATTGTTTACAACCAAAGTTGCCCCATTGTTTGACTGAATTTCCACCATTTAAATTACTGTTCGTTAGTTAATAAAATTCTCACTATTGGAAAAGATCCCTGAATAGTTGTTAAGAAATTGTTTGTTAGGAGTCTAGTCTGAATAGTCCTCGTGGGAACGATACTCTACTTATCACTTTATTACTTGTCGACCACATATACTTGTGTGTGCGTTGGGAGCAACAACTCAGATTTTCGGCTAGGCCGTGCAGGTACCCGACATCCTTCTCTAGATCTGTCGGGCGAACTTTTTTGAACTGAATTCACAAAAATACACATAAAATCAACTTATAGATAAGAAATAAGACCTCAAGAGATACGAACATAATTATACATAAGCAGTACAGAATAACTTACAGCTGACTACCCAATGTACTAGGTTTAGGACTATCCAGACAGACATTTAAGAATACAAATGAAGTATAAACATCTCCTGAAGGGAGTTGTCACGACCCTTTTTTCAACGCACAAAAACTAAAAAGAATAGAATTGCGTATTTAAAGGCTGTGACGGGTGTTAAAGGTACACAATTATTTAAGAAAAAATCGGAGTCGCCACTTGACAAGTTAAAGGTGTGCCAAGTCACCAAAGTGGTGTACCTGGAACACCCTTGACTCGTCTAATAGTCTGCGTCAGAGATTCGGGTAAGGTTCTCAGTTGACTCTCGGGAAGGTGTTAGGCACCCTCGAGTCCTGTGCCAAGCACAGTTGCTTTATTGTCGCAGTTTTAATTTATTAAATATGATTGTTATATTAATGCCGTTAGTTTGAATTTGAACTTTGATTCAGAAAAATTTAAAAGTGTTAATTCTTATCCAACCTCACAGAGGACTGGAAGAATTTACACTTGATTCAAAAATAAAATAAATTGTATTGCGCATTTCCAACCTTACAAAGGACTGGTCTATTTTTAAAAGAAAATTTAATTAACTTCAAAAATAATAATTAATTTAGAATCTAAATCAATTTAGTTTTTCCTTTTAGCCTAATAAGTAGATCACAAATCATACTTGTCATTTTGCCTAATCGATTTAATTAAGTACAATCGCTAACTATTATTAAATGACAAATTGTGACTCCCAAATTTGTCTTAAAAATATTGATTATGAGAAAAGTATATACATACAATAGGCCGTTTGTTAAATTGAAACAATTTTGTGGGCTATCTTAAAAAAGAAAAGGTTTACAAACTACCACTACTTTAAACTTGAAGTGGGCTGTATTGTTTGCAAAAATGGGCAGCGTTAGGATATGTCTTGCACAATTAACCACATTTTATTTATTCATTGTATAAATGGCGGTTGTCCAAATAAATTAACACATGGCCAGATTTAAAGAAAACGTCCTAAATTTAGAGCCTATTCGTTTTATTTTTGTAGATTTTTACAAGTACAGACAGTTTACAAAAATAACCCCCACATTACAGAAATGGCCAGAGTTTAACGTTTGTAACTTCAATGGTTAAATCCTAAATTTTCCTAATCTTTATATGCTGTCCAGATCTAAAATTTGCATTTTGAAGTCTTGTTTTGCCTACTTATTTCAAATATGTCCAACTTTTCTAAACTAGACCATGTGATTTTAATTTAAAGAGATATTCAAGATTTTTGAGCAACAACAAACATTCTGCTTAGGTGAAAACAATTTTGCAGCTCTTTGTACCAATTTGCTACCACCCTTTCAATCATTTTTTCTCATCCGTACATGACTTAAAAGTAATAGAGATTAAACTTGTTAGGTGTACAAGGATTAACACTTTTCTTCTCATTTTAAGCACAACTCCAAAATTAAGACATTAATCACAATATCACATAAAACAGATTCATTAAACTATAAGCATGCTGATATCAATTCATATTTCATGGCAAAATGGCTCAAAATACAAGATTCGTTTGTGTTTACCTTGTGCAGAATTTCCACAAGCAAGCTAACAGTAATAGAGGTTCAAGAAAGGCACAACCAATGCAACCAATAAACAACCCGGACAGCAGCTTGAACAGCCCCTTTATACCTCTGTTTAGGCCTTAAAAACCTTAAGATTTATGCTCCAAAAGACCTTAGAAGTAAAGGCTTTTGGTTCTAAATCTAACTTTCAAACTTACTTTCTTTCTATCTATTTTTCCCAAGTGTTTTTTACTCAATTTTTAGTGCTTTGTTTCAGCTGTTGTATGTGCTGTTTTTCAGCTGTTGGTGTTTTTATGAGGGCAATAAATGGCCCTATTTATGGCTGAAAAATTATCAAAGGGTGGAGTGTTTGGTTGGCTAAAAGTACAAGCCCATCCCCACTTGAGTACCCTTGTCAAGTCCCACATTTTAAGGCTTTTTGGTACTATTTTCTCACTATTTCAGCCACCCTATTTGTCCCTAAAATCTGAAAATATAAGTTGTCCAAGTTGGACAAGTACTTGGACAACTAACCTACTTCAAGTTCAAAACAAAATCCCCTTCACAATTGAACTAGAAAATCTGAAAAAGACCAACATTGTAACACTAAATCAGCCCATACACTAACTAAATGGACCAAACTAGACTTAAAACTAAACAAATTGACTAAACTAAACCAACCTCACTTATTGGGACAGACTTAATTCCCAGCTGGACCTCGGCCTAAGACACACTAAAATATACTACTAGCAAACATAACATTTTACTCAGAAAAGTAGCAATAATATTCCTTCTGACTTAACATATACTCCAACTAGCAGCAGGTGCACAATTCCTATATTTCACCAAAAACAATACTACCTATTTAAACCAAGCCTCATTTTTTAACTATCTCATGCTTTGACAGTATGCAAGTGACTGGTAACCAATCCTCATCCAAATAGGAAATAAACACAGAGTCTAGTAAATGTTAACATCACACTTGGAATGCTTAAAAGCTTAAATAAAGTAAACAACAGAATTGGACAATCTCATGCTTAAACAAAGCCAACTTGACAAAATTCGTATTTGAACAAAATTTGAGCAGAATCGCTCTCGGCCATGTTAAAACTTCAAGAATTCAACAATTTCCATTCATAAATGATGTTTTGCTAAGTTAATACATGGATAGATACTAAACATGACTAGAAGATTAACAATACAAAAATGAACAAACATTTCCTACCAAAAATAGACAATCTAATCAGTAAAAGGTAAGAAAATAACTAAAGAGAAAGGGGATTTTTCTTTGTTCTTTGTCGATACTAACACAGAAAACAGTCATCACTACCATACCACCAACACAATAGTTACTGCCTTACCTCGCTTCAATACCAAAATGAGCACCGCTGCCTAGCCATTATGAGCCAAAATCAGTCACGTCAAGAACTAAACAGCAGCGCTACCAATAGCCAATATCATCATCACGGAATCAACATTGCTCCATCACCTCGTCCTAATATCACCACTGCATCATCGCTTAAGCGTCACCATTGTCCCACCATCACAGACTATAGCCACGGCCTCGCTATTTCTGTTTCGCTCCAAAACCACCATCGACACTGCCTCACTCCCAATCACAAACTCATTGCAACAGCCTGAATGAGACTCCCTCATCGCCATCACCAAAACTCGCTCCAAACAACATCATCACAGCAACAACAAAAAATAGAAAAGGAGAAAAAAAAAATGAGAAGAAGAAAGCAAAACGAGCAGAAAAGGGACAAGAGAAATCGGGCAGGAAGAAAGGGATTTCGGGAAACGGGTACATGCAAAAAATGGAAAAGAACTCACCTTTGTTGGAATTTTGAGTTTAGCCGAGATTTTAAAAAGCCGATCTACTCCAAACGGCCTTGAATTTGCAAAAATCAACCATAGAAATGGACAGAGGAGGCCGAGACGAGTTGAATGGTGTATTTTAAAAAATTTCCGGCCACCGGAGGTGGTGGTCCGGCGGCGGCAGTGCGGTGGTTCTACGGTGGAGCCGCGGCGGGGGAGATTTCCGGCGGGGAGGGAAAAAATTGGCAAGGGTTTGCCTCTTTTATGATTTCTTATGCAAAAAATGAGCAAAAATGGGAAATTTGGGTTTATATATTTAGTGAGGTGGGCCGGGTCAGAAGGGTATTGGGTTGGGTCAACCAATGAAGTGGGCTATTCCCTTTTTTACAAATAGCCATTAAGAGGTCTACTTTATTTAAAATACACACCATCAGCTAGAATTAAACCACACAAAAAATTGTAATATTATCACAATTAAACGTAAAATTATAATTAAACACATGACAAGTATTTTTTGTTAATTTTCAGTTTCCCTTTTCATTTAGTGACAAATTTTAGCAAAAAATAAAAGATACGATTCTAGAAAAATTCGACAAAAATTGATATGCAATTGTCAAGGCTATTTGAGCAAATTTTAGGAATTTGGTGCCAAAATTAGGTGATTACAGGAGTAAAATACAATTGAGATAATAAACATAAAATTGGTGGCCATCTTGAACAAAAGCTGGCTCACCCTGATAGCTGAAGTCGTCTTCGCTCCTCAATAACGTGGCGAACTCAATCCTGGAGCAAGCCTGCCGAAACGAAATAAATAGATAAGAAACAAACAAAGGGTGAGTCGAAAGGACTCAGTAAGTGGAGGTTGGCTCGCCACCTCGAAGAAACAGATATGCTAGGTAGGGAGAAGAAAAGCAGACAAACCAAATTAACCTTGTTTCGACTATAAAAAGGCAGAACCAAATAATAGTTGGAAATACGTAAGAAACCATAAACTCATAAGCAACCCAGGATACGAGCCAGAAACATATCAACAACCAGAAATACATGACACATACACAAACATTGCACTAAGTCACACAATACACAATAGCCGGTGCAACGAAATGAAATGAATGCAATATGATACAATGGGGTCACATGTGCCAAAGGAATGGAGCGGAATCCACTTGCTCCAGAGCAGAATCCTCCTACCCTCAATATGATGTAAGGAGCGGAATACTCCTGCTCCTAGGACGGAATATTCCTACCCTAAATATGATGCAAAGAGCGGAATCCTCCTGCTCCTAGGACGGAATACTCCTACCCTCAATATGATGCAAGGAACGGAATCCTCCTACCCTCAATATGATGCAAGAAGCGGAATCCTCCTGCTCCTGGGGCGGAATACTCCTACCCTCAATATGATGCGAGGATGACCCTTCACCGGCGCGGGACTCTCATCGACTACCGGGAACTAAATGTCAAGCTCAGAACCAGAGTACAATGCTTCTATGCTTAATGCAATACCAACAACAGGGCATAACACATAATATACAATGTAAATCCAAAGCTAAGGCGTAATAAGTACGCCTATCGGCAGCTACACACGTAAGGAACACGTGGTAGAATATCCACAAGGCCAAAGGCTACCAAAGAAATGGATATAATCACTTACCTTGTTCCAAAGTTAGCACTGCTAGTCAACAACCGTTTTATCCTTTGAATTCATTGCCAAACGAAAAATATATCAAATAAGGCTAAAGACTTCATTTCTTACGTCTTAGAACAATCCGGTCAAGAACCCGACGCCCGATTTACATACGCGATACACAGTCTAGGCCTACGTACATGGTTCAAAATCACATAACCAAACCATAAATAAATTATATTTATGGGTTGCCCATAACTCCTTGAGTTCGAATATATATTCAATTCCATTATCGGGGGTCCAATTACCCCCCTTTAAACTATCAATTTAATTTATTAGAACGATATCTAATATCCCGATTTTTACCGTTAAAATATATTCAAGCACACGTAATAAACTGAAATAATGAATTAACATCATTACATGGATGTTTCAGGATGAAAATTCTATTTTTTCCTTTCCTTTTTCTCATATTTTTTTGGCTGTGTTCCTTGTTCTCATTTCTCGTTTCTGTTCATATTTTATGCTGTGGAATCTTTTTAACTCTAACCTAAGGTTAGCCACTGCATCCATCTTAAATATCTTTTCCTTTTTCTTTATTTCTTTTTTTTTTCTTTAATTTTTTTTACTACCATTATGAAAATTAAAACGGAATTCTACAAAGCTCGGAATGATCCCAAATTTCTCAAGCAAGTTATACAAAATTTATGTAACGTACTCGCTAAGACGGATCTCGAATCCGATTCCCGAGACTCAAGATGCAAATTAAACAGAAAGAGATCAAATTATTAACTTTCGGTATTTTAGCGGAAACTATTCGAACGATCTCGGAATTCACTTCCGAAAGTTCACACAGGTTACAAATAACCATACGAACCTAACGACACTTTTGAATTTCAAATCGAAAGTCATTCGCCAAAATCGAGTTCGAAAACTTCTTTTAAAATTTACCGACGACAGAAACTGAAACCTTCTTCCGATACCTACCAAACGAAGTCCGATTTAGCTCAAATTTTATAGATATGTCCTAATAAATCTTATGGAGCTTTTAAAACTATTGGCACACCAATCAGAGTCCTAACTCCCAAAACAATTACCTAAGATCATTTCATAAATACAAACAACTTAGCTAGTGTGTTGATTGTATCATTGTTTACATGATGCATCATAATATACGTTGAGGGTGTTTGTGACGACATCAAAGTAGTTTGGGAAGTTTGTGAGAGCGCAACGTGGATTCATAATGGTGGTGACTGGGGCATTTGCACAGGGAGAAAGTTATGAACTTAAATTAAACTCCACTTTAAGTTCAGGTCTGAAGCTTCTTTTTTTTTTTTCCTTTTCGAGTTGGCCTCAATTTCAGTTTTGGGAACTAATGTTGGGCCCAACTTTAGCGAAAAAGATCTGAAGTTGAGCGAACTTCAGTCTTAGGGACCGACAGACTTCGCCTCAAACTTAAAGTCCCAGGATTGAATTTGATGGCTACACTTGCAAGAAATATAAAAAATGGATGCACCTTAAATAGCACTATACAAATAGGTTTCTAAGTGGTGAAATTTTGATCACTAGCCATTTTTGGACGCGCTTATTGGGAACTATCCACTGTTTCAAAATTCACTGAAGAATAGTCAAAAATTCGCGCGCACACTTAAGCTCCATTAGCGTTGGAAAAACACCTCATACTAGTCCCATAACAAAATACTGGGGCTTTGAACAAAACTTGTTCAAAGCCCAAGTATTTTGCTATGGGACTGAAGCTTGTTCAAAGGTCCATAACAAAATAATGGGACCTTGAACTAACATGTTCAAAGGTCCCATTATTTTGTTATGGGACTTTATATATAAAGCTTCAGTCCCATAACAAAATGCTGGGGCTGTGAACAAGTTTTGTTCATAGCCCTAGTATTTTGTTATGGAACTGAAGCTTTATACAAAGTCCCATAACAAAATGTTGGGGCTTTGAACAACTGGGGTTAGTTTACTGAAACTTCCCTCAGTATAAATACTGGGGCTTTGAACAAGCTATTTCTCAGCAAATTTATTTTTGACGGCAACAAATCAATTAGCGCGCGCCAAACAGACCCCTACGCGAAATTTTTACTTCTAAGTGAAAATTTTAAACTTGCTTATGTGCAAGAGGATGGACCTTTGTGGGCTGTAATCAGCTTATCGGGCTGCTTTCATAAATTTATGTTGCCTGAATAGTGTGAAGATCTTAAAACATAAAAATAGCTAATTTTTGTATATTGCATACATATTTCATATATATTATGTACATAATAAGTATATATTTCATCATTCCATGTATACTGATTATGACAGTTATTTTGTAAAGTTCCTTGGTGGAAATCATCTAACTATTACGGGTAATTTGATGACTAATCATCTTTAGAGAGTGAACAATAAACAACCCTCAGGTTCAAATATTTAGAAAAATAGTCACAACTACACAATTCATTAAATATTAAATCATTAAAATTTCAAGAAATATTAAATTTTGAACTCATATCTTTAAAACGTAATGGATTCAGTGATAAAAAGATAAATGTTGAACCTATCAAATTTATTTACTAGATTCACCTTTCCACCTAAAAATTTCTCTTATTAAAAGTGTCTTTTTTTATATGGCTCGAATTCAAAAGTTTTGATTAAATTAGAGGGATCTCATTTGTATCAAGACACCTTTCATGGTAATTAAAGGAGTTACTTAACTTGCCAAGTTATTCTTGGCAGATCTCTGCGTCGGATATAGAAAGAGAAATAGAAACTCAGAAGTGAAAAGTGAGAAAATAAAAGAATTACTTACTAACTTGCTATCGAAATTTCAAATACTTCGCACCAATAATTGCACTTGCTTGGTATACTGTATGGCGCTGCTTACGCCAAACCCCACCAAAACCTGACATGGGTGGTTATAATAAAAACAGAAAAGATTCTAATAACATTGTTTCAACATCATACTCATTAAAAGAAAACAACTATAGATAGACAGTACTGTTCTCAATAATCAATGGTATAAAAGAAATGCAACGGCATAACAAACATATCTAGGACCTACTTTATTTGTCTTCTCCTTATTAACAATATAATTGCAGCATAGAATAAAAAATAAAGACTGTACTATCAGAATCCCAAATTAGATATTCATAATGGCGATTATATAGAGACAGTAGATTAGAATTAGAGGTAACTTGTAAGTGCCATTTAGCATAAGTAGTTGTTTCCAATACAATCCATTAGGATGAGTTTCAACTTTACCATAAAATTTTATGTTGTATATACGTATATAACTGTAAAAGTAAGTCTTTTTGTTGTTGTTATCAATCAATTACTTCTCAATCTTACATCGAGGTAGGAGTTGATTATGTGAATTATCTGTAATCATGTCATGTAATCATGTATTAGGATTCAATTTATTCTAGTACTACTTAATTTGCTCCAAATAATTTTTCTATTAATCAGTGCAAATGAGGAGTTCTCACCGGTGTTTGTAAATCTAAATATTTACTATACATTACCAAGTAAATCTCTACCTAAAGTTCATCTGACATTGTTGATCTCTATAATAACTTGTGCACAGCTTAGCTAATCTATCAAGTAATGTGTCCAACCCAGCACAAGTTGCCTCGTAATCCTGCACATCACGATTGGAGTGGATAAGCTCACGCCAACATTTGCAATTGAAATCTAATCTTTTGACTCTCGAGTTACTACTTTCATGCTTCAATCAGTATTAATTAGCATCTCTTTGAGGACATTATAATTAGATATTAAGACTTCTAGCAAATCAATGGACTTGTAGTAAATTTGAGAATAATAAATTATCATTATTTGATTAGTTCATGCCGTCTACATAGACATTGATATCTATATATATATATATATATATATATATATATATATATATATATATTTTGCTCCTCTCTTTCCATTATATGCTGGAGAAAGACGAAAAAATTGCGGAAGATAAATGGCATGTGGAAATAGTCGAGGGCACTTGTAAGCAAATCACACACTTCGAGAGATACCAAACAACAACATAATTTATCTCCAAACAGTAGTGTCTTGGATCCATTAAAAGCCCTCTTTTTGCACGCCCTTACACTTCTTGGAAGGACCAATTTCCTAGTCACATAGAAAAATAAGAAATTGGTCCCATTAAATAATGGAGATATTAGGTAGTGGTTCTAGCTAGTGGTTAGACTACTGGTATTAGTGAAAGAGCAAAAGTAAAACAATAAGTACAATGATTGATGGGCTCACATTGAATGTTTTTCTGGGCATTTGGAGAGAACAGGAGTCGTGAGCTCTGTTTTAAAAGACAGGTTGGGACTCGCTTTGGAGCGGGGCACTGGCAAAACATCCTAAGACTTTCGGTCGGGATTTAAATTCGTGGGGTTTACTCCTAAGCGTTCGGCGGAGCGTTTGGAGCACGCCCAACGCTCATCGCTCAGGGCTCGCCTTATAAAACCTATGCAAATTATCTGTCCAATTCCCTAATTAAGATTGTTCTCCCATATTTTTCTTTAAAAATTAAATTATACAAGTTATATTCACCTATAAAAATAAATTTCAAAAATTGAGTGTAGCTCAATTAACGAGACATAATATTGCGTGTATTATAATTGAGAATATCATGAGGGTAAATATCATATGTATACTTAATCTGAAAATGAGTAGTCGAGATTTACATCATCACTTGTTATTGGTCTTCATGTCTTGTTTGTGTTACTCAATATGGTTAGACTTACATTATTTTACAATTTAGAAGCAATTTTATTTTTATCAATGTAAAATTAATGTTAAAAACTATCATAGTAACAAAATATTATTGTTTATTAACTTTTAATATTAACAAATTTTTATTTTTTAATTGTTTGAAAGTTAAGGCCTTATAGTTTAGGGTTTTTTACACAAATATACAAATTTTCACCCTTAATTACATAAAAATAGCAATACTTTTCTAATTACAATGCATGGCAATATTTTTCCTAGCAAATAGCAATGTATAAATACTTTACAGAAACTGAAACCCTTCTTGTTTTCTCTCTGTTTTTTCTCTCTCTAGCTCCTTACAATTTTCTAATTCACTCTGCCTCCAATAACAAATCTACAACTATTGAAAATCGTTACTTTTCTGTTTCTAATTGTTTCTACACAGCATACTCTGTTTTCGATCAACAATTCTACAAAGCTGCTACCGTTTCTGCTCTGTTTCGCGTCTGTTTCTGCTCTGTTTCGCGTCTGTTTCTGTTCTGTGTCTCAGCTGTCGAGCCTTTGTTTCTGGTTGCTGTTACGACTGCTGTACAAGTTAAACATATCAAAATCGAAACTTTACAATAGATATGGCACAAATACAAATTCTGCTAAAACATAGTGGAAGATGGGACAAATTCGACAATTATATTGATTTTGTTGTTGATGCAATCGCGATTAATCCAGATTCAAACTTTCAGATGCTTCGTGATACAGTTGCGAAGCAACTGAACATTGATCTGACGAGAAAAATTGTTAAAATAAAGTATAAGGTAATGGAAAAAAGTCCGGGTCTAGAAATACACAATGACATGGGTGTATTAGTGTATACAGGATTGAAAATAGAGAAAAAAGGAATAGAAGTATATCCACTTTGTATCACACTAGAAGATATTGTTGAGGATCAAGGGTTCTGGAGTGATAGACAAAGCATAAGGAGTCGTGATACAGTGGGAGACTGTGTTGATACTGCCAGAAACAGTTGCAATATAAACACGGACATTGATGATACGCTTATCAGTAGTGCTGAAACAGTAGAACTACAGATTAGAGGAACTTGTGATGAGCACGAGGTAGAAGAAGTTGCAGTAATTACCAATAGCTTGCAAAACGAGATAGTAGAGGGCCAAGTGTACATTAACAAAAACACTGTAGTAATGGCCATGAAACGATTTGCAATAACAGAAAAGGTTCAGTTTAAGGTTGAGAGATCAAGCACAACAAGGTATTATATCTCAGTATTTGTGTTTTGTATCACTTTATTTCACACTGTATCATTGTATCTGTTTCTGTGTAACTGTATCATAAGTATTCTTGATATCAGTGTATCTGCTATGTGTCTTTTGTGTATATGAATTTTTATAGTTTATATTTTGTACCACACTGTGTGAGTTTGTTTCGCGATCAAACAGTTTGTATCTCAAACGTGTCATTTGTATCACTATTGTATCTAAAAATATGTATTTTGTTTCAAGCAATAACAATTTATATGTCAGATACAATGTGTGAATTATGTATCACATTGTATCTGATCAATGACTCTACCATCTCTGATTATATCATACATGGGTGTTAGAAACTAAGTAAATCGTATTTGTATCATACTGTACAATTTTGTATCTGTTACTTAATTTCTGTAGCTTTCTGTATCATGTAAAATTTTTTGTATCATACTGTATTTGCAGCTACTGCCTGATATGCAAAGGTGAAAATTGCAAATGGAAATTTAGGGCCTCAAGCTTGAATTCATCAAGTTTGTTCAAAGTTAGAGAATTCACCAATGAACACACATGTCCATACAAAGAAAGAGTGTATGGGCAAGCGCAACTTACATCACGAATGATTGGTATGATTGTCAAGGACGGGGTTGATGACCCAAAGTCGACCTATAAGCATAAAGAGATAATGGACGAAATGCAGAGGTGTTACGGTATACACATAGATTATATGAAGGCTTGGAGAGCAAAAGAAATGGCCATTGCAATGATACGAGGAGACCCAACTGAATCTTACAAGAAGCTGCCAAGTTACCTTTATATGTTAGAGCAAAGAAACCCAGGGTCAGTTGTTGCTTTGCATGCAAGTGAGGACCATTTGTTCAAGTACGCTTTTGTTGCTTTGAATGCTTCAATAAAGGGATTTCAACATTGCAAACCAATCGTAGTCGTTGATGGTAGCTTCCTAAAAGCAGCGCACAAAGGAACATTCCTAGCAGCAAGTACATTAGATGCAGCAGGTAAATCAATTTCTAACGGTACCTGTTGTATCATACTGTTTCAACTGTTTGTATCATAATGTTTCAGCATCTCTCATTTGTTTCATACTGTTTCAGCTTTGTATCAGACTGTTTTAAATTTGGTATCAAGATTTTTAAGACCATATATTATCTGTTTCATCATCTTTTATCTGTATCTCAGTGTTTCACTTTTGTATCAAACTATTTCCAGCTTCTGTATCACACTTTTTTAGACACATGGTTTATTTGTATCAGACTGCTTCAATTTTTGTATCAGCTTTGTATCGGACCGTTTGAACTCTGGTACAGACTTTTTGAAGCTATGTATTTCTATCTGTTTCATCATCTTTTATCTGTATCTCAGTGTTTCACTTTTGTATCAAACTATTTCCAGCTTCTGTATCAGACTTTTTTAGACACATGGTTTATTTGTATCAGACTGCTTCAATTTTTGTATCAGCTTTGTATCGGACCGTTTGAACTCTGGTACAGACTTTTTAAAGCTATGTATTTCTATCTGTTTCATCATGTTTTATCTGTATCATACTGTTTCACTTTGTATCAAAATATTTACAGCTTTTTCCTATCAGTTTCTTTGAAGACTGTACTTTAGTCTTTAAGCTTTCTATTTGAATCAGACTGTTTCAATTTGTACTTGTGTGACACTGTTTCAAATATTTATCTTACTGTTTCTTTCCATAGGGAGCATACTGCCGCTTGCGTATGCAATTGTTGATTCAGAGAACGATGCCTCATGGCAATGGTTCTTTGAAAAGTTCAAATATGCTTACGGTGAGAGAGAAAACATGTGCGTTGTGTCAGACCGTAACGAGAGCATAATTAAGGCTACTACAACTGTATATCCTCAGGTCCCACACTATGCATGCATATGGCACTTGTGGAACAACCTCAACACTAAGTTCAAGAAATGTGAGGAGAAGCTCCATGAGACATTCTTCAGTATGGCAAAGGCATACACCATACAGGAATTTGACATATACATGAACAGTGTGGAAAAAATGGATAAACGTATCAAAGCATACTTGCTAAATGCTGGATACCAGAAATGGTCAAGGGTGCATTCAACAGTAAATAGGGGGTTTACAATGACATCAAACATTGCAGAATCCTTGAATGCGGTCAACAGGGATGCGCGTGATATGCCTGTAGTCGCATTTATGGAGTACATGCGCTCACTGATTGGGACTTGGACTGATGATAATAGGAAGAAAGCACATGAGACATTCACACCTCTTGGATTCAAGTACAACAAAATACTGGATGGATACAGAAGCAGAGCTATGCAGCTTAAGGTAGAATAGAAACTGTTTCATTTCCACTGTATCTAAGTTCTTTCATCCTGCATCTTCCTTGTATTTTCCGTTTCAAAAATGTATCATCTTGTGTGATGTAGATACATTCAACGGGAAATGAAGCAGCTATCTATGATGGTGAAAAAAAATTCATTGTTAATCTGAATGAACGGACATGCTGTTGTGGAAAATTTCAAATGGAAGAACTGCCCTGTGTGCATGCTTTGGCTATTCTAAAGTACAAAGGCCTGGAAGAAGAAGATTACAGCTGTAACTACTACTCAACGAAGTCCCTGGTAAAGACATACGAGTTCCATGTTAATCCGATACCAGATGAAAGCAGATGAGAGATTCCAGCATTTGTTTCAGAAATTGAACTACTCCCGCCAGTTGCTAGACGGCCACCAGGAAGGCCAAAAACAACTAGATACAAACCACAATGGGAAGTACATGCAAAAAGGACAAAGATTACGTGTGCAAATTGTGGTCGCGAAGGACACAATAGAAAAACTTGCACACAACCTCCGAAACCCAAATAGAACTTTTTTTAGTTCTTTCTTTGTCATTGAATCTGAAGTGTTTGAAGTGATACAGTTTGAGAATTGTTGCATAATTGTTTCAAGATATTGCCCAAGTGTTAATACATTTAACTGTCTGTAGCACACTGTTTCATGACTGGATGAAACTGTTTCACCTTTATGTTTTACTTTTTTTTTCAAAATTGGATCTGAATTGTTAGAAGTGATTCAGTTTCACAAGTAGTTCCTTCGCATTTGAAGATATTTTCAACTGTTTCTGTGTCAATTTAGCTATCTGATACAGTTAATACTTGTATCAAACTGTTTCATAGTTGTGTTTAACTGTTTATTTGTCATTGAATCTGACTAGTTAGAAGTGATACAGTTTCACAAGTGGTTGCTGAGGTAGTCAAGATAATTTCAACTGTTTCTGTGTCAATTTAGCTATCTGATACAGTTAATAATTGTATGAAACTGTTTCACACTTCAAAAAGGGACAAAAATAAAACACAATTACTGTAAATATAAACCTTCCGAAACTGTCATTACATAAAGAGTGACTACGACAAACAACATCCAGAACAAACAACATACTAAAGTAGAAACGGTTACTCCTTGAAACATAAACATAGAAACAACACAAAAGAAACAGAACTAATGGTTAGGATTGGCAACTAGTAAACGACGCTTTATAGCGCCTTTTCTCTTAGCAAGACGACCTGGATTTTCACATGCGCTCACTGCATCTAAATCAATCTTCCTTTTGCCATAATCCCAAAGCAGCGTTGCAAGACGGCCACGGTAAAGACCTATATCAAAGTCAGGCACAGTTCTGATATCAGTCTCAGAAATAAAGTACTCCGCATACGCCATGATAAACATTCCACAATCCCTGAAACAGTGACAAAAAAAAAAGACAATACATACAGTTAGTAATTCTGTCACAGATGTGATTCAGATACAGGTAAAAGAAAGGAAAAAGAAACATACAGGGAATCATCACTCTGTTGCGGAAGGTCTGGAACAAAGAAAAACCCAAAAGGATCATCTAGATCTGCATCAGCATATGCTTCACTTGTAAGAATATCAATGTCGGGCCTTGACTGGTAAAATTCGGTCAGTACAAGATACCGTGGCAACAACTCAGCAATCTTTTCAACAACTTCAACAACAGCTGCATTATGACGAGCACCCCCACCACTCATTGAATCGTATATCCCAATAGACCTATCCTTGAATGATACTACACCCAACACCCATTGACAGAGAGACTTTATGTTAATCGGGAGCAGAACATAGTCAACCTCTACCCAGGGCACATTTCCAGGGATCTTGCAGCCTCTAATGTAGCTAGCAACAGAATCAACATCAGAAAGCACTGAAACATCCTTGCCACTATTCACATACTTGTCATAGACAGTCTCGATCATCGTTTTAAACCAACAGTCAGTAGTAGTGAAGGATAATTCAGTCTTCGGTCGATACTTTCCTTGCTTACGCAAGTAGTAGAAAACAACATTAACATGCTGTAACATTAAAAAAAAATATTAATGATATAAATAGATGATACATTACAGAAACAATGAAGAAACAAACAAAATTACAGTTACATATACACCAAGAAAGAAAAAGAAACAGTACAGGGGCATATGCACACACACAAATATAAAAGAAACAGAAACACACCCTCACACATTAGAAGAAACAGAAAAGATACAGTAAAGATACAAAACACACACAGGCTAAAAAGAAAAACAAAAATAAACTTACTGAATCCTGCAATGCATGACCACCATGCAACAGAATATAGAACCACATCCGAGTTGACACAGTTTCGACTCCGAATTCAAACTCATATGGAAGTATATTGTCAGTTTTGGAATAGGCACAAATCCTAAAAACAAAAACCAAAACAAACATAAATTAAAACAATATCAACATGATAAATGATACAATAAACAAGCATTGAAGGGGAACAAACCTTCCTTTTTTCCGCTTAGCAAGATCATCAACAAATGATACAAACCTATTTAATAATTCTTGATCAACATCCTCTGTGACGGGAACAGAAAATGGATGCCTTTGCAACATCAAAGGTTTGGGCGAAACATAATTGGCACTAGCACCAGAAGCAAACTCACGCAGAAAAGGTGAAACATCATATTTACCAGGACGCTTCACCCTTACCAACGCCTGTGACGGTGTACTAGTAGCCGCACGTGGGCTCGGATCCTTGTTCTCACGGTCACTAACCAACATAATATCAGAATCATCAGCATCGTGCTCAATGAGCTCTTCATCAGCAACAGTATCATGAGACATTTCAGCAACCCGAGCACCATGCTCTGCAGCAACAGTATCAGAAACATTTTCAGCAACACTGGGACTAGGATCTGCAGCAACAGTATCAGCAGGTATTTCAGCAACCCTAGCACCATGCTCTGTAGCAACAGTATCATCAGCATCTTCAGCAACAGTAGCAGCAGCATCTGCTTCAACAGTATCAGTGGCTGCTTCAGAAACAGTGGCACCAGGTTGTCCAGCAACAGGGTTGATTTCAAATTGTTTCTTCACATTCTTAATGGTGTCGGCAATGTTACGGTCCATCTCTGCAAACTGCTCGGCCGTCCAATTATCAAAGAAATCATCCGATATAAAAGAAGGTCCGGCAATATCTTTCTTAGAAAATGAAGCACCATCAACAGAATAACCTTTAATAAACTAATACAAAAAAAAAAAAATTAACGTCAGAAACAATGTACAAAAATATATAATACAGTTTACAAACAAGGGAGAAACAAAAGGCTTAAATAACATAGACCAAAAAAAAAAGGTAAATGGGCGCACCTCATCAGGTTTAGGAGTCTTTAAAAAATCTTGGCTCAAATTCAAACCAAGGTCGAAGTTTGGGAATTGCAATGAAGGGGTCAAAGGAACCTTGGTTGAAACTGTTGCAGCCATTGGAACACGTTCTCTAATAACAACTCTTTCAACATGACTGCCACCACCATCAGCAGACAACACAGTAACATCTTTCCCGCTGCCGCTTGCTACATTAGTCGCTCCACCAGTAGCACATGGCTAAAAAAATAAAACGAAAAATAATTGGTAGATGCACAAATTCATTGGCTTGTTAAACTGTTTCAAGTTGAAACTATCTGTAGCTGTTTGTATCTAAAAGTATCTAGTTGTTTCAACATAAATGAATATAAGCTACATATCGTAACATTAGTCGTACCAACATTTAAACTGTCTGTATCACCAACATCGGATTGAAACTTTTCTGTAGCATCAACATCATCAGAATTGGGCTTCTCTGTATCACCACTAGCAGGTGGTGTCCGTGGTGAACCTTGACGATTATCTGCACCACTTTGAGTACCCTGTATAAAAAAAAAATTCTATATTGAAACGAACATTACATCGACAAAGAAACAATAAACAGTTTCTTCAACAATTAATACATGTCCTTGCGCAAGTAGATTAATTGCATCAACAACTTTTCTAAGCTCCTCACCAAAGAATTCCTTGACATTATTAAACTGATCATCAACCTTAAAAAGAAACAAAGGAAAAACAATATGACAATAATTCTAACTGTTTAAACAAAGTAAAAACACATAAACACAAATAATCCTCACATGACCCTTTAATAACTCCAAATCATTGCTAAGCTGAAACAAAAAACAAAACTGTATCAGAATGTGCCAAAAAACAGTATCACAAATATTCAAGTGAATAAACATACCTTCTCAACTGAGTGAGTCAATATGTCAATCTTAGCATCATTTTCAAACAGCGGCGCAGGTTTCGACTGTGCCTGCTTTGCAACAGTTTCAGGAGGAATGTCGACAAAAGCCGCAGAAGAGGAGGGACCAGACGGTACATGCCGGACAAAAATATCATCATCACTAGAATCTTGCATAGCATCCGCAACAGGTGCGACCGTATCATCCATCAAATCGAATCTGACCAACTCAGCAACAGTTGGCTGCATAGGCCGGAAAACAGGCTGCACCATCCATAACAGTACACAAATCAATGAAAACAGATACAAAAACATGCAAAACAGAAGAATGAAGAATGAAACAGATACAATAGAAGTGAAACAGGTACAATAGAAATGAAACAGATACAATAGAAATGAAAACAGATACAAAACAATGAAAATATACCTTGTTCACTGGGTCCTCTAAAATCTTACAAATTGTCTTATACTTTGAAAGACTACTCGTCACTTTCCAGTTCAAGATACGAGGACTTCGACTCCTAACGCGCATAGCGACTGATGACGGAATGTTTGTCCAACACTCATAAAACCATACTTGCAACGCAGAAGCCAAACCTACCACCCGAAAATATGTACTAGTAGTTTTGACCTTCTTGTGAATACTATCAAACAATTCTTTGAACGAATCAATACCCCATGGATAGTCATTGTAAAGACCAGACTCAACCAAATCGAAGTATTTCTTAGATACAGTTTGAACATCAGAAACCGACATCACAAAATTCACAATAACATATAGAACTGCAATCTTAACAGCATCCTCATCACCAATCCACTTCCGTTGAATAAAAGCATTCTTAATATCTACATGAGACACCTTCTCCACAGTCGGGAAGTAACTACTCAGCAACCGATTTGGACCACTCGTATCAAGAGAACTTAGAGTATCGCCAGAGCACTTTAAACCAGACACTACTGCAAACTCACGCAATCCAAATTTCAAACGTGAACCATTGACACAAACCTCAAACGTATAAGGCGTGGAGGACGCAATCTCACGAACCAGCAAAGACCGAAGCAACTGATTTTGAACGGGCAAACTTTCTAACTGTAACAAATAACCAAAACAGGTCTTTTTGAACATTCCCAACTGCACAGGGCTTAACACATCCTTCAAATTCGTTCCAATATCACCATCCGTAATTAGACGGAGATGAAACTCTTTCCAATTAAAATTCTGGGGAATATAAAACGATACAGCCTATAAAGGAAAAAACAAACTCAGTTAAAAAACAGTAAGTACAATAAAGAAACATTAAAAATCAATGCAGAAAAAAGAAAAGACACAATAAAAAACACTACAGCACACAATAAGCAAAAGTAACATACAATGATACAATCAACAAACAAGAAAAGACAGAAACAGTAAAAAACATACAGAACCAGTACAAAAACAACAGCAACAATAAATAAACTACAGCAACAGGAAAATGGAAGTAAAAAATAGTAAAAGACACAGATACAGAAACAACGAAAAAGCCTACCGAACCAGTAAAAGACACAGATACGGGAACAACAAAAAGCCTACCGAACCAGTAAAAAAAGCTACAGCAACAATAAATAAACTACAGCAACAGTAAAATGCAATTCAGAAACAGTAAAACACACAGATACAACAATATATGCTAAAGAACAACGAAAAGCCTGCCAAAGCAATACAACACAGTAAAAGCAACAGATACAGTAAATATGCTAAAGAAACAATAAATACACTAAACAAATACTAAATACACTAAACAAACAAGTAAAAACCTACAGAAACAGTGATAATAACATACAGAAACAATAAAACACACAGCAGAAACAGAAAAATCTACAGAAACAATGAAACACACAGCAGAAACAGAAAAAACTACAGAAACAATGAATATACTTTAGAAACACTAAATTACAAAAAATGCAACAACAAACAACAAATTAATAATTTGATACAGAAAACAGAAATAGAAATAAAATTACCTCTAATGCCACATCTGCCAACACAGAAATCCGACTTTTCTTCAACGGTCTAGCATCTTCTTCAAAATCATCATCAGCATCAACCAAAACTTTAGCTTTACCTTTACCCGTAACAGGAGAGGCAGACGACCGCGTCACACGTTTCAATTGTTGCGGGGTTTCTTTCGGCTTAAACACAGGAACTTTTACCTTTAAAACTGATTTTGACGCAATTTTATTTACATTTGTATCATGTTTCGTTTTACTCCTATGTTCCCTAGAACTAGAAGACGAACTAGAATTAGACATTGAAATGAAACCGTAAAATCAAACCCTAAAAAATGGAAAAAACTCGAAATTTAAACAGTGCAAATCAGTTACGAAATGCTTCACAAACAGATATAATAGTGGAGAAAGTGGGGAAGAAAATGGGTGAGAAAATGTAGGGAGAAACGGTTGAGAACAAGGATGATACAACTGAAGGAAAGAGAAACAACGCTGAAACAGTGGAAAAAGGGAGAAAACTGAGAAAATAAGGAAATTAGAAAAAATTTTGTCAAAATTACAAAAACGCCCCCAAACAGTACCAAAATAAGGAATAGCAATATTTTTTGACATAATATGCTATATTTGTAATTAACTTGCGTTTTTCTCTATTTAGGGTTATTTTGCTAAAATGTTGTTATGTTTGGTAATTAAGTGCTAAAACTTGTACTTTTATGTAAAAATTCCTATAGTTTATTGGGAAATTTACGCCCCATGAACGTTGACCAAGAATAATTACTTTTTCTGTACACCTTTTATTGTTTCTTTCTTTCCATATACATTTTACCCTTTTTAAATATATTTTAAATATGTATTTAATATTTTAAATATTATTGATATATATTTAATATTTTAAATATATATTTAATATATTCAATATTATTGATATATTTAATATTATTGATATTTCATATTTTAAATATATATTTAATATATTAATATTATTGATATTTAATATATTTAATATTATTGATATTTCATATTTTAAATATATATATTTAATATATTTAATATTTTAAATATTATTGATATATATTTAATATTTAAAAAATATATATATTTAATACTTTAAATATTATTATGTTGATAGGACTCTATCATTAAGCCTAAAATCGTGCAACTACCATATTTAATAGTAATCTATTTTTTTTTACCATTGATTGTTTCCTTTAATTAAGGGAGTTAAATATCATACTATTAAATATTAATATTAAGAAATATATTTAATATGTATTAAATTTTTGGATACAAAAAGTTATGGACACCTAAAAGTAATTATTTCTTGATGGACGGATATATATGTAAAGAGCCCTAGTTTATTTATATCTCGTAAAAACTGTAACATTATTCAATTTCTTATACTTGTAAAAAATATTAGATCTTTTGTTTCTATAATCTTTTTTCTTCTTATTAATTTGGGTAAAAATCATTTTGACCGCACAACTTTGGTTTAAAAATCAAACTCCCCCATCAACTATGAAAAATAGTCATTCTCCCCCCCCACCCCCCCCCCTCCTATCTTAAATGTCTATTTTTATGTGATGTATTTTATATATAATTTTTAATAATATTTAATCTATAATTTAAATAATATATAGCTTATTATAGTAATTTAAGTTCATTAAAATTATCAATATGTTTAAATATAATTTTTTTCCATAAAGTAAGTTCACAATCGTTCTCTGTATCGTATATACAGATTTTTGAGTTTAGGTTATCATCGATGAAATAGAGGTGGATCCAGGAACTGGAAGTTACAGATGTCATGCACTATTTATAATGTAGAAAAAATAAACATAAAATAAAATGAAATAAAGTATAGAGTTGAGGAATTCATAATGTGAGGAGTAAATGCAAGTATGGTAGGCATACTCGACCAATGCACTCAAATGTAATTTTGTTCTATGAGTGTCACCTTAATACATATGTCTACTTTCAAAAAAATCAACACATAAATATAAAAATTTTGGCCAATCAAGCAAGAGTGCCAATGCACCCTAGCCCAACATATGAGTCCGCCTCTGCGATAAATATAACCTACATTATTATTTAAAATTAATTTAAGATAAATAGATTATTTTTTGATTTATATAAAATATATTGCTATTCTCAATAATTTATTCTAGTACTTCATGCATGATTTTTTATTGTACAATAGATTAACTTTGAGTTTGATTTTTATAAATAAAGTACTAATACAAGTAAAATTATTTTTATAACTATTTATTCTCGTTTATTTTATTGATGAAATCATTAACTTATATGCTTTGATTATTATTCACTACTTTTATTTTAATTATAATATTATTTTATTTTATAGGTATAACAAAGAATAAAATATATCATGATATTAATTTTTTTAAAAAAAAAAACTTGCTAATATAGAAGGTAAAGTAGGAATTTTTGAAAGTCCATTGAGATAAAGGGGGGAGAATGACTATTGTTCATAGTTGAGGGGTGAGTTTGGTTTTTAAACCAAAGTTGGGGGGTGTAAATAATTTTTACCCTATTAATTTTTTTAATGTATTTTTTATTTATTTTTGGCTCATTATACTATTTAATTAATTTAAAATTAATTAAAAAATAAGATTCATAGAGCTTACGTCCCATGTCTCGGGACTTACACCTCGTCCTATTGTAAGTAAAAGCCTCGCCTCGCCTTTTAAAACATTGGTCGTGGGGGTTGTGAATCTTGTGATATTACCATAGAGATGCAATGCTGTTGTATGATGGAAGGGATAATACATAAGTACCTCCATATTTATCTCATTTTTTCTATTGCACATCTATCTTTTGTGGGTGTCCAAGTACTTTCTTGTCCTTGTCCAAAGTGTATCATTGACATGCTAGGCAGCAAACACCACTTAAGCTCGGTGAGTGATGGATATGCATAGATGCATCAAATATACTATAAAAAAAATCTTTACATATACTTACTAGAACCCCCCACCCATCAAAAATGTTTTTAAAAAAAAATGAAAAAGGGACAAATATACCCTTTATTATTAAAAATTGTTTAAACCTACCATTAGTTTGAGTATCCAGGTGGGGTGAATTTGTTAAATGGCCTCCTACAAAAACTAATAGAAGTCTATGACAAATAAAATTAAGGCTTTTAGTTGATGACCCTCTGGGCCCCACTAACTTAAAAAGAATATGACATGTCACGTGTATTAGGGAAATTAAGAAGAAATGAAGGGGTAGTTTTACAAAATTCAAAAGTTGTAATCTTTTACAATAATACTCGCTGGCTTCTCATTCACGTTGGCTGCTACAGGACGTGCTTTCTTATTTTTCCTTTTCTTCCGTTTTCCACTATTCACATATTCTTGTAAGCCTGTAAGTATCGACTCAATCTGTTCCACATGTTTACGTTAATAAGCTTATATTCTGTTGTTCCAACATCATCTCTGCTGCAGTAAGAAAAGCTAACCAACTCTTGGTGATTATGTTATGAATGTCTGCCATGGTTCATCACTTATGGAGAAGATAATAAAATCATCAGATTGTACTATTTTTTTTTTTATAGAAATGGTGAACTTAGTGGGCTATTGATTATCATAAATAAAAACATACAAACTATAAGTTGATTTTGCTAACTATTACGTATCATTTTTTAAGCCGATTTTCATTGGTAAAAACGGAGTAAATGCGTTCTGATCTTCGAAAACCTAGCCTAGTGGTTACGTAATTTTTTCTTCGGTTGCTTGTTTATTAATATTTACCAAGATCGCCCAAATTGTATTTTTATAAAGTGGGAGATCCTAACAAAATCACAGGTTGCCTTTGTATTATTAATGATCGCTCGTGTATTGTTCATGATTGCCTAAATTTATTTATCATAAAATAAGCAGCTTAAATATCTTTTAATTTATTTTCATTTGCTCTACAGGCCAACGATGATGGTGGATAAATTTATATGCGTGGAAGTTGAAACCAAAAGTTCATCCGCTGAGTTAATATTAAAGGTGATTGGTGTTAGGGATGGAATAACATATGAGGACTTCGTGCATGAAATTTGTAAACGTTGTGATGTGAACTGCAATCCGTATAAATTGAAGCTACAGTACAAGCCGAGGGTTATTGATAGAGCAGTAGATGATGTACCATATTTTCCACTGAGAGATGATTACGATTTGGGTATGTATTTTGGAGTTTTTGATGAGCGGAGGGCAGGGCCTATATTAAGAGTATTCTTGGATCATAATAGTGATGTGGTAGAAAAAGATATCTCTCTTGATTCGTTGCTCTATGTCGAGAGTAACAACTTTGGAATAGTTAACTGTCAGAATGATGATGATTTTAATGAACGAGTTGTTATGGTTGATGATACACATTTTGAGGACGACTTGGATGCTGCAGATGTTGGTGAAAAAGGTGTTGATGAAAAGTCTGTTGAAAGCGGGGAGGCTGCAGAAGTTGGTGTTTTGGAGTTGGATAAACTTCAGGCACAATTACTGGCATTAGATAATTTAGACGACGGGGTAATAAATGAAGGTGACAATGAAGCCAATGATGATGAAGTGCTTAAATTTAATGATGATTCAGATTTGTACTTTGGTAAAATATTTGATGGCAAGGAGGAAGTGGTAAAGTACTTGAAATTGATCGCAATGAAGGATAAATTTCAATTCAAGACAAAGAAGTCTAATCCTTCATTAGTAGCAGTAGCTTGTGTGGTTGACCGGTGTACTTGGCGGGTTCGACTAATGAAGATGGGCACATCCAACCACTTTGAAGTTAGAACTTATGTTGGTGAGCATACTTGCGGACTTAAAAGTGCATCCAAGGGACATAGACAAGCTTCATACGACGTAATTGCTGAAATGTGTATGTCAAGATTTGATTGTGGCAAAGGCGCTTCACCAAAAGAGATCCAAGCATTCGTCCAAATTTCCAAAAAGAGCTTGGCTGTGATGTTAGTTATTGGAGTGCATGGAAAGCAAGACAAGCAGCAATGACAAAGGCGAGAGGTAGTCCGGAGCTTGGGTATGCCGTCTTACTAGGATATTAAAGTCTCATACTTGTTGGTTAAAAAGGCTCCCTACAAATTTACATGTTATTTACACAAGATTGAAGTTTTTGTTGTGAAACATAATTGTCGCCATAAAGGAGAGGCAAAGAGTTGAAAAAGAAATTAGATGGAGACGGAAAAATCGTGAGTGATACTAATATACATTGAATTGTACACGACTTTATTTAAAACGATCCCTACAATTATGTTTCACAACAAAAACTTCAATCTTGTGTAAATAACTTGTAAATTTGTATGGAGCCTTTTTAACCAACAAGTATGAGACTTTAATATCCTGGTAAGACGGCATACCCAAGCTCCGGACTACCTCTCGCCTTTGCCATTGCTGCTTGTCTTGCTTTCCATGCCCTCCAATAACTAACATCACAGCCAAGCTCTTTTTGGACGAATGCTTGGATCTCTTTTGGTGAAGCGCCTTTGCCACAAACGAATCTTGACATACACAATTCAGCAATTACGTCGTATGAAGCTTGTCTATGTCCCTTGGATGCACTTTTAAGTCCGCAAGTATGCTCACCAACATAAGTTCTAACTTCAAAGTGGTTGGATGTGCCCATCTTCGTTTGTCGAACCCGCCAAGTACACCCGTCAACCACACAAGCTACTGCTACTAATGAAGGATTAGACTTCTTTGTCTTGAATTGAAATTTAGCCTTCATTGCGATCAATTTCAAGTACTTTACCACTTCCTCCTCGCCATCAAATATTTTACCAATGCACAAATCTGAATCATCATTAAATTTAAGCACTTCATCATCATTGGCTTCATTGTCACCTTCATTTATTACCCCGTCGTCTAAATTATCTAATGCCAGTAATTGTGCCTGAAGTTTATCCAACTCCAAAACACCAACTTCTGCAGCCTCCCCGCTTTCAACAGACTTTTCATCAACACCTTTTTCACCAACATCTGCAGCATCCAAGTCGTCCTCAAAATGTGTATCATCAACCATAACAACTCATTCATTAAAATCATCATCATTCTGACCATTAACTATTCCAAAGTTGTTACTCTCGACATAGAGCAACGGATCAAGAGAGATATCTTTTTCTACCACATCACTATTATGATCCAAGAATACTCTTAATATAGGCCCTGCCCTCCGCTCATCAAAAACTCCAAAATACATACCCAAATCGTAATCATCTCTCAGTGGAAAATATGGTACATCATCTACTGCTCTATCAATTACCCTTTGCTTGTACTGTAGCTTCAATTTATACGGATTGCAGTTCACATCACAACGTTTATAAATTTCATGCACGAACTCCTCATATGTTATTCCATCCCTAACACCAATCAGCTTTAATATTAACTCAGCGGATGAACTTTTGGTTTCAACTTCCACGCATATAAATTTATCCACCATTATCGTAGGCCTGTAGAGCGAATGAAAATAAATTAAAAGATATTTAAGCTGCTTATTTTACGATAAATAAATTTAGGCGATCATGAACAATACACGAGCGATCATTAATAATACAAAGGCAACCTGTGATTTTGTCAGGATCTCCCACTTTATAAAAATACAATTTGGGTGATCTTGGTAAATATTAATAAACAAGCAACCGAAGAAAAAATTACGTAACCACTAGGCTAGGTTTTCGAAGATCAGAACACATTTGCTCCGTTTTTACCTATGGAAACCGGCTTAAAAAATGATACGTAATAGTTAGCAAAATCAACTTATAGCTTGTATGTTTTTATTTATGATAATCAATAGCCCACTAAGTTCACCATTTCTATAAAAAAAAAAAAAAAACAGTACAATCTGATGATTTTATTATCTTCTCCATAAGTGATCAACCATGGCAGACATTCATAATATAATCACCAAGAGTTGGTTAGCTTTTCTTACTGCAGCAGAGATGATATTGGAACAACAGAATATAAGCTTATTAACGTAAACATGTGGAACAGGTTGAGTCGATACTTACAGGCTTACAAGAATATGTGAATAGTGGAAAACGGAAGAAAAGGAAAAACAAGAAAGCACGTCCTGTAGCAGCCAACGTGAATGAGAAGCCAGCGAGTATTATTGTAAAAGATTACAACTTTTGAATTTTGTAAAACTGCCCCTTCATTTCTTCTTAATTTCCTTAATACACATGACATGTCATCTTCTTTTTAAGTTAGTGGGCCCAGAGAGTCATCAACTAAAAGCCTTAATTTTATTTGTCATAGACTTCTATTAGTTTTTGTAGGAGGCCATTTAACAAATTCACCCGCATATTTGCTCAAATGTATCACAGTAAGGGCACCAAATAAATGGACTTGTGGAGGGCCCTAAACTCATTTGTTACACCCGATTTGTTTATCCAAATCCAACCCCTAAAAATCCATTATAACCATGAAAAGAAATCATTTAGCATTTTTTTTGCTGTGAATTGAGTTTGAGGGCCTATATATGTATTGCATTTGTGTTTACAATTGTTATCACTCACTATCATAAGAATGAGCAACTTGTATACCAAAATTTAAATAGATGAGAAGAAAATCACCTAGCGTTTTTAATGATCTTTGAGATTTCAACTCTCATCTCTTATGATTTTCACACACTTTATTGGACATTACCCCGTTTAAGATGATAGTATTATCTATTGTTCTCTCTATTCAAATGGTCCCAAATGCCATTGTGCAAGCTCCTCTTGTCACTAGCTGCTACTTCTGTTACTCTCTTCCTCTGCTAATCACGTTGTTTCATAATTTGGTGTCGAAGCCTCAAGCAAAGTACCAAAATTGAGGACCATACCTTATTGATTTGCAATTTGGAATGATCAAATGTATGATGCAGCAAGTGTTTAAAGCCTCCAAAATTTGTCAAGTCGTTATTAATTGGAACTGCTTCTACTCTCCTTTTCTTATATAAGTAACATTAGGCTAATAATTTCTCAAGTCTCTACTACAGTACCATTTGGAGTTAAAAAATTTATGGTGATTTACAAGTTGGAATACTCAAATGTATAATGTAGGGTCTTAAAGTATGTCATCATTTTTCAAGTTGGTACAAGTTGATATTACTTTCCCTCTCTACTAAGTAACTTTAGACTTCAATATATGGAGTATCGTATACTACTATAATTTAACATAACCTTAATAAATTGAAGTACAAAATTATATGAATAGGTACAAAATAAATTAATACGATACCAAGTATTAATCAACAAAAGGAATCATCTTTCAGCATCGGCCCTCTTGAAGACATGGAATTGATAATTTTTCTTATTTGGATGTAGACACTTTAATGCTGGGAGATGAGATCCAAAGATGTGGTTTGTTAGGATCAAAACTTTCTGGCCTCACAACTTCTGCCAGGAGGAAAGGCACAGTAGAAAAATCAGGAATGGGAAAAGGAGCTTGAAAATTCCCTTTGAATAAATATGTGTATATCCTATCCAAAATTGTTTCCAAGGGTTTAACAATATATTAGGAAAGGAACCCAATACATAAAAATTGCGGAATCGTTTACCAACTATTTTAACACCATTCTACCTAGCTTTTCTTTTAAGTCATTTTCTTCCTTTTGGCCTTTTTAAAATGAAAAATTTCAGAAATCTCCTACCAAATCCTTTTTTAACCCTAGATCTTTTATGATTAGCGCCTGATCACTTAATTTAATGTCTACTGAGCGACATTGGATTTATATGAAGACTCATTGTCCCAATTAAGACATAAAATATTACTTGCTAGATATTTTATGTCCCACAACGATAAGACATAAAAATGAAAACTAAAATATAAATACAAGTCTGGTGTATAGAAAAATAAATTAATTAGAACGGCGGTTTAGCATTTAAATAACGATATAAATATTTTTACTGTTTCTTTGTCCTTAGATCCTGTGCGCAATTAAAGAACACCGGCACGTTAATATATTCTCTGGCTCCAAATAAAAGAAGTGTGATTATGATATTGAAATCGCAATTTCACCAACGTTCAATTGTCATCAAACACCTTCGGCTTTTCTTTAATTCTCCTTCCTCTACAAATAATTACACATGGACAACAATAGCTAGAGTTAGTTATATTCCAAATGATTGGATCATCATACTCGTAGATGCTAAGGGATTGAGGATGAGACAGTAGTAGCTCATGTTGAATATAAGATGATGAACTCCAAGTAATTAGAGAGAGTAAGGGGCATTTGTTTTTATTAAGATTAAGAGATCTGAATTTGAATACACATCTGAATATTAAGATATGGTATTAAGTTCTGAACACTGATTGATTAAGAATGTTTGTTTTTTCAACATCTGAATTTATAATTTATATTTATTTTTTATTAAAGTTTATACATACTATAAAATAGTTTAACTATTATATCCACGAGATATTAGATTGTAAGGTGGTGGTTTGTGGTGGTGTGACGGTGGAGTCTGAAAGTGGTGATTGTTGGCAGTTGTAGTGTTGGTGGTGGCTGTGTAATATGGTGATTTGATGGTAGTAGTGGTGGTTGCCAATTGTCATTAGTGGAAGGTGGTGGTGGTGATTAAGGAGTTGTAGTGGTAGAGGTGGCCGTGGTTGATAGAGATAATGCTGATTGTGATGGTGGAGGTGATTGGTATGGTAGTGATAGTTAGTGGTTGGTGGTTGTAGCAATAAGATATGATGGTAGAGGTGGTTAGTAGTTGACTAGTTGTTGTTGATGGCTAGTGGTGGCTGGTGGTGGTAGACTGGTGGTGGCGGCGATGGTTATCAATGTAGTGGTAGTTAGTTGTGTAATATATGGAGGGGTGATGAACCTCTTAATGGTATTAAGACTTTCTTGAAGATCTTAATTATACAGATCTATTAAGAGCCATTAAGTGGTTAAATCTTAATAAAAATAAACGAACTTAATGGCCTAAGGTCTGAACTATTCAGATTCAGACCTCCATTAAGTGCAAACAAATGAGGTAGCGAGGCAAAACGATTTTATAGTTCCCATCTGCAGTCGTTAGAACTCTTTCTTGAACATAGATAATATAGTTGTTCCAGGTAACCGAAAAATCTTTACTTAAACAATAATGAACGTATTGAGACTGGTGTAACTGTTAATTAGAGATAAAGGTATACTATATAGATTCCACTAGCAAGTCCGACTCCCGTTTGTAGAGAAGTAGATTTGAATCTCTGTGAATCTAAGAATTGAAGTGTATGATCATCTTATCTAAAAGGTTAATCTATTAAAGAGAGCACAATTTATTCATTTATCTCTCCAACACGCCCCTCACATGCGGCCCGAATCATTTTCTTTCATGGGTCAAGCATGTAAACTTAATTTTTTAGTGGTGAAGTAAAATTTGAATCCAATACTTTTGCATGTTCTGATACTATATTGAAGTAAGTGTCACTATTACAGAGCATACATTCCTATTGAAGTGAGAGACGATCTTACAGTAAGGGGATGTTTGGTTGGTGGGATAGGGATTATAATCCCAGGATAAAAAATGGGACTAAATTTATCCGTATTTGATTACCGGTATAAGGTAAAATGGGATAAAGTTATCTTATATTTATGGGATAAATTATCCCATAGGAATAATGGGATAAGTTATCCCACACTTTATCCAAAATTTAATCCCATAATATAGTTTATCCTAAAATCATGGGATATCCAACTTTGATTAATCCCTCCAACCAAACGACCCTAATGATTTAGGGGTCTATTCTACTCCAACTAGATAAGAATTGACAGCGTAGTTGTTGCTATTGCTGCCCTACATTCCTCTTATTTTGTTGGTTTCAATCGAGATCTAATATATTCGATTAATTCTATTTGTGAAAAGAAGTTTTACATTAGGGGCTAAAGGTTCCATACTAAAAACAGTCTCATTTGGCTGAAAGTTGACACATAAATAAAATGCAATGCATGAGCATTTACCACTCGACTACTAATTTGATAAAATTGTCATTCCATTCTTGTTTGGTTTTCAAAACGTTGATCATGGACCACCCTTACATTTTTTCCTAAAAGAAAAAGCAATGGTGAATATACTGATATTTGTCGCTAGAAAGGAGAATCTACAAATTAAAGGGCCATCACGTGGCATAGGGCCATTTGTCATATCAGATCCCTTCCCCACCAACCGGCCATCTTTCGATTCTCCTCTTCCCTATTGTAATATTCAAGAATCAGCCCCTACATATATTTCTGTTACACAAAATAATAGAAACAATTACTATTAATATCATCATAGCTACGTATTAGGGGCCATATATTTGCATTTCATTCTCTATAAATAGATATCAAGGCTACACTGAAAACCATAACAATATATTTTACGTTAGCTGATGCAGCAAAAAGGCAGAAGCAATAACCGTAGATCAAGATCCTTTACTAGAGCTCGTATTGCTGTTGAGGGTTCTTAGAACATACTCACATTGTTATAATCTTAATAATATTATTGAAACTATCATTAATTAAACTTGTTAATAATTAATCATACATCCCAACTATGGCTCCTGTTGTTGCTGCTACTGCTCCTGCTGAAGCTTCAGGTATGATGGTTACTAGAGTGATTCTTTCTTTATTAAATGAATTAGATATAAAGGATCTGTGTATTCATTATATTTGTTTTTGAATATGAATGTGGTGTGTATAGGACAAGAACGTGATATTCAGAAGAATTATTGGATCGAGCACACATCTGAACTCACTGTGGAAGCCATGATGCTCGACTCAAAAGCAGCTGATCTTGACAAAGAAGAAAGGCCCGAGGTATAACTTTATTTCTGAGGCCTGTTTGTGCACACACAATTCGAAACTGGTTAGATAATGGGCCGGCTCATCTACGTTTATCCACTTAAATACCAATCTTTTATCTGCGACAATATTTAAATATGTGACTGCGCCTAAACTACACATCACTAGACCAAAACCCCAAGCACATTTTTTATTTCCTTGCACCTTGTTATGATTCAAATTTTTTATTTGTTGAGGATAAGGATATTCATTTCCTGATCTTTATTTTGCACTACTATTTCTGAGTCATTTTCATGAATATTCAATAATAGAAAATGCCCTTTATTTTGCCTAAAGAAATAAGGTGGTCTAGCGCTTATAGTTGTTTTGATATGATTTGTCACTTATCAGTTGCCTTCTACCTTATATAATGACTTGATATATATTAGTACCACCTATTGTTCTGTCTCTAGAAATAACACTTAATCAAGATTCAAGACTTGTTAAATATAGAAATTCATGTTTCATCCTGAAATACTCATTTTACCTGTGGAGTTAAAATCAAGATTATCTTCAGTTCTCTGTTTAAAACCGAGAACAAACCTTAAATGGTTAAATTTTCACTCCACTTACAAGTCAAAGCTATTCACTTTATGGACATCAAGGGCAGAAATTAGTGATTAATAATGCATCTTCTAATTATTGACTCTTTAGATCTGTTTCTTGCTTGTTAATACTGGAACCTTTTGAACTTTGATCCTTGATATATTTCCTTAAATGACACCTTTCTTGCAAGATCTGTTCTTTAAGGAAGATAAACAGTTTTTGGACTTAAATTGGCACACATGTTAATTAGAATTTTGCTAGTTTCATCACAAGATAGGGATCAAAGGATCAGATTATGGAAAACATATAAGGGTCAGAATTTTTTTAATGCTGCTATGCACCAAATGGATGTCTCCTGTTGAATTGTGACCATGGAACTTTGGTTTAATTTACAGTACCTTAGTTTATGTTTTCCTTCTTTGGTTGCAGTCTTTTCCTTGTGTTTCATTTAACGGAAGAACACCTACACCACTAACAACAACAACTATGGTTCAGTCCTAAACAAGTTGGAGTCAGCTGTATGAATCATCACTAATTTAAATTCATCTCAGGCTAGTGTTATACAAAATAGAAATAAGAAGTACTAGAAGTTCTCCATACTTTATGAACATATAAATCTCTGGATATAGTGAGGAAAACAGACAGCTAAAAAACAACCATGATAACTTCTGTAATTTCTAGTGACAAAAGGAGCTGGCACTGACAATCAAACTAAACAGCTACAGGCTCAGTGTATTTTGCACTGTGATCTCTTTGGCAAGTCATAGTTGTCTTGACATACCCTATGCACCCAAATATTTAATAAGAAGCTACATGGGAAGTTATACTAGTAGGAGGATATTTGATCCGTGAATTCAAGTGTATTTCTGTACTAGGGGTGGGAATTTTATCCAAAAACATACTTACATGGAGAAAGTTTGATGGTTATGATGGTGCTATTGGTTATAGTTAAGACTGATCTGGTTTTGGTTTATAGCCTCTTTCTTTTGGAATTTTAGTGTCTTTTAATCAATGAATATTAATTTTACTAGATATGCAAAAGTAATTCTGATTTTCACTTTAACATGATGCTTTTATAATATTTGTACTTGGGTTTGTTTTCCTATTGGTCATCGTGATTGTTTTGATTTGTGAATATGACATGGTTTGCTGTTAGACATGTACTAGTGTCGCTCTAATATTTTATACTTGTGAATGGTCATAATAGGTGCTGTCTCTACTCCCACCATATGAAGGGAAAACAGTGTTAGAATTGGGTGCTGGTATTGGCCGTTTCACCGGTGAATTAGCCAAGAACGCTGGACAGCTTATAGCATTGGATTTCATCGAAAGTGCAATTAAGAAGGTTCGTGATATTTTTTCCTCAAGACATTAACGTTCTCCATCTCTTTTTATGAGGGACTGTGACTGAATTTGTTCAGACGATTCACTTGTTAGTGCATGCTAAGTGATGATAACTTTAGTGAATAGAATTTCACTATCCTTATCATTTAATTTGCTTCGTTGCAGAATGAAAGCATCAACAGGCATCATAAGAATGTCAAGTTTATGTGTGCTGATGTGACTTCTCCAGATTTGAAGTTTTCACCTGAATCAGTGGACTTGATATTTTCGAACTGGCTACTGATGTATCTTTCTGATGAGGAGGTACCTTTATATCTTAATTTTCTGTGTTCTCTTCCGTATGTAAAATCACAAAGGTTGCATGTTATATAAAAATGGATGAACAAGCTGCCTGCACGTTTAGGAGCAGGGAAAAGATTAACCAAACATTTAAAGAAGGTTCTTTTTATAGCAGAAGTGTGGATAAGTCATGATTAGGCAAAACTATAAGTCATAGTAGGAAATTTCTAAACTATCAGGTACATATGATATTTCGAATAGTTTGTTTGATCAGATATCATCTTACCTAATGTCATGTGCAAAGCTTGTCCATGAACTGTAGTGCCAGTGTTTGCGTAAGAGGAAAGCTTAGATCTCAACAATGAATCCTCTTTTCTTTGCTAAAAACTTGCTGAAAATAAGAATTAGTATGTAATTAGTAAGTTAACCTGCAACTCCATCCACCTGCAATTTTTAGGACAGAAAAGTGATTTTACCGGCTAAAAGGTTGGTCTATAATTGCATCTAGCTAGCCCTGTAAGGCTTTGAAAACATTTCTATAAACTCTCTCAACTGGTGTACATTTTAAGATTCATTTGACTACTTATCCCATATGTAGAAATAATATCTACTATGAATGATCACCTAATGGTAAAAACTGGAGTGCAAATTTATCAACAAGTGCACATTTTATGATAATGTGACTATTTCTGCCACGTTTAGATCAGAAAGGTTATAACTTATTGGTGTAATCAGAGTATTAGGGATATCCTTGCTATTTTCACTTATCAGAACTGAGTTGCCACTCTAACAGGTATTGCTTTAACACTTGAAACTGTTTCTTTTTGTCTGTTTTCAGGTCCAACGTCTTGTTGAGAGAATGGTAAAATGGTTGAAAGTTGGAGGCTACATATTTTTCAGAGAGTCATGCTTCCATCAATCAGGAGACCACAAGCGAAAGAACAATCCAACACATTATCGGGAGCCAAGGTTTTACACAAAGGTCTACACTTTTCTTCGATTTCTCTTCTCATTGGAATGATGCTACAACCAAAATCCATGTTGATTGCGGAAAATTATTTCCATCCTTGGCATTTAACAGTTAACACTGTGCCTGAAGTATATTTGACCAATAACTTTGCTCCGTCAAATAAACTGTAATGCTTCTGTGTGTATTATCTTTCCTTTTTCCCAAAAATTTCAGAAAGGATAAAGAATCGAAATCCTTGATACACAACTTTTCATTTTCTGCAAGTTTTTTAGAATTTCACAGAAATTAATTGTTGTCTTGAAGTCATAAGTGCGTTGAAGGATTATTACAAATCACAATCACTGAAATACCAGTTTTTCTATTAAATAATCGTTAAGCAAGTCCTTATTTTTATGGCGGCATAAAAGATTTTGGTGTTGGTGCATTTGTCACGAAATGGAATCTTTAGCTTTTGCTCCACTTAACCTACTCGAGTCCTTAACTTGTATGCAGATTTTTAAAGAATGCCATTTAAATGGTGATGGAAAATCATTTGAGCTTTCTCTCATCGGTTGCAAGTGCATTGGAGCTTATGTCAAAAACAAAAAGAATCAGAATCAGGTATACATCTTCTCCTCTCCTCTCCAGCTTTTCCATTTACTATTAGCCTGAAATCCAACCAATGCACCCTTGCTGCTTGCATCTTGCAGATTTGCTGGTTATGGCAGAAGGTTAGTTCTGAGGATGACAGGGGATTCCAGCGTTTCCTGGACAATGTTCAATACAAGTGTAGTGGCATACTGCGATATGAACGTGTCTTTGGAGAAGGTTATGTCAGCACAGGAGGACTTGGTATGCCTCTAAGATTGCATGTCTGCCTCTAGTCTTGAGTACTGAGTATCCAACTCCACTCGTGACACTTATGCAAATACTAGGAATGTCTTCTGTATATCTATAGACCTGAAGATTATAGTGAAATAGTTTCCATATCTTTTTTAAATATGACTTATCATTGTGGTGAAAATTGTGCACCTTTTTCTCATGTCAATTTGAAATAACCCTTGTTTAACTTTGTTTGCTCTATTCAAAATCATTTAATCCTGTACTTTATTCGGTGCTTTATCTAGTTTTCTCATATTAGGTATTTAATCTTGAGCAGATACCACAAAAGAATTTGTTGGCATGTTGGATCTTCAACCTGGGCAGAAAGTCCTTGATGTTGGCTGTGGTATCGGTGGAGGTGACTTTTACATGGCTGAGAATTATGATGTTCATGTTGTTGCCATTGACCTCTCAATAAACATGATATCTTTTGCTCTTGAGCGCTCTATTGGTCTCAAATGTGCCGTTGAATTTGAGGTTGCTGATTGCACAAAGAAAACATATCCTGATGGCACATTTGATGTGATCTACAGTAGAGATACTATCCTTCACATTCAAGTAATTACCTATCTTACTACATGAAGCTTCAAAATTGTTACTATTTTCTTGTAATCCACTTCCTTTCATTGCTTGTGGTTTCTTTATGATCTCTGGTTGATCTCCTTTTGGGTCACATGCTGTACTACCACCAATGCCTTTCTCTATCCTCAGTTTTGTATCTTCTGCGCAAAAACTGCAGAGAATGTCAGACTGAACTCATCCCATCTCATTTTTCTTGGTCAAGTTTTTAACTCCAAAATTGTATTTTTTACACATGATCATAACTCCAAAGTAGTATGTATCACACATTTTTCTTGTTAGACTCATAACCTTGTTGTATATGATAAGCTTCTGAATGCATGAAGAGCCTAATGACTTTTTCAGACAGCACACCAAATTCCTTCTTTTCCTTTCATTAAATCATAATTGAAGTCTAAATTTTGCCATCGCCTTCTACACATGATTGTTTTATTTGTCTGCTGACGGATGAATTATGGTGTACTTCCAGGACAAACCTGCACTTTTCAGATCTTTCTACAAGTGGCTGAAACCAGGAGGCAAAGTCCTCATAAGCGATTATTGCAGAAGTGCTGAACCAGCATCAGAAGAGTTTGCAGAGTATATTAAGCAAAGGGGTTATGATTTACATGATGTTGCAGCATATGGTCAGGTATATATTCTTTCCACCAACCATGACCCCTTCTCTCTTCTGTTTTATAGTTGTTGTATGACACTGCTTATTATGCCATTTTTCTCTTAAATATAGATGCTAAAAGATGCTGGTTTCGATGAAGTTAGTGCTGAAGATCGAACAGATCAGGTAGTTCTGCAGATCCTGTTTCCTTTGCATGTTAACGCTAGCATAGGTATCGATACAAGCCTAAAAGTTTTTTTACTTATTGCAGTTCATTAAGGTTCTCCAAAAGGAGTTAAATACTGTGGAGAAGGAAAAAGATTCATTTATCCAGGAGTTTTCAGAAGTGAGTGCTTTGTCATATGTGATCATTCAGTATTTTCCTTTTTGTGGGTTGAAGGATTATTCTAACTAGTTTTTTATATTAATTTTACAGCAAGACTACAATGAAATCGTTGGTGGTTGGAATGCCAAGTTGAGCAGGAGTTCATCTGGTGAGCAGAGGTGGGGTTTGTTCATTGCCAAGAAGAACTGATTGTCTAAATGCTGGATCTGTCTAGTTTTCGATCTATGTGATTGAAATCAATGTACTCATATGTTGTTTTACTTGCCTTGTAATAATAATAATCTCCTTACATCTTTAGGATGTATTATCAACTGTCAGATTCCATCTTTAGATATGAAGTTTTCTATTGGTTCTGTCATCTTGGAGTACTTAATTCTAAATGCAAGCTGACAACAAGCCTTATGCATTGATCACATCACGTTCATAAACTATGTTATTATATAATAGGGCTAAATTGTATAATGTCATCAAATCCAATCTTTATGCCCCCAAGTGCACAAACACAATCTTCATGTGCAAAGCTGAACTATCAATCGTTGTTGATTTGCACAAATAAGCTGATCCCTCGCAAAATAGACACTTTTGGCGCCGCAACTACAATTGTAACCCCTATAAGGAAAGTCTTGCAAAAGTCACCCCTGTTGTGAAAAATTGATGACAGTAGCCAGGCGCAAGGGGAATCTCCCGGCGATCGCCAGCTCTTTACTAATAGAAATATCTAATTATCGCCCAAAAATTCTCTTACAAGGGCCATTTTTATAAGACTTTCCTTATGGAGATCAAATCTATCATGAGGTGCCAGAAGTTGTCCTATTTCTGTAAATCAGCCCCACACCTAAAGAAGTAGTCCTAAAGAGTTCACCGTAAAAATTTCGCCCAGCAGTCACTTTTAACACCGGTATTTAATTTGAGGCCACGATTTTCTTTGGTCTTACACTAGAGGCCATTTTTGGGCCTTTACTAAATAAACATTGACTTAAGTTCTGATCATTGACTGAAGTTCAGTCCATACGGCCCCTGGACTGAAGTTCCATCTTTAAGGACTAAACTTTAGTCCATATGGCCATGGACTGAAGTTTCATCTTTAAGGATTGAACTTCAGTCCATATGGCTCTGGACTGAAGTTCCATCTTTAAGGACTTGACTGAACTTCAGTCAACATGGCCCTGGACTGAAGTTCTATCTTTAAGGATTGAACTTCAATCCATATGGCCCTGGACTGAAGTTCAATCTTTAAGGACTGAACTTCAGTCAACATGGCCCTGGACTAAAGTTCAATCTTTAAGGACTGAACTTCAATCCGGCCCCTGGACTGAAGTTCTATCTTTTAAGCGAAAGTGGCCACAAACTAAATATTTTGGTATTAGTGGCCTGTGCCCAAAGACCAGTGGCAAAAGTGGCCTTTCGTGCACTTTCCCCGAGTTTACCAGTGTTGACGGATTGACGAAGCTAATATGTGTTGCTTAATTGTTCACAAGTATTGCTGGATTGATAAGATTTTATGCCCTAATTTTTATAGCTAACTTGTTAAATTATTTACAAATATAATCGGATTGGCAAAACATGTTGTGTGGTTCAATGTAAAAATTTCGCCCAGCAGCCACTTTTAACACCGGTATTTGGTTTGAGGCCACTATTTTCTTTGGTCTTACACTAGAGGCCACTTTTGGGCCTTTACTAAATAAACATTGACTTAAGTTCTGATCATTGACTGAAGTTCAGTCCATACGGCTCCTGGACTGAAGTTCCATCTTTAAGGACTGGACTGAACTTCAGTCAACATGGCCCTGGACTGAAGTTCAATCTTTAAGGACTGAACTTCAGCCAACATAGCCCTGGACTGAACTTCTGTCTTTAAGGAGTGAACTTCAATTTTGTTATTTCAGTTTAGACCTATACAGATTTAGGGTAATGTTCAATGTATTTTGTGGGTGTTACCTTTTTTGAGTAGGTTTGTACCTTTCTCAGACAATGCCTCAATGGTTTTCCTAATTTCAGTACTCAGAAAAGACGCATACTTTCCAAGTTTCCATCTAGTGATTTTTATATTATATTAAAAAGATAGAGCACCTCAGAATCATAATTCATCTCTTAAATTAATTTAAATCAAGGATTTGATATACATGCGATTTTTTCAGATTCTACTACTTTTCTGTAGGTGTAAACCCTCTTTTCCTATTTGAAAAATATTAGAATAGGAGCAATAAATAATAAAGCACACCCACAAATCACAATTTTGTTTTATCCTTCACGAAATGCCTTTTTTTAATGAATTTGCTAGAGATGTCAAATAGACGGGTTGGGTTGAATTTGAGCAGGTCAAAATTGATTGAGTAATTAATTGGGCAGGTTATTGACCAGTCTAAAGGTTACTTGGATCGAGATGAATTGGGTCAAAATGTGTTAAACAACAGGTCATAACACAACCCGTCCAACTCTTTTTAAGCTTTAATTTTTTTGTTTGTGTTACTAAGATTTGTTATCAAACAAAACTGGTAAAAAAAATTCCTCTTTATTATGGCTATATTTAATGGATTTTTTACATAAAAGTATAAGTTTTAGAGCTTAATTACCAAATATAGCAATATTTTAGAAAAATAACCCTATATAGAGGAAAACACAAGTTAATTACAAATATAGCAAAAAATATAGCAATATTTTCTCATAACATACCAAACCCTTACATTCTTCCTCCTATTTCCCCTACTATCACTTTTGCTCCTCCTATTTCTCCCTATTTCACTTTTCCTCCCACTATTTCCCCCAATTTCACTTTTATTCCTATCATTTCCCCCAATTTCACTTTTCCTTATCCCATCCTCGATGTATCTCGTTGTATCTCACCGTATCTTAACCGTTTCTGCACCGTTTCAACTGTTTCTGCACCACCGTATCTCAACTGTTTATGCACCGTTTCAACTGTTTCTGCAACACCGTATCTCAACTGTTTCTGCAGCACTGTATCTCAACTGTTTCTGCACCGTATCCAACTGTATCTCACTGTATCTACGTTGTTTCAGATTATTTCAACACCGTATCTAATTAGTTCTCGACTGTATCAAGCTGTTTCTTGACCGTTTCAGCACTGTTTCATCTTATTTGTGCATTGTTTCTCACTGTTTCTAAGATATTTTTACCTTTTTAGCATTATTTCATATTATTTTTTATATTTTATTTCAGAATTTTTCACAAGCGGTTTCAGATTGTATCATATCGTTTCATCACCATTTCAGACTATTTCAACTCTGTTTGAGACTGTATTATAGTGTTTCAATGCCATTTTGAGACTGTATCATATTGTTTCAATGCGGTTTTAGACTGTTTCAATACCGTTTCAGCACTGTATCTAACAGTGTCTGCACCGTTTCAGCGCTATTTCAGACCGTATCAAAGTTGTTTCAAACCATTTCAGAGGCGTTGCAAACTATTTCAAATCGTTATTCTGATACTTCTTATTCATCTTAACAATTTTATCACATCGATGAGATTTCAATTTACCTTCAAAGTTAACTCTATTTTTCTCATCCATCATTGATTTCGATAGTGACCAGATCACACTTCTAGATCCAAATCTCGGCTTTTCACTACCACAGTCCAAACTTCGAGTAAGACAACTTGAATTCACCGGCTTTAATCTTCCCGGCCATCGTTGCTGATCACTCAGTTTAACATTCTCCGTCCGATTTGTAACCAACTCCGGTCCAGTTTTCCTACTTTCAGGCCACCTCTTCTCATACTAGTCAAATTGCTCACAATAGGAGCAGGTTTAGCCTTTCGTTCTTTGCCTTGAAACAAAACAGATAAACTCCTTTAGGGTCGACCGTAGTAGACATTTGCTTGGTCACAGGGGTCGGCCATCTCCGGTCTACGGACTGCGACTGCTTAATCAAACCAGAATTCTGAACCGACATTGGTTCAGCTGAGATCCGACGGATCCAACGCACAACGAGCAACGACAACCACGGGGCGATTTTGCATCCTATGAATCGCCTAAAGTTATTTTGCATCCTAGTGTTGTCGTCGTATGTTCGCCGGATTTGGGGTAGGGGTGATGGCTGGGGTGGTGGGGGTTGGGGTGGGGTTGATGGGTGGCGGCAGTGGGTTTTGGATATGGGTGATAGGAAAGTTGTGAAGGATTTTGGGGGTAGAGATTGAAGTTAGGGTTTGTTTGGAAAATATGATTTATCTTGTTTATTGTGAAAGTGCTTAAAAAATATTGCTATGCCTTGCAATTTTAATATCTTGCTATTTTTTTGTAATTAAGGGTACAAATTTGTATATTTGTGTAAAAAACTCATATTTAATATTTTAAACACATAAACATTTTGTAGATATTTTGATAATATTTCTCATATGGTCAATTTCTAGCCAAATTAACCCAACGTTTCAATGAGCTAATTTGGACGGGTCAAGATGAGCTAAGTTAATGATTCGCTCGAACTTGAATGGATTTGGGGGGGGGGGGGGGGGGGGGTAAGATTTTCATCGTTCAATTTTGATACCCCTAAAATTTGCAATAAAACATATAGTTTAGGGTGCAAATTAACAATTGAGTCATACATTCTGGATGCAAGATACAAAAGAAACCGTTTTAAGATCTATTCTTTGCTTTCCAAAATCGCTAAAGAAAGAGAAGTTTCATCTCCTCACTTTCTAACAACCATCAAAACAGTGGGATTTACGAACAAAGGTTGCAATGCATATCTGGTCTAGTCTAATAACTTGTTTGGTCAAAATTTTTTGGAGCTAAAAATATTTTTTTCAGAACGACGACTTGCACTTGCAATATAGAATTTAACTTTCCGGAATTCTTGCTCTTGGCTTATATTCACATAGTCCACTCATAAGAATAAGACGTTTAACTCCCTAAAATACGTGTAATTGAGAGAGTCATCATATCAGTGCCTTGGGGAAATGCCTACCTTCAGGAGAAGATTACTGTATGAGTTTCAAGCTGTCCTCTTCGCTTCCCAAGATATTTAGGGAAACGGGCCTTGTCGGCCACCGCTTGCTGACGGCGGAACGCATTGTCAATTAAAGGGTCCTCACCTTGGACTTCATTTTATACTTTAACAAAATAAAAATAAAATACTTGTCTTTCACTAAAAATGTTAAATTCAATATCTATTTTAAATATACTACTTATAATATAAATATTATATAGTCCTTTTTCGTAATTTGACTCTCAAAAATGCTTTTGCGAAAAGATTGTCAAGCGTAATCGGTATAAAAGATATTTCTCAAATGAATTGGCCAAACACATACTGCTTTTCTAACAAAATAGTTTTATGAACTCTGATAAAAGCGCTTCTCAAAATAAGCAGTTTTTCGCAACAAGACTAACTCTACTTATAGGTGCGAAGGTAGAAAATAGTGCTCAAGACTTGAGATATGATAGATCGACAATGTCATACTCCATTTTTTCTTAATTATTAGTATTATTATTACAACATAAGTATGATAACTTAGACAAGCAAATTAATATCAATTTCATGCTCCACTTCAAGAGTAGCATGGAAAGTGGAAACTTGAGCTTCTCTCTCCTCCCGCAGCTCTCAAAATACATTAAAGGTCTTTACGGTAAAAATTTAGTGTAGGGGCCTGTTTGGCGCGCGCTAATTGATTTGTAGCCGTCAAAAACAAATTCGCTGAGAAATAGCCACCTCCGGACAAATTCCAGTATAAATACTGGGCTTTGAACAAGTTTTGTTCAAAGCCCCAGTATTTATACTGGGGGAAGCTTCAGTAAACTAGCCCCAGTATAATACTGAGGCTTTGAACAAAACTTGTTCAAAGCCCCAGCATTTTGTTATGGGACTTTGTATAAAGCTTCAGTCCCATAACAAAATAATGGGATTTATCCCTTTGATGGGACCTTTGTTATGGGAATAAATTCCATTATTTTGTTATCCCATAACAAAATAATGGGGCCTTTGAACATGTTAGTTCAAGGTCCCATTATTTTGTTATGAGATTATTTTGTTATGGGACTTCTTCAGTCCGATAACAAAATACTTGGGCTTTGAACGCTAATAGAGCTGGGGTGTTTTGTTATGGGACTAGTCAGGGGTGTTTTCTAACGCTAATGGAGCTTAAGTGTGCGCGCGAATTTTTGGCTATTCTTCAAAGAATTTTGAAATGCTGGATAGTCCCCAATAAGCGCGTCCAAAAATGGCTACTAATCAAAATTTCCCATCTTTACGCCCACATCCAGCCGAACGAATTACTCGTCGAAATGGGTCATGTTTTTTAATTGGGATTTTTACGTGATATAGACACTTGTTAAGAGTTACAACAAAAAATAAACTCATTTCTCCTTAATTGTATCACATAAAAATTAGCTAATCCTACTAAACTTTTTATAGCCAAATTTTATCATGAAATACAGAGAGTGTATTGTGCCTATTTATTAGGCGGGGGATAATTACCTTCCTTATCTACATAGATAAATATTGCTCTATTTTTATCTAAAAATAAGTATTTAAGTATATCATTAAGTTATCCTACATATTAGCACTTAATCCAGGAGTCATGGATTGGCGAAAGAAAGACTGGGACTCTGGAGTACATAACTATTTCCCTGAACTATTCGTTTAATATAGAGAATATACATACTTTTATATTTAACGAATACTTAGTAAATATTTGGAAAATATTCATTCATTTTTTAGTTTATACAATGTGATTATATGATCTACAAAAGTATACCTCAAGTACAGAGGTCTGTAGAACAAAGAGTCATGGATTGGCAGAAGAAATAAGTGAGAGTTACATAACTATTTCCAACAAATATTCTTTTATATTTAGTAAATATTTGGAAATATTCGTGATTCTTAGTAAATATTAAATAAATAATTGGAAAATATTCAGTAAATATTTGGAGGATATAAATATTTATATTTAGTAAATATTTGGAAAATATTCATTTATTTTTTAAAATCCATAAATATTTAGTAAATATCTAGTAAATATTTGGAGAATATTTAGTAAATGGAGAATATAAATATATATATTTACTAAATATTTAGAGAATATACATATTTTATATATTCAGTAAATTTTTAGTAAAATTTAGAAAATGTTCAGTCATTTTTTAAATACAATTTCTTATTATGTGATCCATAAAATTGCTAATTACCTCACTTATAGATTTTCATGGAATAACGAGTCATGAATTGGCAAAAAGAAACACTAGAAGGTATTGATAACCATTTTCCAGAAATATTCTTTTAATATCTAGCCGTAATATGTTTTGTTAAGGAGGAAAGATTTCAACTACTATTATGAATCTTCCTATTTCTCCTTTTTTTTTTTTATAATAATTACCCCATATCTTTACTGATTTTTACCATTTGGAATAACTTTTGGCTAGCCTTTGTGAAATTTGCCTAGTGGTCATTTCAATGTAGGGCTACTATAGTTAAGGACTAAATATGTTTTTTCCCCTTTTTAATTAGCCTATTTTGCACATCTTTTGCAAGTCCAATCACTTCCTCTTTTCAGTAGGCGACACGTAAGTGTCATCATTTTCAAAGCAAGTTAAATCTTTTGACCATATGACTAGAACAAAAAAAAAAGCCCCTCTTTCCACTCTCAGTTTTATCTTTCCAACGAAGTTAACGGATGTTGATACGCTAATAAACTTCTTTTTTGTTCATTGGTCAAGATATACTAGCATTTTGTATTCTCCAATTTCGCACAATGTAATTGATTTAAGGATATGATCTCTACAAACTTTGGTTGCTGTAAATTTCAAGCTTGATATTATGGTTATAATTATTTGTAAAACTTTACATTCTTGAATTTTTTTTGATGTTTGAACAGGATTTGATTGTATATCACAGATTGGGCGATGAACATATTCGACCTAGAAACCACGACCAATAATCTTTTGGAATAATAATATTGTATAAACACTTATTAACATTTTAATAAAAAAAATAGTTGGAGAATATTTAATAGGGACAAAAACATAAAAATAGTCTTTAAATTAAACAGCCCTTACATTAGAAATAAAAGTTTCACAATAGCTAGCTCTAATGTCAGCTGATTTAATCCCTTAAAAATAGCAATAGTCATTAATGGCACTTGAATAAAATTTAAAAGAACGGGAATCCTCTTAACCGTTCGCTACAATTATGAGAAATATAATGATCTGTTCCTTTTCACCTTTACTACTTTATAATCTGGGTTTTGACTTCAATAATGCATACACCATTTTGAACAGATAATCGTTGTTCTCTTTGCCAACGTAATTATCTATTTTTTACTTTTCACCTTGCTCCTATCTCTTTTTAATGATAAAAAAATTGTTGGATCTATTTGAATATTTCATTGAAATTGCATGATTATTTATATACACAAAATATCAATAACACATATTACATAACATTTGTATACTCAAAATATATCAGTAAGATAAAGTAATAAATACAAATAAGCCATTAATATACAATTAATATGCACAAAAATAACATCAAATATACACTAACATAAAAAAATTAAAATAATATGCACATATCTATATCTAAAAAATACTACCACATAATAAATTTATTATCCTAGTCTGCAATATTTGATATATCATTTTGAAAAGACTATCATTTTCTTTTTCCACATTAAATATTTATTTTTTCATTTTTACTTTCACTTTAGTTCAATTTTTAATTAGTAGAAAAAATTGTTGGCTCTATTTCAATCAATAATGCATATTTTAATATATTGGTATATTCAAAATCAATAAGAGAAACTGACAGACAGATCGTCAAAGGACGACGTATATAAATAAGTGGACAGTTCCTTACAAATTGAATTGCTTTCTCGAGTTGTTGTTGTCTTGAATCTCGTTCAATCCATAAACACGTGCAATCTCATCTCCAACTGAGACCACTCGACCGATCTCGAATGAAGGATGATGTGGACTTGCTCGTGATGTATTTGATCTCCAAGAAGTAAGCCAGTAATGTACAAATAATATGCACAAATATAACATCAAGTATACATTAATATGAACAAAATATTAAAACAATACGCACAAATCTATATCTAAAAATTACTACTATTACATAAATCATACAATTAAATACTAGCTAACCTATGCTTTGAGATAGCTAATCAACCCCTACTTATTGAGTCCTTTCGACCCACCCTTGCTTGTTTCTTGTTGTATCTATTTGTTTATGCAAGTCTTGCTCCACGACTAAGTTCGTCATTCGATTAAGGGCCGGAGGCGGTTTCAGCTGTCAGGGTAGGCTAACTTTTATTTAGAACGATCATCAGTGCTAGTTTTATTTTAGTAGTCTAGTTTTGTTCCCTTCGGGAGGTGTATGTATTCTTTTGTATTCTTAGATGTCTAGTCTGGATAGTCTTAAACCTAGTATGTTGGGTAGTCAACTGTAATTTCTTTTGTACAACTTAGATGTATCAGTATGTTTATGCTTTTTCGAAGTCTTATTCTTATTTATGAGTTGGTTTTATTTTTATTTTCCTAATTAAGTTGGTAAGGTTCACTTGATGGGTCTAGGGGAAGATGTCGGGTGCCCCCACGGGCTAGCCGAAAATTTGGGTCGTGTTAGTAATTTTTAAAAATATCGATATATTTTATAATTTAGATGCTTAGAGCGTCAACTAGCGTAATTTTCCTAATTATTATCATTGAGCCCGCGGGACGGCCCAACCACGCCAGCCTTGCTCAAGCCTTAATGGCTGGCGTGCCTATTTAGGCCGGAGTAAAAAGCCTCGATCTTCATTAGGCTCGAAAAATCTTATCCCAGGCTTATCAAATATAGGGCTAGATCAAGCTGGCATATGGTCCAAAGCCCAAATTAACTGCTCTAAAGGACTCCCCCCATTTTCTTCCTTAATTTTCAGTTGTTTTAATAGTGAACAGGAGATAGAAGCCAACCAGAAGCCAGCTGTCCCACACACTTTTATAAAGATGTATATGTATATCTCATAAAAAAGAAAATTGAAGGGCTCTCATTGAAGTGTTTAACAGATGTTTTCATGATACAAGCGGAAAGATCCACCTACCAATAACATAGGCCCAAGTGTAACAAATTAAATTCAAGACTTGAATAGTACAACTTCTATTATTTGAGGTACGATTTTCTAAAGCCGTGTTCGTACACTCTTTTAGTCGTTTATAGGTACATAGTAGAAATAATGTTTATTCATATAGTTCACGCTTTACCCCACGAATCATGCCTCTTCCGTCACAACTCATAATCGGTCCTTACCTTCATTGTTACACCAAATTCTTTTATGTTCTTAACCAATTAGTTACTAATTTTTAAGTAATATTTAGGTTAAACAAGGAAAAATACTAGTTACCTTCAAAACATTTTTAGTTACTTGTATGAATTTTCTATTACCTTAATTGTATGCTTAAAAAGAGGAATATTAATTAATATGATTAAGGCTAACTAAGGCTAAAGAAGAAAAGTATCACTAATCAATGTTTAACGTGGATAATAAACTTAAAATGAGTTTATTTTATGCATGAAGTATTTAGTTGAGTTGAAAAATAGTGTTTGGAACTTGAAATTGTGTTTGGACAAATATTTCACTTAAAAAAAAGTTGAAGTTTTGTGAGTTGTTTTTTTCCAAATCTCCAAAAAACTAATTGAGACTAGTATTTGAGAATTTGAAGTTTTGGATTACAAATTTTAGATAAATCCCATAAAAAAAACAAGAATTTGAAGGATTATTTCAAATAAAGTTCTCGAGTTTTAAGTTTTTTTATCGTCATATATTTGGTTATCTTAAATGCATTGCGAATAAGTAAAAGTTATAAAGGGTCCAATTTTGACATTTATGATCAATTTGTAATGAGATCAATTTCACTAAATCACTTGTAAAAATATGTTGTGATACGATATATTTTATAAATCATCTAAAATTTGAGACTCATTTATAGAATTACTTTTGCTAAGCTTAAATTCCTTCTGATGAAAGACCACTTATTTTAAATATTTTGCCATAGTTTGGATTGAAACCCAACAGACGTATACATGTTTCTTAAGAGCTAGTATTTTGAATTGTGTTGTATTTTGTATATATGTGAGTCTCCGAGCCAGCTTAGGATTCTACCGGATACCTGTCACTTTCTACCAACAAGTCAACAACATATTATTTAGCCACATGACTTAGAATAGATGGGAAGAAAGACCTAGTATTTTATTTCTGTTGAAATTTGAATCTAAACCTCATGGTTTTCATCTCACTTGATTGATCACTAGGTCATTTTGGGTGTGATTCTCTTACTTTTTCGTTAGGTCAAAACCCTCCTTTCCTATTAGAAAAAATTAATACAATAATAATAAATAACAAAACACAACCACAAATTACAATAATTGTTTTACTCTTCGCAAAATAAACTTCTCTATGAAAGTCATACGCAAATCATAATAAAAAATATGGAAAAGGGCCGAATTTACTCTTAACGTTTCGATAATTGGGCAAATATACCCTCCGTTATGGTTTTGGTCTACTATACCCTCACCGTTTTTTTTTGGCTCCTCCACACCCCTAAAACTAACAACTGCCATGGTGGACTCTTATGTACCAAGGTGGACTCTTATGTCCAATTGGCAACGTTTAATTTGCCCACGTGGAGCTGACTCACCCTTAACCACACCACCCAAATAAACCTAACCACACTACCCTTCAATTAATAACCAACCCGACCCAATACATTTTACCATTGGACCTCTCATCTCAAATACCCTTCTTCAACCTTCTCTCCCAAAATAGAACACCCTGTAGCACCCTTTTTTTTCCTTCATTAATCAAAATGTCAGATTTTTCAGCTTCTTCTCAAGATCAATTTAAGCGTAGATGTAGGTGCGGGTTAATTGCAACTCAATTAATGGCGAAGACCGATCGTAACTTTGGTCGTAGGTTCTATAAATGTCCTCGTAATGGTATGAGTATTGACGTTCTATTGTTGTTATACATTCCATATTTTTATTTATGTGTTTATGTTGAAATTTCTTTGGTCTTTTATAGGTTTCATCTTGTGGATATTGGGAGTGGCGTGATGATTTTTCCGGTCAAGCTTCAAATGTGATGAATAAACTAAGAACTTCTTTGGATGAATTGCGTGAAGAAAAAGATTTTTTAAGATGAAGATTGAAGAATTGAGAGATATTAATTCTGCCAATTTAATCAAGATGGCTAAGTTACAAGAAAATTTTGAAAGAATGAAGATGCTTCTCTTGCTATCTTAGGCACTTTTTATGGGGTTTATAGTTTCTAAGATGATATAGGTGAAGGTAATGGAGGGTTAAATATACTAGGAATTGGTATGATTATTGTAATTGATAGTAAGAATTGGTTTGTCAATTGTAGTTTCTAGTTTCTAAGATGTTTAGTTTTTAAGCCAAGGTTTGATATGCCTATTGTAGTTGCAACTTTGTGTTGTTGATTAAGTTGTTTTATGTTTGGCCATGCTTTAACGTTGCAACCTTGTGCATTGAGCCGCCTGGATTTCTTGCTATATATTCTGGGAAATCAGCTCGTCATTGAGCTCTCAAAAGCTGGTTTCATTAAGCATAAATTGTACTTGAACCAAGCTTTTGATGGGAAGCTGGCTGCCTTTTTTATTGTTAACCCTTGGAAGGTGTTGTCTTCATCATCTTCCATTGGTTATCCTACCGCGTATCATCAAATTTCAACATCAAGAAAATTTTAAACAGTTTGTTATACGCCCAATAAGCTATACAAAATGGAGTTAACACCATCATCATTTCATTTCACAAACACCATACAAGAACCATTGGAATTGTCAAACTATTAAATTGTCCAAAAATATACAGACAAAAACCAGACTAACTTGATATTAGACATAAAAATGTTTGACCAAAAATTATAGAACATGCCAACATTTACTTGTCTAATAAACACCAACATTAAGCTAATAGACATATAAATGTTTGACCCAAAAATATAGAACCTGCCAACATTTACTTGTCTAATAAACACCAACATTCAGTCATTAGTCAATAGTACTAAACACCAACATTAAGCTAATTAATTCTTCTTGGTCCTACGAACTTTAAGTTTCCCAATTTTCTTCTCCTTCATGGCATTCAACTGTGAGCTTGTCATTGCTTCCTTTCCCTTCCAAGTAGTTTTCTTTGGCTCATAAGGCAGATTCAAGGGCATAGGATTATCTCCCTCAAATCCTATCTTCCTGTTACCAGTATTTTGTCGCATGACCATCATCTCCTTAAGCCTTGTCTTTGCCTCAGATACAGCTTTTGGTCTAACAGCAATACCAGCAGTATCATCATCAGAATCAGATTCTTGTTCATCAGCGACTATATTTTGCAAGTTGTCATTGGATGACTTATGTGCAACAACTTGGCTTGATGATTTATGCATCATTCCATGAGTGGGCATGAAAATCAATCCAGAATCTTGTGAAGTACCTGGTTCAGATGGTTGAGGGGTGTTGACACCCAATTTTGTCCCTCTTTTTTACATAATTGGCAATAATTTAATTTAAAGGTGCAATTTGATTATTTGTGCTTAATTTGCATAAGAAGGCATGCATTTACGTGTGTTATCCGCTAGTTATATATTATATACTTAAATGTGGCTATATTACGTAATTTTGCATCATTTAGGCTATTTGTCAAAGAATGACTGTTTGTGTAATTTTTGTGCCTTTATAGTATTTATTAATTATTTGTAACTATTTATACTTGATTAATTTAAATTTTATTTATGTGTGCATTTTGGTTTTATTTGTCTTATTTTATTCAATATATATACATATTTATATTTTAATTATTTTGCACCTTTTAATTTAATATTGGCTCAATTTTTATTTAAACATTACCAATTTCATTTCATAATTTAAAGTTTTATTACATTCACTTTGAACCTAGACTAGACATATGACCAAATACACTTTTTTTGTATTTAGAAAATGATCTCATACATTCCCTCATTCACTCACAAAAATGACAGCCTATATTTCTCTACCCCTAACGTCATTTTTGGCCCCCCAATCTCTCCCTCATCTCTATCAACTCCTCTCCATTTTTGGAATAGAATCCCTGAATTTGGGATGATTCCCAACGGCTCTCTCTAAGGGGTTTGGATATATATCACAAGTTCTTGGCTTCACAGGGGACACCCATTACAAGAACAGAAACTATTACTCAGACCCCTTTGGTCTTCTTCTCCTTACACAGGCAGATCGAAACACACACACACATCATCCACACACCACCTCATATACCACCACCACCACCTTCTTAATTTGACGCAAGGGAATAGGAGAAATCGAAAAAGGCAAACGGTGCAGTAAACCACAACCGGCGACACTTCAGCCGGAATACAGATCGGAACAGAGGGGGGTGGTGTATAGTGAAAGGAGATCGGAAACAGGGGAGAAGAAACGGGGTCAAACAGATCGAGAAAAGGGATTCAGGAAAGTGAAAACGCTAACACCACTGGTGGTGACAGTGACGATGGTGGTGATGGGTGTCGTTGTTGGATCTTGACCTGAAATTATTTCTCCGACGTTCTACTCCGATCTGTGACTGGAATTAAAAGGGGTGGGAGTCGTAGCGACACCGCTACTCGCCGGTGGTCGCTCCTCCTCCGCTCTACCGTGGCTCCGCTTGTCACCACTGCCGGGATTTTGTCCAAAGATCTGTTCCGATTTGCCCATCCTGTTTTACATCGTCACCGCTGCTATACTCATGTCGTTGTTGCTGCGTTTTGGTTACTGAGGCATCGAGTGAAAAATTAATTCCGGTTACACTTGTCCCATTGTTTCACCGGAAAGGAATGGGATCTTGATATAATTGGTGGCCCCTGTTCAGTTCTTATGTTGCTTTTAGCAGTTTATATGTCCCCTTCAATTTTATGTATTTGACTCTCAATTTGACTAATTGTTTGCTTCTGTGGAAACTCAGATTGTGGGACCCTGCTAGTCAGTGTCCAAATTGGACTAAATTTGAATAAGACCCTATGGCCAATGAAAAAATATATTTTACATATATTGAGGCCTACACAAGGAATTGACGGACAACGAATTGACGGATGTTAAATCAATTACGGCCAAGGAAAATTAATTATTTGAGGCCTATTTGATTAGTTTGAACATGATACTACACTTGAACCGTCCCATCCCCGTGTCCCTAAAACAAATAGGCTATGATGACGTGTATAAGCCGTTATTACAAACGAGCCGGTGATGGAGTGACGAGACCGGTACTTGGCATGGCAACACGACCGGCCGGCGTGTTCGCAGCCGTATCGACGTCCCTAAACTTCCACTCAATACACACCTGAGCCGATACTTTACAAAAATCCCTTCCCCCATTATTTTAAACTATGTTCACTATTATTATTATTATTATTATTATTATTATTATTATTATTATTATTATTATTATTATTATTATTATTATTATTATTATTATTAATTATTATCATTATGATTATTATTGTCATTCTTATAGCAACACGATAGCCTCCTTAGCACAGTGCATGACACAATAATAGTACTCTACTTGTCGCACTTTACTTTACTTTTGCTTGTAGGGTATACAGCCGAAGGGTAGACAACCTTATGAAGAAACATCATGACAAGTGAAAAATTATACAAGATATAGCAGCAGAGCGTAACACAACAAATATGCAAATCGACCTCCCCTACAAAACTCACAAATTTTCTTTGATTGCAGGTTTACACAGGTACCGAGTATACCTAACAACTTTTGCAAAGCAATATTTATCAATTTGAAGAGTATAGAATCTATGCCGGTGGATATATAGGGTCCGCGTCTGTGGACACGACATCAATTTGAAGAGCATAGAATCCATGTCGGTGGATATATAGGGTCCGCGTCTGTGGACACGACATCATTTGACAAGCATAGGATCCATGTCGGTGGATATATAGGGTCCACGTCTGTGGACATGACATCAATTTGAGAAGCATAGGATCTGCGTCGGCAGATATATAAGGTCCGCGTCTGTGGACACGACATCAACTTGAAGAGCATAGAATCCATGTTGGTGGATATATAAGGTCCGCGTCTGTGGACACGACATCAACTTGAAGAGCATAGAATCCATGTTGGTGGATATGTAGGGTCCGCGTCTGTGGACACGACATCAATTTTTGAAGTATAGAATCCATGTCGGTGGATATATAGGGTCCGCGTCTGTGGACATGACATCTTTTGAAGAAGCATAGAATCTGCATCGGTGGATATATAGGGTCCGCGTCTGTGGACATGACATCTTTTGGAGAAGCAGTGAATCCATGTCGATGGATATATAGGGTCCGCGCCTGTGGACATTGCATCAATTTGAGAAGCATTGAATCCATGTCGATGGATATATATAAGGTTTGCATATGTGGATAATTCAACAATTGAAGGTATGCATTTGTGGGCATAGTTCAACGGTTTGAAAGCAAGACAAGATTCGTGTTTTGTGAACATGACAACAATTCGAAGCAGAGTAAGGCCTGCGTTTGTGGGCATAGTGCAGTAATTTGGAGCAGTAAGGTCCGCGTTTGTGGACAGACCAACTATTGATCAAGCATAGAATTTACGATTGTGGATGATAGGGTCCGCGTTTACGGGCGGTTCAACAATAAAAGGAACACAGGACCCGTGCTTGTGGATACAGTTCAATAATGAAAATGACTTAGGGTCCGCATTTGTGGACATAGTATTGAAGAGACATATGATCTGTGTCGCTGGATGGAAAGTTTGGAGTCCACGTTCGTGGATGAGATATCAGTAAAGCAAGCGTAAGGTCCGTGTTTGTGGGCGTAGTATTGAAGAGACTTATGATTCACGTCTATGGATGATGAAAATGAAAAGCTTATTGTTCATATTATACGAACAAGACAGCATTGAGCAAACAATTCAGATACTCACCAAAAGAAAGGACCACTCAGGTTGTTTGTTAGCGAGGATACAAACAAAACTGGAAAGCAAGGCAATCAGAATTCAGGTCTTGATACATATAAAAAAGGAGACAGTACCTCCAGGGAGGAAATATCTTTGAATACAAGTAGGGGTGAACATAGGGCGGTTTGGTTCGGTTTTATCATTAACCAAACCAAACCAAAAATATCGGTTTTTCAAATCTTTAAACCAAACCAAACCAACATAAAGTCGGTTTTCTCGATCTCGGTTTTTTCGGTTTTCTTGGTTTTTTCGGTTTTTTTTCGGTTTTTTTCGATTTTTTTTAGATTAAATCTCTACAACAAAAAATATGCAAGTGTTGCTTTCAAATATTTCCTACAATCAACTATCTATGTATGTTATTTATAGACAATTAGACATCAAGAATAATTACATATACATCTTAATAAGACAATGAAATGTGATGTACGTAAATTAGAAAATTAAAATATTACCAAGAGCGAGTACTAAAATATTACATGATAGTAAAATATTATCAAGTTGGGCTAACTTGATGATTTTATTAAAATTTATTAGCTCATGTTATAAATTTAAAAAGACAAGACAAACAAAGTTTAAAATTATATATAAAGAGGTTCATAATAAATATTTTTATGTATAAATGTTTAAAAATAATATTTATAAAATATCGGTTCGGTTTGGGTTCGGTTCGGTTTTTTTTTCGTAAAACCAAACCAAACGAAATATGTCGGTTTTTATTTTCCAAAACCAAACCAAATCAAACCAAACCACGAGTCGGTTTTTTTTGTCGGTTCGGTTTGGTTTGGTTTATCGGTTTGGTTTGGTTTACCGGTTCGGTTTGTTCACCCCTAAATACAAGTAGGTATTTTCAATGTGACAATCGGAATGAGACATCCATCAAACAAGCACAAGACAAAACAACCAATCGGCTCAACATGGAAGTTTACTTTATCTTTATCTATATATCTATTGCATTTATCATGATTTTGCTGCAGGGTACTCCCCGATTTCTCGACAAATCCCTGTGCCATACTCTCACGCCTACTCCCAAACATCACGGCCAACCATGCAACCGCAAAACCTCTAACACATACAAAGCAAAGCCTAACCCTGCAGACAATGCCTTTCGCTACACCCGCAAGCTACCTACCTTGCCGATTTCCAAGCTACAATTCCATACTCACACCAGTAGTCTACCTAATCCTCCCTCGTCGATTGGGTGTCAGTCTCATATTCCTTCCTCTTCGTATCCATCTGCGACAATCGTGCGTATCTTCATGCTTAATCGTGTCCGCCTGCTTGAATCGTGCGCATTCATAAAACTCGCTCCCCAAATATTTCCAAGCTCATTCAAGGCAATATTGGAGGCAAGATGACCCATTTATCGAGATGAAGTGGAAACTATGTCCGTGTAAACTCCTCTTTATGGGTGTGTCATGCACCACATCTTCATAACTAGGATGATTATAAGCCTCTTTTCCCACGCTCGATTTATCGATGTTATTTCATCTCCGACAATACCTTTACTTTATTCTTCATTCATCTTGCCAAAAGGCAAAGCATACTCGAATCTGAACTTTACATACTTGGATAAGTTTAGTCTTTACATCCAAATCGTGCGTCATAAATATCTCACGCAGGCAACATGTCATTCTAGAACTACACACGGCCTGATTCTCGTGAAACCCGAGATATATAGGCAACTCAGAGACCGGGGTTCGGCCAAAATACCCCCAAAACTCCCATTCTCCCCTTTCAATCATTTTGCCCACCAGTCGTGACAAAATTGGTTACTCCGTCAACTATCTTTGCCCGAAGACTCTTTCATCATCCCCAGGCAAAGAGGGGCAGCTGTTGACACCCAATTTTGTCCCTCCTTTTTACATAATTGGCCATAATTTAATTTAAAGGTGCAATTTGATTATTTGTGCATAATTTGCATTAGAAGGCATGCATTTACATGTGTTATCCGCTAGTTATATATTATATACTTAAATGTGGCTATATTACGTAATTTTACATCATTTAGGCTATTTGTCAAAGAATGACTGTTTGTGTTATTTTTGTGCATTTATAACATTTATTAATTATTTGTAACTATTTATACTTGATTAATTTAAATTTTTTTATGTGTGCATTTTGGTTTTATTTGTCTTATTTTATTCAATATATATACATATTTATATTTTAATTATTTTGCACCTTTTAATTTAATATTGGCTCAATTTTTATTTAAACATTACCAATTTCATTTCATAATTTAAAGTTTTATTACATTCACTTTGAACCTAGACTAGACATATGACCAAATACACTTTCCTCATTCACTCACAAAAATGACAGCCTATATTTCTCTACCCTAACGTCATTTTTGGCCCCCCAATCTCTCCCTCATCTCTGTCAACTCCTCTCCATTTTTGGAATAGAATCCCTGAATTTGGGATGATTCCCAACGGCTCTCTCTAAGGGGTTTGGATATATATCACAAGTTCTTGGCTTCACAGGGGACACCCATTACAAGAACAGAAACTATTACTCAGACTCCTTTGGTCTTCTTCTCCTTACACAGGCAGATCGAAACACACACACACATCATCCACACACCACCTCATATACCACCACCACCACCTTCTTAATTTGACGCAAGGGAATAGGAGAAATCGAAAAAGGCAGACGGTGCAGTAAACCACAACCGGCGACACTTCAGCCGGAATACAGATCGGAACAGAGGGGGGTGGTGTATAGTGAAAGGAGATCGGAAACAGGGGAGAAGAAACGGGGTCAAACAGATCGAGAAAAGGGATTCAGGAAAGTGAAAACGCTAACACCACTGGTGGTGACAGTGACGATGGTGGTGATGGGTGTCGTTGTTGGATCTTGACCTGAAATTATTTCTCCGACGTTCTACTCCGATCTGTGACTGGAATTAAAAGGGGGTGGGAGTCGTAGCGACACCGCTACTCGCCGGTGGTCGCTCCTCCTCCGCTCTACCGTGGCTCCGCTTGTCACCACTGCCGGGATTTTGTCCAAAGATCTGTTCCGATTTGCCCATCCTGTTTTACATCGTCACCGCTGCTATACTCATGTCGTTGTTGCTGCGTTTTGGTTACTGAGGCATCGAGTGAAAAATTAATTCCGGTTACACTTGTCCCATTGTTTCACCGGAAAGGAATGGGATCTTGATATAATTGGCCCCTGTTCAGTTCTTATGTTTCTTTTAGCAGTTTATATGTCCCCTTCAATTTTATGTATTTGACTCTCAATTTGACTAATTGTTTGCTTCTGTGGAAACTCAGATTGTGGGACCCTGCTAGTCAGTGTCCAAATTGGACTAAATTTGAATAAGACCCTATGGCCAATGAAAAAATATATTTTACATATATTGAGGCCTACACAAGGAATTGACGGACAACGAATTGACGGATGTTAAATCAATTACGGCCAAGGAAAATTAATTATTTGAGGCCTATTTGATTAGTTTGAACATGATACTACACTTGAACCGTCCCATCCCCGTGTCCCTAAAACAAATAGGCTATGATGACGTGTATAAGCCGTTATTACAAACGAGCCGGTGATGGAGTGACGAGACCGGTACTTGGCATGGCAACACGACCGGCCGGCGTGTTCGCAGCCGTATCGACGTCCCTAAACTTCCACTCAATACACACCTGAGCCGATACTTTACAAAAATCCCTTCCCCCATTATTTTAAACTATGTTCACTATTATTATTATTATTATTATTATTATTATTATTATTATTATTATTATTATTATTATTATTTTTATTATATTTATTACTATTACTATTATTCTTATTATTATGATTATTATTATTATTATTATTATTATTATTATTATTAATTATTATCATTATGATTATTATTGTCATTCTTATTATTTTTTACTATTATTATTCTTCACTAATTCATTTTTCTCTTTATTTTTGCGAGGTACATTTGGAAAATGTCTTCAAAACGACACTCTAAAATGCCTCTAATTTTAATTACTATTATTTTTCTCTTAATTTACATTATTATTATTCACTAATTAATTTGTTTTATTTTGCTAGGTACAAATCTTTAAGGAGGAAGCCTATTAGATCTCCTTTATTTAAATTATCATATCATCTAGTTATTTGTCTATCTCTAATTAGTTAGTTTAAATTGCTTAGTTATTTATTTCGAATTCCATCTATAAGTCCGGCCGGCAACCACATTTTTGGAGCTCGAGAGGTGCCTAACCGCTTCCTCTCGAGTTAACTTGAACCTCTTACCCAAATCTCTGACTCGTAGACTAATCCAGAGTTAATTATTTAAATGGAATTAGAAATTAATAGGTGACCTAATACGCCTTAGAAATTATATTAGGTGGCGACTCCAAAACCTCAACTCAAACAAGTTCACCAAGTCAAATCCGAAACCCGACTCACCTCGAGTTGAGTCCAAAATTGGGTATGACAAGGGGCAGACATTTGCACATCTTGTTCTTCTTGAAAGAATTGCTTGTGTCTGCCATGGACCTTTAAGCAAAAAAAATAGCCAAGCTTTCAGATATCAGAATAGGAAAAAGACTTCACAAGACTAAATGCTAAAAGATTTCAGATTTCAGATTTCACAATAGCCAAGCTTTCACATAAATATGTGACAATGCTAAAAGACTTCTAAAGAACCTAGACTAAATGCACTTAGTACTAACATGACTAATACATCTTTCCAACTAATTGTAAACGACAAATTCCATTAAAAAGTTAAACAAATAAGCCTCCCTTATTGATGGAAAATATGAAATAGCAATTGTTAGGGGAAAAATAGAAAATGAGAAGTGGTATATATTGGTCCCAACTAACTTGTGAACTTTGTAACAAACTTTCCTTGCTATGAGGAAAACTGAAGCAATTAACAAACAAAAACCAAGCAACAAGTTGTTAAAACTTAACTAAGCAATTAACAAAAACTATTAACAAAAACTAAGCAGTGGACATTTTCTCATATTATGGCCAGGTGTTGAACAATAGCCACAAGTTTGCACTTGTCCCCTTCTTGATGCTACCCAAAGTGAAGCTCTTTTCTTTGCCTCATCCTTCTCTCTCTTTCTCTTTGTCTTGGGTATACCAACACCTCTACTAAATGGTGGAGGCTCTATTGCATGTTCAGGAAGAACCTTCCAGAATTTTTGACCCTTGACTGGCTGGAGTTTGTGCTCATAGACCAAGCTAAATGCCTCATTTGAGTACCACTAGTGTATCTCAGAGGTTGGGTCAATCTTCTTGTGGAGAAGTGCCTTAATGGCATGTGGGCATGGTATACCAGACACATCCCAACCCCTGGAAGGGCATTTTTTTTCAGCTAAGACAACTGCATGCCTATCCTCACCATCAATGACTTCATAACCATCATCTCCATTGAAGTACAGTCTGCACCTCTTAGCAATCTTTCTATAGTCTTTGTACAAATACATAGCATGAAGGCTCATATCTTCTTTCCAGGTTTTCACTTCATCTGCTCTAACACTTAACAAATTCATGACCTTCAACAAATAAACAAAAGACAAAATAGTGAGAAAATCAGAATAAACAGTGAAGAAAAGAACTAAAGTGCAGCTTACATATTACCTTAACTCTTATTTCTTCAAGCATTTTTATCATGGGCTTATTTCTTGCTTCAAGAATCCATGCATTAAAGGATTCAGTGAAGTTGTTATCTACCATGAGATTCTTGCAAGCTGTATCAAAATAAGCCCTACACCATGCTTTGGGAGGATAAGAAACCAAGGCCCTTGCATCATCTTTAGAGAGTTTTCCTAATTTTTTTTAGTTGATCTTCAAACTCCTCCTTAAAAGTACTCCAAGCAGACCACCATAACAATTTTTTGATCTCTTTACCCTTCCATGTTTTGGCCCAATTATGCCCTATGTGCCTTACACAATATCTGTGATGGGCACTTGGGCACACCTCTTTTGATGCTTCCAACAGTCCCTACAAAATATAGAAAATCAGTAGCCATAAAGTATAAAAAAAAAAATTTGTAAAAATATGTGATAAACAATACCTTTTGCATGTCAGACATAAGTGTAATTCCATCACCATCATGCAACTCCAATGACATCTTCAGCAATCCAAGAAACCATTTCCAACTTGTTTTTGTTTCTCTATCCACAACTGCCCAAGCAAGTGGATAGAAGTGATTTTCTGAGTCTTGTCTCATTGCCACCAGTAGTTGTCCAAAACACTTCCCCTTTAAAAAGGTCCCATCCAGACCAATTAGAGGTCTTAATCCACCTTTCCAGCCAAGTTTGAGTGCATGGAAGCAAATATACATTCTCAAAAATCTTCTTTTACCCTCTTCTAGAGCATCCTTGGATATGTTAAGAACCACATCAGACCTAGGGTTACTCTCTCTCAGTTCTTGAGCATAAGCTTCTAACTTATTGTAATCATCAACATAACTGCCCTCTAACTTCACCAAAGCAATCTGCTTGGCCCTTTTCATCTTTGTGGACTTGACATTAAAGCTAAAATGTCTCACAATATCTCCCTTCATGTACTTAAGCTTATACCCAGGGTTATACTGAACTTTATTCTTGAAATAGTGAGCTAGATATTGGGCAGATACTACCTTTTGGTCAAATGTCTCATCACAATTGTGATCTAGGTTTAAGGTTTTAATGCTAAACCCTTGTCCCCTATCCATGGAAATATAACATATAAAAGGGCAGGCAGTATCACGCCTATACCTAAGTCTGGTTTTATCACTCTTTTCAGGCTTCAATCTCATCTTGTTTGCCATAGCATAAAAAGCTACAACCTGTCTAGCTTCATTAAGGTCCTGGAACGCCATCCCCTTCTCCTAACTCCTTATACTTCTCAAGACTATCATCTATCTCAAGCTTCCTTTGCTTCTTATAACTCTCCAGCTCCTCAATGTCATAGTCACGAGGAATCTGTTCATTCCCTTCCTCATCATCCTCCCCACTACTACAATCAGTTCCTGCCTCAATATTAATACTACACCTTTCACCATGCTCAGTAGTATTAGGGACTACTACACCAGTACTGTTAGGGACTAATACGGTAGTCTCTTCTACTGTATGAGCATTAAGGCAGTCCCTAAGTTCAGTAATATTTAGGACTGGCAGCTCATCTTCATACAGATCAACAACAAACAAATTTAAAACCCTAAAATGTTCAGACAAACAGCTTTTCAAAGCTCTTATACCTTCATCCCCCACCACTAAATAATACCTACCAGTGGGTCCAGACAAAATAAGTTGCACCACTTCAAGATAACCATACTTGTCTGTATACTCCTGACAAATATCAATAAAAAATAGGTAGTATACATCATACCCTTCCCAACAAGTAGTTGATTTTTCACGATAATGTAATTTTGGTCTCTTAACAAACTCACCATCATAATTAAAGATCAGATCTACTGTTTCAATCATCTGCAATTAATCACATACAAAGCTTTAAAAACAGTTAAAGGGACCACATAATTTATTATTCAGAATTTCTTAATAAACTTCAAGAGATGCTACCAATATACAAACATAAGGGACCACACGTTTGTCCATACATACCCACCCACCAATATTTTTAATTTTAAAATCCATAAAATGCAGAAAAATTTACAAGACATACGACATAAGGGACCATGAAAACCCTAAGATTTTGTCTCTAAACATGCAGATAAATTTCACAAAATAAATCCTAAGATTTACAGCAAACCCTAATATTTTGTCTGTTAAAATAACCACAACATGGAAACAACAAAACTAACACAAAAATAGTTAATATTCCAAGGTAAAATACAAAAGGTTTTGAATACATGCCTTAATCGGATAATCAGAGCTTTGCCACTTGATTTCCACCCACAATTACCTCACTCAGTTGCTCATGATTAGAAACCCTAGATCGCCTCTTCGTTTTTTGTTAAAAAAAGAAAAGGGGAAAATGAAAGGTTAATCTGATGGGTAAAATATATTTACCAGGGTTGGGTTGGGTAAAATATATTGGGTCGGGTGTGGTTATTAATTGAAGGGTAGTGAGGTTAGGTTTATTTGGGTGGTGTGGTTAAGGGTGAGTCAGCTCTACGTGGGCCAATTAAACGTTGCCAATTGGACATAAGAGTCCACCTTGGCAGTTCTGTTAGTTTTAGGGGGTGTGGAGGAGCCAAAACAAAACGGTGAGGGTATAGTAAGACCAAACCATAACGGAGGGTATATTTGCCCAATTATCGATACATTAAGTATAAATTCGGCCCTTTTCCGTAAAAAAAAAAAAAAAAAAGAGTATAGGGTGTTAAATTAAAAATTGAGTGAGTAAGCTTTCATCTCTTCAAAAATCCTTTTAACTAACAATCATCAAGAAGCATAGATGAAAGCGCATTCAGGATGGGGCTCACTAAAGAACCCCGTGAAATTCAAGATGTAAGGAATAACACCGCTCTCTCTTTTTTATACAAATAAACAAACATGTTAGTACTAATGTTTAACCAAAATTTTTATGTATGTGTGCAGTCCAACAGCGGAGAATTTAGTTCCTATCCGTCTAGACATTGAAATTGATGGTCAACGATTTCGTGATGCTTTTACTTGGAACCCTAATGGTATTCCCACTTTTTATTTACCTTTTTAACTACCTTATTATAATAAACAATATTTTGTGCCCGAGCCAGTTTATGTGCACCTTGATTAAATCCACTTGGGGTATCTACTTCCTCGAGCAGCATAGGTAGTAGGTACCAGGTAACTCTGTCCACCAAATCTTAGACAGATGAGAAGTAATCACCTAGTGTTTTTAATTAGTATATGCTGCTAATAAATGTGAAAATTTTATTATTCTAAAGGCTGAATGCTAATCTGTGTACCGTCAAAGTGAATTCTTATTAATAAGCAAAATTTTGGATATGTTGAGTGGACACACAGATTCCGGGTAAGGGAATACAAAACTAACGAATTTTTCATGTGCATTTGAGCTATCTATGGATAAGTGTTTTATGAAGGTAATCTCGCTGTCAAACGACGGAATTTGGGTACATCGCCTTTTAATTTAGATGTGATCAAAATACTTTGAAAAACATAGATTAGTGTTATAGAGCTTATGTCCTGGCAAAAGATAGCTTGAAACCTCTGCAAACTCTTTTTTTTGATAGTTTTTCCACTTCTCTGCATTTTCCCATTAGATGCGTCATTTACAAAGCCAGTTATATTGTCTTTTTAGTGAACGGTAGATGGATAGGAGGTAGTTGAGCGATTTCTCTCCTCTATGTGAGTGTTCATGGTTTAGTGTGGGGTTTTAGAGAATCTTATCAGTATTTTTCTTGTTTTTTTAATCTGTATCTTATTATGCACTTCCTGGTTGGCTTTAGTATTTCGATGTCAGTGCTTTTCTTTACCTTGGTATTTCTATCTTTGCATGTTGTTATGGTATTTCCTTCCTCCCCTTTCCTTTTTTAAAGCTGTTTCAATAACTGTTTTTCTTGAGCCGAGGGTCTATCATAAACAACCTCTCTACCTCACTCGAGCGAGTGGTAAGGTCCGCGTACACCTCACCCTCCCCAGACCCCACCCGTGGGATCATACTGGCTATGTTAATCTAGTGAACGGTTCTGCTCATCACTATCAAAGAAAGAAAAAGTTGTAATTGAGTTTTCTTAATATCTCTTTGAACTGACCAAGCTCTTGTCCTTCTTTGAAATTCTTAATTACAGATCCTGACTCGGAGGCACTGGTGTTTGCAAAAAGAACTGTAAAGGATTTGAAACTTCCTCCTGCTTTTGTTCCTCAGATTGCTCAATCCATTCAAGTAATTATAAGAAGTCTTAAATACGTTCATGTTATATGCACCATTCAATTGTCTTTCTTCCTGCTTAATGGGATATTTTATGATTGACTGGGAGGGAGAATTAGACCTATGAGACTGACTTTAGTGTTTCAAGAACAATAAAAATATCATTAATTTTACCTTATTGGTTGGTTTATTCCTACTCTTCTCCTTACCGGCCTTCTTAATAGTCCTATGGTTTGAGATTTTGACTTTATTTGATGCTCTCTCCACCCATGCCGGCCCGGCCGGTTCCACCGGGTAAGACCAGGAGTTGGTTTGGGGAATCACAGGGCCTTACTTATTCATAATGACTTGATTCTGAAATGGAGTGATTGATAGAATCGAGATTTCATAGATCCCTGATAATTTCTATGCTAGAATGCTTTTCCTTTCTTCTTAGAATTATATTTGTACATGCTGAACTCAAAATTATCTCTCGTCTCTGTATGCACAAATTGGCAATCTTCTGTACAACTTGTATCCTGGAGCTTTTCTTTCCATCGTCACTAATTATTTTTCCTTATCAAAAGAATTCAGTACAAGATGACAATCTTTTAGCCCGTATACTGCTTTATCACTGAAGCTACCACTTGCAATTCTGTCTCTGTTAGCCCATATTTGTTTAGTTATCATTCTATCCAATTCTCTATCGTTTTGTCTCTTGAGTCTTGAAAACAACAGAAAACCTGCCTTTCCACTTGTAGATAAGCATTGTAGTAACCTACGGTTCCATCAAAGTTCAACCCTATCCAACTTACTACCTATAGTTGCATTTAGGCTGAGAGAAGATCTACCCCGGTTTCTTCAATTCTCTCGTCCTTCATGTTTTAAGCAACCTGGATTTTGAAATGGCTTTCCTTTTTAATGTCTGCCCACTGTTCTTGATTCGTCTGAACAAAGTCTAAAATTCCTCTTCAGATCCCTCCGTTTGAATCCCGTATGTAGTTGCTCAAATCCAGCACATGTCTCTTTATGCATAAGAATTCCCTCCAACTTTCACTTCAATGTAGTACTAACGAGTAACGATAAGCTTGCTCAAATTGAAGGTCATCCTCCTCCTCCTCCTCCTCCTCCTCCTCCCCCCCTGCAATGCAAGGCGATATTGTTGCTTTGTTTAAGGTTTCCTAAAACAAAGAATATAAGAGGAACCGAGTCCTTCTTCTTCCTTCAAATTCCCTGCAATGCAAGGCGATATTGTTGCTTTGTTTAAGGTTTCCTAAAACAAAGAATATAAGAGGAACCGAGTCCGCTGGTTCCAGGTCTTGGGTAATCTTTTTCATGTGTTTTAGTGAACTTGAGCAACTCATGTTCTAAGATTTTTATAGAATAGGATGTTTGCCTCTAATTTGCAACTGGCGCACTTGGTGTTATGACCCAAAACTCGTCGACGTGCTGCATCATGCAATAGTTTATAGAATTTAAACACTTCACATTTTAGCTAGTCCAGACAAGGAATCAGCGTAGTAACATTACCCAGATGACCTTTACATGATCCCCACAGTGTGTCAATGGAGCCTATATAATGTACTCATTCCATTCAAAAAATGACACAATTTTCTTATTAGTCCATTCTAAAAAGATTGACACATTTCTAAATTTTGAGACAATTTAACTTCAAAGTTTCAATTTCACCCTTAGTGAATTGATTTATAGCCACACATATCTACTACTTATTTTAGACCAGGAGTTCCAAAAGTCTTCCATTCTTCTTGAACTTTGTGTCAAGTCAAACTATGACAAACAAGGTGACACCGGAAGGAGTACAAAAGAATAATAATGCTTGGGACACAGCCTTGGTATGCAATAGAACTGTTACCGGCTAGGTATTTCATTCACAATATCTCGTCTTTTTTCTATACACGGTATAAGATCTTGGTAGAGACTCAAATAGGATCCACTACCAGCATGCCGTGCGGACCAGTTTGTGCTGCCTGTCTGGCCAATGAGTTTCTTCTCTTCTTCTTCCTTTCAGTGTCTTGCACAGCTCCTCTTAGGCAATTGGTTCTCCTCTCTCTCTGTTCAAGCACCATTTATCTCTCCGGTGACTGTTATGGTGCCACTATCTCTTCGGGTGACCGTGCCCTTCATTGATCTTGAATATCTATCAGAGCTAAGGGTTGGAGTCCCAATACTGAGAATTTTTTCTCCCTGCTCTATTCTCTGTCCCTGTTTCCTTTTGGTCTATTGTAGTGTTTATTGAGAGAAATGTTACAAGTTTCAATTCTTGAAGCATAAGACAATCCATCCGTCACTTTGTCAGAATTACTTTATTTTGTTTTGCTGATCATTGTTGGATGGTGCAATTTCGATGAATACGAGAAGTTTATTGAAAAGAAAAATACACTAAATCATAAAATATGCTGATCTCCTGTTTTCGTCATATAAGCTGAAACTAAATTTGGTAATACCGTAATAGGCATTGCGTATTGCCCATGTAATGCTTGACTTTGCTAAGGTGTTTGATTCTAATAAAAATGCATGTCTAATTGGTTGAGTGATTGACAACTGACTTGCGTCTTAAGAGGATAAAGGATGTTCATAAGATGTTAACATTAGTATTTAGAATATCACAAACAGTATAATTTGGAGAAACCTCTGTAGGATACTTCCATTGGTGTAGGAACCTTTATCTAATCTAGCCTATGTTATAACATGTAGGCCGTTTGGCTGTAAATATCATTCAACAATATAGTCCTTCATGTACTTAAAAAAATCCATATGTCAGTTATTCTTTTTAAATAAACTTGGTTGTGCTATACTGTACGGGGTCCTCTATTGTGAAATGACTGCTTAGGATACATACTTTTTTTTTCCTCTTATTTCTACAACTTATTTCTTATTGGCTTCTCATGCTGCTTCAAATTTTGTAGTCACAATTGACAGAATTTCGTTCATACGAAGGACAAGACATGTTCACTGGCGAGAGGGTTGTTCCTATCAAGGTATAGCACAGTTGTTTATGTCTTTTTTGAGAAGGACAATTGCTTGTGTTGATTTTGATAACATTATGAAAGATTATTTATCCAAAAAAGAAAAGACATTACGGCGGAAGATAACTATCTTTCTGACTTTGGTGATAACCACTTTTGTGGTTCATGATTAGTGTTAGGTACTTTAACTTGTATTTATATATCTCCTTTTCTTTTCATGGCTCATCCAGCTTGATCTCCGAGTAAATCACACAGTTATCAGGGACCACTTTTTCTGGGTAAGTTAAACTGAAAGGTTAGATGTCTCATTCTTTGTATGATATTGATGTGGTACAAGAACTGTGATCAAACTTGCAATTACTCTGCCACATATGTTGCTAATACAAAGACAATCGAATAATTTCAGGACTTGAATAATTTTGAGAGTGACCCCGAAGAATTTGCACGGGCATTTTGTAAAGATATGGAAATTGAAGACCCAGAAGTTGGAGTAAGCTCTATTTCTTTCCTTTTTCTTTTTCCTTTGGTTGAGGAATTTCTTTTTTTTTCCTGTTTCCATCACATAAAAGTTCCCCCTTTTCATTTCATATTCTGTACTTGATGGTAGTCATCATGTGATATAGTTTTATGTGATCAGGTTGATGTAGTTGAAGGGGCTGCGCTTCTTTACTCCTTTGTCTTCCCGCATCTGTTTATTTATGTTTAGGCGAAGATAATTGTGACACCCAAAAAGGTTATCCCTGTGTCCTCAAGATCCGAAGTTCAAATATCATGGTGCTTCTGCACCCTGATGCGTGATATTGAATATTTTGCGTTCGGTGTTTGCATTTTTTTAACTCATACAGGAAAAACTAGCCTCTGTCCTATTTTTCTACAGGAAGCTCTTTCCATAATTTGTAAATGGGAGGATTGTTGAAGGGGAATCATAAAATCAAAATGCCATTAGGTCTTTGATAGTTTCATGCGGGAAATTCTAGTAAAATGTGCAGTTCCTTAGTCAAGAAAGTGATCTGGTTGTCTTCAATGTTGAATGTATCTGACGAAAATATGCAATCAAATAACTCCAACTTTCTTAAACCACTGACAAATTTAGGAGAATAATTGCACTTGTGGTTAATAGTTTTCAGAGGAGGAAACGGTTATGTTTGCTGGAAGTATAACAAAATATCAACTGTTATGCCCTCCTGTTTTCACCACAAGCAAGTGCTGGAAATTTGGAGGGGAGGAGCACTCTCAAATCACTCAAATTCTCTTGAAGACGAGTGGAAGAAATAATTCTTTTTACTTCACTCACTTGGCCTACATTGACTTGCACAAATAATTAGTACATGGGTATTTATAGGTTTTCTTTAACATGTATCTACTCAAATACATATCCCTTTTCCTTGAACATGAATTAATTAATTCATGAGCTAATTAAATAATATTCATGTATCACACAAATCTGAAAAGCCATTTCTTCTTCCATCACAAGGTTCAATTTTCAACACTTCTCCTTGAACCCGGTGGTTGGTACTCCCAAAACATTCTTCAATATCTCAATTTTTTCAACTTTTCCAAGATTGCACATCGACATCCTTCTTGGGACTTGGCAACAAGTGTCAGTTATGGAATAGCCTTTTAGTCGGCTTTCACGTTCTTAATGGCTTTATCGCAGGTAGGCCTTTGTATGATTTTTAGTCGAACCTGGTGGTTGGAGTTTCCTTTTGAGATTTGAGGTTTTCATTATTACTGGTTGTGTTTTGTGAGGCACATCATCAGTGGCAACAGAACCTCTTCACTGCTACTCTCCTCTTGGTGAGCTTTTTCATCACATGGAGCAAGTCTTCCTCGTTATTTTTTCTCAAAACTATCATCTCTGATGTAGATAATTTTTAGGTTCTACAATAGGTTTTGTTTTTCAGAAGGGTCTACTTTAGTGGGAACTTCTACTTAAATTCTTCATTAAAGAGTTATTACTGTTAGACTCAGCAAAGCGCTTTCTTTTGTCTGCCGTCAGAATCATCATCAGCTTCATCTGCTCACTTACTTCAGAGTTGTCATTTGTCTTTTTCCTAACTGGGCTAGTCAATTGGCTCAGCTTTTTCCTTGGAACCCGGTAAATCTTCATTGGAGTCCATGGTTAATTTTCCATTATCTGAACTCCCTCAAGAAATTTGAATATGATACCGAGTGTTGGAAATTTTGAGAGGGCGAGTACTCTCAAATCACTCAAATTCTCTTGAAGGCAAGTGGAGGATGATACTTCTTTACTCACTCACTTGACTTACATAAATAGTCATAGTTCATGGGTATTTGTAGGTGTTCTCTAACATGTAGCTCATCTAATACATGTATTTAAGTGAAAAATAGGTGTTCTCTAACATGTAGCTCATCTAATACATGTATTTAAGTGAATTATATTCTTCCCTTTTTCCTACTAGTACATGAACAAGCTAGTAAACTATCTGTTCAACTATATGAGACTGTCATTTTCAGTATCCCTTTTATTTGAAAAACTGCATTGCTTTGTTCTTGATCGTTTACTTCTTTCTTTGTAGCCTGCAATTGCCATAGCAATTAGAGAACAACTTTATGAGGTGAGGACATACCATTCTTTGTTTGGTGTGTATGACCTTTTCTTTTTTTACCTGTCTATCACCATTCACCAGTTTATAGCTGAAACCTGAGCTCTACTTCCAGGTGCATTGACCTTTTTTGGCATTTATTCTTTTAGATCGCAATTCAAAGTGTTGCATCTGCAAGAGAAAGCAGGGCAGCTAAGAAAGGACGCAGAGGATCGGAACATATCTCAGCCAGGTTAGTGTTGATCTCCGGCTCTTGCCGTTTATGTTAATCTTTGGTTAATCAAATGATAAACCTATGCTTATACGATCTTCACTACATCTCTTTCCGAACTTTTTTTTAACAGTAAGACAGGTGTACTTGCATTGGACTTGGTGAAGTTATTTGGCATGAAATCAAGTGTCGTTCGGTACAACCCCTTCTTTTCTTAATTTCTTTCACTTAATATATAAAGAGAAGGAAATTGGATACTTTTGAGATGAAAGTATTTTTTCTTTAGTTTCATATCTCATCAGTACATACTCGATATCAGTTAGAGAGGTTCCATTTGGTCCATGTTTTGAATTAACTCATTTGAAATGTGTCTTTTTCCAGAAAAAAGAGGGACTGGGATGTATATGAACCAATTGTTGATCTCCTGTCAAATGAAGAGGTGGATGCCCTCGAGGCTAGAGAAGAGAGGACTGCTCGATGATGAATGTCCATTAGAAATTTCGAATCGTACCAGCAGTTCAACGAGAAATTGTTGAAGTTTAGGATTATAAATTGAAACTATAACCTAGTCATAATATAGCCAAATTTCCATGATAGTTGTAGGATTTTAACATTGATATATGCAGATCTTACCTTGGTTTGTCAAAAGAATACTGAACGACACTCAAGTTCTGTGCTTAATATAAACTCACCTAAGAAAATAGTGATTGCTGATCAAGAGGAAAATGCTTATAATCGATAACGACCCAATTTACCACTCTTGTACCGTGTGATATTGCCTAAATCAAGAGGCAGTCGCCTAAATTCTCTACTCGTGCTTACTATGCAACTCTCTATATGAATTAGAGAATGAAATTTACTTGATCATGATAGTTATTCATCAACTAAAGTGATTTTAATTACCTCATTCGTTTTAATCTATAAGTTATAGTTTAACTTCACTCAAAGTTTTTAAAAATGAATTGAAGACATTTGGATCTTGTTGTTTAAAATAAGTCATAAATATTTGTGTACTATAATTTGTTAAAGTTAAATTTTGAAGTTAAATTATTTTTTAATTTAAAATTATCATACGTTTTTGGAATGAATAAATAAGAAAATTATGTTATTCATTTGAATAGAGGTTATAGTTGAATGAGATTGAAACTATTACTTTCTCGCACCAATGTGAAAGTGCCAACCAACGTTCTTAGCCTTTAGGTGATGTTCTTTTTCATAACACAAACCCACCAAAAATTGTTTAACCCAAATTGTCCCAACAGTCACAAGAGATCCGCAGTTACAGCCCCCCACCCCCACCCCTAAAATGAGATGATGTGTTCTGGGGATCGATCAGCTGTGTACAATTGGGGATTGATCATGGGGTTTTGAGAATCAGCAGAAATAGACACGGGTTCATAAAGTAACGTGCTTTGATTTGGGAATCAACTGTCCTCCACCTATAACTTTTAGCCTAAGACAGACACAGTTCAAGCAATAATGCTAGTACCCTTGTCCATCTGTTCCATTTCAGTCACTCCTCTAAAATTAGATTTAACTACTTGTAGGTAATATGGTGTAGGAAAAGGATTTTAACTGCTTGTGGGCAGTGAATCATGTGCTCCCTTAGGTAGAGCATATACTCTTCTTTCTTCTTTATGCACAATTGTACATCAGAATATTTCTAGCCTAGGAAGGTAAAAGTAAAAGGATTCGATCCACTTTTTCATTATATTTTTACAACAATAATAACAACATACCCAGTAATATCCCACAAGTGGGTGATTTTCATTACATTTTCACAATCATAAGATATTTTTACTCATAAGGCAAGCTTCACAAGTAAAATTAAGTACCAAAAGAAGCTCAATTAATCCTAACAAACCATCAAATAGTCTAATATTAAATGATGTCTTCAACAGTAATGCCACAAGGCAAAACAGAACATCCATAAAGCATAAGCATAACAATCAAACTACTTAATTCTAAACAGTGGCAAATGGAAACCAATAACCCAAAGTAGGCTCCAAATGCTCAAACGACAAAATTTGATAACCTAGAAATCCCTGAAGGCTAAGGGTATACTTAATTCAAGTCCTGCATGATTGGCTTACAACCTCAAAGCCCTCGAGACTTGCAATCATAAGAAGCTCATTTGCTGCCCTTACCATTTCGTCACAACAGAAGAACCATTTCATCACAACAGAAGAAGAAATGCTCTTTCTGGCCAAGGCAGCAGAGGAGGAAGAGAAGATTGTGAGGAAAATAGTGATTCCTGGTGATGTCTCCCACAATCCAACTATTGTTATATGCCCACTATAATGTATCTCCGTTTATGCTTGTGAAACAGACACAGAGTTGTTGGAATTCCTGGCGACCGCGTCGGACGAAAGAAAAGAGCTAGAACAAAAGTATAAGAAGGCTTTGGAGGAGAAGGAAAGGGTGAGCCAGAAGCTCATTTGCTGCACTTACCATTTCGTCACAACAGAAGAAGAAATGCTCTATCTGGCCAAGGCAGCAGAGAAGGAAGAGAAGATTGTGGGAGACATCACCAGGAATCACTATTTTCCTCACAATCTTCTCTTCTCCTCTGCTGCCTTGGCCAGATAGAGCACTTCTTCTTCTGTTGTGACGAAATGAGCTTCTGGCTCACCCTTGCCTTCTCCTCCAAAGCCTTCTTATATTTCTGTTCTAGCTCTTTTCTTTCGTCCGATGCGGTCGCCAGGAATTCCAACAACTCCGTGTCTGTTTCACAAGCATAAACGGAGATACATTATAGAGGCCATGCTGATAGATCTGAACTTGGTCGAAGCAAAAAGGGACATGGCATTTGTCCGAATACAAGCACAGAAGCAAAGGGCAGAAAATTACCTCAACAAAAAAATCAGGTATCGATCTTTTAATGTAGGCGACTATGTGCTGAAGATCAAAAGACCGAAGAAGGATGAGCCCAACGAGGGTAAATTAGGAGCAAATTGGGAAGGACCCTTCCGGGTCAAAGCAGTGTTCGGAAAAGGCTCATACCAACTCAAAACAATGGATTCCAAGCCGGTCGAGTTCAATTGGAATATCACACAGTTGAAGAAGTATTACTTTTGAGGTTCTGCGGTATCATCAATCCTCACCCTTTTACTTTCACTTCGCAGTTTTCATTCTTTCTCCATCGGAAGAAATTGTTTAATCGATTATTTAATACTAACACTTTTAGATGATAGGCATAGTTGGAATCGAATGATGACAAACATCACCCACGAATACCTGAGCTCAAAACGCTCCGATCAGGGTCGATAAGTCTGACGAACATTCTGACGTGGTCTTCATCTATAACGGATTTCTTGGTTTTTGCCTTACAATGACTCTGTTTCAGGTATCGACATCGAGGACCAGTGTTCGGCTACTCGCCCTTCGCACCTAAACACTGGGGGGGGGGGGATGGAGTTAACATGATGGTCATCGGAAGATACTGGGGACTGCCCAAGAACCGGGGACTGCCCAAGAACCGGGGACTTTCCGTGGAAAAGTGAAATGATATCAATCGAAGACAACACCGGGGACTCGTTCAAAGTTCAACGAGGACTCGTTCGAAATTAGACAAAAAGTTCCAACGTTCTCTCGAACTGGGGAGTCGTTCAAAATTCGGCAAAGGCTCGAAGACCCCAACACTCACTCGAACTGGGGACTCGTTCGTACTTCAAATCGAACTAGAAATTCCAATGTTATCACTCCAAAACCGTGATGCTGTTGTTCGAAGCCAAGGGTTATCCGTTTAACTGAGTTAATGTAAACAATCCGATAGTGATAAAAAATCTGTGCCTTCAAACGGCCACGTCCTGTAATCGATCGAATTACACGATCCAAAATGTATTAAAAGCCCATCAGCGGCTCATTTCAATAAATACGCAACACTTTGGTTATATTTTTGACTTTTCACATTTGTTCGATTCGAGTGATCGTTTCAAATATTAAGCGGATTTTACAATTCCAAGTTTCTCACCAAGTGTTAGTTTTTTCATTCCGAACTCATGAAAATGTTCGAAGAGTGCATTACGTGAAAGTGAGACGTCATTTCTCATTACGCACTAAGACATTGGGCCCCAATCATCTCTTTCGACGACTATCGTTGAACATCAAAATTTTGCGAACGATTAAATCATCTTCGAAAAGTAATACAACAATGAAAAAGTGGTTTCATTCATAGGAAAGTCATATGTACATGGATGAAATTTCAAAAATGACTTAATACAACAAAGGAAAAACAAGTCATTCATCAGCATCTCCGTCAGAACCTTCATCGGAGGAGCTCGCTGGGAGACCAAGATCTTCACGAGTCAACCGCACGATGGCAACAGCTTCGCTCAACTCGGTAGGAACATCGACAGTTCGATCTAACATTTCCCTAAGGACATCGCGCCTCGACTCCGTGAGGATTAGATCCTTCTTCTTTTCAAACTCTTCCTCGAGCTCACGCCTTAGGGTAATGGACTCTTTTTGAAGCAACGAGTTCCGTTCCGACAAGCTATCAGCTTGAACCCTTAGGTCTTCATTGCTTTCACGAAGGGCATTCAATTCTTCAAACTGGTCAGCCAACTCTTTGTTTTTGCTCTCATAGACAGAGTTGAGTTAGGCTATCTTCAGATCGGAATTAGCCTCATGGTCGCTCAGCTGTGCGTTCAAAGTTTGAACCTGGGATTCCAACTCCGATTGACGAAGAGCATGTTCATTCGAACTCTGGTCGAATTTGGCCAAAAGTTCAGCGTACTTGGCTTCTGCAGCCTTAAGCTTCCGATGTAACTCCTCCCCAGCCGAAGTCAGATGAATGATTTGCTCGTTTAACACTTTGGCCCCATCTTGAAGCTGGCGAATCCGATCAGCGGTCTCGATCGCCATTATGCAATTCTGAAAACAAATTGCAGTTGAGGTACATAAAAATCAAAGCAAAGAAAAAAAAAAGAAGGGAAAATTTTATAAGTGTAGAATTTACCCTGAGAGCATTAAAGGAAATCTGAGAGGGCAGACTCAGATCCGAATGCGTGTTCAATCGAGCTTGCTCCATCGGGCCAATGACGTCGAATAAATAGTCAGCCAGCAGCTTTGGGCACCTTAGCAAGTCAACATCGGGTGGCACTTCTATCATAAGTGATCTGCCACCCCTCTTCTCAGATTCACCCAAGGCAGCAAAAGCAGCAGCTTCTTCGCCCCGAGGAAGAGGTACAATTGGATCGGCATGGTCCACACCAAAAAATGATGACCCCGTCTCCTAATCGTATTTGGATTTCGTCGTTGCTATCGACCGATCCAGAGCTGGCATCTTCCCTTTTGCTGGATCTCTCTCATCAAGCTCGCGGTCGAAGGCCTCAATCATTTCCCCTTGACTTTCGGGGGCAACGCCTAAAGAAACAAGAGCACCTTCCCTACTGGGCAATCCTCCTGAGCCCGAGTTGACGCCTTCGGCAACAGGGGAAAGATGGTAATCGTCAATGGAGAGATCTCCTTGTTCGGCCACCTTGAGTTGGATGGCCGTCTCTTGGAGTCTTTCCTTAACAGGCTTCTTGGGACGCTTCACTAATCGGTCAGACCCCGATTCATCCCCGGTCTCTTCTCCCTTGATTTCAATAACCGAGGTCGTTCCTTCGGCGGCTTTCGCCGCTGCGATCGCTAAACTCGTTCCAGCGATCACATCCTCTATGGTTTGGGGCGCAGCCGATGAACTGCCCCCTTGCCCCTTTTCCACCACCACTATCTTGGGCAAGTATTTGTTCTTCAGCTCTTGAAAAGATTTCTTTTTCTTTTTCGGAGGAGGAACGCCATCGACTTTCTCTCCGCCTTCGGGTTCAACCTCCTCATCGCTTGGCTCACCTCCAGCACCAGTGATGCCTGTAAAAAGTTTTCAAGTGTCAAAAAGCATCATGAGAGAACTGCAAATTCATCATAAGTTTGATTCGAAATTACCATGGCTTTTGGCTTTGAGCTTCTTCAAAGCCGCGACCGGTTTCCAAGCCCGTTTATCGTTGGTTGTTTTGTCAAGCACCCTTATCAGCCACGGAATGATATCGGCTACTTGATCGAACTCGACCACATCGGCTAGAAAATTTGGAAAATTTGTGAGATCACTAAAATCATAAATCCGCTAAAAAAAAAAAAAAAAACAAAACACTTACGAGTTCGATTCCAAACGCTTGGTAGCAGCTCTTTTCTAGGGTCGGTTAATTGCTTCATAGGAATAAAGACGAAGCGTTGATCCCACCCCCGGAGATCGTCATCGTTGTCAGATATCAACGCTCGCTGACCTCGTTTGGCTAAATTTATTACCCCTCCTTTGTAAACTCGAGGGGAATAGATATTAAGGATATGGCGAAGCGTCAGCTCCACCTCCGCCTCCTCTGCAATAGATCGCATAACGACGATCGTTCTCCATATCATCGGAGAAAGCTGCCCAAGGCTGACATTATACATCTTGCAAAATTCCTCGATCACGTTATCGACTGGAAGAGAGAATCCGATGGTGAAAGGATATGTCAAAACAACGGAGTGGTCCTCGACGTGAGTCGCCAGCGTCGATTTTCTGGGAGGGCACATCACATCGATGTCGCCAACTTTCCAACCACAATCTTCCCGAACTCGTGGTATCGATTCTGGCGTGATCGCGCAATAAACTGAGTCAATCGGAATATTCTTCTTTTTTCCTTGCTCTGCTTCACTTTGAACGCTAACTTTACAGTCGTTCTCATAGGTGAACTTCTTCGGAAGAATTTCCGAATACGACTTTTTGGGGCCATAATCCTTCACTTTCCTCTCTTTTCGTTTCTTTCCCTTCTTGTCCACTGAAGGACTAGCAGCAGTGGAAGCTTGTTCCGCCACCGTACCGAACTGCGGCGGAGCTGCGGCGGGAGTAATATCAGCGTCAACCATGTTGTGGGAAGAAGATGACATTGTCAGAATCAACGGTTCAAGCAAATAATATAGGAAAATTGGAGAAGAAGACAGAATTCAACAGCAAAGTTGCACAGATTCGCTTAAAAAGTTGAAGAATTTCAAGAGTTTTTGAGAGTTTCTGAAGTTGTAAAGTTCGTAATATGGTTTTGAAGTTGGTATTTATAAGGCAAGAGTCATCATTGCCTTGGGAACCGTCGAAAAACTGCTGTCCGCACGATTTCTGACACGTGTGGCGATGGGAAGTTGAGGCGACGTTTTGACATTTCAAAATGGAGGGACACAAACGTGCCACGTATTTTCCCGCTAAAAACTCAAGCCACTTGCCAAGTTTTTACGAACACACGACTTGGCAAGTGGGGGGACTATCTGTATTGGTCGATTTCTGTTCGATCACAAAAGAAGCAGACTTGATCGTACTACGAGGCACTGATTGATTTCGAAGACGTTGAGATCGGAAAGAAGCTGCTTCGGTTTGGTTTCGATCGGCTGTTCGAAGTTATGATCGGAAGATTACGAAGACGTTGATTCCAGCAGATAAACCTAAATTGGCCTTATCCCACTTTTATCGGAACAAACTCAACGTGTTTCAAGGGACGCGGGCAGTTGTTGAAAGAGAGACGTGGGAAAGAGAGAGTCCTTTTAGGGTTGGGAAGTGCTTATCATCAGCCTATAAATAGAGTCTTCCTCCTCCATTTGAAGAGACGTTCATCTGAACAATATTACTTTTATTCTTCAAGCTATTCTCCCCTCATTAAGCAAGCCATTTTTATCATTGTACTACTCACAAGTTACTGTGCTTAAGGCAACCATTGTATTAAAATTCCGATCGCGGCTTGGTTCAAACGTGGAAGGAGATCCATCTCTTCCATTGGAGCACCATCCTCCGATTCAACAAATACAATAAGCTTTTATTGTTTTATTTACTTATTTGTTCATCTATCGTTGTTTGCTTGTTACTCTAATTATATCTGATTTATCGCATTCGATCTCATTAATTCGTTATTGTCCTTCCGATTAAGATAATCTAGCAACTTGCTCGTTAGCAAACGGTCGTACCTATTAAAATATCGTCACTGTTCCTCGATCACACCATTTGATTAAGCATATTTCTACCTGTTATTTGCCATCGAATCTGATTTTGTCATCAAACCTGCTAAAACTTAAGAATATTTGCCCCTGCTAGCATCAACTCGTAATTTATCTTTGATAAGGAGTTTGATCGGAATTGCATCATCGTGAAGTACTAGTTCGTTGATTGCTTCATTTTGTTTGTTTATCCTCGCACTCGTATCGTTTATTCGAAATTGTCATTGTGTTTGCACCATTGAGATCGATATTTGCATTGTCTTCGGACTGCACCCTTAAAATCGATTACCTGTCAACGTAAAATTGCTTATCAATCGATAGAATTGAGATATAAAACGGTCGCCTTAGACTCAACTAAATATAAATTTAATTGTAAAACCTGATACATTTTTGGGAAATACACTATAATCCATACTTTAGTCGCTATCCTATAAACGTGAGCCTCAGCTTCTACCATTATTTTGGCTCTGTCATTGTGTTTATGATTTGAGAAAACGCTATCGGGTTTAGATTCTTGGCTTGTCCTATAATCCTATCCCTTTTCATGCTACAAAGATAAGTCTCAACAGTTTGGTCTCTTGGCTTTATATTTTGAAACCAATTTGTTTTAGGGTAAACTTAATCAGAATTTGATGCATGAAATTGGTTGAAGTGGGACCATTACGTTGTTCTAATTTCTAGTATTAGAATAGGTTATGGAGAGTTAGCATAGCTATATATAGAAAAGTATCTTGGGAGGTACTTTCAAATCGAAAAACGATTGGATCACAGAGAAGAATGCGATATATTATATATCCTTACAGTTTGCTTGCACCACTACATCATGGAGGTACTCTCAAATCAGAAAAATATTTAATTGCACTATATTAGTGGACGTACTTTCTTTTACAAAAGTAGAGGTAAGATCTGCATATATCTTACTCCTTAATTCTTTTCAGACCCTACTTGTGAAATCATTCTAGTATGTTGTTGTAAATCAGGGACATAGTTTCAGATAGTAAAATATAAGAGGCTGAATACATATTTTACCCATCATATTTGTACCAAAATCCCTGTGACACACTTATGGTTCATGGGTATATATTTACACACAAACCTTTGAGAAAGTGTGCCTTACACACACCTCCTTTGTGACTGACCACTTTTTCTAAATATGTGGGTGTCATGCACCAATACCATCATGACAAGTGTCATCAGCTTAAAAAATGAAAATACTTAAAATAAGTTCAGGAAAAAGCCCGCCCCCATGGTTACCATTACCAATCCACCTTCTCTGCCTCATATCACCTGTCTTCTCAATATCCACCAGAGAAATCTAGCCGGCGACCATTTCTTCACTCTTCTTTTTTTTTTCTTTTTCTTAACTCCAAGTGTCAATTCTTAATAACCATTAAAGAAAAATAATCAAAGCAATGCGTCGCCTTCTCCGGCGTCGCCTTCTCCGACGGGAAATGAATATCTCCGGCAACTCCTTTTGCTGTTGTCTCATCTTACTTCTCAAATGAACTCACACCCTCAAACTCCCTTTAATAGCTCAGACCCATAACCACCACCAAAACTTTCAATTATCTTTTTTATAATCTCAAAAGACAACTTAAAGAAATAAAAAGTGACAAGATATCAACAATTCACCAGATATAAAATAAAGCAAAGAGGTAAAAGAAGTCCCTTAAAGACAAAATGGCAAGAAATCACTAATTCACCATGTACAAAACAAAGTAAAAATTAAAAATGGGAAAAAAGTTTCAATCCATGAAATACCCAGAAAAAAGCACAACAAGAGTTTCTTATTAAAGCTCTTTCTTGACTAGAAATTTTTTCACTACCCAATTCAAAACTCTTCTGGGTTCTACACAATTTTGTTGTTAAATGTGAAGAAAGAGAAATTAAAGGTTGGATTTCAATTAGAATTGGTACCTTGAATAAAAGACGGAAGATTTCACGAGCTATAGATCGATAATGGAGTTTTGAGGTTGAGCTCAATTTGTTGTTGAGTTTGTGTATTAGATAATTAAAAATGGAGCCTCCATTATTTACTTTCTGTATTTTTAGTTTTACCAAAACAAGAAACTACGTAACAGCCAAGAAGAAAGGGGAAAAAGAAAAAAACAAAAACAAAAAGGTTGTAATGTGACGTGGTCATATATGGCTTCAGGAACAAAATTTCTTGTTTTGACGCGCCTATTTTGTGTATTGACACGCAACTGCCCACTCAGCAAATAAAGTATGTAAAAGTTACACTTTTTAAAATGTTTGTGTGTTAGAAAATGCCCGTATAATAGAGGTGTGTCACGGGGATTTTGGTACAACTATGATGGGTAAAATATGTGTTTAGCCAATATAAGATTGGATCAAAGTACTGCCACTGTGCATTGTTGGGTTTAATGGAAGAATGTGAATGGGAAATGGGTGAAAGGTGAAAAGGTTTCCTTTTGTAAGGAATGCACTTTCTCCCACATTGGTAGAGGAAAAGGATTTTGTTGGGTTTAAATAGACACTACTAAAAATCAGGGCATTTCCGACCGCCCTTCCAGTCGGATAGCAGTCGGCTAGACGACCGATATCCGACCAAACAAGGCGGTCGCCTAATCAGTCGTCGCCCAGAGCTGTCCAACCGCCGCGGTCGGCCATTGGACCGACATTCGGTCGGCTGGCGGTCGCCTAGTTCATAGGTGGAAAAAATTTCCTTGGCCTAGGCGACCGAAATTCGGTGGGAGATTGCAAAAACTGGGAAAGTGGGCGACCGCTGGGCGACCGCGTCGGTGGGCTAGGCGACCGAAGCGGTGGGAAATTCATTTTTCTGGGTAATGAAATACAAAGATTTCGGACCGAGTTCGGACCGCGGCGGTCGGTAGGCAGTGTAAAACTTGCAATAAAAAACCTGCAATTAGAGCTACACAACCTGTAAAAAACAGTAAAAACAGCACCCAGAAGAAGATTAGGCTTCTCAAGCCTTAATAATAGTATAAACAAGGCTTATTGCCTTTAAATTGAAAGTTTAACAATTTACATAACATCTCCAATCCGAATAGTGATCCAAACAAATTAATACATGTCTAAAACAAGTCTAAAACATCAACAATCCATCATTACTACTCCGTTGCCTCAGAACCAGACTCAGAACCCGACTCAGAACCCGACTCAGAGCTGTATTGACGTTTGCTCTTGCCTTTCCCCCGGCTCTTGCTCTTGCTCTTGCTCTTGCTCTTGCCCTTGCCCTTGCCCTTGCCCTTGCCCTTCGTTCCCTTGTCCGCACCACCACACATAATGTTCTGCATCATTTCCCGCATGACTCTCATATTTTCTTCATTGCGCAAACGTTCTTCTTCACTCTTTCTCTTAAGCTCTTCGATTTCATTGCGCAAAGAGGTTTCCACCGAGGGATTAATTGAACTAGCAGGAGGAGTGTAATTGCCAAAACCTGGATTTAGACGTTCTGAGGCATACTGCGATCCAAGGCCGTAAGCACTTCCCTTCTTTACTCCGCCATTCACCTCCAACCATAGTGCGGTTTCCTCCTCTAGTGTCATTTCAGCTGGGGTACTGCTACCACACTCGGATGCCTGACTCGCAATCCTTTCTTCATAGACCGCCATAGCCTTTTCCTGAAAAAAAAATTTAATAACAAGAATTAGATTTACAAATATTGACAGATTTAATAAGTTTAAAAAATTGAATTTAATAACTTACATATAGCTCTTTAGCGCGGTCTTCGACCCACACTTCTTCTCCTTTTTTGTTTCTGTATATATGCCTCTTTTTAAACATTTCAGGCACACGAACTGGCCGCCCTTCTTGCCTTTCCTACATAATTAAAAAGATGACAAGTTAGATAGAAAATTAATGTGAGTTACATAAAATAATACATACAATTAATTAATAAGTTACCAATATCATCCGCTGAGTCGCTGCGCTAACCGAACCCCCGGTGTGCAGCGATCCACCTTTTTCGGAGGCTCGTGCGGCTTTTCCTTGGGCGCTCCTCTTCTTAAATTCATCACTATCCCAATATTCTAGATATTTTGCCCAAACGTGATCGTATATCCACTCGGGCTTCTTTCCTTTGGCCCGACAATCGTACAGGTTACCTTTCACTCTATTTGCACATTTTCCAAGGAAATTGCTTTGGGCAATGTTATCAAATGCAGGATGCCATTTACACTTTGCCTGAAATAATTAAAAATATTAGATTTTTAAAAAAGTGACACTTAACTAAATTATTAAAAAATAAAATATAGTTATTACCTGAAAATCGTCAAACATGCCCATCTTTACCTTGGAGGGTACCCTACCCCAGGATGGCCATGGCTCAGTCCATCTAGATTTAATGCATTTGGTGATTATGGGAGTAGCCACCATCGAGGGAGTAAAACTAGATAAAAATTTCTAGTGTTAATAAATATACTAAAAAATTAAACTTCATAGTAGGATTAAATACTTAAAAAATAACAAAAATAATACTTACCCACGACTACCCTCAGGATAAAGCTTTACCCTCCCGTCATCATCATATGATCCTGCAGGACCAATGTAATAAGGCGAGCTCGGATCATAATACTTAATAGTAGGTGGTACCAAAGGGTCCACCGAGCTCGGATCAGAAGGAGTAGATGATGAAGGGGATGGTGACGGACTGGAAGATGGCTGAGGCATGGATGATGAACTGATGCCATACGGACGAACGACATAACCAGGCGATGTAGGAAAGGGCATGCCAGGGGGAAAGGCAGGAGGAGGAGTGAAAAAATCTGGAGCATATGCAGACGGAGGATGTGTAGGAAGCATATAAGGTACATGTCCAGGAGGAGTAGTATGACCTGAAGCAGGCGAGGTACTATGAACCTTTCTTTTCCCCCTGGCCTTCTCCGAAGATGACATATCTGTAAAATAAGCACAATAAATTAGCACAATATAATCAAATTATAAATTTTTATGGAATACATTTATAAAGTAGTGCAAATAATTGTAGTAAAGTAAAAACAACAAACTACGAACATGTCAATCATCATCATCCGCGTTAAGGTCATCGGCTATTTCCTCTTCTTCGCTCGTCTCATCGCTGTCAACAAATTCTTCCTCACTTGTTTCAACGTCATCCATATATTCATCCTCCTCGTTAGCCCTAGATGTTCCTTCTCCAAAATTAGAAGTATTTTTTCTTCGTCTAACCACCGATTCATCAAACTGTTCATAGATGCCTTCACTATGTTGCAACTGGTCGGCTAATTCAATATCCACAATCAAGGGAACGGTAGATACCTCATTTTGATATGCAACATCTAATACATCATCTACTTCCACTCTTCCCACCGGCTTGCCTTTTAGAACAGCCCACCAATTGGTCTTGGCTTTGGATTTGGCTTTGGCTTTGTTCATTGTCGGTGGATAAGGAACGTACCACACTTGCTTCACATTCTGGGCAATGATGAAAGGATCATAATGTCCATATGACCTTTTGTGATTAACTTCAACTATTTTAGAACATGGGTCTACCCTCGTACCCTTTGGACTCGGATCAAACCACTTGCAACGAAAAAGAACCAATCTTTTACGAGGCCAACCTACTGTAAACTCTATTTCTAAAATCTTCTCAATCACACCATAGTAATCAATGTCTACATCCTGGTCACCAGTACCACCTTTCACACACACACACCGGTGTTGTTTGTTTTCTTCCCCAAGGACCATTCTCTAGTATGGAACTTGTACCCATTAACAAAGTACTTAGACATCCTCTTGTATTTATAATAAGGCCCGTGAGATATATCATGCAACAATGGGAAGTTTATGCCGTTATCCGGATTGAGTACCTATATAAAGTTCAAGATAGTTGTACACATTAAACCAACATATATATATATATATATATATATATATATATATATATATATATATATATATATATATATATATATATATATATATATATATATATATATATATATATACCAAAAAACTTATGTATTTGTTTATGTAACGCTTACAAATTCTCTAAACCAATCTGAAAATTGTTCATAAACAGTAGAGGCGCCAAATTCTCCAACAAAGTGACTGGATGATGCGCCAAAAAATCTCATTAGTTAGATTACTGATGAAACTTAAATGTTAGGTTTTAAATACTTAAAAAGAAGCATACTTGTAAAAAGGAGTGACATCGGGACAATTCAACAAAACATGAGTTGTAGCTGCTTTTCTGTCCCGGTCATTGAACTTGCATACTTCGGTCATTAACTTTCCTCTACCAGGTTGATTGAATATAGAAAATGGTGGATAATTCGGATCATTGTTGTCTCCATCATCATGTCGATCCGGCCTATTTCGCAAACATGGCACATTTTGATCGAAATAATAAGAACAAAAATGAGAAGTTTCTCGAGCCAGATATGCCTCACATATGGACCCCTCAATTTTGTTCCTGTTTTTCACGTCCCGCTTACACTTGCCAATAATTCTGCACAATACATTATATTAATTAATTTACTTAAGATGAATTAAAAAAATGAGTCAAGGACTAATTTAAGAGACCTTACCTCTCAAAAGGATACATCCATCTACAGTGTACCGGGCCTCCCAATAGTGCCTCTTCCGCGAGGTGAATTGGAAGATGCTCCATTACATTAAAGAAACCAGGGGGAAAGATTTTTGTCAACTTAGTCGCGACGACAGGAAAGTTACTTTCCAACGACTTAAGATTCTCTTCCTTCAACGTCTTAGAACACAGCTCCTTAAAAAATAGGCTCGTCTCTGTAAGTGGTTTCCAAACTTTATCAGGCAAGCCATTGAATGCAATTGGGAGCAAGTTTTCCATGAAGATGTGACAATCGTGGCTTTTCATGTGAGTCAATTTTCCTTCTGTCATATCAACACACCTTTCTAAGTTTGATGCATATCCATCAGGCATCCTCAAATTCTTGACCCAATCACAAATCATTCTTCTCTCATCCAATCCGAATGTGTAACTGGCCTTGGGAAGCCAAATCGTGTTGTCAACTTGAGATATGTGTAACTCAGGCCGCCTACAAAGTTCCTCAAGGTCCAACCTGGCCTTCACATTATCCTTTGTCTTGTTTCTGACATCCATCACAGTATTAAAGACAGCCTCGAAAAAATTCTTCTCAATATGCATGGGATCCAGGTTATGTCGAAGAAGATTATCCTTCCAATAAGGCAACTCCCAAAAGATACTTTGTTTAGTCCAATTATGATCAATACCATAGCCAGGTGCTTTAGATGGCCGTTGGTCAGTTACCTTAGGATACACCTTAACCCTATCCCATATTTCTCGTCCAGACAACCTTCGCGGAGGCTCCTCAAAATCAACCTGATTCTTCATAAAAGCACTACTGTTATTCCTAAACGGATGCTCCATTGGCAAGAATCGACGGCAACAGTCGAACCATGTAATCTTACCACCATTTTTCAAAATGAATGCTTTTATATCTTCCATACAGTAAGGGCAAGCGAGCTTACCAGCAGTGGACCACCCAGACAACATTCCATAAGCTGGAAAGTCATTTATAGTCCACATCAAAGAAGCATGCAGTTGAAAGTTCTGTTTCATTGATATATCATATGTTTCCACACCTTCATACCACAATAACTTTAACTCATCAATCAAAGGTTGCAAAAATACATCAATCGAGGCTTTCGGGTTATGTTGCCCTGGGATAATGCAATTCAAAAACAGATAAGGACTAGTCATGCACATTTCGGGCGGAAGATTGTACGGAGTGACAAATACGGGCCAACAAGAATAAGGTGTAGACGAGACATCAAAAGGAGTGAACCCATCTGAACGTAGACCCAACCTTATGTTTCTTGGTTCACTAGCAAATGCTGGATACACCTGATCAAAATGTTTCCATGCCTGACCATCTGTCGGATGGCTTAGAATGCCTGGCTGTTTCGTACGATCATGGTGCCATCTCATATGAGGAGCAGAACTCATCGACGCATACAATCTCTTTAACCTAGGTATAAGGGGTAAGTAATGCATAGACTTAACAGGTATTGGCTTCTTTTTAGGGTTTAAAACCGGCTTGTAACGAGGCTCCGCACAAAATTTACATTTATCTAATTCTGCATCATCCTTATAAAACAACATGCAACCATTGACACAACAATGAATTCTCTGAGCAGAAAGACCTAACGTGGAAACCAACTTCTTAGTGTGGTAATAATTAGTTGGTAATGCCATGTTAGTCGGATTGAGATCATTCGTAAGGTCGATGATGGAATCCATGGCTGCTTGACATATACTAAAATCAGATTTAATACTTAACAATCTAACAGCAACTGACAACTTGGAATGCACTGAGCCTTCGTACAATGGACGACTAGCTTCCTCCAACCGTTTATAGAAGAGTTTTGCCTCATCATTAGGAATGTGCTCAACATTTGGTTGCGATGTACCCGGTTGGGATGGCTCCTCTGGGTACATTCCAAAAGCATCATTAACCATATCGTTCATTCGATAATTATCAAGATCATCCTCGTTTGAGATCGGACCACTCCCACCGACATAAGCATTTTGAAAATGAACATCACCCCCCACATCCCTAGACTCTCCATGATAAACCCAAACAAAATAATCTGGCATAAAACCCTTCCTATAAAGATGCATTTCAACATCTTCCAAATTTTTCTCTTTTATGCACTGGCAGTCCAGACAAGGACACTTAATCTGGCCCCACCGTATAAAATCATCAAGTGTTTTCGCCTTTTCAATAAAATCTTCAACACCTACTGCAAATTCTGCCCTCATCCCCCGCCGGCCGGGATTATTTCTATTATACATCCAACTACGACTTTCATTAACCATATCTACACAAAAATTACACGTTTGAGATGCATATTAAATTGCAAATATTTAAAGAAACATTTCTTTGATACACTACCAATTTTCATAAGATTAAGTAATTGTATAATTTTCTAAGTCAATTATTTTTATATTACTAACTAATTTGTTCTCTAAGATTATCATTTAGTAATTAATAACACTTCTCATTTGCAACTTATATCTATTTATTCAAAATGATAAAACTATTTACTTATCTATACTTAGTTGGAATAATCTAAAACTATTTGAAAACTATTCAACTTAGTTGTTGCTCACCACTTATTTGATGAAATGCCTCAAAGAATCTAACTACCAAACTACACTATACACCAACAATTCTATCTCAAAGCAATACAACAACAACAACAACAACACTAGTACACACCATTAACAACATTCAACAACAACAACACTACTAAAGGAACCCATCAACAACAACCCATTCAAAGTGTACTCTTCTCAATGGAACACCAACTTTTTCACTAAAACAACCCATTCAAAGTGTTACTTTCCAATTTATCATCTTCTAAATGTGCATTCAATAACCCAATCATTTTTTTAACAACACCCACTTTTTCAATCAACCCAATTTTTACAATACCAACAAAAATGTCAAACTAGCTTCAACAATTCCCAAACCAAACAACAACACAATGTAACCTAGTTCACAACCAAATAGCAACTACTATGTCATGGATTAATTTCATGAGCTAGAATTCAAACATAGGAAAAAATGACAAAAACGAGCTAAAATTAAATTTATAAAAAAAATTGGTGTTTCACCATAAAACTCACCTCAAGGGATGGTTTTGTACTCCACCACCACTAATGTACAATCCCCAACTTTGATAGATGGAAGAACTACAAAAAAAATAGATAAAAAAGTTAGGGTTTCGGATTTGGGGAAAAATAGAAGAAAACTATAAAAATTAAACTTACCAAGTTGTAGAGGAATGGAATTAAGAGATTAAGAGTGTTTTTTTAATAGATTTGGGTTGGATTTTGGCTTTGGAATCGGGTAGAATGGTGAAAGAAAGAAAGTGGCGAAAGAGAGAGAAATGTGTTTTGGGTGAAATGAAAAATGGGCTGTGTTCCCGTGCTGGTATATTTACTGCCTACCGACTGCACTCGGACCGCTGCGGTCGGTCAAAAATTTTTAATTCTTGTCCGACCGCGGCGGTCGGTTAAAGTAAAAAAAAAATTTTAATTATAATTCGATGAATTATCCCACCGCGTCGGTCGGACAATGTTCTCCAACCGAATTTCGGTCTGAAAATGCCTTATTTTTAGTAGTGAGAGATTTACTTCTCTTAGCTCTTAAAAGAGTTGAGAAGAAGGGAAGCCTCGCGCCGTCGTCGTCGCTTGCTCGTCTCGGCTTCGGATTCATATGATTGATTGACTTAAATTTTTGGACCAACAAAACTAAAATATTAATTAATTAATTTTAATCCATTTTTGTAACGGGCAGCTGAAGTGAGTTCAGTAACGGGCAGCTGAAGTGACTTCAGCAGATTAATTCCTCCACGATTTCCCTCCACGTTTTACATTAAAGTCAGTCATTAGTGGTAGATTAATTCCTCCACATTAAAGTCAGTCATTAGTGGTAGATTAATTCTCCCACGTTTTCTCATTAAATGCCGCTGTGTCTATTCGTCTGCCCTTGGGTGGCTATATAAACTGGTCATTTGTCAGTCCTTAAAACACACAGACTAAAACTCTGAAACAAAGACTCGACAGAGACGCAACCTCGGACAGAGGATAGTAAACCTCGGGCAGAGGATAGAAACACTCGGGCAGAGAAAACTACTGACAGTAAACATATCTTACTGCATCCCCTCTTTTTCTGCATATTAAGTGAGTCGTGTGATTTGCTCCGTTCCTTTGTGTTCGCCGTGTTCTAACCGTTTGAAGTGCCGCTACGGTAGAACTGTTATCCCATTCCATCCTGGGAGAAATTAACCTGTGAACCTTGGGCATCGTGAGGGGGTTAGATTTCTTAAGGAGACACAAGTAACTTGTGGGCTCGGGATCGTCCTATTACTAACAGATTATATACTGCTGGTTTTTATATCTTCTAATTTATTTCAAGTGCAGGAACAACAAGCTTAAGAAATCTAATGTTATTTATTTTCTGCGCTTAAATAAATATTTTTTAAGGAGACTGGTTAAGGAGAACAAAACCTTTGTGGTTTTTCTACTCCTATACTGTATATTAATCTGCTCGTGGGGACTAAAACCTTTATGGTTTTTCTACTCCTAATTACTGTTAAATAATCTGTTTGTAGAGACTAAAAGCCTTTGTGGTTTTTCTACTTCAATTGTTTAAACAGTTTATTGATTTTGTTTCTGCTCGTGTCATTTTGACTAAAGATGACTAACGGAGTGGATCCAACTGTCCCTATTGTGAGGACTAATGCTACCACAGTTTTTGGTGCTGCTGGGCCTAGCCGTGCTGCTGCAACGGTTATGCCACCTGAAGAAAAGCCGGGGAAGTTTTCTGGTGTGGACTTTAAAAGGTGGCAGCAAAAGATGTTCTTTTATCTGACCACCTTAAGCCTGCAAAGGTTTATTAAGGAGGATGCTTCAGTCCTGACTGATGAAACACCTGAAAACGAACGCTTCCTTGTGATTGAGGCTTGGATGTATTCTGACTTCCTATGCAAGAATTATATTCTTAGTGGCTTGGAAGATGACTTGTACAACGTTTATAGTAATGTTGAAACGTCAAAGAAACTGTGGAATGCATTGGAAAAGAAGTATAAGACGGAAGATGCTGGACTGAAGAAATTTGTGGCTGCCAAATTTTTGGATTATAAAATAGTGGATAACAAATCTGTTGTGTCCCAAGTCCAAGAACTTCAAGTCATTATCCATGATCTCCTTGCTGAAGGTTTGATCCTGATTAATACTTATGTTGAAAGTATTAATTATATTGTTGCTAACAAACTTTCTTTGAAGGTTTGGTGATCAACGAGGCGTTTCAAGTTGCAGCCATGATTGAAAAGTTACCTCCATTGTGGAAGGACTTTAAAAATTACTTGAAACATAAGCGCAAGGAGATGACCCTTGAAGATTTGATTGTTCGCTTAAGGATTGAAGAGGACAACAAATCAGCTGAAAAGAAGGCTCGTGGAAATGCTACAATAGCGGGAGCAAATATTGTTGAGCATAATCCAAATAAGAGGAAGAAGCCTTCTGGAGGGAAGACCAACCCTAGCAAGAAAAAGTTCAAGGAAAATTGCTACAACTGTGGCAAGAGTGGACATAAGTCCGCAGACTGTCGTACTGCAAAGAAGGACAGGAAAAAGGAAAAAGGTCAAGCAAACATGGTTGAAGACAATAAATTGTCTCAAGGAGTGCAAGACATTGATCTGTGCGCTATGATCTCTGAATGCAACTTAGTTGGAAATCCTAAAGAATGGTGGATTGATTCAGGAGCCACCCGCTATGTTTGTGCTGTGAAGGAAGCCTTTGCTTCGTATGCTCCCGCTGGACCTGATGAGGCGCTCTCTATGGGCAATTCTGCAACGGCCAAAATTGAAGGATATGGAAAGATATTCCTCAAAATGACGTCTGGCAAGGTTGTGACTCCGAACAATGTTCTTCACGTTCCTGAAATAATGAAGAACTTGGTGTCAACTGCATTTCTCGTTAAGAACGGGTTTAAGTGTGTGTTTGTCTCTGACAAAGTTGTAATAACTAAGAATGAGCTGTATGTAGGAAAAGGTTACCTGACTGAGGGCCTTTTCAAACTCAATGTAATGGTCATTGACACTATGAATAAAACTGCAGCTTCCTCTTATTTACTTGAGTCAAATAATTTATGGCATTCTCGGTTGGGACATGTCAATTATAAAAACTTGTGGAAAATGATCAATTTGGAAGTATTGCCTAAATTTGATTGCGAGAAGTCAAAATGTCAAATATGTGTTGAGTCTAAATATACGAAACACCCTTACAAGTCAACTGAAAGGGATTCTGAACCATTAGACTTAATTCATACGGACATTTGTGACATGAAGTCAATACCATCTCGCTGTGGAAAGAAGTATTTCATAACTTTTATTGATGATAGCACTCGTTACTGCTATATTTATTTACTTAGTAGTAAAGATGAGGCAATTGACGCATTCAAGCAGTACAAAAATGAAGTTGAAACGCAACTTAACAAAAGGATCAAAATGATAAGAAGTGATAGGGGTGGAGAATATGAATCTCCTTTTGAACAAATATTTTTGGAATATGGCATTATTCATCAAACAACTGCCCCCTACACGCCTCAATCTAATGGGATTGCGGAAAGGAAAAATCGAACCTTAAAGGAGATGATGAATGCCTTATTGATAAGTTCGGGTCTACCCCAGAACTTGTAGGGAAAAGCCTTATTCACGGCTAATCAAATACTCAATCGAGTTTTCCATAGCAAAACACTTTCCATTCCATATGAAAAGTGGAAAGGAAGGAAGCCCAACTTGAATTACTTCAAAGTGTGGGGGTGTTTGGCAAAAGTGCAAGTCCCAAAACCCAAAAGGGTTAAGATTGGACTGAAAACAGTTGATTGTGTTTTCATTGGGTATGCTATAAACAGTAAAGCATATCAGTTTCTGGTTCATAAATCAGAAAATCCCGACATTCATGTTAATACAGTGATGGAATCAGATAATGCTGAATTCTATGAAATGATATATCCGTATAAGAAGGAATGTGAGTCAGTTGGTGAAAGATCCAAACGACCTCGGGAAGGAACCAAAGGAAATTCACCAAATGAGGAAGAACCAAGACGGAGCAAGCGTCAAAGAACTTCTACTTCATTTGGAGATGACTTTGTCACTTTTCTTTTGGAAAATGAGCCTCGGACGTTTAAACAAGCTATGTCTTCTTCAGACTCTTTATTTTGGAAAGAGGCAGTCAATTGTGAAATAGAATCTATTTTGAGCAACCATACTTGGGAGTTGGTTGATCTTCCTCCTGGAAACAAACCATTAGGTTCTAAGTGGATTTTCAAAAGAAAAATCAAAGCTGATGGCACTATTGACAAGTACAAGGCAAGGCTTGTTGTTAAAGGGTATAGACAACAAGAAGGTCTTGACTACTTTGACACATACTCGCCAGTAACCAGAATAACATCCATACGTATGTTAATAGTGTTAGCCGCTGTGTATGGTCTTGAAATCCATCAAATGGACGTTAAGACAGCGTTCTTAAACAGGGATTTGGAGGAAGAGATTTACATGGAACAACCTGAAGGGTTCGTGGTTCCAGGTAAAGAAAAGATGGTGTGTAAACTTGTTAAGTCGCTTTATGGACTAAAACAAGCACCGAAACAATGGCATGCGAAATTTGATCATACAATGTTGTCAAATGGCTTTAAAATTAACGAGTGTGACAAATGTGTTTACATTAAGAACACTCCTAATTATGTAGTCATTGTTTGCTTATATGTGGACGACATGTTGATAATGAGCAATGACATTGCCAATATAAATGCTACGAAATGCATGCTGACTAGCAAATTTGATATGAAAGACTTAGGAGTTGCTGACTTAATTCTGGGTGTTAAGATCCATAGGACTCCTCAAGGTCTGGCTTTGTCTCAATCTCACTACATCAATAGTGTGCTTGAAAAATTTAAATATTTGGATTTTAAAGTTTCAAAGACTCCTATTTATGTAAACCTTGCTCTTAAGAAGAACAAAGGTCAAAGCACGTCGCAACGGGATTATGCTCGTGTTTTGGGAAGTTTGATGTACATCATGAATTGTACTCGCCCAGATATAGCTTGTGCTATAAGTAAACTAAGTCGATACACGAGTAATCCCAATCAAACTCATTGGATGGCAATGAAACGTGTTTTGGGATATTTAAAATACACCCAAGGCTTTGCATTGCATTATAACAAGTATCCTGCAACCATTGAAGGATATTGTGATGCCAATTGGATCACCGGCACAACTGATTCTAAGTCCACAAGTGGATATATTTTCGCACTTGGTGGAGGAGCGGTGTCTTGGAAATCATCCAAGCAAACGTGTATTGCCCGCTCTACAATGGAAGCTGAATTTATAGCTTTAGATAAAGCCGGTGAAGAAGCTGAATGGCTTCGGAACTTTTTGGAAGACATTCCGTTCTGGCCTAAGCCGGTGACACCAATTTGTATACATTGTGATAGTCAATCGGCTATAGGAAGAGCGAGGAATGTCATGTATAACGGTAAGAATCGTCACATACGACGAAGGCATAAAACCGTTAGGGACCTACTCTCTAGAGGAATTATCACCATTGATTACGTGAAATCAAGGGATAATGTATCGGATCCGCTTACAAAAGGCCTAACTAGAGAGGCGGTTGAGTGTTCATCGAAGGGAATAAGACTATGGCCAAGGACAAGTCATCACGGCGGCAACTCTACCTAGGAGACTGGAGATCCCAAGAACTAGGTTCAAGGAGAATACAAAGTTGTGTATGACGGTCCAACATTGTCAATTAAATTTTGGTCCATTCTAGTGATGAGACAATGTTCAAGTACCAAGGATAAAATGCTAGAGGCATTTTCTAATGATTATCTAAGTTTGATATTGTAATTATCAAACAGTATATATCTATAGGATTACACGTTTAGAAATCACCTATGTAAGTGTGAAGTGGAAGCCGCTTCAAGGAGAATTCGGTATGGCCAGTTCTCTAAGCACTTATGAAACCAGGCGGTGTTCATGGCTGAAACGAACACAACAGTGAGAGCCAAAGACGGTTAAGGGTTAGTTGTGTGACTTACGTTGTCTAGGTATACACCAAAGCTCAACGGTTCAAAGATATCAAATCTACCGATTGATCGAGTATATCCGATGTATGTTCACTACGGAAAGTTCAAAGGGAAACCTACTTATCCCGATGCAACTAATTCTTTCTTGCAAATCACACAAGTTTGTCATGCATATGTCCAATACAGCCATTCCCCATTCATGTGGGGGATTGTTGGGTTTAATGGAAGAATGTGAATGGAAAATGGGTGAAAGGTGAAAAGGTTCCCTTTTGTAGGGAAATGCACTTTCTCCCACATTGGTAGAGGAAAAGGATTTTGTTGGGTTTAAATAGAGATTTACTTCTCTTAGCTCTTAAAAGGGTTGAGAAGAAGGGAAGCTTCGCGCCGTCGTCGTGGCTCGCTCGTCTCGGCTTCGGATTCAGATTCGGTCAATTGATATGATTGATTGACTTAAATTTTTGGACCAACAAAACTAAAATATTAATTAATTAATATTTTAATCCGTTTTTGTAACGGGCAGCTGAAGTGAGTTCAGTAACGGGCAGCTGAAGTGACTTCAGCAGATTAATTCCTCCACGATTTCCCTCCACGTTTTACATTAAAGTCAGTCATTAGTGGTAGATTAATTCCTCCACATTAAAGTCAGTCATTAGTGGTAGATTAATTCCTCCACATTAAATTCAGTCATTAGTGGTAGATTAATTCCTCCACATTAAAGTCAGTCATTAGTGGTAGATTAATTCTCCCACGTTTTCTCATTAAATGCCGCTGTGTCTCTTCGTCTGCCCTTGGGTGGCTATATAAACTGGTCATTTGTCAGTCCTTAAAACACACAGACTAAAACTCTGAAACAAAGACTCGACAGAGACGCAACCTCGGACAGAGGATAGTAAACCTCGGGCAGAGGATAGAAACACTCGGGCAGAGAAAACCACTGACAGTAAACATATCTTACTGCATCCCCTCTTTTTCTGCATATTAAGTGAGTCGTGTGATTTGCTCCGTTCCTTTGTGTTCGCCGTGTTCTAACCATTTGAAGTGCCGCTACGGTAGAACTGTTATCCCGTTCTATCCTGGGAGAAATTAACCCGTGAACCTTGGGCATCGTGAGAGGGTTAGATTTCTTAAGGAGACACAAGTAACTTGTGGGTGCCAAAGGCAAGAAAAACGAGTTTGAACCGTGCTGGAACTTGCAGTAGGCGGAGCGCCTAGTAGAAGGGGCGGACCGCCTGAATTTTGCACACTCTCTGGATTTTGAGTAGGCTAACCGCCTACTCCAAGTAGGCTGACCGCCTACTCTCCACTGAAGAGGACCAGGCGGACCACCTACTAGAAACAGGTGGGGCGCCTACTTTTCTGAAAGTTGGGAATTGGGTAGTTTCTTCTAGGTTTCCTTGTTTTGTTGTTTGCATTGCTTCTAATTAGTACTATTAGAGTATAATCCTACTTGATTAGTACTAATTACTTCGAGCTATTAGGATCATCGTGCCTTAGAAAGGAGACTAGAATTCAAAGAAGACCCGTAGTATCTTTTTGATTCAAGCCCTCACTTAAAGTGCTTACCGTTCCAATCGAGTCCCATTAACTCCACTCACCCCTGAGAGCATTGGACTTGAGAAGTTGAGTGATTGAGTTGTGGTTCGTTGGTCAACTACTTGAAGCTTTTAGACTCAAACTTGTGTGAAATATCCCCCACCACTAAACGAGCAAACCGAGTGAAACACTTGTGAGGGAGTGGGTAAGGTATTTTACTAACGTTTGTTACTTTTGTAGGTACAATGGCAAATGATGGAGATGATCCTATGAAGAACTTCATGGCTACCATTATAGCCAAGTTGGAGGACATAACCTTGAGACTTGAGTCCGTCGAGAGGAATCAAGTTGAGACTGGTGAGAGGAGGACCCCGAGTGTCCAAATTGAATCCGGAGAAGGCACAAGTCATAGCACTCCTATGACTCCCAGACACTTTGTTGAGCTAAGCAAGAGGTATGAACAAAGCAAAGTTGAAGCTCTACGAGAGCATGGGTTGGGCAATCCCCGACAAGAGGGCAATCCCCTCAACTTGGGCAATCCCCAAGAAAATGCTACACTTCGAAGACCCATGCGGAATGTCCCACCTCTTGAACAAATTGATGAAGTTCAAGAAGAGGAGGAGGCCGGGTATGGTGATGAAGCCTATGGGTATGATGTTCCTTATCAACCTTGGAGGCAAATGCATTGGGGACGAAATGTGGATAGGGGTAGAGGCCGAGGTCGAGGGCCACCCATGGGCTATGCGAGAGGGAATGCTAGGAGCGAGTATGTTGCACATGATGACCACTATGGAGGCCAACCGGAGCCTAACTATGGGGTTCGTGACAACAAAAACAACCTCAATAGTGTCAAGCTCAATTTTCCACCCTTCAAGGGAACTTGTGATCCGGAGGCATACATGGAATGGGTACTACAAATGGAGAGGGTATTTAACACAAATGAGATGACCGAAGAGAGAAAGGGGACCTATGCTATTTCTACCTTTGAGGCCTATGCTTCTACTTGGTGGGAGTCCATGAAGAGGTCTAGGAGAAGGATGAATTTTCATTTGAATGTGACTTGGGATGATTTGAAAGGGCTTATGAATGCCAAGTACATAACTCCAAGGTATCGGCAAGAGCAACTCAAGAAGCTCTATGATCTAAAACAAGGTGTCAAAACGGTGCATGAGTACCATGATGAATTTGAAAAGATTCGGATGGCATTGGATATGGATACCGAAGGTGAAGAAGAAGCCATGATCCGTTTCAAGAATGGCTTGAGCTATGGTATAGCTTCTCAATTGAGGTTGCATCATTTTCTCACACTTCAAGATATGTTTGAAGCCGCAATTGATGCCGAGACTTGGCTTAAAGGAGACAAGTTAAAAAACAACACTCCTACTACCACAAGCAGGCCAAAAGAGTGGAAGACTCCAAGTGCAAACTTTCCAAGTGCAAGTGCCAACAAAGAAGTGAAGAAGCTTAATGAGAACACTACACCACGTTTGGAAGGTACTTCTAAAACTCGCTTGAGTAATCCTATTTCTACTTCTACTCAATGTTATAAGTGCAAGGGCTTTGGGCATATTGCTAAAGATCGCTCCACAAAACGAACCATGGTTGTGGTTGGCAATTTGGTGTATGAACAAGAAAGTGAGTCCGAAAATGAGGAAGTAGGGGAGGATGAGGAAGTTGATTGTGAGGAGGCCGTAGAGGAGGATGATGGTCCTCAAATGTTCTTGGTGGTTAGGAGAAGCTTGAGTACCATTTCTATGGAAGAGGAGGTGGAAAATGAACAAAGGGAAAACCTCTTTCATGCTAGGTGCCGGGTGATGGGCCAAGTATGTTCAATGGTTGTTGATTCGGGGAGTTGTACCAACATAGTGAGCCAAACCTTGATTTGCCAATTGAAGTTACCCACTCTAAAGCATCCAAAACCGTATCGTTTATAATGGCTAAGCGAGTGTGGTGAACTTAAGGTGGTGAAACAAGCATTGATTGAGTTTAGCATTGGGAGTTATAAGGATAAGATCATGTTTGACGTGGTCCCGATGCAAGCATGCCATTTATTGTTTGGGAGACCATGGCAACATGATAGAAGTGTAGTGTATGATGGACGAACCAACTCCTATACGGTCAAGCAAGATGGAAGGAAGTATGTGCTCAAACCTTTGACTCCAAGGCAAGTGAGGGAAGACTACAAGCAAATGAAGGAGTTGAGGGAAGCGGCTAAAGCAAAGTCACCCATTGTACTTGAACCCGAGGCAAACAATCTTATTGTTTTGCCATTGCGTGATGAAAATGAGAGTCACTCCACTTCAAATGAGAGAGAAAAGATAGAGAGAAGTGAGGGAGTGACCGGTGACAATCCAAGAGAGGAAAAAGGAGAGGATTTGAGGAGTGATGTGAGGGGATTGTCACCACAAACTACACTTGACCATGAGGTAAAATTGAGAGAGAAGAGAGGTGAGGAAAGAAAAATTGAGTGTGAGAGCACCCATTATGCTAACAATTCTTCATCTTCTACTTTTTCTTGTGAAGGTTCTTGTGTAGGTACACTTGAAGACAAGCAATTGGAGCCTCAATGTGAGCTTCATGAAAGGGAAGTTACATATGACACTTCAAGCCTTGTGAGTGACCAAGGAAGTACTACAAATGTAAGTGTTGCTTCACCTTTTCATGAACCTACTAGCTACTTGTCTTGTGATGACTCAACACTAGTTGGTGGTTTTGATGCATCTAGTGAGTATACCACTAGTGAAGAGTCTAGTTGTCAACTTGTATGTGCTTGTGAAACACTAGTTGGAAGGGATGCTATGCCACATCATGATGTGATCTCATTGTTCATTGAACCCCTCCCTAGTGTAGATTTGATAGTTGACCATGATTGTGACCTTTGCTATGACACACCACCAACCTTTGACAAAGTGGGAGAAGAGGTAGTTGACCATTCCCTTATTGATATGCTTCTATTTGGTGGGCCAATGTGTTGTGGTGAGGATGGTCTTGTCCTTGAGGAGTCCAAATTGCATGAATTGGATAAGGTTGTCTATAATGACTCCTCAAGTGAACCTAGTCTTGATAACTTGTCTATGCTTAATCATGATATTGAGATGCATGCTTATACTAATCCATTGTTTGAAGGCATCCTCATTAGCGGTAATGACTTGTATCGAACTAGGGTGAGTAGTCAAATGGAACCTCCATGGTGTGAAGGGTTTGATTCCTTAGGCAATCCATTGTTTGAGAATTTGGGTGAGGTAGATGGTTCTTTGAGTGACCCTACTATTGCTTGTTGGGGTTATGATGAAGAAGAGTCCATCATCAATACCTTCCTTGAAAGCTTGTCTTTTGAGAAGGATTGCTTAGGTGAAGAAATTGGAGGGGAAGAGGAATCCCTTGGTGTGAGTAGGTATGCTCTAAAGAAGGGGAGTGGAGTGCTTGATCCTACTTGTAGGTTGGGCTATTTGATTCACTCCACTCCACATGTTGATCACACCTTGAGGATTGATTGATATGTTGATCTTGAGCTTAAGGTTCAAGGGGATTTTGGTAGCTTGATCTTGCATTTCCCATCTTCCCATGACCTATTTGCTCATTATCTTGTTGAGTGCATGTTGATCTTTAACCAAGTGCTTATGGTTCTCTTTGGAGACTTGATATTCATGATTGTTATTGATGCTTGGTTATACAACAAGAGTGTGTTTTCCACACTTCTTGCACTAACCTACTTTCAAAGTAGGAAGTTTGCTTGTGTTTGCTTGACGTTGCTTGTAGGTTCTAAGCTCCATGCTAAGGCGGGGGAGATCTTGGAAGAAGCCTATGTCAAAGTGACGATCAAGAAGGACAAAGGAGGAGATTCTTGGCCACCCCGAGGAGTTGTTAGAGCCATGAGAGACCAAGCCTTGATTTCGAGGACGAAATCTTCTCAAGAAGGGGAGGATGATAAGACCCAAATCGAGCAACCATCTAAAAACACCATCCAAGGCCAAGGAAGAGCTTATGCAATGGAACGCCATGGAACGAGGAGCACTCGGGATCAATTTCGGAGCGTTTCAAGGCTGCCCAAGAAGGGGCGGACCGCCTAGTCAAAGGGGCGGACCGCCTACTTTTTGATCACTCTCTGGATCTCGTCTAGGCGGACCACCTACTCAGAGGAGGCGGACTGCCTAGTGCTAAAGAGGCTGGGCGCCTAGTGCAAGTAGGCCGAGCACCTAGTCTGTTGAAGAGCTGCGGGATTTTCTAGTTTTTATCCTATGTAATTCCTATGATGCCCCTACGTGGCTTATGACTTTAGAACTTACTTAAGGGTACTTTAGGCCTTTCATTATGTCTTAAATGAGGCCTATAAATACTCCATAGCTTAGCATTTTTACTTAGTTAGCTATTATGATGAATGATTGAATGTCAATGTTCAAGAGTGGATTCTCTTAGAATGAAAACCTTTTTGAGTTGGTTTGAGTTTGCTAGTGGATTCTAGTTGACCCCCAAACCCCCCCGATCATTCTACTTGCGAGTCTGTTGTCGTCTTGAGGGTAGTTGCATAGTGAAGGTCCTCCTTGACACCGATACGAGGGTATTATGGAACGAGTTCTCCATAGTTACTTCGTAGGGAGTTCGAGTAGTGTCTCGCTCTCTTATCTTTATTTCCGCGTTTAGTTTTGGTTCGTATCATTACATTTGCTTAATTCATTGATTTGTTCTCGGTTTTCCCCAATTCCCTGAACTGTCGACCCTTCTTCGAATTTTCCTTCCTAGAAGTTATTGATTTTCCTCTTTCTATCTGTTATTCTGCATCATTTGGTATCAGAGCCACTGATTCTTGGCCCAAATTCTTTACCATGCCGTCAGATACTCGAGCTGTGTCAGAAATTAAGGAGTTAAAGGATGCAATGGAGAAAATGTTTTATGTTTTGTGTAAAAGGCAAGAAGAACTGGAATTGCAACATAAACAAACAACCCTAGATTTGATAGAAAGAATGGAGTTGGGGTTTAAGGAGAAGAGTTGCTCGAATCCGTCATCTTCTAATCCACCAGTGCTTGAAGTGGAAGCAGGTAGTCAATACAGAAATGCTGGGCAATCAGGTTATTTCACTAGACTGTCTAAACAAGAAAATTTCCCAGATTTAATAGAATAGATTTGAAGTCTTGGTTATATAAGGTTGATCAATTCTTCTCGATCGATGATGTACCTGAAGAACAAAGGGTTAGAATTGCTATGGTGCATTTAGATGGAGAAGCAACCCAATGGCATCAAGCCTTCATAAGAGGAAGAAAATATCAGGCCTTACCATCATGGGAGGAGTATGTACTAGCATTACATAGAAGATTTGTCCTTACTTATGATGACCCTATGGCAGATTTAATGAATCTGAGGCAAACAGGCAGCATGGATGATTATCAGTCAGCCTTTGATAAGGTAATGACTCGTGTGAATCTTTCTAATTCTGATGCTATTAGCTGTTTCATTAATGGGCTGAAACCTGAATTCAAGTTAGATGTAAAAGCTTTGAGACCTAAAGATTTACAAGAAGCCTATGAATTGGCTAGACTTTTAGAAGGATCTTGCATTGCTAAGAGCAAAATCCAAAGAACCCCACAATTGCAGCCTAACAGGTTTAAAAACACAGAAGTTAAGCCAATAACTAGTGGCCAGTTTAAACCTAGATATAGGAGAACTGTCACTCCTGAAGAAATGAATGAGAAAGATCTAAAGGCCTATGCTATTTCTATGATGAAAAGTATGTACTGGGGGTATAAGTATAGTGATAATAAACAGATTATGGTGTTAGAAACAGAAGATGAAGATTGTCCTGATAGTTATGAAGTAGATAATGTTTAGATAAATGAGGAGGAGGAAATTCCTTCTTTTTCTCTGCAAGCCCTAACTGAATCAAAGGGGTATCAAACCCCGAGAGTAACTGGTTACCATGAGAAGAAGCCTCTCTATATCTTGATTGACAGTGGAAGCACACACAATTTTATGGATATAGAAACTGCAAGAAAGCTGGGGTGTAAGTTGACTCCTACAAGTTCTGGTTCTATTAGTGTTGCAGATGGTAGGAAAATTCACATTTCTGAAAGTTGTAAGAATTTTTCTTGGATGCTGCAAGGAGCTACATTCACTAATGATTTCTATATCATTCCCCTGGAGTCATGTGATATGGTACTAGGTGTACAGTGGATGCTGAAGTTAGGTGACATCAAATTGAATTTTAGCAAACTGACTATGGAGTTTCATTTTAATGGTAAGAGGCATGTGTTGAGGGGCTCACCTGGTAAAGTAAAATCTGTAAATGGTAAAGGGTTGTACAAGTTCATTGATTCTGAATCATTATTGTTCATGCTACAACTACAAGGAGGATCTGAAATATGCTCAGCTCAAGCAGTAGAGACAAAGGACCAACATCCTGAGATCACTAAGCTTATCAGTGAGTTCTCAGAAATTTTTGTTGTCCTTAAGATACTTCCACCTCATAGAGGACCTTTGATCACCACATTCCACTTCAAACTGGAGCACAACCTATCAGCAAAAGGCCCTATAGATACCCAGCTATGAAGAAAGACATCATAGAGACACTAGTGAAGGACATGCTGGAGCAAGGAGTAATTCAAGACAGTCATAGCCCTTATGCTTCACCTGTAGTATTGGTAGGGAAAAAAGATGGGAGCTGGAGGTTATGTGTGGATTATAGAGAGCTAAATAAAAGTACTATTAAGGACAAGTTTCCTATTCCCAATGTGGAAGATCTGTTAGATGAGTTGGGGGCTCTAAGGTGTTTTCAAAAATTGACTTGAGGGCAGGTTATCACCCGCTAAGAAGAAGAAGAGGCTGACGTGGCAGAGTTAGTTAAAGTAGTTACAGTTGTTAGGAATTAGAATTAGAAGGGAAAAGTTGTTACAAGTAATTAGAGATTTTCCTAGCTGGATTTGAGTGGTTCCATTTGTATAAATAGGATTTTAATCCCTCATTTACATTCATTCAATAACAATACATATTACATTTGCTTAATTGATTGATTTGTTCTCGGTTTTCTCCAATTCCCTGAACTGTCGACCCTACTTCGAATTTGCGTTCCTGTTATTGATTTTCCCCTTTCGATCTGTTATTCTGCATCATTGAAATCTTCTGAAACAATTCCTCCATTTTAGGGTGTGTTTGTTATGGAGGAAAATGCTTTCAAAGGTTCCCATGAAAAATATTTTCTCCTAGAAAATGTTTTCCCATGTTTGGTTGGTAAGTTGAAAACATTTTCCAGAAAATATTTTCTAGTGTTTGATTAAAAGTAGAAAATATTTTCTAGAAAATAATTACATATGCTTTTCCTACCCAACCCTATCCCCACCCTTCCCGCCCCTTCCAAAAAAAATTAATTATATTTGAAATATATACTTCTAAGAATAGTAAGTACATAACTAATTTTTGTTGGTTTCTCAGTCATTGTCCAATCTTTATTTTTTTTTCAACGGGTCGACTAATTTAAATTTTTGTCGGGATAAAACTCCCAACAAAAGACAACTATATTCTTAGCCTCCGAGACCTTGAATTTATTAATGATGGAATGTACTCACCACCCTACCATAACTATAGAAACAAAAAAAAATTATTTTTCTCGTATTTGCACTAAAACTAATAAATGCACATTTTCAAATTTTTCACTCGCAACACACAATACTTATTCAAACTCTTCCCATGAAAAGCCCAACGCAACTGACACCTCTCTTTAACACCTTTGTAAACTCCATTTTCGACTACTAGTAACATTACATTAAGTACATAACAGCGAGTGAGAAATCAAAAGTTAGCCAACTTGCTAAACATTACAATATAATAAAGGAAATCCGCAATAAATTATTCATTTCAACATAAAAAAGTTCACTTTTGTAACTACACATGACAAACTAATTAGACAAGCGACAAACTCTAACTATTCTTCAAATCTATTGTGTATCATAGTATTCTCGCTTGACTTTTATCCAACCACAACTTGCAGAGATCCTAACTTTTTACCATGAATGCCCTAGCTTGCGGGTCTCTTATAATCCAAAGCTTCAGATAAGAAAACTCTCTCGTCAAAAGTTGATATCGTCAAAAGACTTGGCACAATTACCCCTAGCTCGATCATTACCACAGACGAGAGGCATTTCTTTAAACGTTTCAATCTTCTTGTTGATGAATTTCTCGTAAGCAGGATGTGCCTATAAAATAATACAAAAAAATAGTATTAAAAACGTGTAAGAAATAGGTCCATAAAAGTTAAAACAGTCCAATACGATTCAAGCCGTCTGTAAAAAATCTAATTAGCACGCAGATAGATCCCTTTATATTCAAGCAACTAGTGGAAAAAAAATTGAGCGAACAACAACATCAACTACTCCTCAATCTGAAGCCAGAAATAGAGCAAACTTGATTAATAAAATTACCCTTGATGCACAACAACCATCACATAATTGCACTACATTCGGCAAGGAAATTACATCGTAAATATAGTTCACTTACTTGTAAATGTAGTCTTGGTTTCACACTGTTTGTCAAAACTATATGTCTTACACTTTTAAATTTCCCGTTGACATCACCTGCAATAAAAAATACACTTCATTTAAACTAATATATAAACCAATGTACACTACAGTTCTTTTATGTGAATAATTCTTACCTGCAATAAGTCATCAACATTGATGAAAAAAGAATTTTGATCAGGTGGCACAGAAATCAAGTGTCCGCTGTTTAGTAAACTTTGAAGGCCAGAAGTGTTGTTGGATCTCAGTACTGATATGATTTAAGGGTCAGTATGTTCTCCAAATACAATAAAAATTTTGCCACTGAATACTTCAACTTCAGTATAAGATGGATAGTGATTGAGCCTGAAGACATAGTCACTTTTTTCGTCCATTAGAAGCTTACTGAAAACATTACTCGGATGAATATTTAATCCCTCTGCTAACATTGCAAGAATCCTACATGTCATTTTCTCCACACAAAGAACCTCCAGAAATAATTCATCTAAGGCTTCGCCAGATTCTATAACTACGACATGCATATTATCTGTTCACATCAGTTTGTCTCCAAGAAGAAAACACTTAGCAGACTAATACCATCAAAGCAGGCCAACATAAATACTATCAAAGCAGGCCAACATATTAGCAAGAGACCATATGGAGACAAACTCCCAAAGGTGCAGAATAGCAAGACAACAAGGTAGGGAGGTGAAGTAATCACCATAACTGAATCTGCATAAGTGCAAAAGACTTAAGAGTGAACATGCATTCATTAAGAAATGTGCATATTCTGGAGATTTTCACAAGAGAGTTACTTTTTACTTACTTATGCTGCTTCTACAAAAACACTAAACCAGAGTTTGATATTGTATGGGAGTCTGAACCAAGAAGAACAATATGTAAAAGAAAACTAATAAATTAAAGCAAGCCTAATACCAGGGGAGTTTGATATCGCCTGATGTGTATACATATTGGTAGATGTGGGAAACATCTTGATTTTTAGTTTGGTCAGCTGGGGTTCATAATTTAGGCGCATACTATATTATATGTACACATATTATAAGATGTGTACACATAAAATAGTATGTGTACACATACTTTAAAAAGGAACAATATGACTGTAGTGTTTGCACTATTAAAATATGTGTACATATATTATGAATATATGCAGACATAGTTTAATATGGGAACAACATCACTGTAGTGTCTGCACATATGAAAATATGCATATATGAATATGTGTACACATTTAATCGTTGTTGCATCATCATTTGTCCACATATAATCTTTTATGTTTTTATGTTCCTTATATTTTTGTTGTACTTTGCAGATAAAATGGTAAGTACTCGTAGTGGTGGGGGTAACAAGACACATATGACACAGTCACAAGGTTCTAAGAGGAAGAGGGATGTTGCAAATGAAAGCGAGACTGCTAAAGGGCTAGAAACAGAGCTGCTAGTAAGGATTCTCAGCCACAAACTAATGAGGAGCAGGGGAAAGCCAGCAAAGCATTGATATGAATCATCCAAGAGAGTTAAATGAACGTGGGCAAAACTTAGATGATGTAGATTGCGAAGCTACTGCTTCTGAAGTGCTTGTTGCAGGTAAAGAAGTATGAAGAACTCATATAGGTGAAGAAGAAGGAGAAGCAGATGATTCTGATAGTGAATTCGAAGTACAAAGAAAAGGTGATGCTTCAGGTGAATGCAGAGTAGAAGAAAGAGAATTTGATGTTGCTGGTGAAGGTAGAGTGGAACAAAGAGAAGGTGATGCTGCCGGTGAAGGTAGAGTGGAAGAAAGAGAAGTAGGTGATTCAGTTGCAGATAAGAGTAGAGAAGCAGGTGCATTAGTAGTAAATGAAGAAGGTGATGGTGGTGAAAAGGAAGCACGTGATAGTGGTGAAGCAGCTGATGATGTTGGTCAAGATAGAAGTAGAGAAGAAAGAGTAGTTGAAAAAGATGTTGGTCAGGTTGGTGTAGCAGCAGATTTCAATGCAGATACTGCTATTGGTGATTTTTTAAGGGAAATACCAGAGTATTCTGCTGAGTCAGCAGAGAGAAGACAAGATGATGTTGAAATAGAAGCAGTTGGTGAGGGCATCCCAGATCTGGTAGCAGCACTGGTTTAAACAAATTTGCTATAAGTTTGAATGTCAATTATATGTGTACACATAAGTATGTGTGCACATATCATAATATGGGATGTGCACATATATTTTTATGTGTACACATATTATAATATGTGCACATAAGTCGGTTTGATGATCAGGTTCTGAATGTGCAGGTTTATGGTGAGGTTAATTTGACTTTCACTCCTCAAACAAACTTGAGGATGTATATGGACGAGCATGGTGAAACCAAAAATCCGAAGGTTGCTGTGAGATCCTCTCTTAGAGATATGCTGAAAGAATTCAGAAAAGTCTTGGCAAAAGTCGAATTGGAGGATAAATTCAGAAGGAGTATATCTGGGAAACTTCTGAATTTGAATACTCATGCCATCTTCGCTCCAAGACTGATACACGACCTTCGTGAAAGAACAATCATTTCCAAAAGACGAAGGAGTTGTGGGTCAACTTTAACGGACTGCCTGCTCGTTTTGGCATCCGTGAATTTGCGTTGATGACTGGTCTTCCATGTCACTCTTACCCCACTACTGATTTTATAAGTGGGGAGGTTGCTGAGAGGGGTAAAGAGTTATGGTACTTGATCACAAATGAAGGCAAGCAGAAGTCTATCAATGCAAAACAACTCCTGACTTTGATCGAAAATAGTGAAACAATTAGTAAAAGAAAGAAGTTCCGTCTTTGCCTTGTTTGGTTTTTGCACGCAATTCTTTGTGCGAAAGATACACGAACAAGCATTCCAAAAAAGTTTGTCCACCTAGCAAGCAGGCCTCATTCATACTTTTCAAATTATCCATGGGGTCGAGAGAGCTTTGACCTGACAATCAAATATCTTATCAAGCCTTTGGACAAAGATACAGAGTCCTTGAATCTGTATGGCTTCCCTTGGGAATTCATGGCCTGGGCATATGAAGCCATTCCGTCGCTTCGGCACAGGGATTTTCCTGAACAGCCAACAGAGCCAAGGATGCTAAGGTGGATTTCTGACAGGCAAGAGCGTGAATGTGACCAGTTGTTTTGAAATGCTGAAAATCCGATAAGTCTGTAATTTTATGTGTTCTGTTCTTTGCCCTTTATACATGTGCGCACATAGTTTAATATGTGTACACATATTAAATTATGTGTACATGTATTAAATCATGTGAGCACATACTGAATTTGTGTACATATACTAAATATGTGTACACATATGTGTACACATATTCAGTATGTGCTCACATATTACACTTCTTGTAACTTGTATCAATTCATCTCACCTGTGATCTCCTTTTTCCTTTTTTTGGGGGGGGGGGGGGAGGAGGTTGGTTGGTAGTGCAGGTGGTGACCCCTTGCCTTGTGCCTACCCCAAGCGAGATGGAACAGAATTTCTGCAGAAAGTTGGTTCCTTATGATGACGAGCAGACCAATTGATTGAAAGTTTAACCGAAAGGTTGGTTGGTGTGACAAGATTGACATTGGGAGCTAATGGAGATGAGCAGGAAGTTGATGGTAGAAATCATGGAGTTGCTGCTAATTTTGGAGAAGATGAAGATGCTGGTAATTTGAGATATGTTGGCGTAGAGCGTGATGTTTCATGAGAGCATGATGTTGATGGAGAGCATGATGTTGGTGGAGATGGTGGAAGACGTGTAAGTTTCAGTGCATTTGGTGGAGGTGCTCATAGACATTTTGAAAGGTCTGCGGCATGTGTAAGTGAATGTGGAAGAGAGAGTTCATATTGTTTCAAGTGTAGATTATGCGATGACTGTAAGGTAGAAAGAGAAGAAGAGAAAAAAATGTTGAAAGATATGAAGGATGCTATTGATTCCCTTCTGAATTGGACAAAGCAACAGCCCAGAAGAACTGTGTACCCTGCAAGGACACAAATATCTCCTTATGTTGCTATGAAGACGAGGGCAAGGCTGGTGAAAAGCAAGACAAAGAAAAAAAAGCAGAGTGAGGTTGGTGAAGAAGAAGTTGAGAAAGAATTTGGTGAAGAAGTTATCAAAGCTGTTGGTGAACAAGTTCAAGTTCAAGTTGGCGCAGAGGTTCAGGAAGAAGAAGAGGAGCGACTTCCTGTTGATATTTATAGGAAACCTGATCCGCAGAAGAAAAAAGTTTTTGATACATATATGCGATCAAAAAGAAAGCAAAAGAAAATTTGTTTGGGCCATGAATATGACCATAATGAATTCCGTGTGCTTATAACCATGAAAAAATGGATCGAGAGTTAGGCACGTTCCCCCCACCTCTTATCTATTTTTTTACAAGTATAATATGTGTACACATATAGTTTAATGTGTACACATATTGGGATATGTGTATACATCTTGAATATGTGTGCATATTGTCAAGATGTGTAGACATTCTCGAATATGTGTACACATTAAACTATATCTGTACACATATTATACTTGTGTACTAATTGGCATCAGTTTTAAACTGTGTGTATAAGGCTTCTGCTTTTTCTTTATTTCTGCAGCACGTTGATGTAGTCTTAGGCCTAATGAGGCTAAGACACAAGGAATTCACAAGTCACTATGATGAGAAGGATGTTGTCCTCGATATGAACTTCTGCTCAGTGTTGGCTGGATCGTATAGGGACCTTGAAAAGGAGGCATATAAGGAGATGATTTCTTTGGACGTATATTTGAAGGTGACGCCTACTGCGCAAGGACTCGTGGATTATACGCTTGGTAAGACTCCTTACCCAAGTGGGCGCCGTTGGGATGGGATCAAGAGGATATTTACAGTCATCAACCTCATAAAAAAGCATTATGTGACTCTGATTTTCATGGTCGAGGAAGGAAGGATTGATGTTTATGATTGTAACATTGGAACGTTCAATGAGGATACCTTAGCGATATATATGTTCCCCATTATGGTAATGTTCCCAAGACACTTACGAGATTGTGGCAAATTCAACCACTTGCCCGATGACATCCTGAAGAAAGACATGGGGCCTTATGAGAGGTTGAAGGGTTTGCCACACAATGACACGAGGACAACATGTGGTAGGTATTCACTGATGTTCATCGAGCACCTCCTCACCAACACCCCAATGACGGAACTCATTGATAGTACCATGGAGGACTGTAGGTACAAGTGGGCAGTGGACGTATTTCATGAAAAGATGTCTCCTTAAATTGTTACAATTTGGTTGAAATTTTTGGATAATCAAAGCCGTGTTTGGCTTTTTTATTAGTCTGTAAGGATAATTTAAGCCGTGTTTGGCTTTGTTTTTTATTTCCTTTTGTGCATGGTTAATACTTTTGGTAAAATATTATATATGATAATATGTAGATATGTTTGTATGTTACATTTCTATGGTTACATTTCTCCCCTTTGAAGTAAAATTAATAACTGTAAGAAGTAAACGACTCCAGTGAAGAGTTCAATCTATTTGGTTTCACTGCACATATAATATTATGTGTATACATATAATAATATGTGTAACTATTGGCACTCGGATATGGTAAGTTATCCTCCAATTAGAAAGTTATGCATACACATATTATAATATGTGTAACTATTAGCACTCAGTGCTAAGTTATCATCCAATTAGAAAGTTATGCGTACACATATTATAATATAATATGTGTACGCATATAATATTATGTGCACACATTTTATAATATGTGTAACTATTGGCACTCAGATATGCTTGGTTCTACTGCACATATAATAATACGTGTACGCATATAATATATGTGTGCACATATTATTATATGTGTACACATATTGTGATATGTGCAGTGGAACCATGCATATCTTAGTTATGTATTTTGCATTACGTTAACTATCCATTTTTGTTTGGGTACATGTAGTTTGGGTACTATTTTCATATATAATATGTTGCTTTGGTCTAATCAAAGCTTATTCAAGTACATTTCTATGTTTTCTTTGGTACTCATCCCGTCTAGAGTTTATAATGAGTGAGAAATCTCAACAATTTGGTTAAATTGATCTAATTATTGTGCATTTTAATGTGAAACTATCCAAATATGCACCAAAGCACTTGGTTAGTGTCTTTTGCACTATTATCATCATTATCCAAAACTAATAATGTAACGCTTTGTGTGAATTCAGCACTCAATCGAAGGTTTACTTGCAGTATCAACAAAAGACGATCAAATAGACCAAGATGGATATAATAAGTGTATATATACCGCAAAATTACACCCTATTCACTATAATTCAGTTCAAGCAATAGTGGGATCATTCTTTATTTCTAAGATTTTGAAAATACCACTATATATGTACACATTTTATAATATGTGCACGCGTATAATACTATATGTACACATATTATAATATGTGTAACTATTGGCACTCAGATATGCTAGGTTCCACTGCACATGTTATAATATGTGTACACATAATATTATATGCGTACACATATTATTATATGTGCACACATATTGTTATATGTATACACATATTGTGATATGTGCAGTGGAACCATGCATATCTTAGTTATGTACTTTGCATTACGTTAACTATCCATTTTTGTTTGGGTACATGTAGTTTGGGTACTATTTTCATATATAATATGTTGCTTTGGTCTAAACAAAGCTTATTCAAGTACATTTCTATGTTTTCTTTGGTACTCATCAAGTCTAGAGTTTATAATGAGTGAGAAATCTCAACAATTTGGTTAAATTGATCTAATTATTGTGCATTTAAATGTGAAACGATCCAAATATGCACCAAAGCACTTGGTTCATGTATTTTGCACTATTATTATCATTATTCAAAACTAATAATGTAACACTTTGTGTGAATTCAACACTCAACCCAAGGTTTACTTGCAGTATTAACAAAAGACGATCAAATAGACCAAGATGGATACAATAAATGTTTATATACCGAAAAATTACACCCTATTCACTATAATTCAGTTCAAGCATTAGTGGGATCATTCTTTATTTCTAAGATTTGGAAAATACCACTATATGTGTACACATATTATAATATATGCACGCATATAATATTACGTGTGGAACCGAGCATATCTGAGTGCCAATAGTTACACATATTATAATATGTGAGCATATCGGAGTGCCAATAGTTACACATATTATAATATGTGTACACGTAAAATTATATGTGTGCACATATAATAATATGTGTACACGTAATATTAAGTACGTAATATTATATGTGCAGTGGAACCAAGCATATCTTTGTGCAAATAGTTACACATATTATGATATGTGTACACATAATATTATATGTGTGCACATATTATAATATGTGTTTGCATAAATTCATATGTGAAGCTGAACCATACAGATTTTAGTTATGTATTTTGCCTTAATGGTTGCCATTCGATACGTAATGAGCAAAAAAACTATATGTCTGAGACTTTGTGGGTATTGAAAACATAATGAAAATGAAGAACGGTTAATTGTTAAAAGTTACAAAGATCAAATACGCAATAGTACGGAAAACTGTTCAACATACTAGATGTTACAAAGGACAAATATTCAACGACCCAACACCGCTACTATTTCTAACTCCTGGTTGTACTCCTCGATGGGGACATGTCGTTCGTTTGTGGCCAAATATTTTACATATTCCACATCTATTCTTCCTGCTTTTAAATGCTTCCCCAACTGATGGCATTCTCTTGGTCCTCCTCCTTCCCCGTGGGACCTTCACATCAGGTGGACGTATTTTTCTCTCGTAAAGCTCCGGTGGAGCATTCCACAATTCCTCTGGTAAGATTGGATGTATTATGTCTGCATAAGCGAGAATGTACGTATTGGTGTAATAATATGGAGAATTTAAATTGTACAATTCGCTCCCATATGCTCCATATTGACGTCTTATGGCTGCGCAAGCATGTACACAAGGATACATATCAATCTGAAACTTTCGACACGAACATGTCCTTTCGCTTAGATTGATATTGACATCATCATCTCCAGTACCAATTGAATACATGTCCGTGCCATTGGTAACAACCAACAACCTTGCTCCCGCGTCATTATTTTTCTTTAATATATCCTCAATTGAAGGAACACATGGCTTTGTATGTTTCATGAACATCGTATGCCTCTCATGAAATTTTTCAGAAAAGTTTCGTATGATAGCATTGAACAAAGCTGTTATGGGCATTTCTCTTTCATCCTTTAGGATTGAGTTCATGGACTCTGCAATGTTAGTCGTCATCACACCAAATCTATAATTATGTATGAACATTATAATAGGTGTAACCAGACACTTCAGAAATATAAACTTCGAAATAAAGTACACATCTGTTAATATGTGTTCACATATAATAAGATGTGTACACATATTATTTTATGTGTACACATCTTCAGCAAGTAGGGAGGTCTTAATAGCTTGCACATCTCACAATATATGTGCACATAATATTTATATGTGTACACATATTGTGAGATGTGTACACATATAACGATTATGTGTACACATATTTTCACTGCTTACAAGCCAAACAAGATGTGTTATTAGTACCTATTTACTGGAAAGTATGCTCTGCTCCAGCGCTGAAATCCATCCCGCTCAAGATATGTGGCAGCCCTGTCACACTTTGTCCGGATTTCACCAAAATGTGACTCAAATTCCTTCTCCGTATATGAATCTGCTGCTGCATGAAAATTTCCCATGAATGTGCTACAATGAAACTTTTTCCGAATGCTTTGAGACAAGTGCCACTTGCAAACTCCATAATTAGCTTCAGGAAAGATCTTTGATACTGCCTTTAAGATGCGTAGATGCCCATAAGAAATTATGCACAACTCATTGTCGTTTGGGAGTATACCGACCAACTGTTCAAAAAAAAAATTCATAAGATGCATCGTACTCAACATTTACAACACAAAATGCTAATGGAAAAATATGTGTCTCTGCGTCTTATGCCACAGCAGACAATAAAACTCCCCCATACTTGCCAGATAAATGAGTTCCGTCTACAGCTATGACCTTCATCATATACGCAAATCCCCTAATCTATGACCCAAGAGATACAAAAAAGTACAAGAAGTTCCCATCTCGATCAACCTCTAAAGTTGTCTGGGTACCTTCATTTGAAGTCTTGAGCATATAATGGTACGCATCCAAAATTTGGTACCCGTGCTCTAGAGTCCCTCTTGTCAATGACTTGGCAATAATACCACCCATTCGACTCTTCTAATAACTAATGTTAGAACCCAAATCCCTATTGACTGCTTGCCTAATTTCTTTTTTAGTTGGACCTTTTCCCTTGTCATACCAAGACTTCATGAATTCACCAACGACTTCTGCTGAGCCGAGTGGATGATGACTTGAGAGGTGCTCTAACCCACATGTATGCTTATTCCTGTAAACTTTAATCATAAAGGTATCATCATTTAAATACTTGGTGGCTCGAAGCCACCACTTGCAATTAACATTTACACAACAGACACAATATACAGTTTTGGTATGCTTAACTGACTTGAAACAAAAATGCTTCTTCAGTGCAGCAATCTTCAAAGCCACAACTAAGGCGCGCTTGTTTTTGAAAGTTAAAACCTTTATAAAACCCGGTGCCGTCATCCTCACCGTCTAAGCCGTTTGGTGTAGCTTCCGCATTATTTACATCATTGCTACCAACAAATTCATCATTGCTCCCAATAACAGGATTAGGAGTTAACTCCACCTTGTCTTCTTTGTCGGCATCATCTTCAGCCTCATCTTCTTCTCGTTCATGTTCTTCTTCACCTCCATTATTCTCTGAGATTTCCATATTGAAAGGCTCTTCATCACCAATGTCTAGAACAATCATAAGAGCATCCATGATTTGGCATCACATTGATGTTTGAAACTTCCACTGACCTATCATCCAAATATACCCTTAAAGTCGGTCTATTACCAGCTCCATCGACATCTGCAAGGTAAATAAGGAGATCATCATCGTTCTTTATTCTACAAGGATTACTCTTTTGCTTTGAAAAGATGCTGAGCATGTATGTAATGCAAAGATTATTTGGATTGTGACTTACCGAACATCTGGTAATAATCTTTTCAACTAACTCAGAATACGTAACCTCATTATTCACAACAATTGGCATCGTCTCCCTGGACTTCGAAATCCAAGTGAAACAATCACGGATCTCCACCCATTTCCTAAGAAAATTAATTGCCAACAGTAGCATTATTGGGAAAAATACCTGTAAAAAATAAAGATTCTTCATCACTCCATGAAAACACCAGTATATGTGTACACATAATATTATATGTGTACACATAATATTGTATGTGTAAAAAGAAAACCTGCAAACAAAATGTTATATGTGTACACATATTATATTACGTGTACACATATTAAATATGTGTAATATGTGTACACATAAGTTAATATGTGTAAGACAAAAATCTGGTATCCTCGTCTTATATGTGTACACATATTTATAAATGTGTGCACATAATATAATTTGTGCACACATGTTAGATGCTACAGTACGTCGTCGCCACTGTTCAGGCATCGTCGTTTATAAAATGAAACCCAGATTTTAGGAATAAAAACCACATGCATTGTACAATAATAAAACCTTACACTGACCAGAGATGATAAACGACAACCTATGAAGTAAGAATCAAAACCCGATTCAGAAATGAAATAATTGGGGAAATGAAAAAGTTGATTTTACCATCGGAACATACTAAAAATGAGTACAATTGATGAGAAAAACTAATATCAATCTACGGGGGGCAAAATTTAGAGCTGATTGAAGCAAAAAAAAATTGGGAGGGAAAGGATTTTTTTCTTTCGTCGGCGAGGGAAAGAGAGGAGAGAGAACGGGAAGGGTTTTTGCCATTTTTGGCTAAATAAAAGGCTTACATAATGGAGGGCCCTTTTGTATTTTTCAAAAGCTTGGGGTGATGTTTGATAAGTGACTTAAATTATTAACTACTTAATTAACCACTTGTCCCTCTCATCCATTTTTCAAGACTTGAGTCCCTTATAACTTATAAAAGACTTGTGAATCTTTCTCACCTAAAAGCCCCATGTTTAGATGAATGACATATGTCTTATATGATTTTTAAAAGTCTAGATTAAATTAATTTTAACAAATATCTTAACTATAATTAATAAGGTTGGTGTCTCTAAACAAATCTCTTAACTTTGGTACGTAATTATATTTCTCCACGGAAATTTGCTACACCATTAATATAATTAATATATTTTATGAATTCAACATTGAAATATTTAAATTGTTAAATATCAACTTCGATCAGAGACCCTCTGTGAAATCTAATAACATTAGTATTAACTATTAACACAAGAAGGAAATTTTAAGAAAAAATTACTACTAGCTAGTAATCGAATTGTCATTTCTCTCGGTTCTTCATGATTATATATTTGTTGATAATTGTTTGGTACCCCAAGGCCCACGTAACATTACACGGACTACAGTGCGCCATTATTCCATTTTTTTTAAAAAGATCTTAATAGCAGTAATAAGCTTCTCATATTCTTTTATCATACATATATATACAGGAAAAGTAGAGAAATTATAAAATAAATTTAGTTTAACAATTGTGTACCAAAATTTGTGGAGAAATATAATTACTTACCAAAGTTAGAGATTGTTTCGAAACCAACCCCATTAACTATAGTTAATATACTTGTTAAAATTAATCTAATCTAAACCTTTAAAAATCAAATAAGACAAGTGTCATTCATCTAAACGTGTATTTGACGGAATAGAGAGAATGTGTAACGGAGGGGGAGCCAAATCCATGAGCTACAGTTGGCCTTTTTGTAGAAATATGACACCATAAGCTATGGTTTGCCTTTTTCCCGCGCTTAACAGGGTTTTGCAAAAATGCCCCCATTAAGTTTAATGAAAAAATTCTGAACGAAAATACCCATGTCAATCTCTTGGCATGGGGCCAACACTTGCCTGTGGCCCCTCTTGTCCCTCTTTATTTGCCAACACTTGTTCTTGAAGCCCCTTGAATCTCACATTCTCTCAAAGAAAGTACTGTCCGGGCAGCACTTGGTCGTAAGCGTTGGCAAAAGGGCAGCACTTGCCTCTTTCAATCTCTTTCTGCATTCTCCCTAGATAACTTGAAGTGGCCCTTGGTCTTTTGCCTAAAAAGCAATATTTGCAAATTGGTGCCTTGAAGTCCTGGCCCCGTGTCAACATAATGGTATTTTTCTAAAATATTGTTTAATGTGGGCAAACTTTCAAAATCATTCCTTATGGAGGGCACTGAGCGAAATTTTTTGGCTTCAGGGGGACACACAAGGCAATCAATTTAAGCGGTCCAATTGCTTTACCTAATATGGGAAGAGTACACATAAGAACCTCCAAGTACAACAACATTAATGTACTACAATTACAGAATACCTGAAAAGCCTTATGGTCGGTAAGCATGTTAATCATGAGGTGTTTATTCCCACTTATAGTATAAGGATAGATGTCGAATGCAATTTTCACGTACTTAACATGATCCTTAGCAAACTCCGATTTTGCCAACATGTCTTAAATATATTCCTCCATGTCTTCCCAATTTGATCCTTGAATATCAAGTTGACTAGCCGGTGGTAGGTGGCCCCATAATTTTTAAGGCCAAATGGCATCACTCAATAGCGGAAAATCCCATGATGATTTATGAATGACGTTTTCCCCTAATCATCTGGATCCATGAGGATTTGATGATGCCCCGAGTAGGCATCCAAGAAAATTGAGCATCCATGCCCTTCAGTCGAGTTGATAAGTTGATCAATATTTGGAAAGGGGAAAGAATCTTTCGAGCACACTTTGTTCAACTTAGTGAAATCTATACATATTCTACACTTATCGTTCTTTTTCGGGACCACTAGCACAATAGAAAGCCAACCAGATAATATATAACCCAAGTGGACCCGTTACTCAACAGCTTTTCAACTTCGTCATGAACCGCTTGGCTGTTCTAGCGATTAATCGGTCGTTTCTTATTTTTGACAGTCTTGAAGGAGGTGTCGACGTGCAACTTGTATGTGATTACCTCGGTAAGGATCCCTTGCATGTCTGTATGCATCTACGCAAAGGTAGTTTCCCGGAACCAAAGTAAATTGGTGAACTCGCCTCGGGCCTCATTTATTAATGGGGGTACTAGTGGAATTAGAAAAAAAATATAAGAGATAAAACGATAAAATCGTTTGTCAAACCATAACAACTTTCAAGCCGAAAACAATAAGTTAGGTTTACCCAGTTTATGACTTTTTAGATTGTTTTGACTTAAAATTTCTTGGCTTGAAAGAAATTTTTATTTTTATTTTTATTTTCCAAACACCTTAAGAAGCTAAAAAATGATGATCACGGCCAAGCTAACCCCTAGTATCACCGGTTGGACTGAATATAATGTTAAGAACATGGTAGATTTTCTCAGGAAACTAGCATTACAAATATAATTGTAAAATTCTAGACTAAGTAAAGCTTAAGCGAACTAATTGTAAGTTGTATTTAATAATAAAAGAAAGCTTAGAGGTGTAAATGGATATAATAATTTCCATTCTATGGTAACATCATTTCATTCACTTATGATGAGCATGAATATGGTCTAGTCAATAAAATATATCCTCTTAAGACTGTTAGGTATAGAAGAAGTCTACCTCACTAAGCTCGCCAGAGTCATAGCTAGGTGAATAGAATCCTAATTCATTGATCCAATGAAAGAGAACATGTCTCTAGTGGACTCTTTTAGATGGGCCAGTCTAGATTAGTCAACATGAACCAAATTTTTACTAGTCTCTATATTCCTGAGCTACCTAACCTCAGATAACCAGTTAAATAGGCATTAAAACCTAATGTCGCTATCACCGTTATTAAGTAATTAAAGCAATAAAGACTAGATAATCAAACCAAAGGTAAAATAAGAGAAACTAACAAGTACCCTTGAAGTACAACTACTAAAGTATGTTTATGCCCCTAATTATGAGTTTAGCTACTCATACTAGGAGTTGAAATCATAGTCATACAAGTTAAGATGATAAGAATCATGTACTAGAACGAAAATAAGTAAAAATTTGCTTACAATGAAGAAGAACCTTGTTACTTGTCTCTCAAGTTTTCCAAAAGTAGACTAGGAATAGAAGAAAAATAAAACCCTGCAAGTTTATATATATACCAACTAATTTTCTAAATTAAAGTACTGCCTTTTTTGGGCAGCGCGATGATCCACACTAAATCCTACATCATTAATAGTGAGAGGCGGTCGGCAAAATAAAATACTCGAAATAAGTCGGGGTCGATTTTCTAAGGGAACTAGCCTGTCAAGTAAGAGAGTCGCAAATAGAAACTCAAATGAAGTCTAGTTATGAGTCCTACAAATTGGGTTATTCGATATAACTCTATGTTAAACTACGATGCATACAAATTAAAGCAAGTAATAAATTCTATATTAAGGAGCTAGAGGTATAAATAACTAATAGTGGCTTTCAATCAACGGGTGAAATAGTTTCACCTTCCTAATACAAGTATAATTATGGTCGAATCGTTTGAATGTAATCCCTAGAATCCTCCCGGCCTAAGAGGTATCTATCTCACTCCGCTCGCCAAATCCATAGTTCAACGCATAAAGCATTACTCATGGACCCAAGGAAAGGAGACATCTTCCGAGCATAACTCTTTTTAGATGGATTAGTCTATGAAATAGCCTATCAACCCAAATCCTTGCCAACTCCACTACTCTACACTAACTAATCTCTCTCGAGTCTTGAATTAGCAAAATAGACATGAAACCCTAATATCATGGATACTAAGATTTTGAGGTTATTACAATGGGGAGTTGGATAATTGATACTTGTGATATAGTTGGTGAATCTATAGAACACCCTTTGATTTTCTACCACTTATAGTGTGTTTACATCTCTAGTTATGAAAGTAGCCACTCATACTAGAGGTTTGAATCAAAGGAAGAAGCATGTAATGAGATGATGAAATGATTTCAAACACAGATCTTAAATTGATATATGAATCAAGATTCAAAAGTACAAGTTAATAAGCTTACAATATAATAAAAAACCCTCTACTTATTCTCCAAAATCGCCTCTAAGAGAGTATTTGTGATATAGAATGTGATAATGTTAAAACCCTAGCTTTTGCTATTTATACTAAGCTAGAAATGCAGTCACAGTGCTTGGGCGGTCCACCCAAACAGGGGGCGGTCCATCCCTCTCTTAGCCCCAAATATTGAACTCTCTGAAGTTTGTTGGATGCTCCGGCCCTAAGTCAGGGTGCTCCGCCTATCATGACTTATCTCCAGGCGGTCTGCCTGGGCTTCAAGACGATGCGCCTTAAGTTGTGCTTTAGGTTTCAACTCTCTATTTTTTCCTTAGGTAGGGCGCCTAGGCTTTAGGCGGGGTGCCTCATCTGTGGCATCACGAACTTCATACTTTGGCTCCAATACTTTCTCTTTAGCTTCAATCTTTAACCAATGCTCGTGCAAACTCATTACAACCTGAAACTAAGAAATTTATGACATTAATAACACCAAATATTGCCTTTGGATTAAAAAACGAAAGCTTAAAGTAGCCTTTAAGTTGGTAAAATACCAACTTATCAACTCCCCTAGACTTAAGTCTTTGCTTGTCCTCAAGCAATTCAAAATCAAGAATACCAAAGCAATTCTTCTTTTAAGCGCAATGTCAAGTCATGTTCCACATTTACCATTACAAGAGTCATTTTGCATTAATGAAATGGTTAGTATCAACTAGTTACACTTATCCATATGAACACTTGACAAGCAACTATGTATCCTAATCGAACCATGGCAAAAGGAAACACATGAGCCTTTAGAGTTGCCTCAAGGTCATCGGTTCGCTTCACTTGCTCATGTACCTCACTATGTACCCAAATTCACACTCTCAAAAGTCACTTGCTATCCTCACGAAAAAGACTGGATTCCTTTACTCACAAAATACTTTTTTTAGAACAAGAATTGGACTCCAATAATTGAAACTCTCACACTCACAAAGAAATGCTCATGCATGTTTCCCAAAAATTCGAAGACTTTCCCTTCTTGTACTTCTCCACTAATGTAGGGACACTTGATTAGAGATCAATTAAGACTTGATAAGGTTGTAATGTAGGCTTTTGGTTCAAGGTGTGGTATATTTGGCTAATTAGTGACTTATACCTCCTTAACACTACATCATCATGATCTTTTAAGTGCAACTTTCTATTTCTTTTCATTTCGGCTCACTCTACGTTTCTCTTGAAGATGGTACTAGTCGTCTCTTCTTTTATTCATCACTTTTTTTTTGTGCTATTCTCTTTTTGTTTTCTTCTTTGATTTTCTTTTCTTTTATTTTATTTACTTTAAATAACATTCACGAAGAGTTTCCAAAACTTTTACCATCTCCCCCAAATTTAGGTATTAGCCTAAGTTGTACGTTTTTTAATGCAAATAAGGAGGTTAGATCCAAAAGAGGGGTTATGCCTTAGCATACAAGAATTGGTCCAGGTTTCAATTTGTGGTTGCCAAATAAATGGTTAAAAGCTCAAGGGGTTGACTAGGATAAATATACAAGGGTAGGCCATTTAGAATTCTAGCGGTCCAAGGAAAGTCTAAAATCATGTCTCAAGTCAAGTTTCACCTAGGATTTCATCTCAAAGTACACTAAGAGCAAGTTTCAAACTTTCAAGTCACACACGCAAGCTTATTATTCGAAAACTCACAATACCTGTAAGCAATTTTCCAAGTAAAAAATCTAAACACACACTAAGGACACTCACTCACGAAGCACACAATGGTCTAAGACTAGACCACACCAATAACTCAACTAAACCAACAAAAGATCCTCACGGTCTACAACTTATGCCATGTCAATCAAAATACACATCTACTTGTCAAAAATGCCATAAAAATAATGTAACATAAGGTAGGACCACATGATTCATCAATATATTTTCAAAAGTTTTCATGTAAATACTTGGTTCAAAAAGAACTTTCAAAAAGAACCAAGCAAAGAAAACTGGAAGCTTATTTGAAAAACTAAAGAGTTATAATGAACACTAATTCTAAATTGGAAATAAACTATAGCATAGTTAGTCTTTGTATATATGATTCAAGAATTTCAAGTATCTCAACATAAAATTTAAAAAAAAATCAATAATTTTCAAAAAGGCTTATATCTTAATAAATTGAGGTAGCGGCTAGAGAAATGATTAAAAAAACCTGACAATTATATATACTCTTTTAACATAGAATGAATTTCATTGAATAGTTTTTTTCGTTAAGCCTCATGGGTTGGTCTCGGCCAACCCTTGAGGCTGACTCATTAAATGAGGCTTGGCTCAATGACCTCTTTTCTAAATTGGTCTAAGCCCATTTTAATGGCTCTAATTGTGCAGAAAATTTCACTACATGTATCTCCTTGGTTATGATCTTTTGTCCCCACTTAAAAATGGTTTAGAAAAATGGTCTCGGGGGGCAACACTTCACGTTATAAATTGACAAGTACTACCTCGGGAGCAACACTTCAAGTATAATTGATAAGTGCTGCCTAGAAGGTAGCACTGCAAGTTATCCGGGGAGAATGTTGAAAGAGATAAAAGGTCAACTGCTACCACGGGGGCGGCACTTGCAACATTTGTCAATTTATACTTGAAGTGTTGTCCCCGTGGTAGCACTTGTCAATTTTATAACTTGAAGTGTTGCCCGTGGTAGCACTTACTTATAGTTAGTAGAGGCTATTTTTGCAAACTATTTTAAGCGAAGTCAATTAGACAAACCATTGCCTAAGGTGTCATAGTTGTGTAATTCTTATTCCTTGATATAAGGATTTTTTACACAAAAGTACAATTTTTAGAACTTAATTACCAAACATAGCAATATTTTAGTAAAATAACCCTATATAGAGGAAAATACAAGTTAATACAAAAATAACAAAAACATAGTAATATTTTCCCATAACATACTAAACCCTTACATTCTTCCTCCTATTTCCCCCACTATCACTTTTGCTCCTCTCATTTCTGCCAATTTCAGTTTTCCTTCCATCATTTCCCCCAATTTCACTTTTACTCCTCTTATTTTCCCCAATTTCACTTTTCCTCATCCCATCCTCACTGTATCTCGTTGTATCTCACCGTATCTCGATGTTCCTCAACTACCAACCACCTCGTATCTCATTGTATCTTTTCATATCTCACTGTATTTGCATTGTTCTGCACCGTATCTAACTACTTATAGACAATATTTAGTTATTTCTAGACTGTTTTAGCATTTGTTTAATCCTATTTGTGCGTTGTTTCTCACTATTTCTAAACTATTTCACCTTTTTTGCATCGTTTTATACTATTTTTTATATTTTGTTTCGGGATTTTTTACTAGATATTTTAGACTGTTTCAACGTTGTATTGCGCTATTTTTTTATCCATATCGAACTATATCAAATTGTTTCTGCACCGCTTCAGGTTGCGTTCAGCACTGTATCAAACTGTTCCTTCACCGTTTCAGGTTGTGTTCAGCACTGTATCAAATTTTTTTCCACACCGTTTCAAGTTGTGTTCAGTACTGTATCAAACTGTTTCTGCACCGTTTCAGGTTGTAATCAGCACTGTATTAATCTGATTCTGCACCGTTTCAGCACCGAATCTAACTATTTATAGACTGTATCTAGTAGTTTCTAGACTGTATCATACTGTTTCAACGCCGTATCAGACTGTATCGGACTGTTTCAACAGTTGTTTCATACCGTATCATACCGTTTCAGACTGTATCATGATGTTTCAAACTGTTTCAGCAATGTTTCAAGACTGTTTCAGAACTGTTCAAACTGTTTCAGCGCTGTTTCAAGACTGTTTCAAAACTATTCAAGTTGTTTCAGATTATTTCAGTGTTGTATCTCGTTGTATCTACACTATTTTCTCCGTATCTAACCGTATATCGTTATATCTGGGCTGTTTCAAACTGCTTCAGTGCTGTTTCAAGAGTGTTTCAACACTGAGTCGATGTTTCAATGAAAGAAAAACATGTAACTTGGCCGTATAGTCAACGAAGTCACAGAAACATAATGTCATTTTCAACATGAAACCAAACAAAACAAGGGCAAGGAACGATTTCTCACTACACAAAATCCTAAAAACCATACTACAAAGGCTCTTCTTCTTTATTTATTATTTATTTTTAATTTTTCATTTAATTAATCTGTTGATGGATTATTTTCACGAAATCCTTAATTAATGGTGAACAATGGCGGATTTTAAAATGATGAACCGGTAGAAATCGACAGAGACAAATTCTCCGACGCCGCAACATAAAAAACTACCACACTGAAGCAACAAATCGCGGCATTAAAGCAACAGAAAGTGCAGCTCGTTCACGAAAATGATGTAATCAATGAATCGAGAAATTGAATAGCTAGTGAGGTACCAAAAATCTCGGTTATTGAAACAGCGATGGAAGCGGTTGAATGCGGCGGAGATACAGCGGATGCAGGCGGTGAGGATGGAATGGATCGGTGGTTAAGTGTATGAAGGTTTGATCGGAGATGCGGCGGTTCAGTGGAACGGAGATGCAGCATTTCCGGTTGAACCCGACGTTTGATCGGAGAGGGTCAAATGGATCACTGACACGATAGCTTCTTTTTTCTTACTTTGATTATTTTGGTTTGGTATATTTTTTATTCTTGTGAAATATGCCAATAAAATATTGCTATGTCTTGTAATTTGAATAATATTGTTATTGTTTGTAATATAGGATATATATTTGTATATTTGTGTAAAAATCCCTTGATATAATTGTATCTTAAGGCTGATTTCTACGTGAAAATTGCAGAATAATGACAGCAATAAGGGGTGGTTTTAACTTTTGGCCCACAAAGAAATATTTTATAAAAATGATCTTTGTTGCCCATTAAGCATAAGTTGTAGTTTTACTTATTTTGCAAGAGTTATGGACATTTCATAATTTACTGACAGTGCAGATAGTATAAACTGTTGACTATTGGGCAGGATTTCAACCACTTAAAACTTATGACTTAGGGACAATATAAAACATTAAAACTAATTGAAACTTATGCCCGTAAATCCATTTTTAAAACTTAATTAAGCAGGGCAAAAAATGCTATATTTGTAAATCTACCGATTACTAGGGGTAAATGACAAAACTATGACACTTAAGGCAATGGTTTGCCTAATTGACTCTACTAAGAGTGGTTTAGCAAGAATGACCTTCTCTAAGTTAAATGAATATTTTTAGACTAAATTGCCCTGAACAAATTATATAAACACGCGATCTGCCCCCGACCTTTCCTCCCATTACTCTGCAACTTATTTCCAGCAAAACATAAGCTCTTCCAACTGATTAACCTAAGAACTCCAAATTTCCAGAAAAAAGAAGATTCAAAGGTAAGTTTCTTCAATATTTCATTAATTATACGTAGTTTTTAAATTAAATTTTACAGATTTACATCTTAAATTTGTAGAATTTATTTAATTTTCGTATAATAACAGATTCACTATAGCGAGTTGTGAACTTGATGATAATGATTGCAAAACTACTGCTAGATAACCAACAATTAATGTCACACTGATTTTCAATTACTGCAAAAAAAGATATATTAGTTTGAATCTGTATTTGTTGCAGAATTTACTAATAGAAATTGCGATTACTCTTATTTAGTTGCAATTGCATTGCTTTGCCCCTAAATTAATTTGAAATATCTTGTAGATGATATATGTAAATTGTCACTGACAGGAAACGCTTTTTAAGATCTGTTCCATGGGAATTTGTTTGTGATGCACTCGCTGCCTTGTGGGCTGCACTTGCAGTTGTACTGCAAACAATTGCTAGTAGATAAACTCTACATGTGTTGCCTAGTATACAACACTTTTGATCACCTTAAGTGGTGTCTTGTAAGTGTTGCCCACAGGGCCACACTACATGTAGAGTAGCTTTGGTTCAAATGTAGAGTAGCTCTACATGTGCTGCTTAATAAGCAGCAGTTTTGAATGCATAGTAAGTGCCTTTTCAAAAACAAAATGTAGAGAGATCTGTACATGTAATGCATAATAGGCATCACTTTACGTGTGTACTAAATTGCCTTACAAGTTGTGGCTACTTGTTGCAGTTAACCTCCAACGCCTACACACACCACTAAAATAAAGAAAAAATTGAATGTTTGCACCTATATATCTCGTTAATCTATTCAATAAACTCTAAACTCGTGTAACCATTTCAATGTGTGCAGAATTTAGATGGCAACAAAATGCATATACATTGCTTACAATGAACATGGAGTGAAAACAACAAGTATCTGGATCAAATGAAGAAGTTGAAGCAAAATTTTGGAGTTTACATCACAATGTACTTAAAGTACATAAACAAATAAGAGAGATGGTGCTTTCAGGACGCATAAACGACGATGCCGGGTCAAATATCATCGATGAATCGACTCCACCGCCTTCACCAAATTAGTTATATTCTATTAGACCATTCTGTTATTTAATATTATGTATTGTTTGATTTTTTAAAGCACCTTTTTAAGAAAATTCAATTTCCTTCGTATTATTTTGTTTTGATATAATATGTGTTAGATTTCTTTCTCCCTCTACTATTGTGTTTAGATACAAGTGTTGGTAAATGTGCAATAGGTGACCTCAAATCCTGACCAACACCTCACACTTAATTCCATTAAGTTGCTGCCTAGGGAACACTTGGTCTACATCCCTCACAAACTAAATCCCTTAACTAGATGCCTGAAAAGCGTCATTTGACCTACACTCCTCAGTTTAATAGGCAACACTTGACATCCACCGCTACCCAAAAAAACTAGGTATTCAATATATCTTAGCTTTATTTCTCCATTAATCCCCTTCTACCATTGTGTTTAAATGCAAGTGTTGGCGAATAGAGAACAACTACTAGAAAAGTCTTACCTAAACCACACATCAGTTGCCTTAACAGATGCCTGACTAGCAGCACTTGACCTACACCCCTCAGAAATTAGATCCCTTAACAGGCAGCCTTGGCATCCACCTCCTACCCAAATTTTTAAAGTTAATACACTTGAAATGATGCTGCCTAGGCAGCACTTCACCCCCTCCCTTCATCAAATTTCACAATCCACTTGCACTGAGTTATTGCCCTCACAACATCATAAAACTCACAAAATATAAACAAACACTGAAAGAACAAGCCACGACGCACATAAAACGCTAATAGGAAAATGTATATTCAACACTAAACCCATTCAAACTCTACAATACCAAAGCATTCACATTACTAAAGACATAAGCATCCAGTACACACAAATAATTTTTTCAGTCGTATCAACTAAAAGAGAAGCACTCAAGCATTCACATTAACAATTTGATCATCCTCATTACATTTATACAACTGCTAAAGATTTTCCAAGTACTCATTCACAAAGTAGAGAATTATGCTCATGGTAATCATTGCCTATCTTCTCGGGAGGAATATCATATCCACCATTTGACTTGGACCTTCCATGACTCCACAGATTCATAGCCAAACCAAAATAGTAATCTTTGAACTATGTAAGCTTCATCTTCGAAACATCATTCCCATACATTATTGACTCAACAAACTTAAGAACAAAAGCTCCACAATCATACCTGCACAAAAAGATAATGCAGGGCTAAATAGAAAGGAAAATCATCAAGAAACTGCTAAAAAATGCAACTGAACAATGCCTACCCATTGCTCTACTTTAGGCATTTGACCCAATCATACTTCAGTGGTGCATACACTAAACCGTAGGATGCTCGATACCTATGGAAGTCAACAAAATCAAGCAGTGAGGCAATCATCCGATCATAACAGTCCAAATGTGCCTTGACAGCTTCATTTTCTTCATTATATAATGAGTCATAGATGTCAAGTCAGTGCTCATCAATGTGGAAAACACCAAGAAAATAATCGGTGACTGCAACACCACTTTCTTCACCTAAGCGCATGGGGAAAAAGACTCTCGGTGGTGGCAGTGAAAAGGATGCAATAGGAGCTGGAGCAGCTGGAGCAACAGTAGAACCAAGTGGAGCAGATGTAGTAGCAAGGGAGGTTGAAGTAGTGGCCTTAGCAAAACTCCGTCGAACATAAGTAGCAACAGGGGCAGTAGAGATGACCGAGCCCTTAGGCTGGGGCTGTGAAGGGGATGAGCTCTGTGAACTGATAACCCCTCCGGCAGGTACACCTAGTGCCTTACTAACCTTCTTGTCCAACACAGAGCAAGGTCAGACAAGGATGTCTTTATGGCACGAAAATCCTGTGAGTGACCCTGAAGGGCCAATGTGTTAGCTTCCACAGCTCTGGTGTGGTTCTCAATAGTCTTGGAATGAGCCGTCAAGACTCAAACCAACTCACTAAGCTGCTCAGTAGAGACCTCAGGTGGTGGAGGTGGAGGTGGAGGTGGGGTTGCACCTGTGGTAAGTTGGAAATAAGAACCCTAAGCTCATCCAACTGGGTACCAAGATCACGCACATCCTCGGGGAGAGTGCTAGTGCCAATACCTGAAGTAAAGGGGCCCGCCTCATGCTGAGGGGCTGCCTCAGAAGTGGGTGGTACATCATCATGATCATCAGAAAGAACAGTACCTGAGGAAGCCTTTGGCGGGGAGTCCTTGAAAGCATACCAATAGAAGGCAGATTTAAAAGGCGATTTCAAGTCCCCTAGTTGCTCCAGGCAACCACATTTCAGCAAATAATCAATCAATGTAGAGGGGAATGCTAGGTTATCTTTCTCAGATTTCACCACTTCTCGCATGTGTTTAAGCATTTCCGCTCCCAAGTTCACTTTGATACCTTTCATCAAACAAACAACCATTACAGCTCTCTTCAAAGTTAACTTGTTATCTTGACTTGTTGGCCGCATCCGTGATATGACAATGTATTGCAAACCCTTTGCTTCAAAATTAAGGTCGGCCCTCACAATTTGAATTCCCACTTTTTTCCATCCCGGGTTCGCCTTTCTACCAATGAAAGGTACAAGCCACTCTCTTTGTTCTTCCCGGGAAAGTTTCAATTTTTTAATATGTTGAGATGGATTGAAATGCGGAAGATTCAAATGTGCATTTAATGCTCTCGTAGAAATATCAACATATCTACCTCGGCAATACACTTTGTTGTTCCCCTTTGTCGTGGCAGCTAGATTGGCATAGAACTGTGCGATCTATTGCTCATTTGACTCCCTCAACGGTTTCTTCAAAGCTGCCTCCCACCTGGTTGCTACATACTGGTTGTAGATGTCGGGATTCTTGACATCCACATCTTTCATGCTAATAACTCTTTCCAGATTGACTCGCTGGTTTTGAAACTGTTTCACATAGAATCTGAGTGCTTTTCTTGAACAAAACTTGAATTTCATCTCCTCATTCATATCTTCTTCATCTGACACCTCCGCTTGGGCCTCCGGTTGCCCATGTTCCTCCTCCTCTACCTCTTGAGTTTGCTCCTCCTCTACCTCTTGTGCTTTTTCCTCCTCGACTTGTTCTTGTACCAGTTGCATAGAAGAAGAAGTTTCTTGCCTTGTTTTCTTTCTCGACTTACTTCTTGATTGTGCAGCCAAGTTGACCAATGGTACATCGTCCCGTGTTTCATCATCAAGAGGAGGAGGTGGGTCTTCAGGCTTCCTTTTTACTGTTTTCTTGCCCATCGTACCTGTAAAAGCATATAAGAATGAGTGTTTGTCACAATTGGAAGCATTGCATAAGGCAAGAAAAAGGAAACAAAATTTGAGGGACACATTGCAGGAACAGGCGCCCCGCCTCTGTAAATAGGCGGTGCGCCTGTTAGAGAAGCAGAGAGTTGAAGCAAAACAGGCAGCCCGCCCCTGTCAACCATGCGGTCCGCCTGTCCTAACTTTAGAGTGGTTCAGTTATTGTTAAAAATAGGCAGCCTACAGAAAAATCTCAGCGTGATTAAACTCAATATCGAGCATTCCTACAGACCACTCTCACGGGGCACTCACAAGTATATTTACGGGGGTCATGTGGTTAGCATGGAACAATCCAAGGCACTTCAACATAACAACACCAAGTACATGAGGCAACACCAAGACATTTCAAGCTCGCAATTCAATCATTCAACTAATAATTGACTCATAATATTCATTATATGCAACTTGAAAGAATTTCAAACATCCTCAAACCATTCATCATCAAAGCTTCAAAACATGCACAAGCGCTCACAACAAGTGCACCTATTTAGGATTTCAAATTCACTTTCAATTTGAAGCTTCAATTTAGGCTTTTGTGAACTTCAATTACCCCAAACTAGTGAGTTCATGAATTGAGCGCACTTTAGCAAGCTCAAACTATCACGAATACTCATGAGGCTATCAAGCTCACCAAAAACATCAAGAATAATTCACACTCACAATTCAATTAATTAACTAGCGCTCAAGCTTCATGAGTTTCATTATGCACACACTTGAACGATTTCAAAGCACTTTCAACAAATGATTTACCTAGGAAGACTCTAAACACGCACACAATCTAAACTAGTAACCTAGAACAATTCAAACAATTATACAAGCTTAAAACTTCATACTCACTTCCAACTTCAAGTGCATATTGCAATTTTTTTGAGTAATGTTTACCTGTTGGCCATTACTTGAAATTGGAAAGCTTGTCGTTGAAATTGTTTGAATAACGTTGGGCATTGCTTCAAACTGGAAAGCTTGACAAGTCCCATATCTCATGTAAGTGTAAATCTCCATCTTGCTAATCTCTACTATTCTAATTTTTGTAAAAACCCTTTTAAACAGTATGTTGCTGTTTTGAAACATCTTACCGTGACGATCGCAATATTATAAAGAATGTTCTACAAATACTCGTACAACGTAGTCACAATTATGGAACATTGTATTAGATGCTCAGGATAATCCTTTTGATGTTCCTATTGTGCTAGTCAGAGTTATGGAACATAATTTTGGTTGCCCGAATAATCTTACAGCATGTTCAGTAAATGCTATTCATAATGTTGGAACATTTTTGTAGATGGTCGGAACTGATGTATCGATGTTTCACATCGGTATGCTTGTATTCTTAAACATCCTTGGGCATGTTCGGATCTGTTTTTCGATGTTCCAGTATCCTTTGCTACCTGGACCACATTTGATGAATGTTTATCCTACCTTGCAGATATCGTTAAAGTAATGGGGGACAACATACTACTAGGAGTTGATTTTCTCGGTGAATGGGTTGAGCGTTCGAAATGCTATGCTTGGATTCCTAAGGTGAAAGAGACAAGACCTATCCTTGTGAGTAGGAATGTTACATATGATGAACCTGTCAACAAAATCACACGCAGTTGGGGGGTAAGTGATGATCCTAGGGATCTTTGCATTTCATATATGCTGAGTGTTGCCGCAAAGCAAAAGACTGCTCCATCTAAAATTAGGATTGATGATGATGTTCAGCTTTATATGGCTGATGTAGACCCAGCTGGGGCTAGGCCAACACTAAGAGTTAGTGTGATTCCAAGGCCTGAAGGAATTTCAAGTTCAAATGAACAAGATATGCATGTTGAGATGGATGAAAATGAATTAAAATAAGGTGGAGAGGCAGACGAAGAAGGTGGAGAAGTAGTTGGTAATCCTTCAGAAAGAGCACCATCACAGAGCAGCCGCAACGATTTCTTACCCCTTCTTTGAGAAATGAATTTACATCCCATTTAAACATTTATAAGTTGCAATTAGAACTATGCAATCATGCACTAATTAAATAGGAGTGTAGAGGCTTTTCATGCTTCGTGCATGCTTACAAATATACTTTAATACCACTATATTTATCTCGTTTGTACAAACGAAAGATCCTTTCCATTGATATGATTTACATTGAGTACATGCAATTAAGATTACATAGATCCAAAAGTTGTGAAGGTCTTGAGTTCGACAAATAGTACTTTACTACCAATGCGTAACTTCTTAGTGCCAATAAAGATCAATTGGACATCAAAACGGGTAACAGACGCGAGGGTAAAAGGAGGAAACAAAAAAAGGAACCATCAGTGAATGACCAAGAGAGAGGTATTTTAGATTCACGAAATATGATGTGGTATTTCATAGGCGATTGGAAATTGAAGGAAAATCCTGATCAATGTGAGCTGTAGTATACTAAATTTCGTTTTTGTGCAGTATTTTTAATTACCATGGAATTATGAGCAGTAACGTACGCATAATTTTTCATGAGTGGTGTTAGAATATAAAGAAGCGAACAAATTAATAAAGTAATATAATAACATCATTCATATTAATCTTATAAATAAAACACAATTCAAGTACCTCACTATAACTCTCCTCAGCGATCTCTCATTTTTTCAAAGCAAATTTTACAAGTTAGAATACAAGAGGATAAGTTCCATGCTTCTTTTGTCTTTACTAGTTCTCTGAAAGATCATCGAGTCCCTTAAGACTGAAAAACTTTTTATCGTGATCTCCGATATCAGCAATGTAATTCTCAAGTTGAGAACAAAGGTCAACTATAGAATGTTTATCAAAATCATCAGGATATAACTTAGCAAATCTCAATATCTTCTCAACATCAAAGCTTGAAAAAGTCAACCTGACTAAAGCAAGAAACTCCAAGAAGCAAATCAGTTGTCACTTCATCAAAGCGATTATTGAGCTCTTGAAGTTAGCATTCAATAATTCTACAAAATACTTCAACACGATGATGTAAAACAATATATTCAACAACTTTATGACGTAATCTTCCATGAATAACGTGAAGCTCATCAAACTTAGGTATCAAAATTCATATTTGATACAAAATTTAGATACCTCATTAATAAGTAGATCCCAATCTTTATTTCTCAATAGTTGTAATCGATTCTTTGCCACTCCAACACGTATCATGGCATTTGCTATGTCTTGCTCTTTCTTTTGAAAGGCTGCACTAAGATGGAAAAGTGATCACAATTTAAATCCTCAATGATACACTTAATGGTTTCTACCTTACAAGCAGTTATTATATCCTTTTGAATGTATGGAGAAGTCAATTAATTTTTTTTGGAGCTTTTTATATGCATCGCCAATATTTTCACATCGCTTATCATACCAATGAAGAAGTTCAATCTACTGACGATGCATCTTCATGATGTCCTCGAAATGATAATCCTTGGTTCAAAAAATATCTTATCACATCAATTGCAGTTTCTAAACGAGTCCGATATTTCCAACTTTTGCTGATTAGACGGTTTAAAATGTGCACTTCAAATGGATTGCTTTTATATCATCACATCATCAGAATTCTTTCTTGCCTATTATGTGCACTATTTGGTCAACCGATTTCTTGTTCCAACTTATAAATCTTTTACGTGACTTCTCTCCCCTCCCCTCTGAGTCACTGGACTTATCATCAAACAAATAACAGTATAAGCAAAAGACCGCATCTTTTATATCACTATATTCCAACCAGTCATACTCATCAAATTATTCTGGATTAAAACGACGCAATTGACCACAAATATTTCTTTGAGAAAATTTGTAAATTCAAGGTTGGAAAGGACCTTTTGGAACTTATGAGAGGTTTGTAGGTGCATTGGCTGATAGAATAATGAAATTCCACACTTTAGAAGTAAGAGTTGGTGGAACCGCGTTGGCCATTTGTGCTGCCAAGGAGCACAAACTCAGTCAATAGATGCACTTGATACATCTGGATACATGAAACCAATAGATAAGTTCAAATAGTTCCTTTTGGTATCACGTTTGTTCTATATAATCCTTTGGAAGTAATGTCGGTTCTCATGGTTTGCTTAAAGGTTATATTTGGTCAGTGTACTGAAGAGATATTTGTCATGGCAGGCAGAGTATGAAGATGCAGAGGGCATGTGGATCAGTGCACTTCTACTGGCTATATTGTTCCAGAATCCCAACATTGTATCCTCTCCAGCAGCCATGCACATTATACCTCGTTTGTGCTACTTCTTAAGTCTGATGAAATGATTGACCACTTTTTTGCTGCTCAGTCATAGCATGTCTAGTTTGTCATCAGAGACAAGGAATTAAATCTTACTATTGCAAATTCAGGTGCAATCACTGATCTAATAAGCTTGATCGGTCACATTCAAATAGATATGCCAAATCTTGTTGCTCTATCTGACGAATTTTCATTAGTAAGACAACCCGATCAGGTTTCTCTGGAAATCCTCTTTGAAATTGAAGAAGTAAGAGTTGGTATTTAGTAAACTCATATGGAGTTTACTAAATGAAGTCAAAGTGGCTTCAAACTAAAGACCACTGACAAAAATGGTTATTCGTGCACTTTGTCCTGTTAACTTGTGGATCACTTATAATTTGAAGTAAAAATTTTGCATATGGAGTTTACTAAATGAAGTCAAAGTGGCTTCAAACTAAAGACCACTGACAAAAATGGTTATTCGTGCACTTTGCCCTGTTAACTTGTGGATCACTTATAATTTGAAGTAAAAATTTTGTGTAGGGGCCTGTTTGGCGCGCTCTAATTATTTGTAGCCGTCAAAAATAATTTCGCTGAGAAATAGCCATCTTTGGACAAATCCCAGTATAAATACTGGGGCTTTGAACAAGTTTTGTTCAAGGCCCTAGCATTTTGTTATGGGACTGAAGCTTTATATATAAAGTTCCATAATAAAATAATGGAATTTATCCCTTTGATGAGACCTTTTTTATGAGAATAAATCTCATTATTTTGTCATGGGATAAAGTCCCATAACAAAATAATGAGACCTTTGAACATGTTAGTTCAAGGTCCCATTATTTTGTTATGGGATTATTTTGTTTTGGGACTTCTTCAGTCCCATAACAAAATACTTGGGCTTTGAACAAATTTTGTTCAAAGCCCCAGTATTTTGTTATGGGACTAGTCTGGGGGTGTTTTTCCAACGCTAATGGAGCTTAAGTGTGCGCGCGAATTTTTGGCTATCTTCAATGAATTTTGAAACGGTGGATAGTCCCCAAGGAGTGCGTCCAAAAATAGCTACTGATCAAAATTTCCCTTAACTATTTTACTTAATAGGACTAGTAAACCAAAAAATTTCATCCCATGTACACCCTTATCCCTGGTTATGTCTTTTTGTCCCCACTAAGAAATATTTTAGCAAAATGACCTCCTACCCATTTTTAAACGTGTAAAAAGACTATTTTGCCCCGGAATAAAACTAGCCCTAATTCTGTCCAATCTGCCCCTCTTCTTCTTCTTCTTCTTCTTCTTCTTCTTCTTCTTCTTCTTCTTCTTCTTCTTCTTCTCTCTCTCCCTCTCTCCCCCTTGCGAATTAGGGTTCGTTTCCTTCTCATTTTTTTTCTTTGTTTAGTTTGCTGCGAATATGTCTTTTCCCTTAGTTGATGTTCATTATTTATCCAAATTTTCATTCCGTAAATGTTTAAATTTTATTTTTAATTGGTAATTTTTATATAGTTTGTTACATTAAATAATTTTAATTAGATAGTTAATGTGATTTTTAGTAAAGCATTTTCGTTGCACTTTGATTTCCTTTAACTCTAGAAATTATTTCCCACAGGGCAATGGTTGACACATAAATTATATTAATTATGTAGTTAATTTAATGTTTAGCAAAGTGTTGGTGTTTTAGTTTATTTTCCTTTAACTGTAGAAAGTGTTGCCCACAGGACAACAATTGACATAATATTCAAGCATAATCTTTCTTTTTCCTAGAAATTGTTGCATTGTGGGCAACAATTGACATCATAACAGCAAATATGAGTTGTGTGTTTTTGTATGGGAAGTGTCAAGCTGCATTTTTCTTATTGCTTAGTAGTAGATATTTTTCTTTTTATTCTCGTTTCTCTTTGGATGTTGATATTGCATTTTTTTTCTGGTACAAGAGAAGTTGTTGGTGTGAGTTCATTATAGTCCGTCGTAATGTACATTTTCTCGTCTTTTTTATTAGTTATGTTTTCATCTAAATATTAACCTTTTTGTTGTTCAAGTATATTTGTGATGTGTTGTGCCATAGGAAGAAGGTCAATTCTTTATGTTTGAGCATTAGTTTGATGACAAGGGTTGTTGGGGTGGTGATATGAAGTATATAGTTTGATTAGTACGTTTCTGTCCGAGCCTCAGATGATGATGTTGAAATGAGGTGTTTTTGGAAAATTCATGGAGTTGGATGATGTGAATGTTTCTTGGAATGTTGTTCATTGTATGATGCTTTCACAGACGTATTGCGCCAATGACATGTTGATTAGGTTTAGTGTATTCGGTCATCCATGTGTATTCGATTTGGATGCATTTCATTTAGGAATTTGCCCCGATGATTTGTCTGCGCACGAGGGTTCTGTTGAACACCTCCTGCTCGACAAGATAAGGTATGTGTAGGTGTTGCATTTAATATTCAGCAAGTCCAACATAAATTATTTTTTTTTTATGGTATAGTTTTTAAGTTCTGTCATTTTTCTTTTTTAAAAAAAGTACAAGTGGAAGTGTTGGCTGGCTGTAAGAAATTCAGTAGCTATTGGAATTAACATTGAGTTAACTCAATGTTATGCAGTGCTAAGGTTAAGCACAGGTCTGATGTGATTCCATAGAATACATAAGTACCATCAAGAAACAAACAACAAAAAAAGGGTGAGTCAAAGGACTCAATAAGTGGGGCAGACTAGCCACCTCAAAGAATAGGATAGCTAGCCAGGGAGGAGAAACAGATAAATTCCTCTTATTTAAATTATAAAAAGACAGAGCCAGGTAATAACTAGAATCACGTATGGAATGACAAACTTATCAATAACCAGGAACGTAAGATAACCAAAACATATAGGTATCCCGAACACATCAACAATCAGAAATACATCCTGTTGCGGCGTGCAATCCGATCCATATATTTATACCGTTGCGGCGTGCAAACCCGATCCCCGCAACCCAGAATACGAGCCAGAAATATATAGGCAAATAAGCAATGCACATATAAGCAGGACAGTAGTCATGTATCGTAAGTCTACCCAATGGTATGAAATGTGATGAAATGAAATGTGATGCAAAGGGTCACATGTGCCCGTAATCCCATCCCGAAGAGGAATACTCCTGCATTCGAGGGGAATCCAATCTGATAACCAACTGGAGCGGAATACTCCTGCTCCTGGGGCGGAATACTCCTTCACTCGATATAATATAAACCAGAGGCGGAATACTCCTGCACCCGATAAAATGTAAAGCTGAGGCGGAATACTCCTGCACTCTCCTGGGGCGGAATCCTCCTACCCTCACTATGATACAATGGAGCGGAATACTCCTGCACCCAATATGATATGCAATGTAATGCATATGAATGACATATAATGCTTATGAATGCAATGTGGTGCAATAATAACCCTTTACCGGCGCGGGACTCTCATCGACAGCCGGGAAGTAGATGCCAACTCACAGCCAGGGTACAATGCTTAGATCCTCATTGCAATACCAACAATAGGACATAACATATAATATACAATGTAAATCCAAAGCTAAGGCGTAATGAGTATGCCTATCGGCAGCTACACACGTAAGGAATACGTGGTAGAAAATCCACGAGGCCAGGTGCCTCCAAAGAAATGGATATAAACACTTACCTTGTTACAAAGTTAGTGATGCAGCTCAAAGTGCTGATCAAGGACTTGATGACAGTCAACCGAGGAGGCCTTCACCGAAGGCAATGACTGATCTACCGGGGAGGCCAATCACCCGAAGCCAAGCAAAGCTGCTCCATGACATGCACATTCAGCTGACCATGATGGGAAGAAGCATGAGTTCGGAAAGGGTATTGCAAGGTGCTGAAACCAAGGGCTACATCTTCAAAATTGAGCCCGAGGACAAGGTTACCGAACAGCAGCTCTTGGCCCTGGGCAGCACAGAACCGAACACAACAACATGTGTTCGAAGCTAAGCCAGCGCCCGATGAGGAGTGCGTTCGAGCAGACATTCGAGAACCGAAGCCAAGGCTGACCGAAGTCAAAAACTGCCGAACACATTTTAGTTCAGCCCTGCGTGGCTTATTATTATTGGTCACTTGTGACCCTTCTACTAGTTTACCCTTAGTATTTCCTATATAAACCTTATTCCCTTACATTGTAAGTAGCTAGTTTTTGAATATTAATGAATTGAATGAAAGTGCCGAGCACATTTCTTCTTGTCTCCATCGTGTGCAAACCCCGGTGAGGGCTTTTATGGACTTATGGCTTTCGGTTAATCCGATTGAACATTCCTCTTTGATCATTCAGTTTGCAAGGGGAAATGTTCTCTTGAGGATTGTTGCATAGTTAGGGTGATTCTTGTATCCCTTTCGATCGAGCTTTGAGACAGGTTCCTCACTGTTCTTTCGAAAGAAGCAAGTTTTGTCTTGCTTCTATCTTTTACATTCTTGTTCTTCTTCCGCGTTTGTGCCTAGCATTCCCTTCGGGTTTGCATTGCACCATCTTGGTATCAGAGCACGGCTTGAGTTTGTTCTTACAACCTCAATCCTGTTCATTATCTTCGTGCGTTTTTGTGTCTTTGTTTCCTTTTCGTGTTCTTGAACTTTTGTTTGTTAAACTGTTGGTGTTGTTATCTTACAAAAAAAAAAAAAAAAAAGAGTGTTAAAAAGAAAATTCAAAAAAAAATTGTGTTTGATTGTTGGTTGTTTTGGGAAAACAATCATTGAATCTTGTTCACCATTGTTTTCTGATTCCAACGAGTACCCGACGTACTGATTTTGTGACTAGGGTTTCTTGGTGAAATTTTGGACTGTTTTGAGCTTCAATGGTGACTGAACTCGAACCCCATTGTGTTTTGAAGAAACCGATAAAGAACGGTGGTTCTTGAGTGATTTGGGTTTGTTTGTTGCTTGAAAAATCGAAGTTCTTAAGTTTGAATCGTTGTCCGTACGCCGGAAAATTGTTACAATCGTAATAGTGTACGACACGACGAGCTGGGTTTTAGCTCGAAGAACTTTGATTTCCTCCGTCGTTGAAACCGGAGCTGAAAGGCCACCCAGATCTGTTGAAAAATTGTGATCAGTGAACCGAAGTTGTTGTGTCCGTACGCCGGAGCAAGGTCACTGTTCCATTGAAGAAGAAGGGGTAAAATTTGAACATCAAAACCCCAGGTGAAAATTGTCGGCTGAGAAAAGGAAAGTGGATAAGGTAAAACCCTATCCGTACCAAGGAGGGACCACTCTTGTACGGACAAGAGTGGGTGTGATAAAAAAACATTCCAAAAGGGAATCAAAGGGTAGATTCTCCTAGGTATTCACTTTCTTTCGTGTCAAAATTCTAGTTGGTGGATCTTTTGAGTAATTGTCCTACTCGAGGTCGTACTAACTCATTTGAGCTGATAGGAACTCGTGCGAAGGGGTGACCGAAGTCCAAACTTTCGTAGAAATTTCTTTTGACTCCCCGAGCTCAGTTAAAAGCGTCCGTTCCATCGAGTCGAACATCACTTCACTCTTCCCGAAGAGACAGTGACTATTGTCGAACTTGAAGGATCTTAGAGGACCGATCAATTGGAAGAGCCACTGTTAACAAGTGCTTGAGTGAACAAAAACCGAACCCATAAAATTGAGTGGACCCGAGTGCCACCCATCAAAGGTGAGGGAGAGTGTGAGGTGATTTCTAACCTTTAACATTTGTTTGATCTTTGACTTGTGCAGGAACTATGGCTGGAAACGAAGGCAAAGGCATTGAAAGGCCCGAAGTATCATTAGCCGATCTTATGGCTGCGATACAAGGCGTCAGTGCCGAAGTGAGAGGAGTGAGTGTTCGAGTAGCTCAACTCGAACAAGGAAGTGCGTCCGTGGCCATGCAAGGGTCCGGCGCCGGAACGAGCCAATCCACTCCGATGAAACCTGAGCTGTATGCTGAGCTTGTTCGACAACATCAGTTGACGAGTGAAGCAATTCGAAGAGAGCTTAACTTGTGCAATCCCCAAGCTGGAAATCAAAACTTGGGCATTCCCCGAGGAGAGAGGTTACCACTTCCAAAGGCCCGAAGAGACCTTGGAGCTGTAGCCGAAGAGGTTGACGAAGAGGAATTTCCCGAAGATGAATATGAACGTGAGCCGCCATTCGCTCAACGAAGGCAAGTTCACCGAGGTCGTGGAAATTTCCGAGGTCGAGGCCGAGGCGCACATGTTGGAAGAAATATTGAGCGTGAGGCTGATGATCGTGATGATGAGTATCCCGAACAGGTTCGTGGTGTTCGAGACTCAAACTTGAACAGTGTCAAGATCACTATTCCACCCTTTAAAGGAACTAGTGATCTCGATGAATATCTTGAATGGAAGCTGAAAATGGAGCGCATCTTTGAAACCAATGAGATGACCGAGGAGAGGAAAGCTGCCCATGCCATTGCTTCGTTCGAAGCTTATGCATCTACTTGGTGGGAATCTGACAAGAGGCATAGACGAAGGAATGACTATCCCGAAGTCACTACCTGGCCACAGTTGATGAGAGCAATGGATGCCAAGTATTTGAGTGCCAAGTACAGGCAAACTCAAATGCAAAAGTTATATGAGCTAAAACAAGGATCCAAGTCTGTCCAAGAATATCATGATGAGTTCGAAAAGGTTCGATTGAATCTTGATCTGGTCGAGGACGAAGAGCAGGCCATTATCCGGTTCAAAAATGGCTTGGCTAGGGACGTGGCATCTCAGTTGAGACTCCACGTGTACCACACGTTGGAAGATTTGTTCGAAGCTGCTACCGAAGCTGAAAAATTGGTTAAGGAAGAAAAGGCAAACCGGTATCGAGGAGTCACTACTTCTACTCCCTTGAACCGAGGTAAAGAATGGAAGAATCCTAACCAAACAAGTGCCAACACTGTTCGAGAATCGAAGAAACCCTTCGAGAGGGGTGTGACCGTAAACCAACCAAGAGAAGTGGGAGGTAAAGTGCAACTAAACTCTCCAAGTGCCTCAAACATTCAGTGTCATAAATGCAGAGGATATGGTCACATGGCAAAAGATTGTCCAACTCGCAAAGTTATGCTTCTGCTCGAAGATGGAACCGTCTATGAGCAAGCGAGTGACACCGAGGAGGAATTTATCGAGGAGACTGACCGAGCTGAAGGTGATGATGATCATGAGGCTGCCGAAGCTGATCATCCGGAAATGTTTCTTGTGGTTCGAAGGAATTTGAGCTGCATGACTCTTGAAGAAGAGGACAACCAAAGAGAAAACCTCTTTCATGCCCGATGTCGAGTGAGGGGAAAGGTGTGTTCGATGATCATTGATTCTGGTAGTTGTGCAAATGTGGTGAGCTGAACTTTGGTTTCACAAATGAGATTACCAACGATGAAGCATCCCCACCCTTACAAATTACAATGGCTGAATGAGTGTGGAGAATTGAGGGTTGTCAAACAAGTGTGGATCAAGTTTAGAATCGGCGAGTATCAAGATGAAATGGTATTCGATGTGGTGCCGATGCAAGCCTGTCATTTGCTATTGGGTCGACCGTGGAAATATGACCAAACAGCTGTTCACAATGGCAGATCCAACACTTACACTCTAAAGCTCGATGGGAAGAGTTTCATACTCAAGCCATTGTCTCCAAAGCAAGTCTCCGAGGACTATAAACGGATGAAAGAGCTGAAAGAAGCGGCCAAAGCTAAGCTTCCGATGGGAGCAAAATTGGGAGCCGAAGAGACAAACTCACCACCCGAAGCAAAAGGGATCTGTGCAATCATGCAACCCGGTGAGATCTTACGAGGCAACGACCACGGTCAGATGATGATTTGCCTCGTGCACAAGGGTATCTTTCTAAACTCTAATGATGATTTTTCTAATGATAACCCTTTGCCTAGTGCTGTACAAAGTGTTTTGCAGGACTTCGAGGACATGTTTCCTGAGGAAATGCCAGGTGGATTGCCTCCGTTGAGAGGAATCGAGCACCAAATTGACTTCGTGCCGGGATCACAAATCCCCAACAAACCTGCATATCGGTGTAATCCCGAGGACACAAAAGAGCTCCAACGGTAGGTTGATGAGTTGCTAAACAAGGGCCTCGTTCGAGAGAGCTTGAGTCCTTGCGCCGTTCCAGTTATCCTTGTCCCGAAGAAGGATGGAACATGGCGAATGTGTGTTGACTGTCGAGCAGTCAACAAAATAACGGTAAAGTATCGTCATCCTATCCCTCGATTAGATGACATGCTAGATGAATTAAGTGGTTCTTCATGCTTTACAAAGATTGACCTCAGGTCCGGTTACCACCAGATCCGAATGAAACCCGGTGACGAGTGGAAAACCGCATTCAAGACCAAATTCGGTCTCTATGAATGGTTGGTAATGCCATTTGGCTTATCCAATGCCCCGAGCACATTTATGCGATTGATGAACCATGTGCTCAAACCGTTCATAAACAAGTTCGTTGTCGTTTATTTCGATGACATACTTGTTTACAGTCGAACCATGGATGAACATGTCGAACACCTAAGGCTTGTGCTTGAAAGGCTTAGAGAAGAAAAGTTGTATGCTAACTTCAAGAAGTGTGCCTTTGGTGTCGATCGTGTAGTCTTTCTTGGATTTGTAGTCAGTGCTAATGGTGTCGAAGTCGACGAGTCGAAAGTCGAAGTCATCAAAGATTGGCCAACTCCAACTTCGGTATCACAAGTTCGTAGCTTCCATGGGTTAGCTAGCTTTTACCGAAGGTTTGTTCGTGACTTTAGCACCGTGGCAGCTCCTCTAACCGAGCTGGTTAAGAAAGACAATCCGTTTGTGTGGGGAGAGTCCCAAGAAAGGGCTTTCCAAGAGTTGAAACGGAGGCTTTGTTCTGCCCCGTTGTTGCAACTCCCTGACTTCGGCAAAGCATTCGAAGTCGAGTGCGATGCATCTGGAGTTGGGATCGGAGGCGTGCTGATGCAAGAATCGAAGCCGATCGCTTACTTTAGCGAAAAGCTTAAGGGTGCAACTTTGAATTATTCAACATATGACAAAGAGTTGTATGCCCTCGTTCGAGCACTCGCCCATTGGCAGCATTATTTGTGGCCTCGAGAGTTTGTGATCCGAAGTGATCATGAGTCCTTGAAGCATCTCCGAGGACAGGAGAAATTGAACCGAAGACATGCCAAGTGGGTTGAATTCATTGAGAGCTTTCCCTATGTAATTCATTACAAAAAGGGAAAAGACAATGTTGTGGCCGATGCGCTATCAAGGAAATTTGCCTTAGCGACCACTCTCGCCTCTAGGCTCATGGGATTCGAGAGCATCAAGCTAATGTACGATGACGATCCCAAGCTGAAATGCGTTCGTGACGCAATCTTGAGTGGCCGAAGGGTTGAGAAATATCAGTGGCACGATGGCTACCTCTTCAAGAATGGGAGGGTTTGTGTGCCAGTGTCATCATGGAGAGAGCTCTTGGTTCGAGAAGCTCACTCCGGTGGACTGATGGGGCACTTCAATATCGACAAAACTCTTGGTATCTTGACCGAGCAGTTCCATTGGCCCAAAATGCGACGAGATGTGGAAAAGCTTTGCAACGCTTGTCTCGTTTGCAAGAAAGCTAAATCGAAGTCCAGCCCTCATGGTTTGTACACCCCGTTACCTGTGCCTGATCGACCTTGGGTTGATATATCCATGGATTTTGTCTTGGGGTTACCGAGGTCGGGGGGAGGACATGATAGCATCTTCGTTGTGGTTGATCGATTTTCAAAAATGGCTCACTTTATTCCTTGCAAAAAGTGTGATGATGCACAGCATGTAGCTACATTGTTTATTTCTAATGTTTTGAAATTGCATGGTGTACCTCGTACTATTGTGAGTGATCGGGACACAAAATTCTTGAGTCATTTTTGGAAATATTTGTGGGGTGCCCTCGGCACAAAGCTACTATTCTCGACGTCTCACCATCCTCAGACTGATGGACAGACCGAGGTAGTAAACCGAACCCTGGGATCGTTGCTTCGAGCAATGACCAAAGGCAAGGTTGGGAACTGGGCTGATCGTTTGCCCATGATGGAGTTTGCATACAATCGAACGGTGCATCGAATGATTAACTTGACCCCGTTCGAATGTGTGTATGGTTTTAATCCTTTAATTCCACTTGATTTAACCCCACTGCCTCGAGATTCTGTTCTTGATTTTGAAGGTACTCGACGAGCAGCTGCTTTGAAAGAGTTACATGCGAAGGTGAAGAAGAACCTCGAGGACGCCTATGCAAAGGTTGCCTTAAAGAAAAACAAGGGGCGTAAAAAGATGGAATTAAAGAAGGGAGATTGGGTTTGGGTTCACTTCCGAAAGCAACGTTTCCCGAACCTAAGGAAAGGAAAGTTGGCTCCTCGAGGGGATGGTCCATTTCAAGTGCTGAGCAAAATAAACAACAATGCTTATGTTATCGACCTCCCAGGTGAGTATAATGTGTCCAACACTTTCAATGTTGCTGATTTAGCTCCTTGTGCTGTAGGTCCAGTATCAAAAATAGAGGATGAGTCGATTTCGAGGACGAAATCCTCTCAAGAAGGGGAGGATGATGCAGCTCAAAGTGCTGATCAAGGACTCGATGACAATCAACCGAGGAGGCCTTCACCGAAGGCAATGACTGATCTACCGGGGAGGCCAATCACCCGAAGCCAAGCAAAGCTGCTCCATGACATGCACGTTCAGCTGACCATGATAGGAAGAAGCATGAGTTCGGAAAGGGTATTGCAAGGTGCTGAAACCAAGGGCTACATCTTCAAAATTGAGCCCGAGGACAAGGTTACCGAACAGCAGCTCTTGGCCCCGGGCAGCACAGAACCGAACACAACAACATGTGTTCGAAGCTAAGCCAGCGCCCGATGAGGAGTGCGTTCGAGCAGACATTCGAGAACCGAAGCCAAGGCTGACCGAAGTCAAAAACTGCCGAACACATTTTAGTTCAGCCCTGCGTGGCTTATTATTATTGGTCACTTGTGACCCTTCTACTAGTTTACCCTTAGTATTTCCTATATAAACCTTATTCCCTTACATTGTAAGTAGCTAGTTTTTGAATATTAATGAATTGAATGAAAGTGCCGAGCACATTTCTTCTTGTCTCCATCGTGTGCAAACCCCGGTGAGGGCTTTTATGGACTTGTGGCTTTCGGTTAATCCGATTGAACATTCCTCTTTGATCATTCAGTTTGCAAGGAGCAATGTTCTCTTGAGGATTGTTGCATAGTTAGGGTGATTCTTGTATCCCTTTCGATCGAGCTTTGAGACAGGTTCCTCACTGTTCTTTCGAAAGAAGCAAGTTTTGTCTTGCTTCTATCTTTTACATTCTTGTTCTTCTTCCGCGTTTGTGCCTAGCATTCCCTTCGGGTTTGCATTGCACCAGTTAGCACAGCCACTCAATAACCGCTTTGTCCTTTGGTTTCATTGCCAAACGATCCCACTCTATTCAATAAGTAGAAAAATATATCAAATTAGGCTAAAGGCTTCATTCCTCACATCTTAGGGCAATTCGGTTAGGAACCTGATACCCTATTGGCATACGCAATACGCAGGCCAGGCCTATATACAGGGTTTAAGGTCACACAACCAAACTCCAAATAAATTACATTTATATGTTGCCCATAACTCACTGAGTATGAATATATATTCAATTCCATTATCGGGGTCCATTTGACCCTTTAAACTATTAATTGAACTTATTAGGACGATGTCTAATATCTTAATTTTTACCATAAAAATATATTCAAACACACGTAATAAACTCAAATAATATATTAGGATCATTACCTGAATGTTTCAGGGTGAAAATTCTACTTTTCTCCGGCCTCTTTTCTCATTTTCTAGCATTTTTTTCCATTTCTGCGCCATTTTTTTTTCTCTGCTTCTAATCGTTTTGTTACTGTTTTCATACTTATCATATGCTCATATATGACCAGCATATATGCACCGCCATTCAATTTTTAAGTTTTGTCGTTTCCTTTTTTTTTTTTTTTTTTTTTTTATCTTTTCTTTTCGCGATGAAAATTAAAACGGAATCCTACGATATTCGAAATAATTCCAACTTTTGCATACAAGTTATAAAAAAAATATATGTAACCTACTCGCGAAGGCGAATCTCAAATTGGACTCCCGAAACTCAAGATGCGAATTTAAATAGAAAAAGTCAAATTATTTAACTTTCGGCATTTTAGCGGAAACTAGCCGAACAACATCGAAATTCACTTTCGAAAGTTTACAAAAATCACAAATAATTCTACGAACCTAACGGCGCTTTCGAATTTCGAATCGGAGCTCATTCGGCAAAAACCGAGCTCGAAAATCTCTTTTTAATATTTATCGTCAATAAAAACTGAAACCTTCTTCAGATGCCTACCAAACGAGGTCTGATTTTGCTCAAATTTTACAGACAGGTTCTACTGGACATTACGAATATTTTAAAATTATCGGCACGCCAATCGGAGTCCTAACTTCCGAAACGACTGACCGAGGTCGTTTCATTCTCCTCCACTTAAACTCTCGTTCGTCCTCGAACGAGCCTAAGTCTGAAGCAAGATTCACGCTGATAACAAAAGAATTTGCACAACCTTCATTAACTATCCCACAGAATTTTTTTCATGATTAAAAAATTAAAATTATAACATACATATCGAACTCTTGGATAAAAACATAGCTGGATAATATTCTAACACCATTGCCCGAGCTTATTCTGACTACACTGAGCCTTCCTCGATCACGAGAGGAGAGTTCTACATTTTCGAAACAAATCTACATGAACTCTTAATGGATTAACATGATTCAGCCGATAATTACCTCTTCGATATACCTTTCGATATAGAACGGTCGATGGAACTAAGAATTAGCTTACGCTTCAGCAACGCCTTAGAGATTTAATATTATGATTCGGTATCAATTGGAGGAAGACTCCTCCACTTAAAGCATAAACTCATACAACTAATTTGAATAGAAATAGTCATCCTCGCACAACCTGCTGGATTAAAGAAGACCTAGCTAAAAGCTGAACGTAGGCAGACCTAAACTACAAAACTACCCTTTCGAGTTGCCAACTAGCTGCAACTCTCGAGTTTACAACTCTATACCTTTGCCGTAAACATCACCGCCCGATGGATGGTACTTCTATATAAAAATTTCGGCAGAGTTTCCCCTGAAACTGGATGATCCGCAAAACAGAACCAACGCTATACTATACACGGGAATGGATACCCGGATAAACTGATAACATAAACATGTTAAACGGATAACAAGATGAGACAACTGGACCAAAACAATAATATGCTTCCAAAACAATAATATGCTTACCCGGCCACAATAACACGTACTCTGGCTCAACACAGGGAACGTCACAAGCGGCTACCAATTGCCCAAGCTCGCTAGTGCCGGACGAAGAAGAAATAGAAATGGATCGAGGATAGAAATAATTAGAACTTGGAGAAGCTCATCTTCTTATTTACTTGGCCACCAGAGCTAGATTACTTCCGAGTTAAGCTAGCCAAAGAACCGTAATTGAAGAAATAGACATTAAATGAGCTTTATGGAACAACATTCATGCCAATTTGACCTCCCAATAAAAATAAAACTCTGACAATTTACCAGAAACTCTTTTTATAACTAAGACAAGCTCATAGAATAACATGACTCTACTAGAATCTCGAACCAAGAGAAGACACAGAGATCGAGCATTACTTACTAGCCACTTTATACCGGAAGAAACAACGACACTTCCTGATGGTGACGAATAAGAATCCCATCATCCTACCAACACTAATTTTCAAGGAGAGAGGTAAAATGAATTGACATAATAACACAAGGTGGCATAACAGGATGCCAAGCAGGCAATAGCAATACTCACCGTCAAATCTCTCATATTTATATCAGATAAACTAGTAGGGTCATCATAAATGCCAGAAATAAATCATATTAGAAGCTCACCCCTCTACCGCAATAGATTCTTAATAAAAATGACATCCAAGGAAACCATCGAAACATGATAAGATACACCATTTCCAAATCGATCGGAAGAATCAAAGCTTACACACATTTGAGAGAAGAAGAAATACTCGGGTCTACTACATCGGATGCCTCAGCATCCTGCCAGACTGGCAGTTCATAAAACTACCTCCGCGGCTGAGCTGAGCCACTACCCTGACAATGACTTTCTAGAGAACCACTGCCACTACACGCTCAACCTCTACTGGATGGTGGCATTTCTTTTGCTGATTGAGATCTAAATGAAATACCTGCGACTGTGAAGGTGCCAGATGACGAGAGAAAGAGCGGCTGCCTACTTGTTGGAGTAAGGGAAAACTCCTCAAAGGATAGCCAGACTCACGATAATGATACCACCTTTTCCCTGAAAAATGGAAGCTGGACAGATTGTTGATAGCTATAAAGAAAAAAAACTGGGTCTGATATTGACGAACTATTATGCACACTAAGAATCACGTGACACAAGCTGAGATAACCTGAAAGGTGACCTCCCAAAATACCAGAACTCTTACCTCCAAATGAGGTACCATGGTTGCCCACCAGGGCCGTGGGATCTCCTACTTTCCCGCTCTAACTCTTCCCGCTCTAACTTATGGTATGCCTAATACCTTTGAGCAATATTAACAACGACATCAAATGAAGTCCCAACCTCAATTTCTTTTTTTTTTCGAGCCATCTGGGATCTCAAGGAAGGAGAAAAGTCATCAATAAATCTTTGAATCTCTCGAAAGACTAGTTCTAATGCATATTCAGCCATTTTATACAATTCAATCTCATATTCTGAAACCAATAGGTTAACCAACAGGCTACCCTGTCTAATCCACTCAAACTGGCAACACTTTTCATCTCGCTCGCTAGTCGAAAGGAACTTTTCCACGAATCTAAAAGAAAAATCGAATCAAGTTAACTAATAAGAGAGCGGCCCACCAATTCAAGGCTGGACCCTGAAACTGGAAAGAAGCATAATCAACACAGTGCTGCTTGATATAATCAAGAGTCTGAAGGATACGCTGACATCATTTTATTTTAAAAAATCACGAGGTTAATCTGATGCATTGCTTAAGAATATCGGAAGGTTCAACCGCGTAAAATAATGCAACCTCTTCGGACGCTCGGACCGAGCCATTGCTTAGGCTAACTAACCGGCCAGAATAACTAGAGGCACAACACATGTTGTCTCCGGAACATAATTCACTGCAGCAATATTAAGAGCCGGAAAAGGAGCTCCCTGAGACAGAACGTCTACACATGCGGCAACCTGATAGGCTGTCTAGCGAATGATAGGTTTTTAAGGTATCTGTGTCACCAAGATTCTCGTGAAAGCATCGTAGAGAGCCAAGGGAACCACAAGGCCCTGCTCTCTTGCCCATCGCGAGCTCGTACATCCGAAACTAGATTTCAGCACGATCAAAAACTCTCGGGACTTCGTCAGTGCTAGCCCTAGGCTAGACCGCTTCGTCTTGAACTCATACCGTTTGCTGATTTGTCGCACGAGGGTTCACGATTACCATGAAAGAATTAACAAAAATACTTTTGCATCCTAGACCGACGCACGATCAGAAAAGAAGGAAGTGAAACTTCCTAAATGCCATCATAGCCCCTCGTAGATAAGTACGGACGTCTACGTACCCATCAGCGAGACTCTATTAGACACTGTCTTAGTCTGGATAGACTCTAAGCTGGGCTCTGATATCAACTGACACGACCCGGAATCCGGCTAGGCCGTGCGGGCACCCGACATCTTCCCCTAGACCCGTCGGGCGAACCCTTACCAATTAAATTAGGAAAATAAATATAATCCAATTCATAAATAAAAACAAGACTTAGAAAAAGCACAGACATACTGATACCTCTAAGCTGTACAAAAGAAATTACAGCTGACTACCCAACATATTAGGTTTAGGGCTATCCAGACTACACATCTAAGAATACAAAAGAAGACAAATACCTCCTGAAGGGAGCAAAATGCAACTAAAATAACAACCAATAAACTGGTGGCCATCCGGAATAAAAGCCGGCGCACCCTGACAGCTGAAGTCGTCTTCGCTCCTTCACAACGTGGCGAACTCAATCCTGGAGCGAACCTGCCGAAACGAAATAGATAGACAAGAAACAAACAACAAACAAGGGTGAGTCAAAGGACTCAATAAGTGGGGCAGACTAGCCACCTCAAAGAATAGGATAGCTAGCCAGGGAGAAAAGAAACAGATAAACAAAATTCCTCTTATTTAAATTATGAAAAGGCAGAGCCAAATAATAACTAGAAACACGTATGGAATCACAAATTCATTAAAACCAGGAACGTAAGATAGCCAGAACATATAGGTATCTCGAACATATAAACAATCAGAAATACATCCTGTTGCGGCGTGCAACCCGATCCATATATTCATACTGTCGCGGCGCGCAACCCTATCCATATATTTATACCTTTGCGTGCAACCCGATCCCCGCAACTGAGAATACGAGCAAGAAATACAGAGGCAGACTGAAATATGTCCACAATATGGTATACATACCGCACACACAAAACAGAGCATGATAGTCACACAATCAGTCCTGACTTGGTATCTAACAAAATGTAGGGAATTGGAGTTGTCCAATTCTAGTATCGGATATGAGGAGGTAAGACTTTTTGTACCCCTCCTTTATGTATTTCACTTTTAAATTCTAATTTACGGGCAGGGGTCAATGCCTAACCCCCCACCATAATGGTGATCTTTACCAAAAAAAAAAAAAAAAAGACTTGGATTTGAAACCAGACTGTGCTTTCGCATCAACTGTTTATGGAGGCTCTACTGGCGTTTTATCTCAGTTTGTTAGAGCTGAAAGCTTGGTTTGAGGATCAGACAATATTCCATTTTTATGCTTGCTCTATTCGGATTATCTTTGAAAAAGAGCTAGCATTGGAAGGACTGAATCCAGGTGCACAAATCAAGCTGATTGACTTTGCTCATGTTTATGAAGAAAAGAGGTCATTAGTCACAACTTCTTGGGTGGTCTCTACTCATTGATAAAAGTTCATTTCTGAAATTCTTGCTACTCCTAATGGGCTGTTGTTATGTATATGATTTCATAATGTATCTATTGTATTGTACTTTATGTTTTGTTGAGTTCAACGTTTTGATAGATTATATTGTTTGCAGTCGTTTCATGATATAACATACTAATAAATGAAGAATGAATTTACAATATTGCCAAGAAAATAATAAGATACGGGATAGAGTTACTATGAAAAAGTTAAGATAAATGATAATATATTAATGGAAAGAAGAGAGAAAAAAGACACGGTAACGGCGCGATCACACCAATCGGTCATTACATAAAATGAGCTTTTCATCATTATGTAACGACGGACTAACGATACGATACAATAAAACTTTAAAGTAACAATTAATATAAACATTATTTTATAGTAACAATACGGTAACAGTACGATACGGTACAACTGATAACAACCATCTAAACAAGCCAATACCAAACAAAGTCTAATTTTTGTTTTTGATTTTTCTCAGTTCTTTTTTTCCTTTCGATTTTTCTGGGTTATTCGATTTTTGCTTGGTACCCCAGCGATTATATGGTAGATAATATTTATCAAATTTTAAAATTTTCACTGATAAAATAGTTATTTGTATATATTCATGTAAGATATGACACTCTAATTTATAGGTATGTCCTTGCTTTTGCTTACTGTATTAAAAAATAATTGACACACAGATATAAAGCCTTAAAAAAATGACGTGCCTGACACTCTAATTCAATACGAGACAGAAGCAAAGAGAAATGACATCGGTATAAAATATTTATGCACGACAATGACGTAGTAAAATATTTTTGGGTTGGGTAGAATAAGAATAATGGGTTAAGAAATTAGATTAATAAATGAAAAATTAATTAAAAAAATTATTTTTAATTAATGATGCCACATCATTTTTTCGGCAAGTTTTAAACAAAATCCGGTTTGAGTAACTTTGTTGTAGACCGGAGCAAAGTTGAGTGACTTTTGGGTAACAAATAAAACAAAAATGACTTTGTGGTAATGAAACAATAGTTCAGTGACTACCGGTGAAATTAACCTGTTGTTTGCTATATTTCTTACCCCTTCTTTGAGAAATGAATTTATATCCCATTTAAACATTTATAAGTTGCAATTAGAACTATGCAATCATGCACTAATTAAACAGGAGTGTAGAGGCTTTTCATGCTTCGTGCGTGCTTACAAATATACTTTAATACCACTATATTTATCTCGTTTGTACAAACAAAAGATCATTTCCTACAAACAAAAGATCCTTTCCTACTCTACTGATATGATTTATATTGAGTACAGGCAATTAAGATTATATAGTTCCAAAAGTTGCGAAGGTCCTGAGTTCGACAAATAGTACTTTATTACCAATGCATAACTTCTTTAGTGCCAATACAGATCAATTGGACCTCAAAACGGGTAACAGACGCGAGGGTAAAAGGAGGAAAAAAAAAAGGAACCATCAGTGAATGACCAAGAGAGAGGTATTTTAGATTCACTCATCCTTTTCTAGTTTTTGAATAATTTTGTAGTACTTGCTTGTATCCCCTGGTTTAACCTTTTGTTAATGATGACTTGTCTTCGATGGATAATATCATTGTTTTGCAGTTGCTTTAATCTGAATTGTGTTTGCATTTTGAGTTGCCTCAATGGCCATGTGCTGATTTTTTCTAACACTTGAATTATTTTTTTTGCAACCTTTTCAATGATGCCAAAAGAGGGAAGAGTAAGTTGATTTTGCGTGAACTTTATACCTAATTGAAAATCTGATCCTTAATGATAAAATAAGTCTCTACTGATTATTTTTTAGTTTCAAGTTGTACTTCAGGACATTAAGGATATGCAGCTACGCTTATGAGTTTGTCATCATCAAAAAGGGGGGAAATGTTAGCTTGGATAAGCTTGAAGTTTTGACTGATGACTAAGGAACAGATCCAAATGACATGTTCCTTTGAATCACTGCAGCTGAATGGATAATTCATGCAAAATCATTTAAGCTGAAATATTATCAATTATCCTAAGTCTAATATTTATCTTGATAATTATGCAGGTCTAAACGTGATATGAAAAGATTGCATAAACAGTCGATAAGGGCTAAAAGATTTCGGGTAATCAAGTGAAGAGTTTAAGTAGGACTCAAACTCTTGGAAGCTTTGGAGTTCTAATTACCCAGGACCTCTTGGTTGCTGAAGCTATAAAACCAGGAGCACTTCAGCTATTGAGGTGTGCACAAATACAGAGAGAATCGAGTCTTAGCATTGAAAGAGTTTAATCGTATTTGTGTAATCAGTAAGCTACATGGAACTAAGTAAGAACTTGTTCCTTAGATTGAGTCTTGTAAAAGTTCAGTTTTAGTTCAACTGTAGTAGGTACTAATAGAGTTGTATCATTTCATTTCAAGTCGTGTACTTGAGAAACTTTACTGATCGTGAAAGGGGTCACTAGAGGATTAGAGTTAGTCCTAGGTTAGTAAGAAGGTAGTCTTGTAACCAAGTGAGTCTTTTACATAGTGAAGTTGAAATCCTACTTGGAAGAGTAGGTCGTGGTTCTTGATCCCGAGTTCAAGGGGTTTTTCCACGCTAATATTGGGTGTTCATTTACTTACAGTTTTAATTCCGTATATAATAAATTTAAGGAACACGTTTAAGGAACTGGTCTTTAAAACAGTAAAGTGTTGTATCTTGGAAAATAATATTCTTTTTTTATTGTTTGCCTATCGAGCTATTAGCCACTAAAAAGTTCTTTTCAGCAAGTCAAAGAATACTGAAGTTTTGATTTTTAATACTGTCCTTGTACGAGGATTAAGGTATGTATAAAGTTACACAATTGGTTGGCTAATATTATTATAATTAGAAATCTAATCCGTATCGAAGATAAAGGTAGGTACCTACTACTTTGATTAGTGCCATCGTTTCTTGGAGTACATGCTGGCATATTTTCATACTCCTTGTGCTCTTATACTCTCTCGACATTTTGGTTGTCATGTTTATTCACTCTTGCAACTCTCTCAACATTTTGGTTGTCATGTTTATTCACTCTTGCAAGAAGTATATTGGTCTCTCTGAACAGTAACATATACAGCTTAATATGAGTTTTCAGGTATTGGCATCTTGGCTTTCCAATGCAATGAATTTTGGAAGGAACACAATAAATAATTTGCATAGAGATTGAGTCGAGAAACACCTCTTATTGAAAACTAATAAAAGAAAAGTTGTATTTTGGAGGAAGTAGTTAATTTTAATGAGAAATTCAAGGGGTTTTTATTTATTACCTTAATTGATGATTGCCTTGTCCGGTCAGTTATTTCTAGGGGTGGCAAATGAGGGATTGGCCAATTGGGTTGAATTTGGGCGGGTTGAAAATGGCTAGCCGGTAGAGCAAAAATGGGTCATAAATCCAATCCGTCCATATTTCATATGGGTAAAAAATAAGTTGAGTGATTAATGGGTAGGTTGAATATGAGTTAACCCATTAGTATGATGGTATGGGAATCTTTCTTTTTGTTGGAAAAAAATGTCTCACCCATTCCAATTCGTTTTGAGTCTTGTTAATATTTCCTGTCCCCATAATTAATATGCTCAAACTGATTAATCAAATTTTGTCACAAAGCAGGGGTGTATAAACATTATTGTTATATTAATAACTTTTATTATATTAAAAAAATTGGTCCGATCTTTAGTTTTGCCTAAAGTATGTAGTTCACTAAGTTTTTAGCATTTGGATATACTTATAGTTTATAAATTCATATTTTTCATATTATATTACTTTCTTTATTATATAATAAAATCAGCTTAGTAATTACAGTGATGCAAAATTTGATTTATTACACTAAGCAAAATGCAAGGGAGGATGTTCTCATTTATTAAAATTTAAAAAAAGAAAAGAAAGAAAGATGAATTGAGCTGCATTGTCCAAGAATACAAAATTAATAATCACCAATCATAGAGTACTGGTACCTTTTCTCATTAGAGAAAACATAAAAGTGAAGACACGAAAGCAGAACAAATTCCAAATCAGAGGAAAGAATACAACCCAGATTCAACCCACACTCAAAACCTATTTTTTACCCATTTTATGATGGGTTGAAAATGGATTGACCCATATTAAGAAATGGGTGGGTCAAATTCGGGTTCATTATGGGCGATTGGGCGGTTTGGGCGGGTTAATCCAATATGGGTTAAAATTGCCACTTTTAGTAATTTCTGTTAAATATTCGTACCATTTTAATGTAATTGTTGTTGTTGATTGTTGCCTCAGTGACTCAATTTTTACAGTTTAGTTGTTTAATATTGTTATTAATCCTCAGTATAAATCTCATTATGCCTTTTTAATTGGTCTATCTTACTATAAAAGCATTAAGTCCTAAAATAATACTCCTTCCGTCGGACGGCAAAGGAAAGATCAGGCCGCGTATTCATCAAATAGTTCAACTTGCCAAGAAGTCTCTGATAAATGGTTGGATCAGCCAAAAGAGAGCCTGAAGCAGCACTAAGCTTAGTGGATGGATCCAGAGGAGAGGATACAACAGATAAGTGATTACAGTTAAATTCTTCCAATAATTCAACTGTATATTTTCTTTGATATATGATAAACCCATGCCGTTCTCGTAAAATTTCCAAGCCCAGAAAATAATGAAGACCACCAAGGTCTTTAATCTTGAACTCTGCATCAAGAAATAGCTTAAGAGTAGAAATCTCCTCGGGATTATCCCCGGTAACCAATATATCATCAACATAGACAGCTACGATAGTAATAGAAGTGCCAGACCTTTTAAAAAATAAAGAATAGTCATTTAAAGAGGATGAAAATCCTTTGAAGGTCAAGGCAGTAGTGAGTTTAGCATACAACTGCCGGGAAGCCTGTTTGAGGCCATATAAGGACTTCCTGAGCCTGCAGACCTGAGTAGGATTAGGAGAAGTAAAACCTGTAGGTACTTTCATATAAACCTCCTCCTGTAGGTCACCATGAAGAAAGGCATTATTCACATCTAATTGTGAAATTGGCCAGCCTTTCTTGATAGCAATAGCCATAAGACACCTGATGGTTGTCATCTTGACAACTGGTGAGAAAGTTTCTGTAAAATCTACTCCCTCTCTCTGAATATCACCTCTGACTACCAACCTTGCCTTGATCTTTCAATGGACCCATCAGACCTGTGCTTAACCTTGTAGACCCACTATGAAAACACGTATTCCGCTCTTGGAATTGTGCTAAGACAATTCCTTAGTTCATACGTCTTTAAATTTCCTATAAGCTCATCTAAAGACAAGGTGGTCAGATCCTTACTTTCTATGATAGCACAAGCTTTGATTTCCCAAGAATCTGGAAGAACCCTAGTTAGGATCTTTTCTACTCTATCTTCCACAGTTAAAACCCTTCCAAAGGAAATAAGTTCAGATGCAATGGCATTGAATCTAGTATACATTTCAGAGATTGATTCTTCTTCTTTCAATTTAAAACTTTCATATTCAGCAAAAAGAAGTGTACCTCTAGACCTTTTTACCTGACTTGTTCCTTCATGTGCAACTTGTAGAGCATCCCAAATTTCCTTTGCAGTGGTATACCCTCTGATTCTAGTGCACTCGTCAGGGCTGAGTCCACTAACAAGTCACTTCCTAGCTTTTGCATTCTTTTCCCATTGCCTTATGTCTTCAGCATTGCATTCTTTCCTGGTTTTGGGAACATCATTTCCCTCAGCATCCTTCTTCATTGGAATCATAGGACCTTCAGTCACTATGTCCCATAATTCATAGTCTTCAGCTTCAAGATGATCACGCATCCTTTCCTTCCACCATGAATAATATTTTCCATTGAACAAAGGAGCTCTGACCATTGACTGACCCTCACTATTCTCTCGTGATGTACTCATATAATCCTAGGTGTTACCCTTTTCAAGGATAACCTGCTCTGATACCAATTCATAATTCCCAAGATACACCATTTTGCTGTTTTAAGGACCAGTTCCTTAAAATGTGTTCCTTTACTAAGTTATGTGCGGAATTCAAACTATAAGTAAATGGACACCCAATATTAGCTTGGAAAAACCCCTTGAACTCGGGATCAAAAAACCACGACCTACTCTTCCAAGTAGGATTTCAACTTCACTATGTAAAAGGACTCACTTGGTTAAAAGACTACCTTCTTACTAACATAGGACTAACTCTAATCCTTTAGTGATCTCTTTTCATGATCAGTGAAGCTGTGTCAAGTACTCGACTTGAACTGAAAAGATATAACTTGATTTTGCCTACTACAGTTGAACTAAGACTGAACTTTTACAAGACTCAATCTAAGGAACAGGTTCTAACTTAGTTCTACTGTAGCTTACTGATTACACAAATAGGATTATGACTCTTTTATGCTTTGCTCGATTCTCTCAGTATTTGTGCATGCTTCAATGGCTGATATGCTCCACGTTTTATAACTTCAGCAACCAAGAAGTCTTGAGCAATTAGAACTCCAAAGCTTCCAAGAGTTTGAGTCCTAATTGAACTCTTCACTTTAAGCATCCGAATCTTTTAGTCCTTATCCATTATTTATGCAATCTTTTCATATCACGTTTAGACCTGCATAATTATCAAGATAAATATTAGTTTAAGGATAATTAACAATATCTCAGCTTAAATGATTTTGCATGAATTATCTATTTAGCTGCAGTGATTCAAAGGAACACGTCCTTTGAATCCGTTCCTTAATCATCAGTCAAAACTCCAAGCTTATCCAAGGTAACACAGGTAAACGTGGACTGACTTGGTTCTTTTGTAAGGATTGAGACGGTTTGATTGGTGTAAACTATCACATGTATCCGCATTGTCGTGTGTTTTTGTACTGCTAGGGGGGGTATTGGGTGGGTCCCCTTTTAGATCTGATTGGGACTTTACCGAGGTAGGTAGATGGAAAGGTTGATTTCTTTTGTTTGTTTGGCTTTCCTCTATTATTTGTTTATGTTGCACGTTTTCGGTTGGCAACGAATGTTGTCCTATTGTTATACCTTTGTTTTTCCTTGTATTATCCCTTTCCTTTAAAACTAAATCTTTTTGATTTTCCTCAACGACTTTTGCTTTTCCTTTGTCTTTATTTTCCTTTTTTTTTTTGTATTGAATATTTTCTGATAAACTATTGATACCAATATTCTCAGATTTTTTGGTTTCGTTTATTTCCGAATTGCTAAACTTTTGACTCAGTATTTTCACTATTTTTGTACCCTCTTCTCTTATGCTATCCTATTTTTTACTCACTGATTTTTTACTCTCTGAATTTTTACTATCATCATTTTCATTCTTTTTCCTCTCTTCTTTTTTTTTTCTCTCCTGACTTTGACTTTCAACAACTGGTTGGGTGTGTTTACCTTGTACATTGTGATGATTGGTTTCTTGTGGGCCTTCAAAAGGTCCCATATTTTGTTGGAATTTTTCTTCATTCTTGTGGCCTTTATCCGTCATGCTGTGCGTAGTATTTCCATGCTCCCTTATTCAGCTGGATCCTGTATACTTGTGACTATTTTTTTCCCTTTCGTAATTGACAGTTTGCCATTGACTATGATCTAAGGGTGGTTTAGAAGAGGATGGGGTATTGTTTCCTTTTTCTCCTTGAGCTTCTGTTTTTGATTGATTTTTCAGAGCACATTGATAGTACAAGTGTCCTAAGTATCCACAATGTTTGCATAGTATTGTACTTTCCTCATATTGAATCTTTTGTAAATGGTTTCCTATGAGTAGGTCTTTAGGCATTGGTTTGTTCATGGGCGCTAAAACACATAGTCTAGCATACCTTCCTCTGCTAGCTTGTACCGTGCAGTTGTCGATTTTTATAACTTCTCCTATTGATGATCCTATTTTATGTAAAAAGGAGAGGTCATAATATTCTGTCGGGAGTTCTGGCAATCTAGCCCAAATAGAGGCATAACTAGGTTGTTTTTTCGGTTATGGAGAATTTTGGTTTCCATTTTTTAACTAGGATGTATTCTCCACTGATGAACCATAGGCCTCTGAAGAGGGCTTTCTGATAGTTTTCAACTTTTTGAAAGCGTATAGCGTAATAATCTTCCCCCAAATCTATCATAGTAAGGTCTTCAGTTGGTTTCCAAATAAATTGTAAGCGCGATCTAATTAAGTTATAACCTATTTTTTTTCCTAAGACTTTAAGTATGATGGTTTGACTCCATGGCGAGTAAAGTCGTTTTTTTTTTCATTAGAAGATATGGAAATAAAGTGCGGGTGATTTAAGGAGTTGTCATTTTCTTCTGTGAGATCGAAAAAGTCAAGGTTTTTCTTTGTTTGAGGTGTGTTACTAGCGTGTGAATCTCCTGAGGAAGACATTAGAGTATCGCGAAAACTTACTGGCTCTTTTTCTTTGTCTTCCATATTGGATTCTTTGGGCTTGTTGTTGCTTCTGTCCATTTGGTCCATCTCTTGATTTGTCATTTTGATTTCCATTTCAGCCAGATTTGTCATGATTTTATGTGGTAATTTGATCGTAAAGAAATAGTAAGCAAATTATCTTATCTTGAAAAAATTTTCCTAGAGAGAAGGTGGAGCATTTTCTCTCTACTCTCTCAGTTATTAGTCATTAGATATAGCCCCTAACACAGATCATGACAAATTCTTTCTTTCTTAAGAACATAGATTAACTACAATATTTCTTTTTTTGTGGAAAACACGTGGAAAGCACCTTTCCAAAAAAAAATAAGTATTTTCAATAAAAGAAGTAACTTGTAGTGTCTAAGAGTGATTTAAAAGATGACCAGCTCAAATCCTTTGGGAACTTTTCCTTCTAGCTGCCGCCAAGCCCGACTTCATGCTCTTCTCTCAAGTTTAATTCTGCAAGTTTCATTCATATAGGTTTTGAGTTGAACCTCATCGAAAAATTGATTCTCCGTAAAAATTCAACTGTGTGAACAAGTGTATTGGTTTAGTTCAAAATCAGACAAAATACTATTTATCCCACCTTAGTGTCTAACTAAGGTACAACAAGTGCAACTGTTAGCTTGGATAAGCTTGGAGTTTTGACTGATGATTAAGGAACGGATTCAAAGGACCTGTTCCTTTGAATCACTGCAGCTAAATAGATAAATCATGCAAAATCATTTAAGCTGAGATATTGTTAATTATCCTTAAACTAATGTTTATCTTGATAATTATGCAGGTTTAAACGTGATATGAAAAAATTGCATAAATAATGGATAAGGGCTAAAAGATTCGGATGCTTAAAGTGAAGAGTTCAATTAGGACTCAAACTCTTGGAAGCTTTGGAGTTCTAATTGCTCAAGACTTTTTGGTTGCTGAAGCTATAAAACGTGTAGCATATCAGCCTTTGAAGTGTACACAAATACTGAGAGAAATCGAGCAGAGCATAAAAGAGTCATTATCTTATTTGTGTAATCAGTAAGCTACAGAGAACTAAGTTAGAACCTGTTCCTTAGATTGACTCTTGTAAAAGTTCAGTCTTAGTTCAACTGTAGTAGGCATAATCGAGTTGTATCTTTTCAGTTCAAGTCGTGTACTTGACACAACTTCACTGATCGTGAAAAGAGATCACTAAAGGATTAGAGTTAGTCCTAGGTTAGTAAGAAGGTAGTCTTGTAACCAAGTGAGTCCTTTTATATAGTGAAGTTGAAATCCTACTTGGAAGAGTAGGTCGTGGTTTTTTGATCCCGAGTTCAAGGGGTTTTTCCATGCTAATATTGGGTGTCCATTTACTTACAGTTTGAATTCCGCACATAACTTAGTAAAGGAACACATTTTAAGGAACTGGTCCTTAAAACAGTAAAGTGGTGTATCTTGGAAATTATCATTTGGTATCAGAGCAGGTTATCCTTGAAAAGGTTAACACCTATGATTAGATGAGTACATCACAAGAGAAAGTTGAGGGTCAGTCAATGGTCAGAGCTCCTTTGTTCAATGGAAAATATTATTCATGGTGGAAGGAAATGATGCGTGATAATTTTCAAGCTGAAGACTATGAATTATGAGACATAGTGACTGAAGGTCCCATGATTCCAATGAAGAAGGATGCTGAGGGAAATGATGTTCCCAAAACCAGGAAAGAATGCAAAAGCTAGGAAGTGGCTTGTTGGTTGACTCAGCCCTGACGAGTGCACTAGAATCAGAGGGTATACTACTGCAAAGGAAATTTGGGATGCTATACAAGTTGCACATGAAGGAACAAGTCAGGTAAAAAGTTCTAGAGGTACACTTCTTTTTGCTGAATATGAAAGTTTTAAAATGAAAGAAGATGAATCAATCTCTGAAATGTATACTAGATTCAATGCCATTGCATCTGAACTTATTTTCTTGGGAAGGGTTTTAACTGTGGAAGATAGAGTAGAAAAGATCCTAAATAGGGTTCTTCCAGATTCTTGGGAAATCAAAGCTTGTGCTATCATAGAAAGTAAGAATCTGACCACCTTGTCTTTAGATGAGCTTATAGGAAATTTAAAGATGTATGAACTAAGGAAAAAGGTTAAAAACATAGGAGTACCAGTTAAAACTGAACCTAATCTAGCCTTGACTGCTGCTGATAAGCTTATTGATGATAAGGAACTGGTCCTTATCGCTAAAAGTGTTCAAAAATATTTGATTAAGAAAAAGGGGATTAATGGACAGGGTAGGTCTTCTAACATGAAACAGGATGGAGAATGCTACAAATGTGGAAGCATGGAGCACTACATCAGCAAATGTCCAACCATGGAAGGAGAATGGAGGAAGAGATATATTGAGGAAAGGAAAAAGGCTAGGGAACAGGTCCGTAAGAAAAGTGGAAATCCCAAAGCAATGGTTGCAGGATGGCAAGATAGTGAGGATGAAGTATCTGATGATGATCTGGATGAGGATCTTGCTCTAATGGCTCTTGAAGACTCAGATAATGAAGAAGATGCTGAGGTATTTGTTTCTAAACTTAGACAAGATGTGAAAAGCATGTCAAGAGAGAAATTAGTGAAAGTATTTCATACTGTGTTAAATGAGTTTAAATCTCTAAGGGATGGCAACCATCAATTGCATGATGAAATTGATAGTTTAGGAGCAGAATACAAAGAGGCAGTAATTAAAAATGACTTTTTGAAAAGAAAGATTAGTATGCTTGAGGAGAGGTCCTCACACTTGAATCAACTGTTCAGGAATTAGAAAATGTTAAAACAGTTGAAAAGGGTAAAGGTATTTCTAATTCTCATCAGATCATTGCTGAAGAGAAACTTAAAGTCACAGTTGATGAATTGTGCAAAAAAGATGAGAAGATAAGATCTTTGGAAGAAGACTTGGTTAAAACAAAAATGGAGCTAGGAAAAACTGTAAAATGGAAAAAGTCTTCTGAAGCACTAGAATGGTTACAGAAAAATCATATTAGTAATAGGAAGGGTATTGGATTCATGAAAGCACAGTTTTCATCCAAATGGGATCCAAAGAGTAAGTACTTATCACTTCCTGAAAACTGGCTATGCACTCATTGTGGGAAAACTGATCACCGGAAAGAAAATTGCCAATCTTTAAAAACGGCTGCACAGAGGGACAGGTCCTATAAACCTGTTCAAAATTCTGTAAGAAAGAAAACTGTTCACACAAAGAAACCATTACCATTCTGGGCTAGGAGAGATCTGATTCATCCTTTTTCTAAAGGTTTGGGTTCTTAAAATTAACCCCTAGTTTTCTTTTGCAGGCTAGACTAAAGGAGAGGAACCAAAAATGGTACATGGACAGTAGTTGCTCAAGGCACATGACAGGACATAAGGAACTGTTTCTTTCACTCTCAGCCTTTCAAGGAGGAAGTGTTTCCTTCGGTAATGGTAAGAAAGGGAAATCATTGGCATTGGAAAGGTAGGTAGGTCTGATTCACATAGTATAGGCAATGTGTTTCTAGTAGATGGGCTGAAGCATTGTTTATTGAGTATATCTCAATTGTGTCACAAAGGTAATAATGTTAATTTCTCATCTACTGGATGCACTGTGACTAACCAAACTTCTGGAGAGATTATTGAAACGACCTCGGTCAGTCGTTTCGGAAGTTAGGACTCCGATTGGCGTGCCGATAATTTTAAAATATTCGTAATGTCCATTAGGACCTGTCTGTAATATTTCAGCTAAATCAGACCTCGTTTGGTAGGCAGCGGAAGAAGGTTTCAGTTTTTATTAACAATAAATATTAAAAAGAGATTTTCGAGCTCGGTTTTGCCGAATGAGCTCCGATTCGAAATCCGAAAGTGCCGTTGGGTTCGTATGATTATTTATGACCTTTTTGAACTTTCGAAAGTGGATTTCAATATTGTTCGGCTAGTTTCCGCTAAAATGCCGAAAGTTAAATAATTTGACTTTTTTCATTTAAATTCGCATCTTGAGTTATGGGAGTCCGATTTGAAATCCGCCTTCGCGAGTATCTTACATATATTTTGTATACCTTGTATGCAAAAGTTGGAATTATTTCGAATATCGAGGGTACCGTTTTAATTTTCATCGCGAAAAGAAAATAATAAAAAAGAAAAAGGAAAAAGACAAAAAATAAATAATGAAAGAGGCGGTGGGGGTCCCTAAGGACCAGATAGAACAGAAATGATCAAAACGAGCAGAAAACGAGAAACAAAACAGAGGGAAACGCGGGGAGGAAGAAAAATGCCAGAAAATGAGAAAAGGGACAGGAAAAAAGTAGAATTTTCACCCTGAAACATTCAGGTAATGATCCTAATATATTATTTGAGTTTATTACGTGTGTTTAAATATATTTTAACGGTAAAACTTGGAATATTAGACATCGTTTTAACAAGTTCAATTAATAGTTTGAAGGGTCAAATGGACCCCGATAATAAAATTGATTATATATTAATACTCAGTGAGTTATGGGCAACATATAAATATAATTTATTTGAGGTTTGGTTATGTGACCTTAAATTCTGTACATAGGCCTGGCCTGCGTATTGCGTATACGAATAGGGTATCAGGTTCTTAACCGGATTGCCCTAAGATGTGAGGAATGAAGCCTTTCGCCTAATTTGATATATTTTTCTGCTTATTGAGTAGAGTGGGATCGTTTGGCAATGAAACCAAAGGACAAGCGGTTATTGAGTGGATGTACTAACTTTGTAACAAGGTAAGTGTTTATATCCATTTCTTTGGAGGAACCTGGCCTCGTGGATTTTCTACCATGTGTTCCTTACGTGTGTAGCTGCCGATAAGCGTACTCATTACGCCTTAGCTTTGGATTTATATTCTATATTATATATTATGTCCTGTTATTGGTATTGCATTGAGAATCTGAGTATTGTACTTTGGTTGTGAGTTGGTATATACTTTCCAGCTGTCGATGAGAGTCCCGCGCTGGTGATGGGTTATTATTCATCATGTTGCATTCGTATGCACATTGCATCATATTGAGGGTAGGAGGATTCCGCCCTCGGAGCAGGAGGATTCCGCTCCATTGCATCATATTGAGGGTAGGAGGATTCCGCCCTCAGAGCAGGAGGATTCCGCTCCATTGCATCATATTGAGGGTAGGAGGATTCCGCCCTCGGAGCAGGAGGATTCCGCTCCATTGCATCATATTGAGGGTAGGAGGATTCCGCTCTCGGAGCAGGAGGATTCCGCTCCATTGCATCATATTGAGGGTAGTAGGATTCCTCCCTCGGAACAGGAAGATTCCGCTCTATTGCATCATATTGAGGGTAGGAGGATTCCGCCCCCGGAGCAGGAGGATTCCGCTCTATCTATTTGGCACATGTGACACCATTGCATCATACACCATTCATCCCATTTCATTGCACCGCGTGATGACTATTGTGTGACTATCGTGTTGTGTTTTATATATGCGGTATGTATACCGTATCTCAGTTTGCCTATATATTTCTGGCTCGTATATCGGGTTGCACGCCGCGACAGTATAAATATACGGATCGGGTTGCACGCCGCGACAGTATAAATATACGAATCGGGTTGCACGCCGCAACAGTATGAATATATGGATCGGGTTGCACGCCGCAACAGGATGTATTTCTCATTGTCGACATGTTCAGGATATCTATATGTTCTGTGTACCTTATGTCCCTGGCTGTTTATGATTCCATACGTGTTTTCAGTTATTATTTGGCTTTGCCTGTTTATAGTTTAAATAAGATCAATTTAGTTTATCTGTTTTTCTTCTTCCTGGCTAGCTATCCTATTCTTTGAGGTGGCTAGTCTGCCCCACTTATTGAGTCCTTTTGACTCACCCTTGTTTGTTGTTTGTTTCTTGTCTATCTATTTCGTTTCGGCAGGTTCGCTCCAGGATTGAGTTCGCCACGTTGTGAAGGAGCGAATACGACTTCAGCTGTCAGGGTGAGCAACCAGGGATAATCAGATCATCCACAATTGCCTTCGAATCATTTTCAGAGATAATCAGATCATCCACATACACGAGTACACTTAATTGCACATCCCCCTTCTTCATCGTAAACAAAGAGTAATCGGAATATGACTGTCGAAACCCATAATTCTTCAAAGCTGTTGATAGCTTTGCAAACCATCATCGGGGTGCTTGCTTCAATCCATATAGAGATTTTTGAAGACGACACACTTTTTCTAACCTATTATTTCGATATCCTGGAGGCAGCTTCATATATACCTCCTCGTGAAGTTCACCGTGGAGAAAATTATTGTCAACATCAATCTGATGTAATTCCTAATTCCTAGTTCCTGCTACTGCCAAGAAGACACGAACAGTCACCATTTTCGCAACCGGTGCAAAAGTCTCTGTGTAGTCAATTCATTCAACTTGATGATTGCCAAAGATCACCAATCTAGCTTTCTACCTCTCAATGGTACCATCAGAGTTGTACTTAATCTTATACACCCACCGACATTCGAGCGCCTTCTTCCCGGAGGCAAGCGCTCGATTTTCCACATCTTGTTTGCTTCCAAAGCTTGCAACTCTTGTTGCATAGCCATCCGCCACTTTTCATCTTTCACGACTTCAGAAAAAGACCTCGGTTCATGTCCCACCGTTATGGCTACAAGAAAGCACGCATGCTTCTTCGAAAATTTATCACAGTTAACATAATGTGCCAATAGGTAAGGCGCACCCGAGGCTTGTCAATGCTTAGGTGAACTATGAGATTTCTGGACACAGGTTGATACATGATGACTCTATTTTTGAACAGTATTGGTTACATAGTCACGCAAACGAACACTTTCTGTCTTCGTTCGCTTCACTCGGCCCAACTCTTCTTCCATCGCTTCCATTTCCAAGTGTCCGGGAATGACACCTTGGTTTGGGTCATCTTGATTCGGCCCCTCATTTTCTGAATTTATTTCTTTTTCCACTTGAGCATCATCCACAACATGTAAATTGTTCTCTTCTTCAACAACTTCATCCACTCGGTTGGTCTCAAAAGTTGAACTTGGACACTCTTTGACACTATCTTTTGGTGCAAACAGAAACTCGTTCTCATAGAACATAACATCTCGTGACGTGAAATACTATTTGGTATCCAAATCATACAACTTCCATGCCTTCTTCCCATTCGGATATCCCAAAAATATACATCGACGACTTCGGCTTTCATACTTGTCATTCATTCGTCTATGATAGCGTGCATAGCATAAGTATCCGAACACTCTCTAGTGATCATAATTCGGTGTCACGTGCATTAGGACATCATACGGTGTCTTCCCATTCAACACGGATGAAGGAGTCCGATTAATCAAATAAACAGCTGTCATTATACACTCTCCCCAAAATTCAATTGGCAAATGTGCTTGAAATCGAAGCGCCCGAGCTTCATTCAAAATATGTCGGTGCTTTCTTTCAACTCTTCCATTTTGTTGTGGTGTCCCTACACATGAGGTTTGAAAGAAAATTCCTTGTTCCCGAAAATAGGCTTTCATACTTACAAACGCGGTCCCATTATCACTTCGGACGATCTTGACATATTTATGAAATTGTCTTTCGACCATTGCAAAGAAGTCTTTCAAATCTCTTTAACTGGTACTCCTAAAAAGTAGCTTATGTGAATTTAAGTGTGCAGGATAATATTATCTCAACAGTTATTATTTAGATATTTTCCTTTTACAACTATACCTTATCTTGAAATATTCCAATTTTGTAAACCTTATGTTTCTTCAGAAAATTATCACTACTTTGGTAATATGAAGTGGATGAAATAGTAGTTATTTGCTTTTGTGCATGAAGTTAATTAAAGAACGTGGATAATGGGTAAGAACGTGGGTAGTTGTTTGTAAAATCTGGAAACTACTTCAGTTTTACCATGAAGCAGTTTGCTCTATTATGGAGTCCTCCTAAATCTTCTCCTCTTAAAACTTCTCTAAAGTGAATTTAAATAATTCTCTACGTGACTTTATTACGGCAAATCTCCGAATGACATCTTTATAATATGTATACATACTTTGTGATGTCACAATCTTTTATCAATTATCATGCTCTAAAGTTTGCTGACTAACCCTATACTTGAAATGGGTGCGAAAACGATCCAACTAATAAAAGATGAATAACAAGATTATTATTGCTATTCATGTAAGGGTTAGTCATAAGATCTTTATTTTTATGATTATATTTGTAACTTTTTCTTGGTCTTCTCTAATTCCTTTACGTTACCATGTCCTTCAATCACAGAATCAAAATTCTGGGGATTTCTCATAGTATGTTGTATTGCATTTGTTCTTCATTGTGACTGTGTTATTCTCATCATATATTTTTTTATCAGGAGTGTTGGTGACGGGAGAGGAGGAACAGTTGGTGGGTGGAGTGTTCCAGAGGTAAATCTGATTTCTTTTATCTTCAATATAAATTGATGGATTGTTAGGTTTTCCACCGATTCATGAAGATGATATTAGAAGTCTTTGCAGAGTTGATATCTTCATCCTTATGTTTGTCGTTTTCCTTCATATTTCAAAATGGTTTGGAAGATTTACGTGATGTACTATATTTTGCATTATTCAATCCCTTTGTTGTGATTATTCATAGAAAGTATTTTTTAGTCCCGACAGATTTATATAATATCAAGAACCTTTTTATATTGCTAACTACTTCGATCAATTTATCCCATCTAGAATATGAAGAATGAACTACACACACAACTGTAACAAAGCCAGGCCAGAACTGGACAATTATGTTATGAATTGAACTAAATATACTGTTAGACTTAGATATTCTTTTTTAAGTAATAATTTTTATCATTTCAAATGTCCAATGGACTAGACATTGCTGATGCATTAAAACCTAAAATAACATCAAAGCTAAAGAAATCACAATTGAAAGGCTGGAACGTTATTGTAATTTAGTTTTTAGATATCCTATTGATTGGTACTGAGATTAGACATTCTTCCGGTTACTTAATCCACTCCATTTATATGGACTTTGAGTGTGTTGCATAGCTTGAAAATGATCGAAACACTTTGGAAATTTAATGTTATGAAATCTTTGAAGCGCCTATTTTCCTCCTATCTATGTTCTGATGACTTTTAAACTTTGGACTTTTGTTATGTAATCTATAGTCCCTCTTAAATTTTTTTTCCTAACTGTTGCTAGATTCTGCGAAATGGTTTCTATGAGATCACCAAGTTAGACATGCCATCACATGCTGGTTGTAGAGAAGGTATGTTTAGCTCATTAATTTGGCTACAGTTCTTCACCTTTTGCATAGTTATTATGATTAAATAGATTTGAAGTTTGAAAAGAACGAAGATATGATTTCATGTTCTGGGCAACCTAAAAGATAAAGCTCATCGTTTAAATTAATAAACGGGATACGAGTGCATCGCAAGTAATTAAAGTAGTGGGAAAGCAAATGAAATTAAGTGGAAAGCTAAAAGTCATATATATATATATATATGGAAAATCTCATTGGTTGAAGTTAACGTTATGCCTAATTTGCAACTTATGATGACTTTACAGGTATTAATATGTGAAGGAGAAATGGGCTATGGGCAGGAGAAATGGGTTATGGGCAGGAGAAATAGGTTAGAGGTTTAGAGTTGGGTCATTCCTTATTAAAATAATCTTATATGGTAAAATAAATTAATGTATTTGTTACAATAATGATGATTGATCTTGACTTCATAGTTACTAATAAAATTAATGTATTTGTTACAATAATGGTGATAATGCAGAGACTTAAGCATGAAAAGTGTATGGTACTTCTGCTTCTAGCATAGCAATTTGTTTTGCAGATTATATTTACATTCTGACTAAATAACTTTTTTCGTGGATGCGTGAGATATTTGGTCATAATTAAGCCTACCACTCGTCCAAATACTAAAAAATTATATCGTGTGTTCATAAACATATTTTAGTACAAATAAGCCGATAAACTTAGGGTACTGTTTTCAATTTGCTTTTATATCTGTTTTAACTTCTTTATAAGAAAAATAGAGATAGTGTACTTATTTTTCTTATATATATATATATATATATATATATATATATATATATATATATATATATATATTTTGTTGAGATAGATCATGAATGATTATATATTTTAAATAAAAAATTCTCTTTAGTGAAATTTTTCTTTGTTTTATCATTCTTCTTTATAGTTTTCATATTACGGTAACTGAAAATTAATTTATTAAATTAAACACTCAATTCACTTAAGTTGTCTTTCAGTTGTCCGGTTGGTTTAGGGTTTAGAGATAGAGAAATTGAGAGAAGAGAAAGTTACTTGAACTCAAAAGAAAGTTCTTAATTAGCTGCTCGCCTCTAATGCTACACCTTTTCAAAAAACTATTTATTTGTTTACTACCGTGAAAATAAATAATACACTTCTCTTCGTGGTGACAAATGTGCGTAGCACAAAATAAAAAGGTGGCATAGAAAGAAGAATGACAGAAAGAAAAAGCCTGAAAACATAACAATGGCACTCCCGTGTGGTTAAGTTAGTAGTTGAATCTTATCACTTATTAGATACATATAGCTGAATAAATCAATAATAGGATTTCCTCTCCTTCTTTTATTGTCTATCACTAGCTCAAGTAAAAATTTAATTTGTATAATATCATTCGGTCTGCTTTATCTTTTGTATGGGATACTAATCTACATGTGTATTATTACACTTGCAAGTATGAATTATAGGTCACTAAGAATGCATGTATGAATAATTTTAGGGTTCAAAAACCAGACTGTATAGTCAATAAATTACTTGCATCACAAACTCTATGATCAGTTTGTGTTTCAAATTTTGTCTTTTAAATGAATTTACCATTAAGATCTCAAAATTTCTTCTTATGGCATCGTTTAGTGGGTGGATTTCAATCAAAAGAAAAAAAAATATAATAATATTAGGGAACCACAATGCTAAATAAACTCATATCAAGATTTTATATTTTAACTTTAATATATACAATTTGCTACGATCAATTTGTGTTGTTATTGACCACGCATCGCGCGGGTACTATACTAGTTTGATTTTTAAAGGTCTAGATTAGATTAATTTTAACAAGTATATTAACTATAGTTAATGAGGTTGGTGTTTCGAAACAATCTCTAACTTTGGTAAGTAATTATATTTCTCCACAAATTTTGGTACACAATTATTAAAATTAATTCATTTTATAATTTCTCTACTTTTCCTATAGATATGTATGATAAAAGAATATGAAGTTTATCTATTAAGATCTTAAAAAAAAAAATTTGGAACAATGGCGCACTGTAGTCGTGTAATGTTACTTGGGGTACCAAACAATTATCAACATATATATAATCATGAAGAACCGAGAGAAATGACAATTCGATTACTAGCTAGTAGTAATTTTTTCTTAAAATTTCCTTGTTGTGTTAATAGTTAATACTAATGTTATTAGATTTCACGGAGGGTCACTGATCGAAGTTGATGTTTAACAATTTAAATATTTCAATGTTGAATTCATAAAATAAATTAATTACATTAATGGTGTACCAAATTTCCGTGGAGAAATATAATTACTTACCAAAGTTAGAGATTTGTTTCGAAACACCAATCTTATTAACTATAGTTAAATTACTTGTTAAATTTAATCTAATTTAGACTTTTAAAAATCATAACATGTACTTGAAGGAATAGAAAGAAAGCTTAATAAAGAGGAGCCAAATCCGCAGCTCCTATGACAACGTGGGCTCCGTGAACTTCTCAATTCACACGTACCACTAATTTGCAGCTTAGTACTCTGCTTAATAGCCACGTGGCTAAAGTTGTCTAACCACTATTAGATTATTAGACAACTCGATGTGTAGTCTTTTCCTGTATCATTGCACGGTTTGCACCTATTTATAGGTCGCTGAATGCAAAATAAGTTCATAGGAAATATGATTATTACTCCCTCCGTCCTAATTTATGCGGCAGTATTTGACTTGACGCAAAGTTTAAAAAATAGAAATTGACTTTATAAATATTCAAATTTATTCTTGAAAAAGTAAGAGAGAAGATTATAGTAATCAAAAAGTTGTTTGTGACTTTTAAAGTAAATAGGACCCAATAGGGTTAAAATAGAGGTAGTACATTAAATAGTTGACAAATAAGGAAGTGTGACATTCTTTTTAAGACAGACCAAAAAGAAAAGTGTGACACATAAATTGGGACAGTGAGAATAATATGCTCCACTAAGATTCCTTCGTAAAAATTTCGCGTAGGGGCCTGTTTGGCGCGTGCTAATTGATCTGTAGCTGTTAAATACAAATTTGCTGAGAAATAGCCACCTCCGGACAAGTTATGTTCAAAGTCCAGTATTTTATTATGGGACTTATATATAAAGCTTTAGTAAACTAACCTAAAATAATGGGACTTTATATATAAAGCTTCAGTCCAGTATAAAATAATGGGACCTTTGAACATATTAGTTCAAAGTCCCAATATAAAATACCGAGACTAGTTTAGGGTGTTTTCCAACGCTAATGGAGCGTAAGTGCACGCATAAATTTTTGGCTATTTTTCAATTAATTTTGAAACGGTGGATAAAATTCATTGAGCGCGTCCAAAAATAGCTACGTATTATTAGTAGTATTAAGTATAATACTATTATTATTACGTATAGCTTTATCTTTATCATCTATCATTTTCTCCGCCATTGTTTTAAGTACTATTTTATACTATATTAGTAGACAATATAATCTACTTAGTATTTAATTTATCTTTTTCCTACTAAACTATTACTGCTATCATTACTATCTATACATAACAATAACATTATATTATGGTGTAATATTTTTTTTTCTATTGTTATTTACTACTTCTTTAACTAATACTATTATTGTTGTTGTTGTTGTTGTTGTTGTTGTTGTTGTTGTTGTTATTTTCTTGTACTGCTACCATTTCAACTGTTAAAGAGTTCATTTTGATTTTTTTTCCTATTTACTTTGATGAATTTCAAGTATTTTATGACCCGCTCTTCTAATAAAGAGTTGATCATTTACGATCCTGAAATTGAAAGATCTTTGAGATTGAACAGGAAAGGACAACCATCATCTTCTCAAAGCGTAATTTTTTTACAAAATGAAGCACCAACTAGGAGATAACAATAACCCATTGGGAATCCCATCACCAGTCCATGCAGAGGATTAGTTCGATGAAGTGGCACCAAGACCAGCAAACAGAATCCTAAGGGATTATGCTAGATCAGACCACTTCAATTGTGAATCTAGTGTTAGGAACCCACATGTAGCAGCCAATAATTTTGAAATTAGGATTGGCCTAATTCAAACAATTCAACAGTCTTGTACCCCCTCCTGGTGAACCAAGTGAAGATCCACATAGTCATTTAATTGATTTCTTGGAACTAGTTGAAACTGCTAAATATAATGGAGTACCTCCTGAAGCAATCAAGTTAAGGCTATTTTATTTTTCTTTAAAAGGAGATGCCAAGACTTGGTTGCGAAGTTTGCCTCGAGGTTCTATTACCACATGGGACCAGATGACTCAAAAGTTTTTAAACAAATTTTTTTCCCCTGCTAAAGTAACAAAGTTATAACAAGATATTTCCAATTTCTTGCAGACTGACACTGAGTCAGTTTATCAGGCATATGAAAGAATAAAAACAATGCTAAGAAAATATCCACATCATGATATTTCTTAACATATGAAGCTGTACATTTTCTACCACGGGTTAAAACCGTCTTCTAGAAATGTGATAGATGCACCTGCATGAGGTTCTATTATGGGAAAGACCACAGAAGAAGCATTGCAATTACTGAATGAAATTTCTGAGAATGCCATCCAATGGCCATCTGATCGTGTAACCATCAAAAAGGCTGCCACGATAAATCAGGCAGATGCTTTAAATACACTAAAACAATAAATTACCTCCATGGCACAAAAGTTTGAATCCTTTCAGATGAATGCACAACAACCAAGCCAGTCTGAGGCTTGTGACATGTGTGGAGGAAACCATTTGAATCACGAATGTCGAGCAAACAATCAGAATGATGAACAGGCTAATGTGATCGGTTACAAGTCATACCCTTTTGGAAGCCCAATAGCGCAGAAACTTCCAGGATTTCAATGGAGCAACCCAAATGGTGCTGAGAACTCTCAAAGCTTCCAGAAGCAACCAGCACAAGGTCCACCTGGATACCAAAATCAAAATCGTGGGCAATCGAATTTCAGGTCATATCAACAAAGGCCTCAACAAGCTCATTCAAGTCTTGATGACCTTTTGTACAAGTACATTAAGGCCACTGATAAAAAGAAGGAAAGCCAAAACTCAACCCTCAAAAAATTGGAAATTCAGGTAAGCCAATTGGGAACTCTTGTTTCTGAAAAGATTCAAGGTCCCTTACCAAGCAACACAGAGAAAAATCCAGAGGAACATCTTAAGGGTAAGAATCTTAATGATCCGTATGCTGACAGACAGGAAAATAACCATTCTGAATACCATGCAGAAAAGAGTAAGAATTTTGAAACACCATTTAACCCATCAGAAAAGAATGAGCCCAAGGTAAAAGAAGAATTTTTTTTTGAAAAAATCTCTTCTCTCCCTGCAACAATCCCTTTTCCACAAAAAATGAGAAGAGAAAAGCTTGACAGTCAATTTGAAAGTTTTTGGAAATTTTGAAAAAGATTCACATTAATATTCCTTTTACTGATGCTTTATTGCAAATGCTTTCATATGCTAAATTTTTGAAAGAAATTTTGTCAAGAAAAAGGAAATTAGAAGAAGTTTCTGTGGTAATGATTACTGAAAAATGCCGTGTTATACTTCAAAATAAGCTACCACAAAAACTTAGTGATCCAGGCAGTTTTACGATTCCATGCACTTTGAGAGGAGTATATTTTGAAAAAGAACTTTGTGATTCCGGAGCTTCTATAAATCTTATGCCATTTTCTATATTTAGAAAACTAGATCTTGGTGATTTGAAAAACACCGTTATTTCACTTTAGTTTGCTGATCAAAGTACTAAGAAACTTAAGGGAATAATTGAAAATGTGCTTGTGAGAGTGGATAAATTTATTTTTCCTGTAGATTTCATAGTACTTGAAATGAAAGATTGTCCTGATGAGTCAATTATTTTGGGTAGACCTTTTCTTTCTACAGGCAGAGCTATTATAGATGTCCATCAAGGGCAACTAATTTTGAGAGTAGACGAAGAAAGAGTCATTTTTGATATGCACAAGATTCTAAAATTTCCCGAAGATGAGACATCATCTTCTTGCTTTTCAATTGACATGATTAGTGATCTTGCAGATGAATTCGAAGATGACCAATTGATTTTAGACTCAATCGAAAGATGCTTGGTCCGATCTGACACAAGACAGGATGATGATCCGACAATTAGAAATGAAGCTAAAATATTGGAAAATGATTCTGAAAAAGAGGGAGAAATGCTATCAGAAAACGTTCAGCCAAAAATTGAACTCAAAATTCTCCCTTCCCATTTGAAGTATGTTTATCTTGAGCCTGAATTATTTCCTGTGATAATTTCATCTTCGCTGACTGCAGAACAGGAACATAAATTGATTGAAGTACTGAGAGTACACAAAGGAGCATTAGGGTGGACTATAGCAGACATCAAAGGCATTAGTCCAGCTATTTGCACACAAAGAATTCTCATGGAGGATAGCTACAAGACAATAGTCCAACCCCAAAGGAGATTGAACCCAACAATGCAGGAAGTTGTGAAAAATGAAATAATTAAACTTTTGGATGCATGTATCATTTATCACATTTTTGACAGCCCTTGGGTAAGTCTTGGTCAGGTGGTACCAAAGAAAGGAGGTATGACAGTTGTAAAAAATGAAAATAATGAATTCATACCTACCAGAACAGTAACATGATGAAGTGTCTGTATTGATTACAGGCGTCTCAATGATGCCACAAGAAAAGACCATTTTCCTTTACCATTTATTGATCAAATTTTAGAAAGAGTTGCAATATATGGTTTTTACTGTTTTCTTGATGGATATTCAGGGTATAACCAGATACCAATTGCACCAGAAGATCAAGATAAGACAATTTTCGCAGACGCCCTGGCCAACCTCGGTTCTGCAATAGCCATCGATGGAAAACTTGACGAAACAGTGGTCCATTTGTTCGAATCTCCACTTTGTCGAAGCATCAATGAGGTAAACAACGTTAATCATACTTGGGATTGGAGAAACAAATACTTGTCCTTTTTGTAGGCAGGCACTCTTCTCGATGACAAAAAATCTGCCCGGTTGCTCAAAGCTAAAGCGGCCAGATATTGCCTCGTAGACAACCAACTCTACAGGCGAATATTTGGTGGCCATTTAGCAAAGTGCGTTGGACCAGATGGAACGAGTTACGTTTTGAGAGAGGTTCACGAAGGCGAATGCGGCAATCACTCCGGCAGCAAATCGTTGGCTCGAAAGATAATCAGAGCTGGATACTATTGGCCAACGATCGCAGATGATGCCAAGGATTTTGTTCGTAAATTTGACAAGTGTCAACGATTTGGCAACCTCATACATCAGCAAGCTGAGCCCCTTCATTCGGTCACGTCACCGTGGCCATTCATGAAGTGGGGAATGGATTTGGTCGGGCCGCTTCCAACGGCGCCCGGTGGCGTAAAATTTATTTTAATTCTAACAGATTATTTTTCTAAGTGGGTAGAAGCAATTGCTTTGACTAAAATTCGTGAACAGGAAGTCATCAAGTTCATTCATCAAAATATCATCTGTTGTTTTGGGATCCCGAAAGAGATCACTTGGGACAACGGTAAACAGTTCGTGGGGAGACGAATCACAGCTTTTTTCGAAAAGTGGGGGATCAAGCGGATTGCATCGACACCTTATCACCCCAGCGCAAACGGACAAGCTGAGTCTTCTAACAAAACAATTATTGAGTATTTGAAGAAAAGGATGGATGAGTCAAAGGGCAATTGGCCTAACGAACTCCCCGGAGCGTTGTGGGCTCACCGAACAACGGTGAAACACAGCACCGAAGAAACTCCGTTTCCAGCGCAATCCAGAACGTTGACAACTGCTGAAGAAATGTGGAGAGCTGGAGTTCTTCTAGGGTTGGGAACTCCACACTTTAGTTCATCTATAAATAGACCCCTATCTTTTCTATTTGGGACTTACGTTGATCAGAACAAGAATACCCCATTTTACTTCTATCAAATATATATTACTACCCACTATATCATTGCTGTTATAAAAGTCTTTTATTGTCATCTGCAAGTTCAACCATTGTATTAAACATCAATCACGGCTTGATTCAGACGTGGAGGAGGATTTATCTCTTTCATCAAAGCATCAACCAACGATTCATTACAATAAGCTTTACCGCATTAATTTATTTATTATTTATTGTTTTCTTGTTATTCGTTTGATTCCATTGTCCAACATACATGCTTATCATCATCGTTTTCACTAATTCTTTGCTATCGCATTAATCGGCTTGTTTGGTTCGTGACACTAATTCGATAAAGTCCGTTTAGTCAATTGCATCTTCACTGTTTCATTCGAAATTGCCATAGAATAAGTTACGTAACTTCGTGTATTTTACATCGATAATTCAATTCTACTGTACCTTCATTCATCGGATTCTGTTGCAATAACTTACTCGACATGGAAATTAACCAGTTTGGCTGCTTTCGAATTCATATTACATTGATTGTTTGTGTTCGTTTAGTTTATCATCGCATCTAGTGATTCTGTCGATTAATTCCGTATTCGATCATAATTGTCTTCGAATTGAATTTTAACATAGTTTCATTGGATCATTCATTTCATTCACTTAAGTTTGTTATTTGCATTACGTTAAAGCGACCAATTATTCATTAACGTAAATTTCCTATCAATCGATAAAATTGAGATATAAATGATCGCCTTAGACTCAACTAAATATAAATTTAATTGTGAAACCTGAAATATATTTTTAGAAAATACAATTTGGCGCCCACCGTGGGGTCTAGGCAATCGATTTATTCCGAAATTTGAATCGTTTGATACTACTTACGTTTTCCTTTTTGTCTTACGATGGCATATGAACGTAACATTGATACCACCACCGCTTTGAACAACCAGCAACAGCTCAACCCCAATGACGGGGTTCATGTTCCGGCAAACGATGAAGCGGTCGATGAATCAACCAATCACGAGCAGGATCCGATTCGCGACGACATTCCTACTGGTTCACGATTGAATGCGCCTCAAGGACAACAACCCGGTAAGGAACCCGAGGTAGAAACTGAGTCAATAGATATGACTATGGCACTGATGGCGTATTTGAGAAGGCATGATGCTCAGTTTGAAATGATACAAGAACAGTTGAAGATCCTGTCTAGCTCTATCGGAAATAGAGCGTCCACCTCCCCGATCACACCCCCGCAAGCATTCCGACTTTGGTTCCTCAGGGCACCGTAACAGGGGGACTTGCAGTGGGGTCGGATCTGGAGGATCGGGTACGGCCGTCGTGGCTATGGGAGCTCCGGCCTCCGTTACGATAGAAGTAAGAACTTTGGCTACGATGCAAACTTTGTTGAACGATACAGTAGATAAGAAATTCAATGAGATAAAATCATTTATGGAGAAACTGCCAGGTGTTCCGAAGTTAACGGACGAAGTCGCTAAGAAATCAATTTCAAAGCGTCCGTTTCCGCCAAGTGCAGCCCCACTACCCATCCCTAAAACCTTCAAGCTGCCAGAAAATTTGCGATGCGATGGAACTACAAATCCAAGGGATCATATTGACATGTTTTCAGTTGCAGTTCAGTCGAACGACCTGACTTCGGATGAGATCAATTCGGTTAGCCTGAAGACGTTTTGTGAGACGTTGAAATGGTATTTACAGTTACCCGAAAATGATATAACGGATTTCGATGATATGGCGGCTAAGTTCATTCGAGCACACACTGGAGCCAAAAAGATAGGACCAAGAGTGGAAGATATCTTGAACGTTAAGCAGCGACCCAGTGAAACTATCAAACAGTTTGTGAAACGGTTCAACGATGAGAAGATTCACATTCCAAACCTCGAGGAGAGGTGGGCTTGTCTGAATTTTGCTAATAACTTGCGCACCGATTCAATGGAAGCATGTGCGAAGTTGAAAGATCGCACAGGGAAATTAACGCATCGACCTTCGACGATTTACATCGTGAGTACGAGCCAAAGATCAGGGCCGAGGAAGAGGAGTTGCAGCTAGCCGAATATAATCATCAGTATGATCGACCACCACGGAGAATTGAGAACGACAAGTGAAACTGCAGGGACCAACGATGGGAACCCTAAAGTTTCCCTCGGATGGGGAGCAACAACAACGAAGCTGGTAGCTCAAAGAATCAGCTGAAGAGGGGGCAGTCGAATTCATCTTCAGCTCCGAAGGACCGACCACTGCCTCCTAAAGTGGCAGAATATAATTTTTGTGTATCGACCTCGAATTTGGTGAATCACTTAAGAGGGATGGGTGAGAAGGTCGTGAAGTTTTTCGGTCGCATAAAAATGAATCCAAACACGAGGGATTAGAATTTATGGTGTGCATTTCACCATGATTTTGGCCATACGACGGAGGAATATAAGACGCTGCGATACGAAGTGGCTAGCTTATTGCAAAAAGGGCACTTGGTGGAGTTATTGACTGAAAGGGGGCGAAATAATTTTAATATGAAAAAGGATGAAGAACCACCAAAACCCCCTGCTCCTAGGAAAACGGTGAACGTTATCATTGGAGGAGATGACGTTTGTGGAGTAACTTACACTGCAAAGAAGTATGCAAAGGTTTCGTTCACACGAGACAAACAGACACGGGATGATATGAACGATGAGATTGTGTTTGGGGATTTTGACTTCGATGAAAGGATTCATCCCTATCACGATGCAATGGTGGTAACGATGAGGATCGACGATGCCGATGTAAAGAGGGTGTTAATCGATGTCGGCAGCTCGGTTAACATAATACATTCCAGAGTAGTTGAACAGTTGCAGTTGAACGATAAGATCGTGCCTCGTTCAACGGTGTTGTCGGGTTTCAATAATTCGAGCGAAGTGACCGTTGGAGAAATCACAATTAAGACATACGCGGAAGGCATTGAAAGTGATACATTATTTTAAGTAATGAAAGGCGAAATGGCGTACAACGTGATACTGGGCCGACCGTGGATCCACGCTATGGGAGCGGTCCCATCGACTCTACATCAAGTTGTAAAATTCCCCCACTCCATGGGGAGTTCGTGAAATAAGAGGTGAACAGCAGGCTTCTCGAGAATGCTACTCGGTGGCTGTTAAGGATGGCGTTCGAAAATAGCAATCACAGTTAGCGGAATCCGTGGTCGAAGACTTCACTGCGACTCCGTCATGTGCTCAACGAGTACAGTTAGCGGGGACCCGTAGTTGAAGACGAATTCGCACTAATTCCGTCATATGTTAGAGAACCATATAAACAAAAAGCTGAAGATTCTACGATAGAAGAATTAGAGGAAGTAATGCTATTCGATGACAAACCAGATCGGAAAGTATACGTAGGGGCAGAGCTGGATCTCGAAGTGAGGACGAAGATCATATCTTTTCTCAAAAATAATTCTGACTGCTTTGCTTGGTCCCACGCGGACATGATAGGGATCGAACCAAAGGTTTCCACGCACAAGTTGAATGTCGATCCAAAACATCGGCTGGTAAAGTAAAAGAAACGACCGAATGGGGGATTCCGAAGGAAAATTATCAACGATCAAGTAGATAAGTTGTTGGCAAATGGGTTCATTAAGGAGGTTAAGTACCCAGAATGACTAGCAAACACTGTTGTAGTACCAAAGAAAAAAAGGAAATAGAGAGTATGCATCGATTATACCGACCTTAACAAAGCTTGCCCAAAGGATTCGTTCCCACTGCCTCACATCGACAGATTGATTGATTCGACGGCAGGACACGAAATGCTGAGTTTTTTGGATGCTTATTCAGGCTATAATTAAATTTTGATGGATCCAGCAGATCGTGAAAAAACTTCGTTCAGCACAGATACGGGGACTTATTGCTACACAGTTATGCCCTTCGGACTCAAAAATGCTGGGGCTACCAATCAACGTTTGGTTACCAACATGTTTAAGGATTTGATCTGAAAAATGATGGAGGTATATATTGATGATATGTTGGTTAAATCATTAGAAAGGAAAGATCATTTGAGTCATTTGGAAGAAACTTTTATGATACTGAGGCGCTTCAACATGAGATTGAATCCGGAGAAATGCGTGTTCGGGGTTGGATCCGGCAAGTTCTTGGGATTCATCATATCACAAAGAGGAATCGAGGCTAATCCTGACAAAATCAAGGCGATCGAAAGCATTCCCGAAGATCTGACAACGGTGAAAGAAGTTCAGCAGCTGACCGGTCGAGTAGCCTATCTCAGAAGGTTTATCTCGAGGTCATCTGAATGATGTCACAAGTTCTTTTCGGTGCTGAGGAAGAACAAAAGCTTTGATTGGACACCAGAATGCAAAAAGGCCCTCAAAGAATTGAAATAATATTTGTCAAACCCTCCACTTCTCTCAAAGCCAGTCGAAGGAGAAATGTTGCTGGTCTACTTAGCTGTTTCCGAAGTGGCAGTAAGCGCTGTCCTCGTTCGCGAGGATGGAGGTAACAATTTCCTATCTATTATGTTAGTAAAACACTATTAGATGCAGAAACAAGATATCCACATCTATAAAAACTAGCACTTGCACTAGTCACTGTCGCACGAAAGCTAAGACCTTATTTCCAATATCATTCAACATCTGTTATAACTACTTTTCCGTTGCAAAATATTTTGCATTGGCCAGATCTTTCTGGTCGATTGATGAAGTGGGCGGTCGAGCTGAGTGAATACGAAAAGAAATTGAGTTCACCCATCATGCTCATCTCAAACTCACTCCCCATCAGATTTTCAAATTCCTTACTTAAATTTTCACAAGTAGCACCAAAGATTATATCATCTACATAGATTTGAACAATTAAGAGATGCTTACCTTTTTCTTTCTTTTTCTTTCAAAAACAATGTGCTATCAATTTTACCTCTTTTGTATCCATGCTGAAGTAGAAATTTTGATAGCCGTTTATACCATGATCTTGGTGCCTGCTTGAGTCCATACAAGGCCTTGTCTAACTTGTATATATGTTCAGGGAACTATTCATTCTCAAAACATGGAGGTTGCTTAACATACACTTCTTCTTTTAAGTAGCCATTTAGAAATGCACTCTTAATATCCATTTGATGTAAGAAAATTTCATGTATGTAGCAAATGCTATAAAGAGTCTTATTGCCTCAAATCTTGCAACTGGAGCAAAAGTCTCATCATAGTCAATGCCCTCCTCTTGACTATACCCCTGAACAACTAACCTGGCCTTATTTCTAGTTACCATGCCATCCTCATCAAGTTTGTTTATGAAAACCCATTTTCTTCCTATTATGGACATGTTCATTGGCTTGGGTTCCAGATGCCAAACTTGACTTCTTTGGAATTGATTCAATTCTTCCTGCGTAGCATTAATCCAATCTGCATCCTTCAGTGCTTCTTTCACATTTTTGAGTGCAACAAGAGATAGGAAAGCACTAAAGGCACACAGATTGTGATTTTTAACTGCTGATCTAGTTTGTATTCCAGCAGTCTTATCTGAGATTATTTGATCCACAGGATGTAAACCTTGATACTTGTAAGGCTTCAGTATCAAACTATTGTCAGAAGTCCCTTGCTGAGGAACAGTTCCTGAGGGAGTAGTACTGCCAGTTTGTGAGGTGGAACCAACATTTGTTCCCCCTGTTTCTGTGCTACTTTTCTCAGTTCTGTCCTAAGGAACAGTTCCTTGCAGTTCACTTCTCCCAGTATCCCCATCCAATGTCTGCATTTGTGGATCAATTTCACTATGTTTCAGCATTCTAATCTCTTCATCCTCTTGTACCTGTTCTTGAGTGAGACTGTCAGTTTCATCAAATTTAACATGCATGCTTTCTTCAATTTTCAATGTTTTCTTGTTAAAAACTCTATAAGATTTACTATTTGAAGAATAACCAACAAAGATTCCCTCATCACTTCTAGGATCAAATTTTCCAAAGGCATTTTTCCCATTGTTGTGTATAAAACATTTGCAACTAAAAGTCCTAATATGAGAGATATTTGGTTTTCTTCCCTTAAGAAACTCATATGGAGTTTACTAAATTAAGTGTTTGTTAGGAATCAAATGAAATCTAAACTAGAAAGAATTACATACCTTTAGTGCTATATTGTCAGCCAAGAACTCAACAAAAACAACATCAACATGTCTAAAAATCAAAGTCATACCAGGATGTGAGTTTTATGCTTGCAAGGTCTAGTTGTGAGTTGATGTAGGAGGATCTTTCATGGAACTGGGCTTGGAACTGCTTCAGCAAGTGTTGTTCCATTTGTTCTTCCCCTATTGTTTCTGATTGTGCCCAAGTTCAGAAGGACCAGTTCCAGGGTATGTTCCTTGGGGTTGGATATTTTTGGGATCCTTCTCACTTAAAGCTAGACAAAGAGCAATCTGAAAGCATTATCCTACACACTCTTTTAGCTAAAGCATTAAGAAAATCAGTTGTACAACTTCTCAAAATATTTTCATTCACCATTTTGCAAAAACTATGAAAATCAACTTTGTTCCTATAGTCACATAATTGTAAAATATTCAACAAATTAATCTTTAAAACTTCAACCAATAAAGAATGGAAGAGTAACTTACCTTTTTCGCCTATATCAAAGATTTACCTTTCTTACCTTCACTAAAGGCCACAGTTCCTTCATTGAAGGCTGTCAGTGAGAGAAATTTTATTTTACTCCAATAATAAGTTTCGAGCAACCACTAACCAAGTACCATAACTGGTTGGTCCCTCTCACTTTAGCCTGCAAAAACTTGACTAACTGTGAGACTTAGGAACCCAAACCTTTTTGGATCCCTTTCCTTGAGAAAAAGGAAACATCATATCTTCTCTAACCCAGCTAACAATATTTCCAGTTTTTTCAAGAGCCTTGATTCTAGCTAAACATTCATACCTGTAGTGACCAGTGTGTCCAAAATGAGTACATAAGTGATATTCAGGCAAATTAACATTTTTTTTTCTATTGATATCACATTTAAACTGATCACTTTTGTAACCCAGACCACTATGACTCCTACTTTGATGTTCAGTTAGCCAATTTAAAGCTTCGTTGGAGTTGTTCCACTTTTTGATCATAGTAAGTCCATCACTCACATTTTTCAAATTTTCTTGAAGCTCTTTATTCTTTTCAATTTCATGACTCAACTCTCCTTTCAAAGTAGTTAGATCAGATTCAAGACTTATTTGATCAACATTAAACGGATCCTTGCTAACTGATTTAGATTCCTGAAGTCCATGAATTTCTTCATTACAGAGATGAAATATTTCCATATAATTTAAAAATTTCCTCTTTGAGTACCTTATTAGCCTTTTCAAGTTCGATTTTATTTCTTTGCAATTATTGGCAATCAGACTTCAAACTTGAGACAACAGTAGCTAACTCATTTCTCTCGGCGCACATATTTTGAAATTCATCCATTAAAGAAAGTAAGAAATCAACTACCTTATTTTTTGATAAATTATGAATTTGCTCTTTAAGTTGAGTGAGACTTACCTCTGAGAATTCATCCTCTGATTCGGAATCACTCTTGGCCATTAAAGCAAGATCATCTCTTTCACCCTTCTATTCTAATTCCTCATCAGAAGTGTCTCCCCAAGCGGCAATCATGACCTTTTTCAGAGCTTTGGAAGCTGATTTCTGCTGCTTCTTGAACGGTCAGTGGAGCGTTCCATCCTCAGCTCCAACTGCTTTTGTGGGTAGTCTTTGATCATATGATCAAGCTTTCCATACTTATAGCAACCATCAAATTGAGTCATTTCAGTAGACTTAGACTTGCTGGAGTTTCCTTTCTTCAGGTTGTTTCCCTTCTTGAGCAACCTTTTGAACGTTCGAGCAAGCTTTGTAAAGTCTTCTTCATCCAAATCTGAATCATCATTTTTTGTTGCTTTCAAGACTAAGCTCCACTCATTCTTTGGTTCCTCCTTAGCCTGAGATTTTTTTTTTTGAGTCCATCTGTCTGATGATTGCTTATCAGCTCGTCCATAGCCATCTTGTCCATCTGTTTGGCTTATTGAATAGCCGTAACTTTGGGCTCCCACGAGGAAGGCAATATCCTCAATATTTTTCTAACACAATCTTCAGAAGAAAATTCTTTTCCATGAGATTTAAGCTCATTAGTAATATGAATAAACCTAGTAAACATGTCCTTTATTGATTTTTGTTCATCCATAGAAAACAATTCAGATTTTCTCATTAAAATTTCAATTCTGGAATGTTTTACCTGGTTTGTACCTTCATGAGCCAGCTGCGGAGAGTCCAAAATTTTTTTGGTGGATGTGCATCCGGAGATTCTATTATATTCATTAAACCCGAGACCAAAATAAAGTATTTTGATCGCCTTAGAATTTTTCTCCATCATCTTGAAGTCCTCTACAGTGAATTCATCTTCCATTTTCGGGACCTTTTCACCATTAACACCTTCTTTCGTGGGAATCAATGGACCTCTCATGGTGATTTGCCAAAGTTGATAATCTTCAGCTTTTAAATAAATTTCCATACAGTTTTTCCACAAGCTATAGTGCTGACCATTAAACAAGGGAGGCCTAGCAATGGATTGACCCTCTAGTAGTCCTATTGGTGCACTCATTTTAAGGATCTCTCAAAGGTGTTAGCCTAGTTATGAGAAACCCGCTCTGATACCAATTGTTAGTTTAGAGTACACTCGATACAAGAGGGGGTGAATTGGGTCGATATTGGTTTTGCCTCTTTTTAAATTTTAGACTAAGTTAGAACAACTCACTTGAAATAGTTCTACGGGTATTCCAACTGCAGTTTAACAAAGCAATAAAAGAACAAAAATAGATAAGGCACACGCGATTTTAACGTGGAAAACACCCTGGCTTAAAGGTGTAAAAAACCACGACGCACACCCTTGCGGTAATTTCAACCAATCCACTAAACTCACGAGCCAAAACCAGATTACAAAGGTAACCTCAAGGACCTACCTCTAAGCCCTTACACAACAATCCTAGCTTGTTGCTACCCTTCCAAACTACCATAGTTTTGGAACACAAAGAACTTAACTATAAGCTCTTTACCCAATGGGATTTTAACTCTAGATTAGAACCTCAAAAAGTGCTTCTAGAAAGATGAACGAGATTATAACTAAGTACCTAGTACATGAACAAAGAGCTGGACTCAAACAATTTTAAATGACTTGATGAAACACTTGTCCAGACTGTTCCAGTGCCCGTTCCAACTGCTTCAGAACTTTTCTCTCTTGTATGCTCAATTTCTCTTTTTGCTGAAGTGTTTTGGATGCCTCATTTCAATATGTACGTAGACTTCTTTTATAGATAAAGACTTGATAAGTAAAAACAAAGTCCAAGTATATTAAAGATAACCAGATAGCTTTAATTCTAATCCCTTCTCCTTATCACTTTTGGATTTATTAGAATCCTAGTTCAACTCCATTTGTCTCTAGCCTAAGTCCTGTAGAAAATAAATAGCTAAAGAATCATATCATAAATACTTAGCTTAATCCATAAGTCAACTATATAAAAATTCTAGCAAAATTAACAATTAAATTATATTCATCAACTTACCAATAATTCAAGAAAAATAGTTCTGCAAATAAGGCCTCAATTAATTTAATGTAACAAATACATTTTATTTATTATCATCAAAACATTGTATACTCGACAGTTGATAAAAAGTGATGCAGCTTCATCCCTTTTTCGTAAGCAAAACCTTTTTCTCTAACACCAAAGTTTTGATCACGTGAGCGGCAGCTCTCCCATCTTATTCTACTAGTTTTTCGCTGTGTGTGTCAATCAATAGAAGCTCTATAATTCAAAATAGGCCAAAGTCATTAGCGGCCTCTTAAATTTGTCCACCTCTTTCACTTTAACATTTAAAGTATAGCGTGTAATACATTCGCGGATGACATGACGAAGTGAGAAATTAAATTAAGACATATGGCATTTGGGTCCAAAGTTTGTGTAAGGTATAAAATAAAGTTTAAAGAAAAGAGTGCAAGTCTGGATCCATGACGTGAAGAATTATATTTTTATAAGTTGGCAAAATCTGCAATTTCATTACATTTGATGTTATGAGGTACTAATAAAATAACGACTGAATAGTGAAAATAGATTGAACCTCATGGTTTTCCAAGCAATGTTTTATAAAAGAAAAAGACATTTAAAATACACATGGATTCAGTTTCGGTTAGAGATCCAGTTTCCTTTTTGTACTTGACGAAAATCACTTTCAAGAATCATTATTTTTCCACTGAACGGTTTATTAACATTCCCTTCTTTTCTTGGTGGGAGTATTCATCCAAAGCTTTGTATCTCTGTCCATAAAAATATTTATATTTTCAGGTGGTGTTAAGATTTGGTTTTGGTGCATCTATTACTTTGATATTTGGTTTTAATGTCAGAAAAATGGAGAATAGAAAACGGCCTGAGCCGCAAAAAATCGGCTAATTTCGGTTAAGAAAATATTGTCCGTGTACAAATTAGGGAATACAAACAATTTTACTTTGGACTTTTCTGAAAAGACATCTTACTTCACAGAAAAATACAACAGGTTATTTGAAATTAAAAATTTAATTAAACTACGAGAACAATCTTAATTAGCTCTGTAATTTTCTTGGCCATGATTTTGAAGTCTAAAGACAGCTTTATAAAGTCTAAAAAATAATAAGAGGAGCTATATTGCTCAGAGAGACTCAAAGGATCACCGGCTCAACTCCTTTCGGAACTTTTCCTTCCAGCTGCCGCCAAGCTCTACTTCTTGCTCTTCGCTCAAGTTTACAACTCTTTTTTCTTGAATTGGGTGAGTATGGATGGCAAGGAGTAACAATGAATTTCTCAAGCGCTAAAGATTTTTCAAGAAGGTACGCTATTAGTTCCTCATCAGCTAAACCCCCATAATAACCTCCATATCTTACCACTTTGAGAAGTTGATACGGACTTTGACTAGTTAGCGATTGATTGCATCTTTCATTCTTAATCCTTCCGTCATTACACTTAATCTGCAAAGGTAAAAAGAAAGAATACAGTTATACTCTGAAACGTAATTTGTATCTTTAAAATCTGAATCAGCAATTGAGTGTCTGTCTGTGTTCGAGAAAGAAGTATGTATTGCTAATGTAGATTCATTCGCAAACATCCAACTTTACTTTCCAGAGAAATGCAAAAGCAAGTAAGACATGACAGATAACATATAGTCCCAACTCCCAACCCTCATTGTGTCAAAAACATTGGACACCAGATCAATGTACAGTACATATATGAGTGCTGTTAGCAGCCATGGATGAGCTAAGACACAGTGAAACTAAGAAGGAAAGGAAAGCTTAGTGAACAAGCTAAGAAGGAGGAGAGAGAAATCAACAGATTCTCATTATCTGGAAATGGAAAAATGATACAAGTTGTTATGATCTTACAGCTATGAGTATATATATATATATATATACACATAGTCGACTATGCTAACTGCTACTCTAACTGAATAACTAACTCTAACTACTCTTAGCTAACTGGCTAGTTAACTTAACTAACTACTAACCACAACTGGTTTAGTTCTGGCTATTTATTCAACACCCCTCCTCCAGTTGATGGTTCAAATATGTTCTTCACTCCCAGACTGGATAACAAGTAGTCATGTTGGTGCTTTCCTAACCCCTTTGTTAAGATGTCAGCTAGCTGAATCCTGGTAGAGATGTAGTCTGTCTTCAGTAGCCCACTCCAGATTCTCTCTCTCACAAAGTGACAATCAATGTCAATGTGTTTTGTTCTTTCATAAAATATTGGGTTGGCAGCTATTTGAATTGCAGCTTTGCTGTCACACATGAGCTCCACTGGAAGTTGTAGTCTGATTCCTAGCTCATTAAACAGTCCTACTAACCAAGTTACTTCAGCTGCACATGAAGCCATACTCCTGAATTCAGCTTCAGCTGAACTTCTTGAGACAGTGTCCTGTTTCTTGGATTTCCAGGATATTAAGGCACCCCCAAACTTCACTAGATACCCTGTAACAGACCTTCTGATTTCTAAGCAAGCCCCTCAATCTGAATCACAGAAGGCCATCAGTCTATTGGTGTGTTTAGCTGGCATCAATAGTCTTAGACCAGGAGCTTCTTTGATATACCTTACCACCCTTAGAGCTGCATCCATATGAGATTGCTTGGAAGAATGCATGAACTGACTAAGTGTCTGGACTGCAAAGGACAGATCAGGTCTGGTCATTGTCAGATACAGTAATCTCCCCACAAGCCTCTGATATAATCCTGGATCCTTGAGGCTTTTGTCACCTGTTGTGTACTTGTTTTTCACCACCTTATCAAATTCCACAGATGTCAGCTTTAGATTCAGTTCAAGAGGTGTTCCAGCAGGCTTAGACCCACCCAATCCAGTTTCAGCAATTAGCTCAAGAGCATATTTTCTTTGGTTCATTAGAATACCTTCTTCTGACCTGGCTACTTCAATTCCTAGGAAAAACTTGAGCTCACCTAAATCTTTCATCTTGAACCTCTGTTGTAACTCCTCCCTGGTGGTGTGTAAGAGCGTCTGATTGTTTCCAGTTATTAGTAGATCATCAACATAGACCAGTATCACCACTATATCTCTATCAGTTTTCTTGGTAAACAATGAGTAGTCAAATTGACTTTGCACAAACTTCATCTAAATCAGTGCCTCTATAAGCTTCATGTTCCACTGTCTAGGAGCCTATTTAAGGCCATACAGGGACTTATGTAGTTTGCAGACCATTCTATGCTCCCCCTGTCTGGCGAACCCATCAGGAATAGTCATGTACACCTCTTCTCTAAGATCACCATTCAGGAAGGCATTGTGTACATCCATCTGATAGATGTAGCAGTGCCTTGATGCTGCAATGGCTATAACAGACCTCACTGTAACCATCTTGGCTACAGGAGAGAATGTTGATGTATAGTCAAGCCCCTCCTGTTGGCTATAGCCTTTGGCAACCAACCTGGCTTTAAATCTTTCAACTTAACCTGAAGTTTTATATTTTATTTTGAAAATCCACTTGCACCCTATAGGGGATTTGCCTGGGGGAAGATCCACAATACTCCAGGTATGATTCTCTTCAAGTGCAGAAATCTCATTCCTCATAGCCTCTACCCATCTGGGGTCTGCAACTGCCTCTTTGAATGATTTAGGCTCAGATAAGTCTGAATATGCTGCTAAAGCTTGCTTGAAGGAGGGTGACACATGTTCATAGCTGATGATGTTTGGCATTTTATGCCTATATTTCCTTAATATTTCCTCACGTTTGAGTACTTTATTCGCTCGTTTTATAGTTTATGAATGTGGTTTTGCACTGATTTTATGTCGTATGATTGTAGGTTGTTACGCAGTGTAATTGGAGCTTTTAAGAGCATGATTGAGCAAGAAAAGATTGGATTTTGATTTAGGATTGGATTGAGCACACGAAGGCACAACACGAAATGAGAAAAGGAGGAACGGAACAGGAAAATGGCCTGGCGCCCTAGCCCACGCGTCGCGCGACTTATAGTGCGCAGTGGCTAGGCGCGATTCCTTGTGCGGCGCGTGCCAAACGCGGGGAGTTTTCGATGGGTTCTTTCCACCTCACGCATTCCGAGGCGCGGGGCGCCCGTTATAGCGCCCCTTGTGCGCGTTTTTATGTCCTATTTCGTCTAGGCTTGGGTCTAACTTATTACTAGGTGTTTGTAAACCCTATAAATACTCTTTTACTTAGTTTTTCATGGAAGTTCAGACTTTGGGGCAATTGGAGAGCTCATAACATCAAGAACAAGGGTTTTTATTCCTTCCATTAATCTATTACATCATTATTTCATTATTTCATCAAATTCTTGTGTTGTTATTATGAGTATGCGTGGCTAGATCTCTAGTTCTAGGGTTAGAGTATTTCATGAAAGTTGATGTTTGAAGATTGATTTCCATTAATTGAATCCCATAACGGGTTACTTATTCTTTCTTGATTTCACTTGTGTAATTGTCAGGGCCCGATTATTACGCATTATCTATGGTTTTTAGATTGAACTCGAAAGAGGGAATTTAATTACGTAATAAGAAAGAATAGAACTAGTTTGTGAACCCGGGCATCTGGGAACCAATTCGTGAGTAGGATAGACATATACTTGCTCGCCTGGTTTGACTAATTACAGAATTCGTTAATGTGTGCACGTGATTCAACCCATAGACATATAGGGATTGAAGTAGCCTGCATAGACTGTGAAGAATCGAAAGGTTTTCACAGGTACATTTAATCTGTCAGTTAGTAACCCGGGATTTAAGAAGTGGAATTAATTGGAAAACTCAACTGGATTGTTCGTAACTCTGACCCTGGTCCGTCTCTTTATTACTGATAACAACTCATTTTTGCTCTATTGTTTGAATTCACTTTTACCGTTTAATTATTGCTCTTTAGTTAGTAAAAATCTCAACTATTGGAAAAAGATCCCTGAATAGTTTATATAAATTGTTTGCTAGAATTCAGTCTGAATAGTCCTCGTGGGAACGATACTCGATTTATCACTTTATTACTTGTCGACCACGTATACTTGCGTGTGCGTTGGGAGCAACAAGTTTTTGGCGCCGCTGCCGGGGACTAAACAATTGACTGTTTCTTTTCAAACGATTTATTATTTTCTATTCAGGTTTAATTTTTGTTTGGAGTTTTGTGCTATTTCAGGTATTAGGTCCTGCTTGATCTTTACCTACAGGAATGGTAGAAGAACAAGCTTTAGCTGTGCGAGATGTTGCTCTCCCCAGCCTGGAGGGAGTAGCCTTGAGCATAGTTAAGCCTGAAATTACTGGACACTTTGAGATTAAGTCCGGCATGATACAACTGTTACATGCGACTGGACAATTTGGTGGATTACTTCATGAAGATCCGCAACAACATATCCAGAATTTCTTGGAGATCAGTGATACTTATACACCAAAGGGAGTTCCTATTGATTATGTTCGCTTGAGATTGTTCCCGTTTTCACTGATTGGGGCAGCAAAGAGGTGGTTAAAGGCTGAAAAGTCTGGGTCTATCACCACTTGGAATGATTTGGCTAAGAAGTTCTTGGCTAAGTTTTATCCATCTGCCAAGACAGCCCGGGTGAGGAGTGAAATTATGTCCTTCAGACAGATAGAAGGAGAGTCTTTGTATTCAGCCTGGGAGCGGTTTAAAGCTTTACTGAGAGATTGTCCACACCATAACCAATCCAATGAGGTTCTTGCACATACTTTTGTGGAAGGGTTGACTGCGCATACTAAGATCGTGGTAGATGCTGCTGCTGGAGGCCAAGTATTAGCCTTAAATTTTGACCAGATCTATGATTTGCTAGATAAGTTTTCGCAGAGCAATCCTGATTGGTAGGGAGATGGTAGAGCTACTACGCAGAAAGCTGCAGGGGTACTTCAGTTAGATGCAATTTCAGAGCAAAAGGCGAGGATGGATGCTATTTCCAATCAAATTAGCAAGCTAGCTCTGCCAAAGAATCAACAACCAGTGGCTCCAGTGCAACAACTCCAGAGCTTTTGTGAGGTTTGTGGTCAAGACCATGCTACAGAGGTTTGCTCTTCTAATCCAGAGTCAGTTTATTACGTGGGTAATCAAAACAGGCTGCAGGGTCAAAATCAGTTCGATAATGCTTATTATCAAGGCAATACGAGAGCCCCGAATAATTACCACCCACTTCTACATCCACCACAGCAGGTTAGCAGTTCAGTTAAAGATATGCTAAAGCAGATAATGGCGGGACAGCAGAGAATGATAGCTGACACTGCAGCCCATGCACAGGCCACACAAGATCTCACCAATGCGCACAAGAACCTGGAGCACCAGTTGGGGCAGTTGGTGGGAGAAATAAGCACTGTTAAAAAAGAGCCTGAACAGTGTATTGCAGCAACTTTAATTGAAGGTGGAGAGCTGATGGCCAAGTCTTAGGAGAGAGCTAAAATAGAAAAAATTGAAAAAGTTGAGAAGGTAAAGAAGAAAGAAGAGAAGAAAGAGGCACCTCTACCTCCTCCACCATTCCCACAGAGACTTATACCATCGAAGGATTTAGCCCAGTATAAAAAATTTGTGAGTATGTTGAAAGAACTTCAAGTTAATATTCCTTTGACTGATGTGTTTGAATTGATTCCATCCTTTGTGAAGTTCTTAAAAGAGATTTTAGTCAAGAAGAAAAAGCCTCAAGAGATAGATGCAATTGAGTTAGTTGAGGAGTGTAGCACAATCTTGAGCAAGCTACCTCCAAAACTTCAAGATACTGGGAAGTTTACTATTCCTTGTACCATTGGAGGGCATAGTATCACTGGTGCCTTGTGTGATTTGGGTGCGAGCATAAATCTCATGCCTCTGTCTGTTTGCAAAAGGTTAGGGCTAGGAGAAATAAAGCCCTCTTCAGTTACTCTTAAGATGGCGGATGGATCACTCACTCACCCTGATGGTAAGTTGGAGGATGTGTTGCTAAAAGTTGGTAAGTTTGCATTCTCTGCTGATTTTGTAGTCCTAGATTATGAAGAGGACCTAGAAGCTCCAATCATTTTGGGGAGACCATTCTTAGTCACCTCGAAGGCAATTATTGACATGGAGCTGGGTGAGATGACTGTTAGAGCGCATGGCGAAAAGATTACTTTCAAGGTGTATAATGAGAAGGAGCACATGGCTAAGGTTGAGGAGTGCTCTATGATCGAATGTGGAAGTAAACCAATTGAAGTGAAGAGGGGTTCTCTCAAAGAAAGGAAGAAAGCAAAGGTTCGTCGTAAGAAGAGAAGACGTAAATGCTGGAAGTGAGCTAAACGTGTCGTCGTGCCACGACGTTAACTAAGGCGCTTCTCGGGAGGCAACCCGAGTTTGTACTTATTTTATTTATTTATAGTGTCACGTAGTTTTTGTTTTTCCTTGGATTGCAGGTTCATGTAATGTCGAGGCTAAGTGTGAGGTGTCCTCACCCTTGCCTAATATGGATGACTTGTTGGGGGAAGTCTGAGTACCTCATACTATATGGAAGCTTGGAGGATGCTAGCACCAAGGACTAGAATCTTCAGGGAAGTTTTCTTTACCTTGCACTTTCTTATTTTTAGCACTGAGGACAGTGCTTAGTTTAAGTGTGGGGTGGGAAACTCCCCTTTATTTTTGAGGTTAGGGATGCAGGTACCGTTAGGATTTTCTTTTGTCACTTGACTTTATTTTGATTTATTTCTTGCTTTAATATATGATAAAAAATTGAAAAAATTAGAAAACCAATGAAAAATTCCAAAAAGATTGTCCTTTTAGTCTTTATTAGTGGTACATGTCATCCGCCCCGTGGTTTTTCTTATGGCCACGGTTCTTTTTCACGGGGAGGCCTTTGAACCGGGTAGTTTTTATTTTTATTAGGATTAGTATAGTATTAGTTGTTAGATGGCCCTAGACGTAGGAATAGGTGGAATGCTAGGTGCATTTGATTTGTTTGATACCGATGGACTTGAACTTGTTGCATGTGCTATTTGTGGTGTCCTTGGGTTTTAATTGTGATGCATGCCTAGGAAAAAAATGGAACAACCCCCTTGAGATGCTTGAGTCCGCTTGCTTGACTTGATTGTGAGCCTTTGTGTATGAGTGCTTAAATTTCCACAAGTTGCATTCTAGATGCTTGATTGAGAGTTGTTGATGGAACCTTTTTGTGTGGATCATGTACAATGTGTGTGTGAGGGATGTTCTTGTCTGCTCCATGTTGCATATTAATGTCTAGAACTTGCCCCGTGTGTGTGCAAAGCGAAATCCTAGGTTTGCCCTAGTCGGGAAATGATACAAGGCCTTCTCTTGATTTGCCTACCCTTACATATATACCTTGAAAGAAAAAATTGTTGTGATTTCTTTGACCCTTTTTGTTGGCACCCACACCCCAAGCCTACCCACTTGTTCTAAATTGCTTTCTTTTGGCCCTTTACTCCTTAAGCACTTTAGTTAATATTGTGATATTATTTTGGAGTTGTGGTTGAATATTGGGAGGTTTTTGAGTGGAGTTAATGAAGGGGAATAGTTGTGAAAATTGTGAAGTAGTGAAAAACATTGGCAAGGTTGGAAGTTGATGAAATTGGAAAAAATGAATTGAAAAAGAAAAGAAAAAAATATAGCAAAGTTGAAAAGAAAAAAATTGTGGAAAAAAAAAAGAGAAAAGATATCCCTTCCTTGCTAGTGTGTGATAAAAGAAAATATGCTACTTGTTGAGAAGGTGTATGTGTGATAGTTGTTGATTGGGTGGCTTGTTGAGAATTGTGTTTGAAATAAATGTGATGTATTAAAGTGCTTAGGGAGGTAGTCACTATTACCATATGTATCCTACCCGCACCTTAGCCTACATTACGACCTTTCTAAAGTCCTAGTTAATCCCGATTGGAGCGAGCTTACATTAGTGGAGTCCTACACTACGGGCAAGCCTATGGTACATTGTGTGTGACATGTGAGATTTTCATGAGAGTGAGTGAATTCTTTCTATTCTTGATATTCATTGTTGTGTGTGATATTTGGGGGACACTCTCTTGCTTCATTTTGGTGAGGGCACATGGTTTGCATGAGATAGGTGAACTTGTGGCTTTTTGGTTGAGTAGATAGGTGTGATTTTGTGGGAGCATGGTTGCAATAAGTTGAGTTTGTGCATGTGAGTTATTTTGGGGTGGTTGTTCTCATATTTTTGAGTTTGGTAAATTTTTGGCAAGTGTGTGGATCCATAGTAGTCATGTGTGCATTGGTTCAATGATCGGTATCAACCATAGTCATAGACAGACCTGTTTTACCTAGGTGGGAAGTGAGATGTGACTTGCTCGAGGGCGAGCAAAGGTTCAAGTGTGGGGTGGTGATGTTTGGCATTTTATGCCTATATTTCCTTAATATTTCCTCACGTTTAAGTACTTTATTCGCTCGTTTTATAGTTTATGAATGTGGTTTTGCACTGATTTTATGTCGTATGATTGTAGGTTGTTACGCAGTGTAATTGGAGCTTTTAAGAGCATGATTGAGCAAGAAAAGATTGGATTTTGATTTAGGATTGGATTGAGCACACGAAGGCACAACACGAAACGAGAAAAGGAGGAACGAAACAGGAAAATGGCCTGGCGCTCTAGCCCACGCGCCGCGCCACTTATAGTGCGCAGTGGCTAGGCGCGATTCCTTGTGCGGCGCGTGCCAAACGCGGGGAGTTTTCGACGGGTTCTGTCCAACCTCACGCGTTCCGAGGCGCGGGGCGCCCGTTATAGCGCCCCTTGTGCGCGTTTTTATGTCCTATTTCGTCTAGGCTTGGGTCTAACTTATTACTAGGTGTTTGTAAACCCTATAAATACTCTTTTACTTAGTTTTTCATGGAAGTTCAGACTTTGGAGCAATTGGAGAGCTCATAACATCAAGAACAAGGGTTTTTCTTCCTTCCATCAATCTATTACATCATTATTTCATTATTTCATCAAATTCTTGTGTTGTTATTATGAGTATGCGTGGCTAGATCTCTAGTTCTAGGGTTAGAGTATTTCATGAAAGTTGATGTTTGATGATTGATTTCCATTAATTGAATCCCATAACGGGTTACTTATTCTTTCTTGATTTCACTTGTGTAATTGTCAGGGCCCGATTATTACGCATTATCTATGGTTTTTAGATTGAACTCGAAAGAGGAGATTTAATTACGTAATAAGAAAGAATAGAACTAGTTTGTGAACCCGGGCATCGGGGAACCAATTCGTGAGTAGGATAGACATATACTTGCTCGCCTAGTTTAACTAATTACAGAATTCGTTAATGCGTGCACGTGATTCAACCCATAGACATATAGGGATTGAAGTAGCCTGCATAGACTGTGAAGAATCGAAAGGTTTTCACAGGTACATTTAATCTGTCAGTTAGTAACCCGGGATTTAAGAAGTGGAATCAATTGGAAAACTCAACTGGATTGTTCGTAACTCTGACCCTGGACCGTCTCCTTATTACTGATAACAACCCATTTTTGCTCTATTGTTTGAATTCACTTTTACCGTTTAATTATTGCTCTTTAGTTAGTAAAAATCTCAACTATTGGAAAAAGATCCCTGAATAGTTTATATAAATTGTTTGCTAGAATTCAGTCTGAATAGTCCTCGTGGGAACGATACTCGATTTATCACTTTATTACTTGTCGACCACGTATACTTGCGTGTGCGTTGGGAGCAACAGCTGACATAGGAGGACATAGGATAGGAGCACTGTGAGCTCTTAGGTTTTGTACCACAAAGTCCTGCAACCAGGTAGGTGCTTTGCTAACTCTTGGGGTTCTTCCAGCAACTAGCGTATCAGGGACAGGTGCTTCAAGGGGGTAAAGTGGGTGCAGGGTCTGTAGGTTCTTCTGAGGGCTGATCAGATGTTGGCTCAGGTGTGGGCAATGTGGGAGGATGATTTTCAGTGTGTCTGGAGGATGAAGGCACATTGTCCAGGGGACATTCAGTAGGGAGTTCCAGAATAGGAAACATAGGGGTCCCTATAGAGTTCAACTGTTTGAAAGGGAATTGGTCTTTTTTAAACCCAACATTCCTGCTGATGAACAAAGTTTTGGAGTGCAAATCATCCATTTTATATCCCTTTTGAGTCATGGAATATCCTAACAACACTGCTGGGATGGCTCTGGAGGAGAACTTGTCTGTGACTTTTGGGCAAGCTTCATATCCCAGACAGCCAAACACCCTAAGGTGATCAAGAGATGGAGGATGATGATACAACATCTCAAATGGGGTCTTGAATTGAGTTACCCTGGAGGGCAATCTGTTGAGAAGATAGACTGCAGTTAGAGCACATTCACCCCAAAACCTGAGAGGTACAGCTGCTTGAAACCTGAGTGACCTAGCCATGTCAAGGATACTTCTGTACTTCCTTTCTACAACTCCATTCTGTTGAGGAGTGTAGGTGCAAGTGCTTTGATGTTCTATCCCTAATGTAGTCAGCAAGGTGTTGAAATCACTACTGAAAAACTCACATCCATTGTCAGTTCTCAACACCTTTACTGTGGCTGAAAACAGATTCTGAATTTTAAGAAGGAAGTCTTTCATTACTACTAGAGTATCTGACTTGGTGTTCATCAAAAAAATCCAGGTATACCTAGAGTAGTCATCCACCACTGTTAGAAAATACCTCTTACCATCATAAGTTGGGACTCTGTAGGGTCCCCAAATATCACAATGAAGCAAGTCAAACACAGAATTAGTAGAAGTAGTACTCAGTTGAAATGGCAATTTTGTTTGCTTGGCCAAGGGACACACAGTACAATGATGAGAGACATCAGATTGTAAGGAGCTAAGCTCAGCATGTCTCTTTAAAACTTCTAAGGGAGCATGTCCTAATCTTCTATGCCATAGTGTACTAAATGCAGGAATATTTACATGACCTGCACAGTTCACTGTCTTATTCATACTAGGTAGTTGTGATCTAGGAGTTTGAGCCACTGCTTGTTGTCCTTGTATCACATACAGTCCATGCATTTCTTTACCGATCCCCTGATCTGTCCACTGTAGAGGTCCTGAAATAAGCAGAAGTCAGGAAAGAACACCACTGAGCATCTTAATTCCTTGGTAAGCTGGGATACTGATAGCAAGTTGTACTTAAAGTCAGGAATATATAGCATATTTGAGATTTCCTGGTCTTTGAGTACATAGGAACTACCAGCATGAGACACAGTCCATGAGGGTTTTTGTTTATCTGTTGGTTTCCAAGGGGGTGGGGTCTGGCTGTGTAAATTCAGCTTTTGGGATATTATGTATCTTCGCATTTAATGTGACCGGCGGAGGAGCAGATATAATTGTCAGTGCATTATCGGCTGCTGTAGTTGAATTGAGTGGACTGAGAATTTTTTCTTCTATTATATTGCATGTTCTTTTTGTAGTAAAAAATGTGTTCATGGTACAATCCATATCTGAGTTGTTTTGATGTAAACAAAAAAGAATTTTTGTCGACGAGGTTTGAGTGTCATTTTCAACTTGCATATCAGTCAGAGAACTTTCCATGTCTGAGGGATTTTGTGTTGGTTATGCAGGTTGATAATTTCCAAGATACACCACTTTACTGTTTTAAGGACCAGTTCCTTAAAATGTGTTCCTTTACTAAGTTATGTGCGGAATTCAAACTGTAAGTAAATGGACACCCAATATTAGCATGGAAAAACTCCTTGAACTCGGGATCAAAAAACCACGACCTACTCTTCCAAGTAGGATTTCAACTTCACTATATAAAAGGACCCACTTGGTTACAAGACTACCTTCTTACTAACCTAGGACTAACTCTAATCCTTTAGTGATCTCTTTTCACGATCAGTGAAGCTGTGCCAAGTACTCGACTTGAACTGAAAAGATACAACTCGATTATGCCTACTACAGTTGAACTAAGACTGAACTTTTACAAGACTCAATCTAAGGAACAGGTTCTAACTTAGTTCTACTGTAGCTTACTGATTACACAAATAGGATTATGACTCTTTTATGCTTTGCTCGATTCTCTCAGTATTTGTGCACGCTTCAATAGCTGATATGCTCCATGTTTTATAGCTTCAGCAACCAAGAAGTCTTGAGCAATTAGAACTCCAAAGCTTCCAAGAGTTTGAGTCCTAATTGAACTCTTCACTTTAAGCATCCGAATCTTTTAGCCCTTATCCATTATTTATGCATCTTTTCATATCACGTTTAGACCTGCATAATTATCAAGATAAATATTAGTTTAAGGATAATTAATAATATCTCAGCTTAAATGATTTTGCATGAATTATCTATTTAGCTGCAGTGATTCAAAGGACAGGTCCTTTGAATCCGTTCCTTAATCATCAGTCAAAACTCCAAGCTTATCCAAGCTAACATTTTCCCTCTTTTTGATGATGACAAATTCATAAGCATAGCTGCATATCCTTAATGTCCTGAAGTACAACTTAAAGCTCAAAAACAGTCAGTAGAGACTTATTTATCATTAAGGACCAGATTTTCAATTAGGTATAAGTTCACGCAAAATCAGACTTACTCTTCCCCCTTTTGGCATCATTGAAAAGGTTCATAAAAATATAACTCTAGTGTTAGAATAATCAGCACATGGCCATTGAGGCAACTCAAAATGCAAACACAATTCAGATTAAAGCAACTGCAAAACAATGATATTAGCCATCAAAGACAAGTCATCATTAACAAAAGGTTAAACCAGGGGATACAAGCAAGTACTACAGAATTATTCAGAAACTAGAAAAGGAAAAGACTAAGGCACTAGAACTAGTCTAAATCCCACTGGACAAAAGATGGCTTATGGCTAAGGTGATCAGGATGTGGAAGGACCAGGTCCCTGAGACTTGTTTAACAACTCAAACATCTGTTTGAGCATTCCCTCATTAGTCTCCTGTGCCTATGTAGCCTCTGACTTCCAGTAATTCTTCTCCTCTTCCAACTTTGCTATTTCAGCTCAAGCTATCCAGCAGCTTGGGACTGAATTGCTATCCCATCACCTTGAACAAGAGCATTTCAAGCAGGATATAACAACAAAAAATGCAATAGTGCCCCTTGTCCAGCTCGCAGGAATTGGCATTTTGAATTTGCAGCACGCAGTCAGTGCTTTGGTGCGATCTCAGCTTATGCTATACATTGCCCGAGAAGAGCTGCTGGGGTTCTCATTCTTTGTCGTTCATTAAAGGCAGAATACATAGATAGCCCCTTCAAGTTGTAGCCAATTCTCATGTAAACACCTCAACTTAGCTAGTGACCAACTAGACACTTCATGTTGTTCCTAGTGTATCTCGTGAATCCCTTACAGTGACATGGCAAAATGCACGTTCTCCACACAAATTTGAGCGCGTCAAGGGCAAAGATATGCATTTTTCTCTTTTGTTTTTTTGTTTAATTAATATATTATGTGGGTCCCACATCTCAATTATCATTTTTTATTTTCTTTACATTTAGACCATCTTCCTCATCAAACACAACTGACATTTACACCTTCCCCACGAATTTTTTACAGATTCATCACAACAATATTATGTTACAAGAATAATTTGTTCACAAAATTTATACATAAAATCAAAACTTGAGGTTTTTTAAGTTTCTCAAATTAGATTCCTTCAACATTAGCACAAACAAACCCAAGAATCACTAAAATGACAGATTTCGAAATCTTCTTAAATCAATAATTCCTCAAATCCAAACAAATTTTCAAACCCAAGCTCCTTCGCGAGATTCTTCAATTTTGGTCTCAATTTTTTGACCAACTTATAGTCACTTGAAGTGAAGAGTCCATCAATTTCAACAGATGAAATGGGGGATAGCCAACACCTTCAATCAAACCTATGCTATCGTGAATAACACCTTCAACCAAATCAAATAATATCATCGAGAAAAATTTCTCCGGCAGCTGCCTAGCTAAAAATTAAGAAACTAAATGAAAGGGGTGATAGGAAGAAGAAGAGGAAACTGATATCTATCAGATCTCTTACGAAGAAGATGAACAAGAAATAGAGGGCGGCGGTAAAGGGAAATCTAGTGGGATTGAGACGTTTTAATGGAGAAAAATAAGGAAAGGGGAGGGTGGCGGTGGCAGGTTTTAACAGAAGAAGACGAGGAGGGAGAGGGAGGCGGGTTTAGTGAAGAAGAAGAGGAGGGTGGGCCAGAGGTTTTATTGTCTGATGTAGAATAGGAAATACTAGTTTATTTTTTTGGTTTATTTTACATATTATTGTATTTCTCTTTTTTAATCATAGGTGGAATTTTTTTCACACGTGTCATCATCTTATTTGGCCTATTTACACGTCATCAGCGAGTGAGTTTCACGCAAATGATCTCACAAACACAAGTGTTTAAAAGATGCACTTCTGGCAATATAAGGTGTCTAGTTGGTCACTAGGTAAGTTGGAGTGTTTACATGGGAATTGGATACAACTTGAAGGGGCCATCTATGTATTCTGCCTTCACTAAATTATGACATTGTGGTGCAATTGATGCCTCAGTTTTACGGCAAATAGAACTGAGAAGAAGTGCTCTTGAATTTCTCTATGATTTTCTGGCCAGGGGCCAAAGAAGATAATAAAAATAATGAATTAAGGAAATGGAGCAGAGGTGAACTTATTGGATCTTTTGGCGAGCCTAGCAGTTATTAGTGTTAGTTATGCTCATACTTCGTGAGAGACTTTTGATAACCTTAACCAATTGTGCAGCCAAGTCTTTATATTAGATGACTTTAACCAACTGTGCTTCCAAACAAGGTTCAGATGACCTTGTGACTTTTTCTTTCTAAGAAAAAGATCTCAGATGACCTTATGTCCACTTTTTACATTTTGAATATAATCCTCCATTTCTCCTTTACTGACTGACTGGTCAATAAATTGACGGTATGCTCTTTGCTTTAATGGTGAAAAAATGGTAAAGGCTGCTTGAAAATCACATACGCCTGAAACGGATGGTGACAAACCTCAAGCTCACAACTCACATGTGGCAAATGGGGAAATAAATGTGTTATGTGGTGGATGGTGAAAGTTATCATGGTAGACATGTTTATGCGATCAGTTGGGATTCCTTTTCTTTCCCAATTTCAATTGTATTATCATTGTGTAGGAATATGTTTAATGGTGGATCAAACTTCCAGACATGAAATCTTCAGAGTGCTGCGTGCAGCGGTTTTCTATGAACATTTAACGTGTGTGGCAAAAATTTTCAAAAAAAGATGTAAAACTTTTTTTATTCTTCCCCGTGTTTCCTTCAGCCCATGTATTAACATTCTGGAAATCTATTCTGATCTTGCCACTCTCTCTCTCTCTTGTTTCATTACTAAAATTCCTGATCTTGCTGCCCTTCGCATCCCAAAACATTTGAGAGTTTGAAAATGCTTTTGCGCTTTCCCTGAATTCACCCAAGTTTCAACACTACATTTTTGCATGATTCACAAAGCTGCGTTTATCTTTATTTGTCTTGTTATGGTGAGAGCTCTGGATGGCAAAGAAATCAGTGTTTCTAAAACCAATAAGCCCAAGAAATATCAGTGCGCTTTGAAAGACGATGTAGACAATAGAACGTGAAACCAACTAAGTGTAATAGTGTCACATTGAATCCACAAGCGATACTCATCATGAGTAGGTGATGGACACGGAATCGAACCATCTACCATGGGAAGCAGGTTATGGTTTTCAAAACTGTGAGAAAAACTTTCTTCCAAGTAAGATAATTCAAGTAGGTTAATTCAATTGGGATGAAGCCTTTGATGTTAGAAATGGTTGGAGGGGGATTTGGAAGCCCAAGAGAGGATTGAGATGGATTACTTTGAGTAGAAGAATCAGATAAAGTCATGGCTCTTGATACCAAGTTGAAACTGTAAAGAAGATATATTTTCCCAACTTGACTTCATTGGCAGTACAACCACGTATATATAGGTATTATGTACAATTCAAAATACTAACTAGATAAATACAACATCTTCTAGTAATTATCCCTAACAAAAAGCTGCATTGACTTTCGTCGAATTTAAGTTACCTGTAATGCAGAAGTCCGCCTTCTCCACACCCACCTGCATATTCTGATCATCTCCAATCTTATTTCATTTGGTAGGTTTTGGAGGAGAATCTGGAGTGGGAGAACATCCAATGGTCGCAAACTGGTGTTTGGATTGCTGGGAAAGAATATGCTCTTGCTAGGGCGCATTTTCTTTCCCCAAATTAGTTTGTGTAAAGATGAAATGTACTACTAGTTAGTTTGAATACTGAACATCCAGTCAAGCTAAACGAAAGCTGGTTTTAGGTGAACACTATTAATCTGTTTTATGACATGATTATACAGCTTCCTTTTTCCTTTAGATGATTTACATGTTGAATGCCCACCTATTCAGTGGAAATGTAGAATCAGCGGGAAAAAGAATGAGAAGCAACAGCTTTTTCTGTTCACAATTGCTTAGGTATCAATTTTGTAAATATTCACCAATTTGGAGAAAGCCATTCACTCCTAATAATTGCTGAGTACTAGTTGTTCTTGTTTGGGTTGAAGGATTAAGAGGAACAAAATATAGCACTATCTCGATACCATTTAGTTTACCTGAAGGAGAAGAATGCACTGATTTTGCAAGGATTGAGTCGGAAAGTCCATTCAAAACTCATTACACAACTAATGGCTGTAGCGAATGACTTCTATGAACTTTGGCTTTCAAAGGAGAAATATAATACGATAATTTACAGTTCAAATAGCAAACACAAATCTTACTAGACCTGGACTTTGAGACTATGGAACATCATGTCATTGATTAATGATCCCTCCTATTTATTGCTCAAGTCATTCCACATGACTCCTGTAATGGAATCTTCAGGCCAAGATGACTCCAACGCGGCCCTGAGATGCAAATTACACATGAAAATGAATCAAGAAGAGAGGCATGAAGATTAACATCAACATTTGTGAAGGATGTACATTAATTTTGATGATCTCGTCATCAAAATGAATCTCTTTTCTGGTATCTTTTCTCCCTCACCCTATAACAGACCTTCGACACAGGATGGTGACTGTTGAAACTGACAGAACTCACAAGATAAATCCACTGTGCTCATTTTCTGCTTCAGAGAGCAGTGATAATGCATCTGTTTTACAGATTTATGTCCATTGTGCCAAGTTTAGTAAATTGCCACTGATCCTGTGTTACTGCCTGAGTGACTTGAAATACTTACTGTCGTTGGATGTCACATATCGTGTGAACAACATGTGTTTCTCATGGGGCTGGACTTTAACAAGGTTACCTAGCTGCCCAACTTTAATTCTAGTAACTAGTAACGAGAGAAGCCTGCAACTAACTCCATATTATCCAATTCAATCGCAAAATCACACAGACTTGATGGAAAACTCTTCAGTATAGGTATTTGAAAGTGAAGCATTACTAGAAAGTCGTATTGATGACACATTTCATCAAAGGTCAGTGAAAACGTAACAACCCAATTCTAAAGCACTCTACACACTGCAAAAACAAAGGGGCATCAGTTCTTCTTCAGTGACATAAACTTCAGAAAAAGGCCTGCGAAAATGTTTACTTAGGGATTTCATTTCTCTGTACTTTGAATCAAACATAAGTGCTATTTCTCATTAGAAGAGTAACTGGAATCCAACAAACTCTAAGGCTTTTATCAATACTTCTACTATACAACATGAATTCACCCCCAACACTAAGCTTGTTAACAAGACCTACATGACTTTTTGTAACACCAATCTTAAACAACCCTCTTTTATTTTTCAAGGACTAAGATAATTTACTTACAAATTCCCTAGTCCTACTTGTTCCATGGACAACCAAATTGGTCATATGTCCTATCAAATACGCGTCAGTCCCAGGTTAAGTAACATATAGTAAATATCAAAGATCATCTCCCAATATGGAACTTCTAGGCTGTACCTCCAACATAGCAGCTTATTTTACTTCTTCTAGCAGATTTTTTTTTCAAGATGAAATAGCAATAGTTCCTATGAACCCTTTCTCTCCTTTTCTCTTCATCGTTTGGATGCTTTCTAAATTTCTCTAACAACTGTTAAGTTATGAAGGAAGTCCAATTCAGTAAAATAATTATAGCTTCAATCAAGCATCATAATCGATTCATACCAATAAAAATGAAGATTTACCTAATGCTGAAGGAAGAAAACCAAGGGGGAACAAATAGAGATCTGTAGCAAGAGAAATCCATGGAGACACGTAGAGGGGAAATTTCAAACAGGACATACTCGAACTAAGGCCCCTTGTTGATTTTGGAGCAAAGCTAACCAACTCCATTCTTATCTTTTGTAATTTCTACTGTAGGACGATCCATTTCAAGAACACAAACTGGATATAAATAGGAAGTACTGTTAACTTGTGTTTTTCTCTGATAAAACACAACATAAAGAGTCTAACTTGTATACTGACTACACTAAATTCGAAGAAGACAATCCACAAAAAGTTTGAGCTGCAATCACTGAGAGGCAGTTGAAAATCCGTGCTTTTTTCCTTTGAAACCTTTCTTGTGACAATCCCAATTTTCCCAGGAACATGTACCAAAATCTTAACTACCTGAGTTTCTCAACTTCTCCTCGCCACTATTTCAAAACCAAGCTATATTTGAGGAAATTATTGACCATAGAAATCAAGAAATGCCTGTTACTTCAGAAGTTAGAAAGGTTTTTACACTTTTTTCTTTTTCAAAATGAAGCAAGTACTCCAAGAATCTAATGGTCTAAAATGAAAGAACATGAAACATATCGAAAGCCTCTGCAATACCACAAACATGAGAAGATCAAAAAAGTTATCTGGAAAGTAGGGAACTTCTTTTTGACAAAGAAGACAATAGGGAACTTCTTTTGAAGAGAGAAACGATCATACTTTGTTGTGTATGCATGAACAGTACACTATGTTATGTACTATATGCATAAAATATGTAGAAATCTTGAAAAGATAGTTGGGGTTGAAGGTACAAGAACACCATATGAAGCAAGACTTTAATAGCTCTGACTAACAGTAAGAATGAGGATTAAGGGCCGAATGTGGTTGCCTCAACATAGTAGCGACAGGATGTAGTTAAGGTTGAGGTCAATGTTTTAAAAGGCGGGGGCGCAAGGCGACGCGTTTTACTTACAATGAGGCGAGGTGTAAGCCCCGAGACGTGTGGCGTAAGTCCGATGGATCTTATTTTTTAATTAATAAAATAGCATAATGAGCCAAAAAAATATCAAAAGTACAAAAAATATTAAAAATAATAAAAAAGATTATAGAAACAAAAGATCTAACCTTTTTAATAATTGTAAAAAATTGAATAATGTTACAGTTTTTATGAGATACAAATAAACCATGAGGCCTTAACTTTTAAACAATTAAAAATAAAAATTTGTTACTATAAAAAGTAAATAAACAATAAATATTTATTACTATTATAATTTAAAATATTAATTCTTCATTGATAAATATAAAATTGCTTCTAAATAGTAAAATAATTGAAGTCTAACAATTTTGATTGACAGAAATAAAACATGAAGACCAATAACAAGTGATGATATTATAAACATCGGTTATGCTTTTTTAGATTAAGTGTATACAGATGATATTCACCCTTATGATATTCTCAATTGTAATACATGTAATATTATGTCTCGTCAATTGAACTATACTCAATTTTTGAATTTCTATAGATGAATATAACTTCATTTTTAAAGAAAATTGTGGATGAACAATCTTAACTAGGGAATTGGACATATCATTTGCATAGGTTCTATAAGGCGAGTTCCGAGCGTTGGGCGTGCTCTGGGCGCATCCTCGGGCGTTTGAGGCGTAAGCCTCACAGATCTAAGCCCCTCCCGGGAGTCTCAAGGCGTTTTGCTAGTGCCTTGCCCCGGGGCGAGTCCCGCCTTATAAAACAGAGGTTGAGGTTTACTTTCAAAGACAACTCGCCTGCTTCGAATAGAAATATTAGTCGTTAACATCAAACTGCTCATCCGTAAGAAGACATTTAGACTCTTCTCTGAGCTCTCCCATTAGAATTTTTTCTAAGAATTACCTACTAATTAATGATGGAAGAAGCATCAAATCGGCTTAACATTAGTGATAATGTATTACTTTCAGAAGCATTTAGACTCACATAGCTCTCCAACTACATTCAGTTAAGCCTAGACAAGCACATTTCTAATAGATGAAGTTTCGTCAATAAATGAAAATCAAGAACAGTTCTTTCTTCAAGCTGTTTTCTTTTTTCTAAATAGACCAATTTAGATTACATCCCCACAAATGCCAATTTCAAACTCTTAAAAGAGTACTTCATAAGAATATAATGTTCAACTTATATGAACATCGCATAGAAGGTATTTATACATAGCGCTATGGGACATGAATTTTTAGCATGACATTTGTGGGTTGCAAATAAATAGCTAATCAGAGGTGAGGGGGTATGGTTGCTTAGTTTAAAGTGTCTAACAATGACTACAAAGAGCTCTTTCTCAATGTTAATCTACAGTATTTAGATATTGCTTGAGGAAACGAGAAATAGATAGTTATGACCCGAGGTCTCCTTTCCTCGGGTCTCATCCTTTAATAAAGTTTTCTTGATGGTACTTATGTATTCTATGGGTTCATGTACAGAGCTAAGGGGAATACGGAAGAACTTTTGACTATCCTGCCCGGACAGCTAAATATCGACATTTTCAATAGAGCAAAATATATAGTGTATACATAAGATAGGATTCATGTAACTGATGTTATTTAATTTGATATTGATGCTTAGTTGAATGATATATGTTGACTTATTCATTGGAGCAGAATGGATACAAATGATTCATATAGTAAAATACCGCTAATTTGGGATTAAGGTACTTGATTGATCTATGTCGACTTATTCGTTGGAGGAGATGTACAAGATTTGTTTGCATGAATAACTTATAAATCATATGAATCTGCATGTTATCAGTTGGACATATCTTTCTAGGATATAGGAACAGTGCTTCAACATATATTTTGCATTTGGCTTATAACTAACTGATCTGCAATGCCAATTCGGTTAAGGTAAGACTGATCTGCATCTTCCTTGTTAATTTTTTAACAATATAAAACTAATATACAGGGCATTACATCCTTATTAGGCTCGGGTCAGAAAACCAATATTTTTCTGCTTTTCAGACACCTGAAGTGTCGTTTTCCGATAATTATGCAAGCAATGACCTTAAAGAGGTTATCAGGTGCATAATGGCATTCAGCAATTAGAGGCATCTGATGGACCCGGCATGCGGCCTCACTTAGTTTTCGAATATCTTGCTCAAGGTCGAGCCAATTCGTCAATTGTGGACATTAAGATTGGTTCAAGAACCTGGGCACCCGAAGCATCCGAGAAATACATTGAGAAGTGCTTAAAAAAGGATCGAGAATCATCAAGTCTTCCATTAGGGTTCAGAATATCAGGGTTGCTATAGAAGCAAAGAATTAGGGTTCTTGAAACATAAAAAGAAAGCTGTTCAGAAACTCCTCGCAGAGGAAGTCAAGTCAGTCCTGACTTGGTATCTAACAAAATGTAGGGAATTGGAGTTGTCCAATTGTAGTATCGGATTTGAGGAGGTAAGACTTTTTGTACCCCTCCTTTATGTATTTTTTGAGATGCAAAGTTATAAATTAATCATTTTAAATTCATTCATATATATTTTTAATGAATAGATAGACATGGTTTATTCAGACAACGAGTGTATGACTGAGACATTAATAATATAATAAAATTTCTTTCCAAAGTTGTTTAGTTTTTTTTTTCTTTTTTTTTTTTTTAAAAAAAGACACAAAATAAAAGTTTTCTATAGTACAACTTCGTTTAATATTTTACAACTTTAAATTAAACTCATATCTGTCAATAAAAATTTTGGCAACTATAATCAATGTCGTATATTGAGGTAAATGACTAATATTTTGTTCACTAAAAAAACTCTTACTAATATAGGGTTGAAAACTTTTCACATTTAGGGTTGAAATTAAGACTAAACATGCCATAAATAGTATTGTGTTAGAATGCTAATGGTTTTTCGCATGTGTTAGAATGATAGAAGTGGGCAATCTCTGAAATGGGAAAGAATGCAAATAGTTTTACAATCACCTGCATTTCACCTTTGCTACAACATACGGAAAGTAGCCAATCAAATCTATTACCACACCCATGACATCATCTGTAAAGAGTTATTTTCTCCTTACAAAATTCCACACATAAATCAAAAGTTGGACAGTGGGAAACTCAAGAACTGGGATAGATTACTACAAGAACTGAAAAAGAAAATAGATTTCACGTCGAAATCTAGATTATTCCATTCAACAATGGCGAAACTGTCAATAAAAATACAAGATTATTTTACTGATTTGTAAATTCATAGAAGGATCTGGAAATTAATATCAAGAAGGAAAAATAAGTAGGAATTCAAATATGAAGCTTGGAATCTTACAACGAAAGAAGAGAATCAAGGACCTGGTGGCTGATGCCCCTGTGAAATGATGTTTCCTCAGAGATTATGTATTCCAGTATTAGTAGATTAGTACAATAACTGAAAAAACCGATCTATTTTCCCTGTTATTAATTCCTTTTCTAGGCTTAAAGATGTTGATTGTGGCTATGCATTTGTTTATATATATATATATATATATATATATATATATATATATATATATATATATATATATATATATATATATATATATATATATATATATATATAGCCACAATCAACATCTTTAAGCCTAGAAAAGGAATTATATATATATATATATATATATATATATATATATATATATATATATATATATATATATATATATATATAGTTAATTATTTTTATTGTGGCATTTTAATTTAAATAGTTGACCACTTATCTTTATTTATTTTCCTAACCCGAATGCCTAAATCGAAAATAACAAAACCAAGCCATATTTAACTAATCCAAAATATCCAAGACACCCTCTTAATGGAATTTCAAAAAAAAAAAAAAAAAAAAAAGATAAGTTCAAATAGTTCAACCAATAGAAGTCAATTGATTTTTTTGGAGCTTTTTATATGCATCGCCAATATTTTCTCATCGCTTATCATACCAATGAAGAAGTTCAATCTACTTACCTCTATTAGAAGACAATGCATCTTCATGATGTCCTCGAAATGATAATCCTTGGTTCAAAAGATATCTTATCACATCAATTGCAGCTTCTAAACGAGTCCGATATTCCAACTTTTGCTGATTAGACGGTTTAAAATGTGCACTTCAAATGGATTGCTTTTATATCATCACATCATCAGAATTCTTTCTTGCCTATTATGTGCACTATTTGGTCAACCGATTTCTTGTTCCAACTTGTAAATTCTTTACATGACTTCTCTCCCCTCCCCCCTGAGTCACTGGACTTATCATCAAACAAATAACAGTATAAGCAAAAGACTGCATCTTTTGTAACACTATATTCCAACCAGTCATACTCATCAAATCATTCTGGATTAAAATGACGCAATTGACCATAAATATTTCTTTGTAAATTCAAGTTTGGAAAGGACCTTTTGGAACTTATGAGAGGTCTATAGGTGCACTGGCTAATAGAATAATGAATTTCCGCATAGAGTTGGTGGAACCGCGTTGGCCATTTGTGCTGCCAAGGAGCACAAACTCAGTCAATAGATGCACTTGATACATCTGGATACATAAAACCTCTTATATATGCATTAGTTGACATGATGAAGCAGAACTCTACTTGTTCTTCCCTAGAAATTGAAGTCAGAACCCCTAGAGGCTTCGCAAAAAGAATTCCATTTGGAGAAGGAAATGAGTTTTCTTGATGGTACTACAAGGTTAAGCACAGGTCTGATGGGTTCATAGAATACCATAAAGGTGTTATGGTCTGATGAGATGAAATTAATGCAATATGATGCAATGGGGTCACATGTGCCCATAGTCCCGTCTCGAAGCGGAATACTCCTGCATTCGAGGGGAATACAATCTAATAACCAACTGGAGCGGAATACTCCTACTCCTAGGGCGGAATACTCCTGCACCCGATATAATATAAAGCTGAGGTAGAATACTCCTGCACTCAGTATCTGACATAAGAGCGGAATACTCCTGCTCCTGAGGCGGAATATTCCTGCACCCAAGATAATGTAAAGCTGAGGCGGAATTCTTCTGCACTCAATATCAGACATAAGAGCAGAATCCTGCTCCTGGAGCGAAATACTCCTGCACCCGAGATAATATAAAGCTGAGGCAGAATACTCCTGCACTTAGTATCTGATATAAGAGCGGAATACTCCTGCTCCTGGGGCGGAATACTCCTGCACCCGAGATAATGTAAAGCTGAGGCGGAATACTCATGCACTCAGTATCTGACATAAGAGCCGAATACTCCTGCTCCTGGGGCGGAATACTCCTGTACCCGAGATAATATAAAGCTGGGGCGGAATACTCCTGCACTCAGTATCTGACATAAGAGCGGAATACTCCTGCTCCTGGGGCGGAATACTCCAGCACCCGAGATAATGTAAAGCTGAGGCGGAATACTCCTGCACTCAACATGATGCAAGGATGATGCAATAATAACCCTTTACTGGCGCAGGAACCTCATCGACAGCCGGGAAGTACATATCAAGCTCACAGCTAGAGTACAATGCTTTTATGCTCAATGCAATATCAACAACAAGGCATAACAAATAATTTACATTAAGGCGTAATGAGTACGCCTATCGGCAGCTGCACACGTAAGGAACACGTGGTGCAATGGACTGAGGATACGAATAATTAGAGCTTCAGGAATTCAGAAAGCTCATCTTCTTATTTTCTTGGCTACCGAAGCTAGATTACTTCCGAGTCAGGCTAGCTAAAGAATCAAAATTGAAGAAATAGACATTAATAAGCTTTATGGAACAACATCTATGTCAATTTAACCTTCCTATAAGAAAGAAACTCCGACAATTTACCAGAAAACTAGATGAGAAAATTGAGAAAAAAATAATAGAAGGACGATTGAGAAAAAACTTGATGAAAAAATTGAGATGAGTGTTGAATCGTCCTACTGAATTTTAAAGATGGGCTTATGGAATCAAACATCAGTGTAGTCATTTCGATATGGGTCGATGAAAACTTTTTTGGTAATGTTTTAAGTTAAAAACGTTACTGTAAAGTATGTTTTAAGGCATTGTCGTTATTCCTAGTAACGTCAATAAGCTGACCAACTGCAACACTCAATCTGACTTATCACAACTAGTGACGTTACTGTGAGTAACGACATCAGCATAAAACGTTATTGCTAATGTTTTATCCTCTATTTATTTCTTCCCCCGTTAGTTTTAGTTCGTTGTGATTTTTGAATCAAATATTGTATAAGTCGTTATCCAAGACCACGTTTATACTAGTTCGGTAAAATATTTAAAAGTTGTATTATTTTGGTAATTAGTTTTAAAAGTGGCTTAGTTTGGTCAAAACTTCAATTTGATATGCTTTACGTATGTTAGATAAGGATATTATTTTGATTAATTAGAAAGTGTCGTGAAATTTTGATCAGTAGCCATTTTTGTACGCGCTCATTGGGACTATCCAGCGTTTCAAAATTCTTTGAAGAATAGCCAAAAATTCGCGCTCACACTTAAGCTCCATTAGCGTTGGAAAACACCCCAGACTAGTCCCATAACAAAATACTGGAGCTTTCAAAGCCCAAGTATTTTGTTATGGGACTGAAGAAGTCCCATAACAAAATAATCCCATAACAAAATAATGGGACCTTGAACTAACATGTTCAAAGGCCCCATTATTGGGATTTATTCTCATAACAAAGGTCCCATCAAAGGGATAAATCCCATTATTTTGTTATGGGACTTTATATATAAAGCTTCAGTCCCCATAACAAAATGATGGGGCTTTGAACAAGTTTTGTTCACAGCCCCAGCATTTTGTTATGGGACTGAAGCTTTATACAAAGTCCCATAACAAAATGCTGGGGCTTTGAACAAGTTTTGTTCAAAGCTCCAGTATAAATACTGGGGCTAGTTTACTGAAGCTTTCCCCAGTATAAATACTGGAGCTTTGAACAAGTTTTGTTCAAAGCCCCAGTATTTATACTGGGATTTGTCCGGAGGTGGCTATTTCTCAGCGAATTTGTTTTTGACGGCTACAAATCAATTAGCGCGCGCCAAACAGGCCCCTACGCTAAATTTCTACGAAAGTGTCACCACCCAAAAAGGACATGACGGGCACTTTGCGAGCATTTAACCCCAACTAAGTGTAGTGACTTTTATGGTAGTAGGCCTAATCTAAATCCATTGGCGGTATAATATAGGGAAATATACAACATGTCGAGCAATAGAAAATAAATTATTAATGTAAGTTGACGATAGAATCTCATAAAGCTCATAAATACAATTATGAATCATCTAATATAAACTGGATTAAGGACAAAGTAGCCCTAATATCAGCAGCACGATCAGCACATAGCAGTAAATAGTGAGACACAAGAACTCAATCAGTCAACAAGCATTGTGAAACCATCCTCTGATTTCTTGGGACAAGTCCTTTAAAAAATAAAATACATGTGATTGCGCAAATAAAATCGTAAGGCCTACATGTATGCATATAATAGCCCATATTAGACTCATATCAATGCATACTAGTGTCCATATATGTTACATGACTTCACATTATCAACTGCTACTTCATTTGGTAAAGGGAGACACTTAAGCGTTCATGTCATCAATACTCGTCATATTTGTTGCTAAGACATTACAACATGAGCTATATTGCTAAGATATTACAACAAGAGCTATATGCTGCATCCGTATGTGGACGCTAACTGGTGGTAGTGGATAGTGGTGGTTGTTGATGATGATGGTTCTGGTGGATAGTAGCAAGTAATGTTGTTTGGTTAATAGTAGTGGTGATGGGGGTAATTTGTTGTGATGATTGAAAATTGTGGTGAATGTTGAGATATCTAACTGCAGTGGAGGCTGACAGTAGTAGCTGGTGATATGTTAGGTAACAACGTATTGTAGGTGATACATGGTGGTTGTTGCGGTAATTAGCTTTTACAATATTAATTATTTCATCATTTACATATATCATCTAGTTAGTTTTGTTTATATAAAGTTCAAATATTATTCCATTATTATATCAACTTTTATCAAAAACACGTGTGGATCCTTTTTCTTATACCAATTATAGCCAAAATTATTATAATTATTTATTTAATATACTTAAAAGAACATCAAATTTTCAAGGCTAATTCCCTGTTAGCCTAAAAGCGTAATCATCAGCGATCGGCATATTTAATTTTTTTCCTACTGATTCTGGATAATACCAAAAAGTTATTTTCAATTAATATTCACTTGAGACGTTTAAAATAAATTAGCTTAAACAGACTTTTGGAGAAATTTTTTGATTTCAAAACGTGTTTACATATTTATCACTTTTATGTTTCCATTTTTAAAGGAGGTTATTATTATAAATAGGTTATTTATGTAAATTGTAGTGTAGCCTAGACTAGTTGTGTATTGGGCCAAGCCCATTAGGAGTTACTTAGTGGCTAAGTTAAGTCTTGTAGTTTCACTTGTATATATAGTAGGGCTATTCATTAATGGAAAATATGCAAAGTTCTTCACCCCAAAATTTATCTTGCTTTATCAATTCTAATATGGTATCAGAGCCACCACGTTGTTGATTGAAAAAGTGCTCGGTATAATAAAACTTCTCCATAAAGTGTGAAGAAAGAGTGGGCAGATGGCCGTTCAAAAGGAAGGAGCTGGTGTCACTGTTGCTAGTGTTTATGTCGACGAAAGGTCGTCATGTAACGTGAAGGTTGATGTTGAAAGGGCGAGATTGTTTTAGACAATCTTGAGTGCCCTTAAGAAGACAAGTTTCGGAGGCGAATCCATTATGCGACCCAAAGAGGGTTTGGTTGATATGTTGAATGAACAAGTGAGAAGTGATGTACACAGACGGAGTAACCGAGAGAGAGTTGCCGTGAATAGAGCAACACTCTCCCAGAGAGGCGTGATGAATAGATGGAAAAGGGTAATGTGTCCGAACTGTGATCGTTCGGGGCATAATCCAAACTATTGCTATGAGGTTATCGGATATCTAAAATGGTGGAAATTTGGCTCACATAATGAAAATGGGTCTTATAATCAAGATATGGGGTCGTCAAGCGGCCGAACAGAGTTTAAAAGCTCAAGTGATTAACGAACTGTTATCGTGGGGAATGAGGGGGACACAGCCATAAATGCAGCCATAACACCTTTAATAAAGTTTTCTTGAGGGGGACACAGCCCATACCCATAGAATACTATTATACAAGAGGTTATATTGCGGCCCGATGGCCAAGTGTTTGGGTCCCGATGAGGCTAGATATGTCATGGCTGAGGTGCACGAAGGCGAGTGTGGCAATCACTCGGAGGGAAAATCCTTGGTGTGCAAATTACTGAGAGCTGGGTATTATTGGCTCACCATCAGTGCAGATGCAAAGGCCTTCGTGCAGAAGTGTGATAAGTGCCAACGCCACGCACGGATGATCCACCAACAGGCCGAGCCTCTGCATTTGGTGGTATCACCATGGCCTTTCATGAAGTGGAGGATGGATGTTGTTGGACCTTTACCGAAGGGAAAGGGTGGTGTTCACTTCATCCTCGTGGTAACCGATTACTTCACTAAATGGGTAGAAGCAGGAGCTCTTACCGAAGTCAAACAAAAGCAGGTAATCGATTTCATCAAGAAAAACATCATCCACAGGTTCGGTGTTCCGAGGGAAATTGCCTGCGATAATGGTAAACAGTTCATGGGAGCAGCCATCACTGATTTCTTCAAACAATGGGGAATCAAGAGAATTGCTTCGACCCCCTATCATCCAAGTGCCAATGGCCAAGATGAATCTTCAAATAGAATTATAATCGAAAATCTCCAGAAGAGACTCGATGAGAAAAAGGGTCCTTGGCCCGAGGAGTTGCCAGGTGTGTTGTGGGCCATGCGGACAACGGAGAAGAACAGCACCGGTGAGACTCCTTTTTCACTTGCTTATGGTATGAATTCCCTCATCCCCGTGGAAGTGGGCGAACCAAGTCTTCGGTACGCCCACACCACCGAAGATGCAAATCAACAGGCTATACGCATAGAATTGGACGCGCTCGAGGAGAAAAGAGAGCTGGCTTTTGTTCGGTTAGTCGCCCAAAAAAGGCAGATCGAAGCATACTTCAATAGGAAAGCCAAACTCAGAGACTTTAAAGTTGGCGATTATGTGCTAAAGGCTACAAACCAGTCCAGGAAGGAAGAAAATTGGGGAAAGCTTGTTGCGAATTGGGAAGGACCTTACAGAGTCAAAGCAATTGTTGGGAAAGGATCTTATCAAATTGAAGATCTACAAGGTGTGCCCGAACCCTTAAATTGGAACATCTCCAATTTAAAGCGGTACTACTTCTAATCGAGGTAAATATCCCTTGCTCATTTTAAGATTTTTACCCACAGCCTCGAGCAGAACAACGCTCCTAAAGGTTTCAGTCGAAATATAATAACTTGCTCCTCGTTTCATTTTGCTTGACCTTTTCAAGGAGCAGATTAAACGATCTCCAGTGCCCGTGTCTTCATCAAGATTCGCACCCGAACACTGGACGGGAGTAAGGGATGAGTTGCAACTGAGGTCGAAAACGCACCTCCCAACCGAAGACCATCTATTCGACAACCGGGGACTGTTACCTGAAGAGTAGATTTAGTACATTATAATTTCGCCCGGTAGTGGCACATTATTAATTTGTGTTTTTACCCAAGGTCCCCTTCGACTTGGTTCCATGTAAAAGCCGATTTTGGCCTGTTAGTATTATCAATGAAATAAAATTTATTTCGTAACTTTATATTTCTATAAATTTGCACTCCGAAGTCGCACTTTAAATGCACCAACTCGAGGACAAGACGTCGTTCTAAGTTTGCATCGGTTGAATGAGATTAAGTCTTACAAGCGAGCTATTTATTCTAAAGTGTTCAGTGCATGCGGAAACTAACACTTAAAAGATACAAAATTATATCAAAAGGCCCGAAGGCTAATTACATTCATTGAACAAAATGACCCGAAGGTCAAAATCATATGTACATCCAAAAGCCTGAAGGCTCATATCAAAAAGGCGCTGAGGCCTAAGCAAAAATAATACATTAAAAGCTTGTTTTTTCCTGCTACTAAGGGTTCTCCCCATCGGCATCTTCGCTGCCCTCTTCGGCACTTTCGCCCTCTTCATCACCTTCGGGTCCGCCATCGTCCGAGCCCTCGCTCAAAGGAAGTTCATCCACAATCTTCTGAGCCTCGACAGCAGCCTCCCTTGCTTTGGCAATCTCCTCTTTGAGTACGATTTGCCCAGCTTAGACTTGCTCAAGCGTGCCAAGCCTAGTCTTGACGACGGCCCATGCTTCTTCAAACTTCACCCTCGTCACCTTGACTTCGGCCCGCTCGTTGAGGTAAGCAACTCTGCCTTCGAGCTCGGAGATCCAGCCCCGAAGGGATGGCACCTGGTCTACTTGGCTTTGCAGCCCAACGAGCTTGGCGTTGTATTCACCAAGTTTACCGCGATACTTTTCGCATGCTTCAAGAACTTCGGTCTTGGCCCTGAAGAGCTCAGCCTCAAGGCGAGCATTTTCAAGGCTCAACCTCGAACGCTCAGCGGTAAACTCGTTCGTCGTAGCTTGAACCCTAGCCTCGGTGGGATCCACGACCCAACGGAGATCAGCTTCAGCCTTAGCCGAAGCTTCATTAGCACGCTCCATGTTACACCTCGTATGTCTAAAGTGACGTATATCATTCGAATGATATGTTAAGAATGATTTAAGTGAGTTTAAAGTCATAAAATGACCATATATGATGTTTATATGTTGAATATAAAGTTTGGAAAAAATCGGATTTAAGTTGCGGAAAAACCGACTAAGGAATTGCCTTGTACAAAGCTTTTTCAGAAATTAATTTCGTGTGTTTTATGAAGTCTTTTGGAGACATATCATATACCAAATTGAAGTTCTTGGAGTGTAGTTTCCAACACTTTTGACGGTTTTTCATACAATGTATAGATCAAAAGATATGAACATCAGAAGTCAGGTCAGAAAAAGGGATATAAGTGCAAAAGAGGGCTAGAAATGAAATATTTCGATTATAAAAGACAATTTCATCCCTTAACTCGTCATTTTCCAGAGAATTCAAGATAGAAATAGTGCTCTAATGAATAGTGAAGCAATTTTCAAGTTTTTGAAGGAAGAACTTCAATCTTAACTCGAAATTGAAGACGGATTGTGACAAAACGCTCTATGCGACTACGGTAACGTTATGCTACCTTCAATTTCATCTATAGTTTGAGTTTTAGAATTACATAATGGCTAAGTAAAGTACCCAAATTCTATGTTATAGATTGTTTAAGCTTTAGAAGGTGTGGAATTCAAGGAAACAAGGTTTAGAAGCAAGAAACATCAAAGGTATGTAAGGCTCAAGGCATGTATCTTGTAGCTTTTGATGCTTTTCTTAGTTTCAAAAATGGTGTTTCTTGTTGGGTACTTGTATATCATCAAGGTAACCTTGTATATACTTAATTTGGTACTAAAATCCAAGGTGAAATACGTCCAAATCAGCAAGACAAAATGTTTCAAAATCTGGAAAATTATTTTGATCTTTGGACAGTTGTTAGTATATTGATCATAACTCCTTGTACAAAATTGATATTTAGATTCTTTAAGAATCCCCAGAACCCTAAGACATATAGACATATATCTAAAACTTTCATGAAGACCATGAAGTCTATAACTTTGATCTACACTCTGAAAATTAGGTTTACATTTAGGACAGTGGTGCTGTCCGGACATTCTATCTGCGGATTTGTTATGTCATCGTCCAGTTGTCTCATCTTGTTGTCCGTTTAATATGTTTATGTTATCAGTTTATCCGGGTATCCATTCCCGTGTATAGTATAGTGCTGGTTCTGTTTTTGCGGATCATCCAGTTTCAGGGAAAACTCTACCAAAATTTTTAAAGAAATTCTAAGTTTCAGGTTGTGTCTATAATTCCATCCAGAGTTTTCTTATCATTCCTTTGAGTCCATATATATTGTTGCCACATGTGTTCTGCCTCATACATGCTTATGCTTATATTGTGATCATGTTATGTGTGATTTGGAGTCCCCCATAGAGGCTGGACATTGGACACACAATCCGGTCGCGTGTGATACTATCCGTCTGGGGGATACAGCCTCTCTGGTTCAGGCGGGAGTTGAAACACCTAGTGTGACCGGGTGTCATTCACACACTCTGACCAGAGAGACTAGATATTACTGGCTGAGGGGGACACAGCCCATATCCCCTCACCTCTGATTAGCTAATAGCTACTGAATTGCTTACAGCCAGCCCCTCTGGTTAAGGCACTTCCGAAATTCCGTAAAATACGGTTAATCCGACAGGTTTCCAAAATATTTGCAAGTGTGCTTTTCTTTCAAAAGAATTATTTAAAAATAGTAATAATAATAATAATAATAATAATAATAATAATAATAATAATAATAATAATAATAATAATAATAATAATAATTAATCGAATAAAAGTTTATTTGCAAAATATTCTTTTACTTGCACGCATTTGCTAAAACGGCCCCAATTTGCAATAAATTAAATAACGACTTCACAATAAAGGGTAATGCACATAAAGTAAAGCAATATACCAAGCAAATCAAATATTATTGATAAATAAAATATTCACACATTTTATTTACATAAATATCTAAGGAAAGTAATGCAAAGTTTAAAGATAAAACCCCGAGAAATGATCAACTCGCGGGAGCCTTGGATTTTCTAAAATTCCTAAGTCTTATTTTGAATGCTTGAGTCCAGGTCAATGTATATCTACATTTGTAAATTAGCCAAACACGTCCCAAGTTATTCGTGCCAAAATGTACCTCGCAAAACAAGCAAAACAAGTAAAATTGGATGAGTACAATAATAAAGCGTAATAACCAATGAAAAATAAAATACTAATAATAAATTAATAAAGTGATAATAATAATAGTAGTGATAATAATAATAATAATAATAATAATATATAATAGTAGTAATAAAGTAATAATAATAGTAAGGGGGTTGTTTTTGCAAAATTTAGGCTCAGATTTGTATGGCGCGTCATGTAGAGGCTCGGGGTGTTGGTACGGTTGCAAACACGGAGCCCGGGCCGTGTTGCCATCCAAGTACCAAACCCACCACTCTATTCGGCTTGCTTTGCATTAATTTCATACTTTCATCATCGCCTTTTGCTTTAGGGACACTGGAACGGGACGGTTCAAGTGTAGTATCATGTTCAAAATCCGTCAATTCCTTGTGTAGGCCTCAATACGTATATATGTATTTTTCATTGGCCAGATGTAGTATCGGTTCAATATCAGTCCATAGGTCTCAAATGAATTATTTTTCGTAGGCCATAATCAATGTAATATCGTTCAGAATCAGTAACATCAAACCAGTAACGCCAGTAAAGTGCACATTTTCGCAAAGGGACACAGCTAAGCCCAAACTTAATCAGAACTTCACATCAATCCAAAATATTGCGAGTCAACACAGGTGCCTCAAAGCGAGTCAACTCAATAGGATAAATGGATCACAAAGCAATCAGGAATCAATATCTCCTCCGTCACTGCAACAATTTACTCAAATGATCAAAGAAACATTTAATGGTGAAGGAACAGTAATAGAGATAAGCAAACAGAGCAGTATTCAAACAGGCGGAGGAGCAACACCGGTGATGGCGTCACTACCACTCCCTGCCACCGAATCTCTTCCTTTCCTTTTTTATTTTTAGTTTCACATAACCAATAAACGAGCACAAAAGAGCCGAAAGAAACCAAACGGACGACGATGGTGGTTTTCCGGCGAGACGAGGCAACAACACAGGGAGGTCAACAGAGTATCGACCAGACTAAACCCATTCGAATCAACCAAACTGGAGGTGGAGGAGCGACGCCAGCTGAGTGGCGGCGTCACTGCTACCCCACCTCTTTTCAGATTTGGTACCAATCAACCAAGAACGGAGAAAAATAACGAGAACAAGGTCCCGATGATGGGTTATGACACGAAGTTGATCAGAAAAGAGTTTTTCGGTGGTGGTTCTCACTGCCTCCGATCTTCTCCCTCACCGGTGTTTTTTAATCCCTCTGTTTCAACCTCCTCTCAACCCTCCCTGATCTTTTGTGTTGAAACGATGGACTGGTGTTGAAATGTGTTTGAAGAAGACCAAAGGGAAAAATGGGTGTTCTGTGTTTTTATGCCGTGTGTGTATGAATGTGTATCTGATAGTGTATAATGGAGAGGGAAAATGTCTAGGGGAAAGGAGATGGGGCGTGAGGGATATCCGTTGTGTGGGTGCCGCGGCTGGTGTTCTTGTAATGTAATGGGTGTAGGGTTTTTTGTAAGTGGGGAATGAGGGTAAACGATGGCACCTTCTCTGCCGGGCAAACCTCCTGAGCCTGAATTGACTTCTTCGGCTATAGGAGATAGGTGAAAATCGTCAACTGAAAGATCTCCTTGTTCAGCCGCTTTAAGTTGAATAGCTGTTTATTGGAGTCTTTCCCTTACGGGTTTTTTGGGACGCCTCACCAATCGGTCAGATCTCGATTCGTCTCCAGCCTCTTCTTCCTCGATGTCAATAATCGAGGCCATCCCTTCGGCGGATTTTGCCGCTGCAATTGCTGAGCTTGTCCCAGCAATCACATCTTCAATGGTTTGGGGCGTAGCCGATGAGCTACCCCTAGCTCTTTTTCCACTACCTTGGGCAAATATTTACTCCTTAAATCCTGAAAGGATTTCTTCTTCTTCTTCTTCGGAGGAGGAACGTCATCGACCTTCTCATCGCCCTCGACTTCAATTTCCTAGTCGCTGCGCTCGCCTCCGGTACCTGTGATGCCTATGAAAATTTAAAAATCAGCGAAGAAACAAATCAGGATACAAGTTCAGTGCGAATTCAAGAAGAGAACTCACCATAATTTTTGGCTTTAAGGGTTTTCAGAGCTGCGACCGGTCGTTGGTCGACTTATCTAGAACTCTGATCAACCACGGCACGATGTCAGCGACTTGGTCGAACAAGACTTTGTCGGCTGAAAATGGAAGATAAATTTTTCAAGACTGAAGCTACAAGTTTATTCAAAAGGGAAAGAAACGGACAAAACGCTTACGAGTTCGGTTTCACATGCTTGGAAGCGGCTCCCTTTCGGGTGCGGTCAATTGCTCCGTTGGGATGAAAATGAGTGTTGATCCCACCCTCGAAGGTCGTCATCATTGTCGGAAATCAAGGCCCGCTGGCCTCGTTTCGCCAAGTTAATCACCCCTCCTTTGTAAACTCGAGGAGGGTAGATATTAAGAATGTGGTGAAGTGTCAATTCCACTTCCGCCTTCTCCGCAATCCATCATATGATTACCACCGTTCTTCATATAGCCGGAGAAAGCTGTCTGATACAGACATTGTACAGCTTACAAAATTCCTCGATCACGTTGTCAACTGGAAGAGCGAAGCCGATAGTGAAAGGATAGGTCAACACTACCGAATGACCTTCGATGTGGGTAGCCAGAGTCGACTTCCTCGGAGGACACATCACATTGATTTCATCAATCTTCCAACCACAATCTTCTCGAACACATGGTATCGACTCTGGCGTGATCGCACAATATATTGAATCGATCGAAATGTTCTTCTTATTATTCTTCTCCTCTTTGCTTTGAACACTGACCTTGCAGTCGTTCTCATAAGTGAACTTCTTCGGAAGAATTTCTGAATATGACTTTTTAGGACCAAAGTCCTTTATGTTTCTTTCTTTTCACTTTTTTCCCTTCTTATCTACTGAAGAGCCGGCGGCGGTGGAAATCTGCTACGCCACCACGCCGGACTGCGGCGGGGCTGTGGCGGTAATAGCTGTAGAAGCAGTAACTTCGGCATCGATTATATTATGAGAAGATGAAGACATTGTCAAGCACAAATTCAACGGTTTGAACAATTAACTTAAAGATTTGAAACAGACACTGATGAAAACCAGTGAGAAATTTTGAGATTTGCTTGAAGAAGTTGGAGAATTTTAAGAGTTTTGGAAGTTGTAAAGTTTGTAAAATGATTTTGAAGCTGATAAAGAGCCATCATTGCCTCGGAAATCAATGAAAACTGCCACCTGCATGATTTCTGACACGTGTGGCGATGGGAAGTTGAAATGACAGCCTGACGTTTCAAAATGGAGGGATACGAATGTTCCACGTGTTTTCCCGCCTGAAATTTCAAGTCACTTGCCAAGTTTTACGAACACACGCTTGGCAAGTGGGGGGACTATCTGTATTGGTCGATTTCTGTTCGATCACGCAGAGGACACGTGTTCGATTATGTGGCAAAGCTATAATGGATTCTGAAGACACATCTAGGTGAGATCGACATGGAAACAGCTTCGATTACTGGCGCGATCGATTATGCCATATTGAGATCGGAATGTTTCGAAGACAGCCGTTTTAGCAGATAACTTCAGATGACCTTATCCCATTTTTATCGGAACGGATCCAGCGCAATCCGCAGAACGTGGACAACTGCTGAAGAAACGTAGAGAGGTGGAGTTCTTCTAGGGTTGGGAACTCCACGTTTTAGTTCAGCTATAAATAGACCCCTATCTCTTCTATTTGGGACTTACGTTGATCAGAACAAGAATACCCCCTTTTACTTCTATCAAATATATATTACTACCCACTATATCATTGCTGTTATAAAAGTCTTTTATTGTCATTTGCAAGTTCAACCATTGTATTAAACATCAATCACGACTTGATTCAGACGTGGAGGAAGATTTATCTCTTTCATCAAAGCATCAACCAACAATTCAATACAATAAGCTTTACCACTTTTATATATTTATTATTTATTGTTTTCTTGTTATTCGTTTGATTCCATTGTCCTACATACCTGCTTATCATCATCGTTTTCACTAATTCTTTGCTATCGCATTAATCGGAAAATGCTTGATTAAGTGTATTCGTTGACCAATATCGACCACATTAAAATGACAGTCATTATTGTTTGGTTCGTGACACTAACTCGTTAAAGTCCGTTTAGTGAATTGCATCTTCACTGTTTCATTCGAAATCGCCATAGAATAAGTCACTTAACTTCGTGTATTTGACATCGATAATTCAATTCTATTGTAACTTCATTCATCGGATTCTGTTGAAATAACTTACTCGACATCGGAATTAACCAGTTTGGCTGCTTTGGAATTCATATTACATTGATTGTTTGTGTTCGTTTGGTTTATGATTCTGTTGATTAATTCCATATTCGATCATACTTGTCTTTGAATTGAATTTTAACATAGTTTCATCGGATCATTCATTTCATTCACTTGAATTTGTTATTTGCATTACGTTCGTTTTAACACGAAAGCGACCAATTATTCGTCATAACTTGACTATCAATCGATCAAATTGAGATATAAACGATCGCGTTAGACTCAACTAAATACAAATTTAATTGTAAAACCTGAAATATATTTTTAGGAAATACACTTACATAATAAAAGAATGCAATGACAACTATAGTTATATTCGACTTATAACTTGGTAATCGACTTCCATTATAAAGAATAATTGTACTTCATGATCATCCATCATGCAAGTAAAATTTGATATTGAAATCATTATTAAATAGGGTTTAGCTATAAAAAATATGCAAAACCTCTATAAGTATTGTTGCAGAAACAAAAGCAAGTATTAAATGAGCTTTATATCTCTTGAAGACTCGTTCGTGTAAAAAAATTATAGCTTTATAAAATATTCTTCAAATACTTTATGGTACTTTCATGAAATATTAAAAACTGATTTTAAGTGACTCTGGTTGTACTAAAGAAGATTATTTTGTGGTTTAGTAATCCCAACTCATTTGAATGTAGTCATAATCATATTTAAGATTAGATATCCGAGTAAAGCTGAATCCTTGAATCTAAATCCTACAAAAAATTCAGAATCTAAAGCTTATCAGAATATTTACTCATATTCAAGATTGCAATCTTTCTTTCTCTTGTTGTCTCAATTAATACTCTCAATTGATATACAACCAAAACAAACTATAAATTGCATAATCTAATAGATGCGTGTTAAAAATTGGTTCCTTCGACCTCTTAGCTCACTTCTTTCACTGTCTTACATTTTGTTTCCTGGTTCTTGCCATTCATTTTCAAGCTTTTTTTTTCCTCTTTGCATCTGCAAGGATCCTTCAAGTCTTTCTTTTTAAAATAAATTTTTACTCTTTGCATTTTCAAGGATCCTTTAGTTTCAAAGTCTTTAATTTTCTAACTGTGTTTTAAGATATAACTTTATCTTTACATGTGATTATTAGAAAAAATGTATGAAAATATATTGTAAAAATATACTACTATTTACATTAAAGAATAGTAAAATTTTCAATTGTGAAGGACATATAAAGAAAGTAAAAAATAAATATACAGTAGAAATAGAAGATATGAATAATTACACAACAAAAAGATCGAGTTATTACTCCTGTAATATGGTATATTTTCATTGATGAAAAGAGACTTAACGGACTTTTTTAGACTATGAATTAAGACAATTTCTACCCTATCCACAATGTCTACTTCATTTGTGTAGTCCCGTCCAAGCTCTCAACCTGCAATTAATTAGAAATAAGATCATGTTGTTAATTCAAGTTCAAAAAGTAACAACATTATTTTCAAAAGCCTTACTACAATATTAACTAATTTTGTCCTAATTCAATCTCTAACAACTAATATAACTACTATCCTCCTTTTATATATACATTAGAAATAGAAGATATGCATAATTACACAACAAAAAGATCGAGTTATTACTCCTGTAATATGGTATATTTCCATTGATGAAAAGAGATTTACAGACTTTTTTAGACTATGAATAAAAACAACTCTACACTATTCTCAACGTCTACTTCATTCATCTAGTCCCGTCCAAGCTCTCAACCTGCAATTAATTAGAAACAAGATTATGTGTACATATACCAAATAGAGCTAATACTCAATTAAAAAACAAAAGAGGAAGGCCTAACATTGATTAGTGTCAGCACGTAAGCGAAGTAAGCACATAGGTCTAGTTGGAAAAATAACAAAGAAGTCTTAACTCATGAAATTATAGAACTCAAAGTTGGAGAAAACACTAAATTGAATTAAAAAGCAGTGGACTATTCTAATACCCAATTGTAAAATCTTCAAAGGTTGAACTCTACTCTTATCTTTCGGCTTTCTTGCTAATATATCCAATATAATGCTATTGTACCCAACATAGGTCAACATTGTAAGCCTGAAATTCAGAGAGAAAACGAAGTCAAAGTTTGGCACGATATTTGCAATTTTATATAAGCATAAATAGATCTAATGATCAACATCAAAAAGAAGAGAAGAAAAATTAACATTGATTTATGTATTATATGAAGGGGATATATAAGTACCCCACTCAAACTTTTATCATTTTTTTCAAATTTGAAAATCTTAAAATATTTTGCAGTTGATAATAGATTACGATACACATTTTTAGTTGCACAGAATCTTTATTATCTATTTGCCATATTAATCTAAAAATCAAATTTGAAATGTAGTTTAAATTTGAATAGCCAAACACATGTTATCATTCAAAATTAGTGAATTTAATACCATCTATATATCTATATATATATATATATAAACAAAGAACGCTTAGGACAAAATATAGCATAGGACATTAGGACAATAATTGTAATGACAATTTATTTATTTATTTATTTATTTTAATGACAATTTATTCAAATTTAAATTCAAATTAAAAGATAAGTGTTTATCTTTAATTAGGATTAGTTTTTGAAATATAAAAAGTACCTTATCTTAGATAATTAAAAAGATAAAAATGTGATTTCAAGGTTTACATTATCAAATTACTCCCCTATCATAAGTTTAACGTGATATACTAGAATAACAATCAAATCCAGTTATCATTAAGATTACTTAGATTTGAATCTATAGGTATATTTTTTTAATTTAAATAGAAAGATAAACAGAATTTTGAAATATGATATTTTTTAATGGAAAGATAAGGAATCAAAAAATTCAAATTGTTTCATCAGGAAAAAGAATTCAAACGTACTCCTCTGAACTTAACTAATAAAGAGTCGAGTCATTCCCAAATTTTAAGTGGTCATCTTGAATATGATAAAAATAAATTATGAATTTTTAATGGATAACTATCTTTTTAAAGATAAACATATTAAATTTGAATTTGAATGGGAAGATAACAATTGAATTGAATGTTGTCTATTATATATTACAATATTCGATGGCTTTTCTAGCACCATCATTCCATAAAGTATTTAGGTTTTGCTCTTTTTCCTTCTTATTGCGTTTGATTGTTTCCTTATTTTTGCATCGTAATTCGTAGTTTCTATTTATATATGTGAATTCCTTGGCGAATTATAATGCATTAAATTGCACCTACAGGAATTTTGAATCCAGAGCCAACTACAACGAGAAAGCATCTGTGTTGTTTGAATTCATCAACGATGGAGTTTAGGAAACATACATAGGTATTCACTTAAAAACTTTAATATTTCTATATTTTCTTTTGTTCATTTATAGTTCTCAAACTATTTACCAACTGAATTTATATTCAAAAAATCTTAATAAGGTAAAAGTTTTGTTAATTTATAGTAGTTCAATTGTGTACAAAGTAATGTGCAACTTATTAATGAAGATTTTAAAAATAATGAATCATTTCTGTAGACACATATCCTTTGTGGTCAATGATCTCTAATAAATTGCAATTCTCTTTCTATCGGTGTCGCATATATTGTAATTCACAAATTAGATTTTTGCATTGATATCATAGAGTACTTTTTTGGCGAAGGTTTAAACCTAATAATACTTGGTTGACATCCAAAAGGAGCAAAAGAATGTTGGCCAATTGGTGATAGTAATAAGTAGCTAATTTGGAACCTTTTGTTCGAAGGAATCTTTCAAAATGATAAGTCTTATTTGAATTTGAAAGACAAAGATTTGCTGATTAATAAGTACTCCAATATATTAAGCTTCAATTCCAGCACATGACAAAGGTTTTAAAAACGGGACATGCTAGATGTATTTTTTGCATATGGATATTGCTATATTAGTAGTAAAACTATTGCTATTTTAGATATACTCATTTGGTTGATGTTTATTTGTAGGTTGATATATATCTATCAAATGATGTACATGTACTCTATTAGCTATAGGAGCTGTTCCCATTGGTGCATCCACATGTAAAGGTATATTTCCTTTTTACGTACATGACTTAGAGCCGGCTGCAAAAACTTGCTTATTTTGAAAATTAGGATTGTAGTTCAATACTGTTCTCATAGATATTTTTGAAGAATAACAAATATACATTTTACGAATTCATTTTAGAAGTATCTTTTTAAACAACTTGTGTGTGAATAATTTGTAAAAAAAATTGTTTTTGAGTAGATTTTTAATACTTTTGTTCAGTATATTGTGTAAAACTTTGTTACTTCTGCTCCCTTTTGTAAGTGGATTATTTTATTCCTTTTTATTGTGATCAGAATTCATGAGGGTTTGTGACTGTGGAGGAAGAGGTGGTAGTGAAGTGGTCGAGAAGTAATATTTCTCTTTCTTCAATGGATAGGATAGATGTTAATATTGTATTAATGACGACAAGAGAAGTTCATTTTTTTATTAAGTTTATTATTTGAGTTTTTCTTAATCCTGCGCTATCATGGCAGTCTTGGGCATGGTCTCTTAATTACAAAGAAAATGCTAGGTATTTGAGACTAATATTGTACTATAGAATGATTGAAAATTATCATATTCCTGTGATATTGCTTTCTAAATTTGAGTGGCATATATTATTGATGTTATTTAGCAATATTTGCAGTGATGTTTACTTATTTAAATATATACTTTTCTATTTTTCTTTGGATTCATTATTATTGGAATGTTCGAGAGTAATTTAGTTTTTTCTATTTATCTTCTTTCTTTCAATTATTTGTTTTGTACAATTTATATTAGAGAGAGTGTGAAAGGCTATTTAAATATTAATCTTATTCAAAAAAGATATATAGGAATATTTGATCTGGAAGAATGTAAATGATACAATGTGATAGTGCATTAAAATAAAAGATACTAATGGGTCCTTCGCTAGGCAGTGATGGGTATTTAATACCCGCATAGGAGCAAGGATAATTTAATACATTGTTTGGTTTCAATTTGGATAGTTATACAAAATTCAGCAATACCAATACAACGTTTGGTTGGTTATTTTTCTTTTCTGCATAACTAATACACATACGTATAAATTATATAGAAATATATATTATTTTATGCGGGGTAGAAGATGGAATAACTAATATGGGTATTAGTAATGCAGGTATTAAAATTTAAAATGATAAATTAACCCTTATAATAATAAAAATATTTTTTTAATTTATTAAAGGAGTACCAAATTTTTTTTAACTTATAATATTGTGCATTAATTTATAATATATCAATGATTCAACAAATAATTCCTATATTATAATTCATGCATAACTAATACCCGCATTACTTAATACCCGCATTGATAATTCCCACATTACTAATACTTGCATTGCCAACACCCACATTACTAATACCCGCATAAAGTATATATGAACCGAACGACCCCTAAAGGTACATAAGTTCTTTACTTTATGTCTTCATGTATGTGCTCACAAATGTTTATATGTTATCTTCATGATGCTTCTTTTTTGTCTTGAAGTACTGATAGTTGCGTGCAATATAATGAGAAAGCAGATAAAGGATATAGTTATCGAAAACCATTATTAAAAAAATAGGAGTAATTAATAAGCATTATTGATATGACAAAAAATAAAATTAATTTAGAATTCGATTGTGGTGATTCTATTCATATATAGTACTATAAGCAAGTTTGAGTGCCTCTTTGACAATATAATATGTAGGAAAGAAAAGATGCATTTTCTTTCCCAAATATTTTTGGAGGTTCTATTATTTTATTTTTTTGCCATATAAGAAATTCATGTGTTGATTTGAATTATCATGTAGTAAATTAATTATCCAAGTTTTTTATGGACGCCTTTTTTTATCGTCTAGAAGCTACCAATATTTCTTTTTTTTACTTCTATTAGAATTAACAACTTCTATGCTAATATGATTAGGATGGGAGAAAATACTATAGATTCTTTTATAGTGGCTTGATCATGGATAGTGGATTTTTAGTTCTATATTGTTATGACGCAAAAAAATTATTCAAACTAATTAACTGACCAGTAGCTGAGTTACGTATCACTGGATTAGAATGGAATAAATTTTAATATGTAAATATGTAGAGGAATATTCATATAGTCGATAGTAAAACAATTGATGCTATTTCTGATTATGAGTGTTCCTTTTTCATTTTTTTTAAAAAATCATATGTTTAGTCTCAAGTAAAAATTACAATATTGAAAATTCAGTGTATTTATTAAGTATTTACAAAAAATTAAGGTGATTATAAAGAAGATTGAAGATATATATACAATAAATTAAGGAATACGAGTTAAGTTCTAAGAATCTTTCACTTACTTTATTTGTATGGAAGAGCTTTTTTATTTTGTAAGTAGTAAGAATATTCAAATAGGAAAAACATTGATTTAATTTGAAAAATATTGATTTTTATAAAATAAACATAGAATAAACTAGATTATATTTAATTTACAAAAATAAGAGAGTAGATCACAATTTGCTTGCAGTACATTTCTTTAATATTGATTGACCGCGCATCGCGCGGGTGCTATACTAGTTATTAGTATAATCAAGCTTTAACTATTTGATATTACAATTCAAGTGGTAAGTATTTGGATTTTCCCACTTTTACTAAACTACAATGCTAGGATAGTAGCAGATGAGCTACGAAATAGGAACTGTTCAAATAATTATAAACGATATACTTAATAATCGAGTACCATACTTATCTTACAGTTCATTATCTTTCAATCAAAATTTAATTATTATTATTATAATTCACAAATAAAAAAATTAAAAAAATAGATAAATAGACGTAAGTTTGTACTTATCTATCAATGCTTAAAGTTTAAACTATTTTCATTCATAACCTATTACTTTATTGACATTCTGAAATGTGTTAAAAGTATTAAAATTCGCTTTATTATAATATTAATTTATGATTCTCCCTACTTGGACGCAGCTATATCCAATCCAATTCAAAGAAATTCTATCCTTATCAGTTTAATCTTTTAAGTTAATATGGAGATAGATTTTAACATTCAAAATGTACCTTTTATCTCCTAATTCAAGTTCAAAAAGTAACAACATTATATTCTTTTCAAAAGCCTTATTACAATATTAACTAATTATCCTCATTTTATATATAACTAGTATTAGCACCTGCGCGATGCGCGGAGAGCATCAAAAGAAATCAATCATATCTAATTTTATGTATCAAAGTAATAAATATAAAATTAAGTGTATTTCCATAACTCCGTAATGGCAGGTCATTTCACATCCAATTTTGATTCTTCAGTCTAATTACTAATTTATTATCTCCTATATATCTGCAATGAGAGACATCTTTCAACAATTGCTCATAAGAAAATTAGGTTTACTGCATGGCACTTAATTATTAATATAATGACAAATTCGATTTCAATAATCCTCTAATTGTGATAAGTTTGATTTTGTTATTTTCAAATAAGATAAAAGACCACAGCACTACCCCTTATATCTTTCTTATGGAACTTTTTGTTTGAATGTTATACGGTAAAATAATAAAAATTAGAAGTCTAATGAAACTCCACACGATATATTACTAATCTATGAAATGGTCTGTAATCTGATACACTACTTGGCAGATAAAATAATTTCAAATATATCATTACTTTTAGAAAATGGATAAGACTTGCAGCAAGGAGGCCACATCTATAACATAACTACTGAAACAACCTCGGACAGTCGTTTTGGAAGTTAGGACTCTGATTGGCGTGCCGATAATTTTAAAAATTTCGTAATGTCCATTAGGACCTGTCTGTAAAATTTGAGCTAAATCAGACCTCGTTTGGTAGGCATCAGAAGAAGGTTTAAGTTTTTATTGTCGATAAATATTAAAAAGAGATTTTCGAGCTCGGTTTTGGCGAACGAGCTCCAATTCGAAATCTGAAAGCGCCGTTAGGTTTGTATGATTATTTGTGACTTCTGTGATTTTTCGAAAGTGAATTTCGAGGTTGTTCGGCTAGTTTCCGCTAAAATGCCGAAAGTTAAATAATTTGACCTTTTTCATTTAAATTCGCATCTTGAGTTTCGGGAGTCCTATTTGAGATCCGCTTTAGCGAGTGTATTACATATATTTTGTATAACTTGTATGCAAAAGTTGGAATTATTTCAAATATCGTAGGGTACCGTTTTAATTTTCGTCGAGAAAAGAAAATAAAATAAAATAAAAATAAGAGAAAAAAAGAAACAGTGGTCCTTATCTTAAGCTAAGGACAAAGTTAAGATATGGAAAACAAAAACAGAGAAGCGAGAACAGAGAGGAGAAGCGCAGTGAGGTAAAAAAATACCAGAAAATGAGAAAAGAGCAGAGAAAATAGTAGAATTTTTACCCAGAAACATTGACTTAATAATGTTAATTCATTATCTGAGTTTATTACGTATGTTTTAACATATTTTAACAGTAAAAATTGGGATGTTAGACATCGTATTAATAAGTTCAATTAATAGTTTAAAAGGTCAATTGGACCCCGATAATGAAATTGATTATATATTCGTACTCAGTGAATTATGGGCAACATATAAATGTAATTTATTTAGGATTTGGTTATGTGACCTTAAACCCCGTACATAGGCCTGGCCTGCGTATTGCGTATGCTAAGATGTGAGGAATGAAGCCTTTAGCCTAATTTGATATATTTTTCTATTTATTGAATAGAGTGAGATCGTTTGGCAATGGAACCAAAGGATAAAGCGGTTGTTGATTAGCAATGCTAACTTTTGGAAGAGGTAAGTGTTTATATCCATTTCTTTGGAGGCAACTGGCCTCGTGGATTTTCTACCACGTGTTCCTTACGTGTGTAGCTGCTGATAGGCGTACTCATTACGCCTTAGCTTAGGATTTACATTGTATATTATATATTATGTCCTGTTGTTGGTATTGCATTGATGATCTGAGCATTATATTATGGCTGTGAGTTGACATATACTTCCCGGCAGTCGATGAGAGTCCCGCGCTGGTGAAGGGTTATCATTGCATCATATTGAGGGTAGGAGGATTACGCCCTCGGAGCAGAAGGATTCCGCTCCATTGCATCATATTGAGGGTAGGAGGATTCCGCCCTCGGAGCAGGAGGATTCCGCTCCATTGTATCATATTGAGGGTAGGAGGATTCCGCCCTCGGAGCAGGAGGATTCCGCTCCATTGCATCATATTGAGGGTAGGAGGATTCCGCCCTCGGAGCAGGACGATTCCTCTCCATTGCATTATATTGAGGGTAGGAGGATTCTGCTCCATTCATTTGGCACATGTGACCCTTTGCATCATATTTCATTTCATTTCATTTAATCTCACTTCATTTCATTTCATCTCAATTCATACCATTGTGTAGACTTGCGGTACATGACTACTGTTCTGCTTATATGTGCATTGCTTATTTGTTGATATGTTTCTGGCGCGCATCCTTGGTTGAGTTTATAGTTTCATACGTGTTTCCGGTTATTATCTGGCTCCGCCTTTTTATAATTTAAATTAGAGGAATTAGGTTTATCTGTTTCTTCTCCCTGGCTAGCTATCATATTCTTTGAGGTGGCTAGTTTGCCCCACTTATTGAGTCCTTTTGACTCACCCTTGTTTGTTGTTTGTTTCTTGTCTATCTATTTTGTTTCGGCAGGTTCGCTCCAGGATTGAGTTCGCCGCGTTGTTCAGGAGCGAAGACGACTTCAGCTGTCAGGGTGAGCCAGCTTTATTCCGGATGGCCACCAGTTTATTGTTTATTATTTCAGTTGCATTTTGTTCCCTTCAAGAGGTATTTGTTTTCTTTTGTACTCTTAGATGTCTAGTCTGGATAACCCTAAACCTAGTATGTTGGGTAGTCAGCTGTAATTTTTTTTGTACAGCTTGGAGGTATCAGTATGTATGTGCTTTTTTTTCTAAGTCTTGTTATTATTTATGAATTGAATTATATTTATTTTCCTAATTTAATTGGTAAGGGTTCGCCCGACGGGTCTAGGGGAGTATGTCGGGTGCCCGCACGGCCTAACCGGATTTCGGGTCGTGTCAGTTAGTAACAGAGCCCGGTTTAGAGTCCATCTAGACTGAGACAATGTCTAGTAGAGTCTCGCTGATGGGTACATAGACGTCCGTACTTATCTACGAGAGGCTATGATGGCATTTAGGAAGTTTCATTCCATTTTTTTCTAATCGTGCGTCGGTCTAGGATGCAAAAGTATTTTCGTTAATTCGTTGATTCCTTCGTGGTAATTGTGAACCCTTGCGCGATAAATCAGCAAACAGTATGAGTTCAAGACGAAGCAGTCTAGCCTGGCGCTAGCACTGACGAGCTCCGAGAGTTTTTGATCGTGCTGACGATCTAGTTACGGAGGTCCCAGCCGTACGAGCTCGCGATGGGCAAGGGAGCAAGGCCTTGTGGTTCCCTTGGCTCTCTACGATACTTTACGAGAATCTTGGCAACGCAGATACCGCAAGAATCTATTATTTGCTAGGCAGCTTATCAGCTTGCCGCATATGCAGATATTCAGACTTAGAGAGTTCCTATTTCAGTTCTTAATATTACCGCAGTAAAGTATGTTTCGGAGGCAGCATGTGTTGTGCCTCCAGTTGTTCTGGCTGGTTAGGTAACTGAGGTAATTATTGGGTCCGAGTGCTCAAAGAGGTTACATTATTTTACGCGGTTAAACATCTCGATATTCCCAAGCAATGCATTAGATAATCCCTGTGTAAGTTTTTTTTTAAAATAAAATGATGTCAGCGTATCCTTCATGCTCTTGATTATATCGAGCGGTATGGTGTTGATTATTCTGCTTTCCAGTTTCGGGGGTCCAGCCTTGAATTGGTGGGCCGCTCTCTTATCAGCTAACTTGGTTCGATTTTTCTTCTAGATTCGTGGAAAAATTCCTTTCGAGTAGCGAGCGAGATGAAAAGTGTTGCCAGTTTAGTGAATTAGACAGGGTAGCCTGTCGGTTAGTCTGTTGGTTTCAGAATATGAGATTGAATTCTATAGAATGGTTGAATATGCATTAGAACTAGTCCATGAGCCTTTCGAGAGATTCAAAGATTTATTGATAACCTTTATTTTTCCTTGAGATCCCAAATAGCTCAAGAGATTGAGGTTGGGACTTTATTTGATGTCGTTGTTGATATTGCTCAAAGGTATTAGGCATACCATAAGTTAGAGCGGGAATAGTTAGAGTGGGAGAGCAAGAGATCCCGTAGCCCTAGTGGGTAACTATGGTACCTCATTTGGAGGTAAAAGTTCTGATTATTTTGGGAGGTCGCCTTCCAAGTTATCTTAGCTTGTGTCGTGTGATTCTTAGAGTGCGCCAATAGCTCGTCAAGATCAGATTCAGCCTTTTCTTTATATCTATCAACAATCTGTCCAGCTCCCATATTCAGCGAAAAGGTGTTATCATTGTCGTAAGTCTGATTATCCTTTGAGGAGTTTTCCTGTTATCATTGTCGTGAGTCTGGCTATCCTTTGAAGAGTTTTCCCTTACTCTGACAGGTAGGCATTCGTCTTTTCTCTCATTATCAGGCATCTGCGCAGTCGCAGGGGATTTCATATAGATCTCAATCAACCAGAGATATGCCCTCATTCGATAGAGGTAGAGAGCGTGGTGGTAGAGGTTCTTCTAGAAGTAATTATCAGAGTAGCGGCTTGGCTCGGCCGCAGAGGCAGTTCTAAGAACTACCAGTCTGGCAGGATGTTGAGGTATTTGATATAGTACACCCATGTATTTCTTCTTCCCTTATATATGAGTAAGATTTGATTCTTTCGATCGATTTGGAGATGGTCTGTCATATCATATTCCATGGTTTCCTTGGATATTGTTTCTATTAAGAATCGATTGTGGTAGAGGGGTGAGCTTCTTGTATGATTTATTCAGGGAATTTATGAGACCCTACTAGTTTATCTGATTTAAATGTGAGAGAATGGGGAGTGGGTGTCGGTATTATCTGCTTGGCATCTTGTTACGCCACCTTCTGCTATTATGTCAATTCAGTTTACCTCTCCTCGAAATTCAATGTTGGTAGGATAATGAGAGCCTAATTCGTCACCATCAGAAAGTGTTATCGTTTCTTCCGGTGCAAAGTGATTAGTAAGCAATATTCGATCTACGTATTTCCTCTTGGTTCAAAACGCTAGTATAGTCATGTTGTCCCATGAGCTTATCTGGGTTATAAAAGGGTTTTCTGGTAAATTGTCAGAGTTTCCTTCTTATTGGGAGGTTAAATTAGAATACATGTCATTCCATAAAGTTTATTTAATGTCTATCTCTTCAATTGTGATTCTTTGGTTAGCCTGATTCGGAAGTAGTGTAGCTCTGGGAGCTAAGCAAATAAGAAGAAGATCTTCCTAAAGCTCTAATTATTTCTATCCTCGGTCCATTTCCATTTCTTCTTCGTCCGGCACGAGTAAGCTTGGGGGGTTGGTAGCCGCTTCTGACGTTCCCTGTGTTGAGCCAGAGTGCGTGCCAAGGTAGCCGGGTAAGCACATTGTCGTTTTTAAAGGCTACTAAGGGTAATGAGAGGCGTCATTTGACCTTTGATTTGATCCATCAGGCGGTGGTGCTTATAGAAAATGTATGGAGTTGTGACTCGAGAGTTGCAGCTGTTTGGCAACTAGAAAAGTTATTTGGTAGCTTAGGACTGCCTACGTTCAGCTTTTAGCTAAATCTTCTTTAATCCAGCAGACTGTGCAAGGATGGTTATTCCTATTCAAATAGCTACATGAGTTTGTGCTTTAAGTGGAGGAGTTTTCCTTCAAATACTGAAGGGTAATACTAAATCTCTAAGGCGTTGATACCACTTTTGTCACGACCCAACCTAAGGCCACGACGGAAGCCTAAAATGAGTGTCAATTATTGCTAAACCTACTAATAATCTATTAATGCTAGAGATAAGCTGGCAACCTGATCATATATGCGTACCTATCTGCTGAAAGCATAAAGTCTGGAAAGATGACACGACTTTAACTTGCTGGCAATTAGAAAACTGAGCCACAAATTCTGCTATGTAACACTTCATTCTGTCCCACCAATAAATCTGCCTAAGATCATGGTACATCTTAGTCGTACCTGAATGAACAGTGTATTTGGAATAATGTGCCTCTATCATAATCTGTCCACGTAAATCTGCAACATCAGGAACATAAAGTCTATCTTTATGCATGAGAACACCGTCAGTAGTAACCCTGTATGGTGACTCCGGTTTTCTTCTGGCTATCTGTCTGTATTAAACTAGAACTGGATCATTATATTGACGTTGTTTTTCTTCATGAAAATTTAGAGTTAAAGGTCTAGTGCAGCTTATCGTCCATCCATCATTGGCATATCTCCTTCACACCTCAACTCTTTGAGAAGTTACTTTAGCATTATAAGTGCTCATGTAATCAATGTTGTTGCTGGTATTCTGCCTCAGCTCATGGTCCAACTACATGTCTCTTTTATTTTCAGTTTTTCAAGTCATAGTATTTCCAATTCAAAGACAATACCCTGAAGTAGATGTTCAGTCTGAATATCATTCCTAGTCTGCATCATACTATCCAGTAGTATTTGTATGATCCTTATCCTTATATGATAGACCCTGTTCAGATGAACCTTTGATATACATTAGGATATGAGTAACTACATTCCCACAAGGAGCTTGCGGAACAACACTAACATCAACTTAGATGTTGCATAGTGCGTTCGTAAAAATAATATAGCTTGCATCAAATCTTCTATAGTGTGTAGTGACAAGGTACTTCAAAAGCTCCCCCTATTGCATCAAGCGTGAGCTAATTCTTAGTTCCATCGACCCGTTCTATATCGAAAGGTATATCGAAGAGGTGAGTATCGGCTGAATCATGTTAACCCATTCAAAGTTCCGTGTATCTTTGCTTCAAAAATGTAAAACTCTCTTCTCGTGATCGAGGAAGGATCAGCTTAGTCAGAATAAAATGTGCAATGGTATTATCATATTATCCAGATATATTTTATTTCAAAAGTACGATGTGCGTAGTATAATTCTGATCCTGTAATCAGGAGGTAAGGCTCGTGGAGTAGTTGATGAAGGTCGTACAAGTTCTCTTGTTATCTGTGCGAATTTGTTTAAAGACTTGGGCTCGTTTGAGGACGAACGAGAGTCTAAGTGGAGGAGAATGAAATGATCTCGGACAGTTGTTTCGGAAGTTAGGACTCCGATTGGCGTGCCGATAATTTAAAAAACTTCATAATATCCATTAGGACCTGTCTGTAAAATTTGAGCTAAATCAGACCTCGTTTGGTAGGCATCGGAAGAAGGTTTAAGTTTTTATTGTCGATAAATATTAAAAAAAGAGATTTTCGAGCTCGGTTTTGGCGAACGAGCTCCAATTCGAAATTCGAAAGCGCCGTTAGGTTCATATGATTATTTGTGACTTTTGTGATTTTTCGAAAGTGAATTTCGAGGTTGTTCGGCTAGTTTCCGCTAAAATGCCGAAAGTTAAATAATTTGACATTTTCCATTTAAATTCGCACCTTGAGTTTTGGGAGTCCGATTTGAGATCCGCTTTAGTGAGTATATTACATATATTTTGTCTAACTTGTATGCAAAAGTTGGAATTATTTCGAATATCGTAGGATACCGTTTTAATTTTCATCGAGAAAAGAAAAAAAATAAAATAAAAGAAAAATTAAAAAAATAGATACGGTGGTCCTTAGCTTAAGCTAAGGACAAAGTTAAGATATGGAAAACAGAAACAGAGAAGCGAGAACCGAGAAGAGAAGCGCAGTGAGGCAAAAAAATACCAAAAAATGAGAAAAGAGCCGAAAAAATAGTAGAATTTTTACCCCGAAACATTCAGGTAATGATGTAAATTCATTATTTGAGTTTATTACGTATGTTTGAATATATTTTAACGGTAAAAATTGGGATATTAGACATCATATTAATAAGTTCAATTAATAGTTTAAAGGGTCAATTGGACCCCGATAATGAAATTGATTATATATTCGTACTCAGTGAGTTATGGGCAACATATAAATGTAATTTATTTAGGGTTTGGTTATGTGACCTTAAACCCCGTACATAGGCCTGGCCTGCGTATTGCGTATGCGAATAAGGTATCAGGTTCCTAACCGGATTGCCCTAAGATGTGAGGAATGAAGCCTAAGCCTAATTTGATATATTTTTCTACTTATTGAATAGAGTGAGATCGTATCGCAATGGAACCAAAGGATAAAGCGGTTGTTGATTAGCAATGCTAACTTTTGAAAGAGGTAAGTGTTTATATCCATTTCTTTGGAGGCACCTAGCCTCGTGGATTTTCTACCACGTGTTCCTTATGTGTGTAGCTGTTGATAGGCGTACTCATTACGCCTTAGCTTTGGATTTACATTGTATATTATATATTATGTCCTGTTGTTGGTATTGCATTGAGGATCTGAGCATTATATTATGGCGGTGAGTTGACATATACTTCCTAGCAGTCAATGAGAGTTCCGCGCCGGAGAAGGGTTATCATTGCATCATATTGAGGGTAGGAGGATTCCGCCTTCGGAGAAAAAGGATTCCGCTCCATTGCATCATATTCAGGGTAGGAGGATTCCGCCCTCGGAGCAGGAGGATTCCGCTCCATTGCATCATATTGAGGGTAGGAGGATCTGCCCTCGGAGCAGGAGGAGTCCGCTCCATTACATTATATTGAGGGTAAGAGGATTCCGCCCTCGGAGCAGGAGGATTCCGCTCCATTGCATTATATTGAGGGTAGGAGGATTCCGCCCTCGGAGTAGGAGGATTCCGCCCTCGGAGCAGGAGGATTCCGCTCCATTGCATTATATTGAGGGTAGGAGGATTCCGCCCTTGGAGCAGGAGGATTCCGCTCCATTCATTTTGCACATGTGACTCTTTGCATCATATTTCATTTCATTTCGTTTCATCTCACTTCATTACATTTTATCTCAATTCATACCATTGTGTAGACTTGCGGTACATGACTACTGTTCTGCTTATATGTGCATTGCTTATTTGTTGATATGTTTCTGGCACGTTCCCTTTCAAGTCGATGGCGATACCTTTGGATGCATGTCGTATGTCTGAATTCTAAACATTAGTGAGTTTACCAATAAGGCGTGGAAAGATTTATTATTGGCAAGAAGGCGAAGATTTAAATTCATGGATTTCTGCAAAAAGGAAGGGCTGAGGCATACCAATTTAATCAATCATGCTCTGAATTTACACACGGGTCATACTTTAGAAGAATTCAGCGTATCTTCTCCTTATGAAGATAGTTTTAAATCTAAAGTTGATAACTGGCTCAAGTTTGTATCATCAAAGAAGGTCCAGCACCTTAAATTAGTCTTGACCAACCATTCTTGGCTAGATACTAATATATATTCCATTCCCGTTAAACTTTTAAGTCACGGGAGTGATGCTTGCTTTGGGTTCAAGGCTCTCAAAAGTCTAACTGTAGACCACGTTGATGTGTGTAGTCAAGTTGCAAAAACTTTCCTCTCCAACTGCCCTCTTCTTGAACAGTTATCTATCAAAAACTCTCCGGAATTGGAGCTTCTGGAAATTGGTCCTTCCCTCAAGTTGAAGCATTTGGAGATATATAAATGCAATATAGACTATCTGGAGATCTGTAGTGCCCTTATCTCGTTTAGTTATACGGGACTTCACGACACAAACTTTCATCTGAAGGATGATTCTTCGGTTGTTAATCTTCATCTTCAGGTTCAGTTGGGATCGCTATCTAGACTTGTTGATACTATCACAACGAAATTCACTCAAGTGGGGAAGCTTTCACTTAGAATTTATTCTAGCCTATTGAAGGTAAGAAATTTCCCTTTTCCATAAAGAACAAAAGAAAGTTTTGCTTCCCATTATTTTCACGCTTCTTCATTCTATTTATTCTATTTTTTTTCAGGATCTTGGGTTTGATCATCATTTTCAAAAACTCTGTTGTAGAATGAATATTGACATAATTCAGTCTATGTACAAAGTAGCAAATATGTAGGAGATTCTCTCTTTATTCTTTCCTTACTTAGAGCCTAGAGTAGATGTATATGTACTTGTTACCTTTTTCAGCAATACACAAGGAAACAGTCCCAATGTCTCTGTAAATTACATGGTATCAAAGCATTCCGATCCATTTTGGGTCATCTGTCAATCACCTCTGGTTCCCCTTTTGGGAAAGAAAATTAGGTCCTTCGTTAGGTCACCTCCACGGCGATAGTTTTGGCTCACGTTCATTACTGTTGAGCAGGGGATAGTATTTGCGGCTGGAAGTAATTTTTCCGGCGACTTGGTGTTCATATTGTGGCACACACGCGCTGCCCTCTTCTCCGTTCTGCTTCTCACGTGCCGGCGCATGAAGGTGCGTGCACCGGCAGACTCGATCGCAGCTTGCATATCCGGCATCGCCTCTTCAATTCCGGCATACCCCTGGTAGTTTTCTAATCTTAAAACCCTAATTGGAAGGTTAGTCCTTGATTTTCAGATCTGCTCCTTCACAAAGTTTTGCAACAGATTTATATTTGGATTAATTCTTTGATTCTGTGACTGGTAGCTTGTGTGTTGGGTCTAGGATATTCAGATATTGTTCATATTTGCTCGTCTGACTAAAACTTTGGTTTGGGAAATTGCATTTTCTTGACCTTGCTGATTTTGTGTGAAATCTCAATTCCTCGTCTGTAAGAGTGTTCTGGTCTCTTGTGAGATTGTGGACATACCTATTTTGTGAAGTACTAGTATTTGTGGGAGAAGGTAATTCAAGAGTGGATAGCTTCTTTATTTGTTTAAGTGTGAAGCTGCGGTGAAGTTTCTTATTCAGGTTGTTTGCTAATTGCTCTCATCAGTCTGCCTCTTAGCTTAACAAGAGTTGAAAAGTGAAAATGTCTGAGAATAAGGCTTCTGTGATTTAAATACAGCAAGGACATAAACCTAGTGTTACTACTCTCGCTAAGAGCGGTAAAGCATATCTTGTCTCCTCTTCAACTAAGTGGGTAATCGATTCTGGTGCTACGGATCACATGACAGGTAATCCAAATCTTTTCACTCACTTTAGAACACATAAAACACCTTTCCCTGTGACGGTAGCTGATGGGTTAATATGTAACATTGTGGGATCTAGGACGGTTAAACCAACCTCATCTATTACTCTGTCATCAGTGTTGAGTCTACCAAAACTCGCCTTTAATCTCGTATCTGTGAGTAGACTTACCAAAGATCTAAATTGCAGCATCTCATTTTTCCCTTACCACTCTGTGTTTCAAGATCTTACGACGAAACAGGTTATTGGTAAAGGTTATTTATCTGATGGTCTCTACATACTTGATGGATGGGAGCCTCGGTCTGTTGCTTGCTCCGGTATTGTGTCTCCGTTTGAGGCACATTGTCAATTGGGACATCCTTCTTTACCTCTATTAAAGAAGCTCTGCCCTCCATTTCAGGATTTATCTTCTTTGGAATGTGAGTCATGTCGATTTGCAAAACACCACCGTATCTCATTAAGTCCAAGAGTCAATAAGCGAGCAGAGTCTGCTTTTGAATTAGTTCATTCTGATGTTTGGGGACCGTGCCCTGCTGTTTCTAAAACTGGGCACAAATATTTTGTCACTTTTGTTGATGATTTCTCTCGAATGACTTGGATTTATTTTATGAAGAGTCGCTCTGAAGTATTTACTCACATTTTTGCCTTTGCTGCTGAAGTCAATACCCACTTTAATGCTCAAGTACGCATACTCAAGAGTGATAATGCTAAAGAATACATGTCAGATTCATTTCAGTCGTACATGAGGCAACATGGGATTCTTCACCAATCATCTTTGTAGATACTCCCTCTCAGAATGGAGTTGCTGAGAGGATGAACAGACATTTGCTTGAAACAGCTCGGGCTCTTTTATTCCAAACAAAAGTTCCTAAACAATTCAGGGCTGATGCCATCTTTACTGCGTGTTTTCTAATCAATCGGATGCCTTCTACTGTGCCTAATGGTGGTATACCGTATAGTGTCCTCTTTCCAAACAAGTCACTATTTCCTATAGAGCCCAGAATATTTGGAAGCACATGTTATGTTCGAGATGTCCGACCATCTGTTACTAAGTTGGACCCCAAAGCCTTGAAATTTGTTTTCCTGGGTTATTCTCGATAACAGAAAGGGTATCACTGCCATTGTCTAGAACTCGGTAGGTATCTTGTGTCTAGTGATGTGGTGTTTTCGGAAAATACTCCATTCTTCTATGCACCTCCCGTTGCTCCGAGTCAGGGGGAGGAAGATGAGTGGTTGCTCTACCAAGTTAGTGGTACTTTGGCAGATCAATCAGATAATGTTGCTTCTGTTGAGCACCAATCAGCCAGTGTACCTTCAGCACCTACTCCATCTGATCCAGCTAGACCGCCAATCACTCAAGTATACTCGAGGAGGCAAGAGATCGATGATACAGGTCTTGCACCTGTTACTTCGTCATCAGATCCTCTTCCACCTGCTCCCACAGAGGAACTTGACCTTCCTATTGCTCTTCGTAAAGGTACACATACATGCAAATCCACATATTCTATAGCTAATTTTGTGTCGTATGGCCACTTATCCCCTGCGTCTAGATCTTTAATTGCTTCTCTAGACACCATCTCTGTACCCAAAACACTGAAAGAAGCTTTGAGCCATCCTGGTTGGCGTGATGCAATGCTTGAGGAAATACATGCCTCAGAGGAAAATCGTACTTGGGATTTAGTAAAATTACCTAAGGGAAAGAAAGCTGTGGGATGATGGTGATCCTTTTGATGATCCAGGGAGATACAGGAGATTGGTTGGAAAGTTAAACTATCTAACTGTAACTCATCCATATATTGCTTTTGCAGTTAATGTGGTTAACCAGTTCATGTCGACACCTACAATCAAACATTGGGCAGCTTTGGAACAAATTCTGTGTTACTTGAAAGGAGCTCCATGACTTGGTATACTATACAGCAATCACGGCCATACTCGCATTGAGTGTTTTATAGATACTGATTGGCCCGGTTCCAAAATTGATAGAAGATCTGTTACAGGCTATTGTGTCTTTGTTGGAGGGAACCTGGTATCATGGAGGAGTAAGAAGCAAAGTATAGTATCTCGATCTAGTGCAAAATCCGAATATAGAGCAATGGCTCAGTCCACATGTGAGATAATGTGGATACGTCACCTTTTAGCTGAACTCAGTTTGAGGAGTTGGTCACCAGCAAAACTTTGGTGTGATAATCAGGCTGCTCTACAAATTGCCTCAAATCTAGTGTATCATGAAAGAACAAAACATGTTGAGATTGATTGTCATTTTATTCGTGAGAAGATTGAGGGAAACTTGATTTCCACCGGGTATGTGAAGACAGGAGAGCAAGTGGCTGATTTGTTCACTAAGGCGTTGAACGGAGTCCGAGTCGATTATCTATGTAACAAGCTGGGCATGATTAATATATATGCTCCAGCTTGAGAGGGAGTGTTGTAGAATAAATATTGACATAATTCAGTTTATATACAAAGTAGCAAATATGTAGTAGATTCTCTCTTTATTCTTTCTTTACTTAGAACCTAGAGTATATGTATATGTACCCGTTACCTCTTTCAGCAATACACAAGGAAACAGTCCTAATGTCTCTCTAAATTACAAACTCAAAAATCTCAAATGGCTTATACTGAAGGTTATCTGCGTCGACTTTAGTTTACTTCACCTTACTCCACTTCTGCAGGCGTCTCCATACCTGGAAATGCTCGACAGCAAGGTAGACGTTTATTCTTCTTAATATGACATGTTTTTTTTTTTCTTGTCCATCATCTTTCTCTCTTTTAACACTCTCTATCCTACTACGCTTGCATTTCAACCTTAAAGGAGTGACCCTATAGCTGCTTTCTTTTTTAGTTTCGGTTATGTTTTGAAAGTGCATTACAAATGTATTCTGCTTGGAAAAACATCTTTTTTCTTTGCAATATGATTGTATGCACTCATCTATGTACTGTACATTGATCTGGTGTCCAATGTTTTGGACACAATGAGGGTTGGGACTATATGTTATCTTTCATGCCTTACTTGCTTTTGCATTTCTCTGGAAAGTAAAGTTGGATGTTTGCGAATGAATCTACATTAGCAATACATACTTCTTTCTCGAACACAGACAGACACTCAATTGCTGATTCAGATTTTAAAGATACAAATTACGTTTCAGAGTATAACTGTATTCTTTCTTTTTACCTTTGCAGATTAAGTGTAATGACAGAAGGATTAATAATGAAAGATGTAATCAATCGCTAACTAGTCAAAGTCCGTATCAACTTCTCAAAGTGGTAAGATATGGAGGTTATTATGGGGGTTTAGCTGATGAGGAACTAATAGCGTACCTTCTTGAAAAATCTTTAGCGCTTGAGAAATTCATTGTTACTCCTTGCCATCCATACTCACCCAATTCAAGAAAAAAGAGTTGCAAACTTGAGCGAAGAGCAAGAAGTACAGCTTGGCGGCAGGTGGAAGAAAAAGTTCCGAAAGGAGTTGAGCTGGTGATCCTCTGAGTCTCTCTGAGCAATATAGCTCCTCTTATTATTTTTTAGACTTTATAAAGCTGTCTTTAGACTTCAAAATCATGGCCAAGAAAATTACAGAGCTAATGAGGATTGTTCTCGTAGTTTAATTAAATTTTTAATTTCAAATAACCTGTTGTATTTTTCTGTGAAGTAAGATGTCTTTTCAGAAAAGTCCAAAGTAAAATTGTTTGTATTCCCTAATTTGTACACGGACAATATCTTCTCAATCGAAATTAGCCGATTTTTTGCGGCTCAGGCCGTTTTCTATTCTCCATTTTTCTGACATTAAAACCAAATATCAAAATAATAGATGCACCAAAGCCAAATCTTAACACCACCTGAAAATATAAATATTTTTATGGACAGAGATACAAAGCTTTGGATGAACTCTCCCACCAAGAAAAGAAGGGAATGTTAATAAACCGTTCAGTGGAAAAATAATGATTCTTGAAAGTGATTTTCGTCAAGTACAAAAAGGAAACTGGATCTCTAACCGAAACTGAAATCCATGTGCATTTTAAATGTCTTTTTCTTTTATAACACATTGCTTGGAAAACCATGAGGTTCAATCTATCTTCACTATTCAGTCGTTATTTTATTAGTACCTCATAACATCAAATGTAATGAAATTGCAGATTTTGCCAACTTATAAAAATATAGTTCTTCACGTCATGGATCCAGACTTGCACTCTTTTCTTTAAACTTTATTTTATACCTTACACAAACTTTGGACCCAAATGCCATATGTCCTAATTTAATTTCTCACTTCGTCATGTCATCCGCGAATGTATTACACGCTATACTTTAAATGTTAAAGTGAAAGAGGTGGACAAGTTTAAGAGGCCGCTAATGACTTTGGCCTATTTTGAATTATAGAGCTTCTATTGATTGACACACAGCGAAAAACTAGTAGAATAAGATGGGAGAGCTGCCGCTCACGTGATCGAAACTTTGGTGTTTAGAGAAAAAGGTTTTGCTTACCAAAAAGGGATGAAGCTGCATCACTTTTTATCAACTTTCAGGGAAACTGAAGTAATAGAAGACCTAATAGGGGACAAAGAGTTCTTCAAAAATAAATGTCTACAGAGGAACTCGGATGGAACTAATTAAAGACAAAAAGAAAGTTGGTTGTACGTTCTGGTACTTGGTCAATAACTCACCGAAGTCTACGCTGAATTGCAAACCGTACAACAGCTCCATAGTACAGTGTACGCATACTATAGAATTTCAAACTTGCCTTTAACGTCGGCAACTTGTAATAGTAACGCAAGTTGTCTGTTGTAGTAGACAATACACAAGAGGGAGCAGCTATCCTTTGGCTCGCAAAACACCTGCTCAAGCACTAATATTATTAAACAAGAATTAGCACTAACTATCAGTGTTTTTCATTTAGAAGAAAAAGGTGGGTAGTATTCATTTGATGACAAATAGGTACGCTTCATGTGTTGGTCTAAATTGAGATAGGAAAACAAATCGAATTTATTTTGGGGTCGATTGATAATTTGCTTGTTTCAAAGTTATGATCGAGCTGAGATGAAATTTAAGCGAGACAAATACTTAATGGAATGAAATAAACGAGGCAAGAAATAAACAAGAAGTGATGTATATAAAATGAGACAAAACTTTAAGAGAAAAATATAAGTCAAGTGTCGTATTTCTGGATAATCTTCTTGTTTACAAATGAATCCTATTTATAGTTGACAAGAAAAGTTACGTTATAGCCATAATAATCATGCTTTTATGGCCATTACTCTGCATTTGATCGTGGTCAGCCCACAATCTTCTTCTTAAATGCCTGGGCAACGGTCGATGGTTACAAAGACCAGGCCTCATTTTGGCGGGGTATTGTGCTTGTTCGTGGACATTGTTTCGTGGCGATCATTCTGAGCTCTGCACCTTGGGCTCGATTTTGCTTCTTCCCCGAGGTGGTCTTTCGAGGCAAAGGGTTATGACATCTCCCCTCGTGGACTCGACTCTTAAAATCGACTCAAGCCAAGCCTTGCGCCATTACTTCGAGGTCTCGATGGTTTTTTACACAATACAGATAGTCCCCCACTCCTTGAGCAGTTGTCATATCTGTCGAGGAGTGGAATGAGTTTAGGCGGGAGATCAACGTGGCCGTTCATGCACCGTGAAATTCGAAAGTGGCGGTTGTCACTCCATAATCCCATCAATCACGTGTGGAAATCATTGATTAGGTGTGATTTCTTGCTTTGCCTTCCCCATGTAATTGTAATCATGGCGCCTTAACCTATATATAGTCGCGTCCTTTCTTCTTCTTCTTCTTCACATATTTCCTTGTTCTTAACAGTAAAACTTCTTGAATTTTTCTCGTTTTATTGTCCAGGAACTCCTTTATGAGAAATGTCTAAGCCAAGTTCACCAAATTCTTCACCCTCTTTCGTCGACATAATGATCATTGGTGGTGAATTAGTGAATGTTCCCGAACCATTGAGCATTATTGTTTCTACTGATATTAACATTGACAAAACCCCAGAGGGGAAAACGGGCCAGAGTGGAGCCTGTCCCTTTCCCAGAGCTTACTCCTGCCGAGGAAATGAAGAAGCACCAAGAAAAGCTGTAGTTTCCCCTCTTCACGAGCCAGAGCCGGTTCAAGTTGCTGATAAAGTTAAAGGGTAGCTCACCCTTCAGTTGTGGTGGAAATGGACGATGTTCAACCACCTCGAGTGGGAGACAGGACTCCTAGAGCTGGTTCCGAGCCTGCTCCTGACTCAGCTTCTTGGAAACAATTTCGTTACATCAAAATCCCCTTCGATCATTGCCTCCTAGATGGTGATATTCAGGTCTCGATTAGTCTTTGTGGACTCCTGGGTCCGTTGGAACGTGACCGCCTCGGAAAGGCTCACATTGCTGATTTGATGGCCGATGTTGCTTAGCACGTTATTCATGTATTCTTTTCCTCTCTTAACTCTTCCTTTCGGCCTTGTTTTTGTTTCCTTTTTTATTTTTCTGAGTTTTCCTTTATAGTGTTACATCAAGTCTATCAGGGATGCCGAGATTGAGTGCCGTCGAGATGAAATTCTTAGGCAAATGAAGGAAGGATGGAGGTGAGAGCGGGCAGGCCTCGAGTCTCAGATGAGAAATCTCGAGAAAGAAATTGTTGAGAACAAGGCTTGAGCTTTACCAAGGCAAGAAAGCTGCTGACAAATCTGATCTCGAGATGCTCAAAGCCCTCGAGGCTAAGTCTGCCGTTGAGGAGAAGATGACTCGTTTGAAAGAGCTCTGCGATGCCGAGTTGAAGAGAGTGAGAGTTGAAGCCAAGTCAGTTATTAACGAACGCGCTATGAAATTTCATGCTGATTTGAGGCAGAAGTTGCTCAAAATGAATGAGTTGGCCAGAGAGAAAGAGCAGTTGGCCGGGGAGAAAAAGTGGCTCGAAAATGACGTTAAGGCTTTGCGGAGCAAAGTTGATTCTTTCTCTTCGAGGCGTGGAATGAGGAGGACCCGAGCCAAGGTTGATAAGAATTGGGCCGTTATTCAAATGAGGCTAAAAACTTTGGAGGAATATCGTAGCAAGGCTAACCTTAATGGAGTGATCGCTAAGGCTAAGAGTGATGCTACCACGGCTCAAAAGTTAATGGAAAGTCTTCCTTCAAGCAGCGGGAGCTGAGATGACGAGGAAGATGATTCCGAGGCACAAGCTTAGAGTAGCATTTTTATTTTTTTTTTGTTGACATTTTCTGTTAAGGCCTTTGAGCCACTTGTTTTCTAAATACTTTGGCCTCTGAGCCGTTTCATGAGTGGAACTTCTTATTCAGAATATTGGTTGCGTTCAATATCCCTGGATGAGTTTGTTTTCAAGGCTTTTCATATTTTTTCTTTGTTCGAGCTAGCTTAGGACGACGTTTCACCCTTGAGCCGGAGGCTTAAATAATAATCGGCTATGCATATCAGATGACAATAAAACGATGTTGAATTAAAGTTAATTTTATTGATAAGATCCATTTGCGAGTCTCCAAGGGTAGCCCTCAGAGAGATGATCTCTCGTTCTCCGAGGGTCTTGTCTGTTGAAGTCCCCGGTTGTTGAGTCCTCGCTTATTTGAAAAAACTTCTATTATAAACGGTCAATCAATTTGGCTCGTCCCTGGTTCGTCCTTTCTCCCCCCCAGTGATGAAGTGCATGGTGCATGACTTGATTACTAGGTTTCGTTTTCTTCAGAAAAACAGATGAGGAGTCTTGCCAAATTGATTATTTCATTTGCTTGGCCCGACCGAAGCGACTGTACTCTTCATTGCGATCGAATAACACTCGCGCGCTATTCGTTGCTCTCCTCGAATGGCTCTTATTCCCCATGTGGTTGGAAACTTAATCACCTGGTGCAAGGTCGATGGTACAACTTCTATTTCATGGATCCAGGGCCTTTCAAGAATGCCATTATAGGCCATGCCCTCGGCCATCACTTAAAAGGTGATTTTCTTGTCCACCCCCTCTGCAGTTGTTGTGAGGGTTATTTCTCCCAAAGTTTTCTCGGTGGAATTATTGAACCATGTTAATATGGTTGCCTTTGGGACGACGAGGGCCTTCAAACATATTTTCTTGATGGCTCCATAGTTAATGATGTTCATCGAGCTACTAGGATTAAGGCTGCTCAAAATCGAACCGAAATTATTAACCCAACTGCAAAATCGATTTATTGGCTTATTGGTAATGGGTTATAGGATTAACGGTTGGTTAGCAGTTTGGAGTTTTGCAGTTAACGGGTTAATGGTGCGGGGAACGGTTTACCCAATTTTCTTATTGGGTAATCGCTAACCCGTTAAGAACTAATTAAATAAGATATGCTTATACTTTTTACCATTGAGCTTGACTTCACTTGTTAATGTGAAAATGAATATGTGTTGTTCACAGAGTAATATCTTTACCTTGTTTTATATAGAATGCCAATGAAAGCCAAACAGAAACTTTTTTTGGGATGTGATTCAAATACCACCGTATCTGAATGCTAGTTGGGAGTTAATTAGAAGTTTGGCATTGGTTTACATATATGGATTGGCATGAAGAATGTCAGGAACTAGTCCTGCTTTGTGCCAGTTGATTATGTGAAGTACTATCCGAGTCTTCATTGATGAAAATGTAACAGTGAGTGTTGCTCAAGAAAAAATGTATTTCATGCATGTCTTCTTAACTGATAAACCAACCATAAACCGGCCGATAACCGAACCAACCGATATCTTATCGGTTCGGTTAGCAGTTTAGTAATCTTAAAATCTGTTAACCGAGATGCCGAACTGCCGGCCAATAAGCACCCCTAGCCAGGATCGATTAAGGCTCGTTTGACATTGCAGACATTGATCCTAAGCGTGATCACTAGTGCATCGTGGTGGGGAAACATCATCCCATCACAGTCCTCCTTGTTGAACATTATTTCTTTACCCTATCCACCAGCTCTTACTCTCTTCTCTGCTGTACTTGATGATTTTGCAAATTTCTTTGTAGCAGCAAAGCTTATCCCGTTTACCTCGAACCCTCCAGTCATGATATTTACCACTCTTTTTGGTGACTGCATTCGAGGTGGTTGGTCCTCTATTCTATTTTTTGAGTAGTTGTGTTTCTTCTTATCAGTCAGATACTCAGCTAACACTCTCTTCTTACGGAGATGGGCCACCTCGAGATGCGGTGCTTTACAGTCCTTAGTTGCGTGCCCATAATCCATGTGAAATTCGCAGTGTTGAGTTTGATCCCTCTTGCTCGGGGGCGTTCTCATGTCCTTAGGCAACCTCACACCTTGATCAATCATTCCTTTGATTGCATTCACCAATTCAGTGGTCGATATGTTGAAATTGTACTCAGAGATCTGAGGCAAGTCTTTCTCCTTGGATACTAAAGATGGGCCCGAGGATTTTTGATTGGAGAACGAGCCAGGCCTTCCTCCAAGTCATTGGCTCACATGCTGGTGCCCCCTAAGGCAGTGACTTACATGTTGCTTTTGAGCTCTATTGTATGGCTCGTAATAATTTTTTTGAGTTCCATCGTGGCGCATTGGTGCGTCGAGAGGACTCAGATCGACCTCGGTTGGCGTGGTTCCGACCTGTCCTTCTCCACTCTGCTTCCTCGAGCCTAATCCTCGCTGTGGCTCGATCATGCAACTTGTCCTAAGTTCGGGCTTTCCATTGTTGAAGCTCTTTCTTTAATTCGGCCACGGCCTCAGAATTACTCATATTGAGATTCATTTCAAAAGCCATGACCGCCAAACTGTCATCCATTTTTGAAAGATCCATTCTTTCAGCCTGAAAGCGTTCAAGGAAGTCCTTGATTGGCTCAAGGTATCCTTGTTTGACGTCGAAGATGTTCTCCCTTCTCTTAAGAATCTTCTGGGCTCCAGTGTGAGCCTTGATGAACATGTCTGCCAATTCCTCCAAGTTGGAGTGGACTCGGAAGGGAAAAGCATGTGCTAATGCAGCGCCCCTTTTTCCAAGGTATAGTTTTTTCAAGAACATGGACTCTCTGTCGATTGGAGTAAAATCATTGATTTTGACCATTGCCATATATTCGGTTATATGGTCGATTGGGTCAGTTGTCCCATCGTACTTTTTAAAAATCTGTAGCTTGAAATGTTTTGGGATGGGTGCTGGAGCAGCTTTGGGATTGAAAGGTAGTTCACGATATTTTTCAATATCCAGCATGCGTTGAGGTTTCCGAACCGCTGGCACATTTTCGAGCCGTTTTTCCATTCTGGCCTCGAAATTTTTTTCCACTTCTCAAAGTCGGACGCGATGCTTGTTTGAAATACTGCAGGAGTTGTAGTCCCCGAGCCCCCAGATGTGAATCCATTTGGAAAGCCTCCCATGGTGGTCCCCAAGGGGACAGTGCTGGAATTTCCTCCGTTGGGTGTCATGAAGGGAGCATCACCAGGGTTGGAGAGGGTCTTTCCATTCCGAGCAAGGGCTTGCAAGGAGCTTCAAAATTATTCATTAAATTGAGCCTGCGCTGCCGCTTGCTCTCGCATCTGCTGCAATGAACTCATCATGAACTGTTGGAATGGATCACTTGAGCTTGAGAAGTTGGATCGGCTGAAATTACTCCTATCGGGGAGTTGGACCGATCATGGGAGTTGATCCATTTGGTAGAGTTAACCCCACCAATGGAGTGGAGTTAACTATTGGAATGGGGCTGAAGGATAGTGTTGGGCCTGCTGAAGGAGTTGGGCCAATTAGAGGGATTGGGGTCCTTCCACTGGTTTCGGTGGCTCCCATTGTTTGGTCGGGTATTTGGATGGAAACATTGTCGTTAATGATGTCAGCCATTTTTGAGCGAAAATCGAAGATGCAAACTTTGGAACAAACGTGATTACCAATTTTCCACAGACGGCGTCAATTTGTATTGGCCTAAATTGAGATAGGACAACAAATTAAATCGAATTTGTTTTGGGGTTGATTGAGAATTTGCTTGTGTCAAAGTTATGATCGAGCTGAGATGAAATTTAAACGAGGCAAATACTTAATGGAATGAAATAAACGAGGCAAGAATTAAACAAGCAGTGTATATAAAGGAGACAAAACTTTAAGAGAAAAAATATAAGTCAAGTGTCATATTTCTAGATGATCTTCTTGTTTACAAATGAATCCTATTTATAGTTAACAAGAAAAGTGACGTTATAGCCATAATAATCATGCTTTTATGGCCATTACTCTGTATTTGATCGTGGTCAGCCCACGATCTTCTTCTTAAATGCCTGAGCAACGGTCGACGGTTACAAAGACCAGGCCTCGTTTTGAAGAGGTGTTGTGCATGCTCGTGGACGTTGTTTCATGGCGATCATTCCGAGCTCTGCACCCTCGACTTGGTTTTGCTTTTTCCTTGAGGTGGTCTTTCGAGGCAAAGGATTATACCATCTCCCCTCGTGGACTCGACTCTTAAGATCGAGTCGAACCAAGTCTTGCGCCCTTGCTTCGAGGTCTCGATAATATTTTATCCAATACACTTCATTAATACAGGTAAGAGAAAGATTCTTAAAGCCTACAGTAGAGATAAATTAACTTCATATAAAATACACATAACGAAATCTTAATGAAGATGAAAGACAACACAGCAAAGAAACAGAAATAACTCAAAGTTGTCTAAGAAACGCAACTGGGATTTCTTGTGACATATCCAATAGACATAACATAATACTGAACTAAAACGGGACAATCTACTAAGTTACTGCTTAGTACTACCTAGTAGTGGAGCTAGCTAGGTCGAGTTGCTTAAAAGAAAAAACGGAGATAGTCTTGAAACCAAGACATACATAGAGAATTTGTTTCTTTTTTTCTTTTTTCTTTTTTTGGGTTTTTATTTTTTATTTTTTTGGGGGGTGGGGGGAGGAGGTTAATTACTATGGCCAAATGGCATTATATGCTCTTTTTACTAATGGCCAGTCAAGTACTCAGTTCGGTACATAGAATAATCACTTCTTATACTTGACGTTAAGCTCATGAATGTTTCAGTGTTTGTCCTCAATGTCCTGCATCTTAGCGTGCAAGTTCTATTCACCGCGGCAGAATCTCTCGGATTTTCAGGTTTGGATTGAATTTTACCTCTCCGTACAATATTTTCTCTATACTTCTTTTCCAAGAACTCGTCCATGTATTGTGCAGTTTCTTCTGTATGAAGCTCAATTTTCTTATTAGTTTTAGCGTGTTCATCTATCTGCTTGCAAAATCCTTCTTTTTCATCTTGAATAGCTGCTTCTCTATCTCTTGGTGCTTGTCAATTTTCTTTGTTTCTGCAATGTATTGCTGCAGAAACATATATTGGGGTGCATATTTCTGCATGCAAAGTTGAGAAAAAAAATTTAATGAAGTGCTAATTAATTATAGTAAGTACTAGGAATTAACGAAGATAAATATCATATTACTGGACTGTCAAGTGGAGCCTTGCCCTTGTTATTGCTGCTTCCCTAAGAAACTTAAGAGATTGAGATGTCGAGAGACATTTTCCTAAAGCCCTTCATATAGTACTCCCTTCATTCCAAAATGGTTGTCATAGTTTGACTTGGAGCGGAGTTTAAGAAATATGATAAGATTTTTAGAACTTGTGGTTCAAAATAAGCCATACATAAATATATAGTAGTTTCAACTCAAAAATATTTCCAAATTTAGAATTATACTATTCTTTTTGAAACGGACTAATAAGAAAATAGTGTCATCCATTTTGGAACGGAGGGAGTAGTAGTTGCAATTATGTACGTTAAAGAAGGGGGAAGGGGTGGCCGGTGGGAGAATTTTGTTGGTCATTTATCTTTTTATTCCTTCTGTCCCAATTTATGTGACACTATTTTTTTGTCCAAAAAAGAATGACACTTTTCTTATTTGACAACTATTTAATGTATTATCTCTATTTTACTCTTGTTAGGCCCTACATACTTTTAAAACTACCAACAACTTTTTTATTACTCAAATATTCTCTATTTTATTTTTTCAAGGATAAAATTGAAACTTTACATGGTCAACATCGATTTTATTACATTTCGTGCCCGGTCAAATGATGCCACATAAAATGGGATGGAGGGAGATATAATGAAGCATATTGTAAGCACTTAAATTTTAGAGAATTAACTCCATAAATAATTCGGATTAATTTCTAAATTTTAAGAAAATAAAATATCATGTGTCAAATGACGTGGTGCCAAATCCAATGAAATATCCAATCAGAATACACCAAGTGTATAAATAATAAGCTTTGGCAAATCAAATGGAAGCTTATCACAAAGATAAAGGAGATCGGTTTGTAATTCAAAATAAACCAATCAAATCAAAGCAAATACATTTAGCCTTATCACAATTTCTCTATAAATAGAGAGCTCCCATAAGACCAAGAGGAAGAGCTTGAAGAAGAAGGATATCAAGATGGAGATCAACAAGAAGGACATCAAAGAAAGCCAAGTGAAGCATATCAAGCAAACTGAAAGGCAATCAAAGAAGCTCCGAAGGAAAGCTTTCAAAGTCTTAATCTACGTCTGTGATCTACGTCCCTTTTCAAGTTCAACAATGGAGGCAATGATCTATGTCCCTGTTCAAGTTTAACAACGGAGGCCACGATCTACGTCCTTGTTCAAGTTCAAAGATAAAGTTCAAATCAAGATTCGGCGTGCACGAGTTCAAATCGTATGTTCGTGGCAGTTGAATATCAAATCCTATTCGTGATGGAGGCCAAGTGTTTGTGACAAACAACAAAACCAAGATCAAACATCTGAAATCAAATCCAAAGTTCATCAAGTTCAAGATCAAGCTTCTGAGCCCTTGAATCAAAGTTCGTGAGGAGAAGAATTAGAGAACGTCATTTACAAAATTAGTGACACTCTAGAGATTGTAACCCGCATCTTCTGTTGATGTCACATACAATATTTTTTTATATACTATTTCTTGTCTTGAATTTCCTAGACTTCAAAATTTGTTGTTACACATATATATCAAAAATACATTTGTGCATCAATGAAACACGAATGACCTAGTCGGGCCAAATTCATAAGTATGGCGTTAACACATTTATTTTTGGCTCAGAAATTGTGTTGTAAATTTAATCTCTCTTACGATAATTTATTTTAGTTGGATATAGAGCATATTCTAATTCAATTATCTTTTAAATCCTATTTTTAATTTTATATATCAGTAAATGGAAATTATTATAGATTTTGTCTGGTATGCGGATACAAATATAAAAGAATCAGCTCGGTTCAATCGGGCTCGGTCAAAGTATAGTAAAACTAAGTTAAGCTCGGTCCGGGCTCGGTTTGGTGCCATAAAACTCAATTTGGCTTAATTCGTGCTCGGTTCAATAGTATAGCAAACTCAGTTGGCCTCAGCTGGCTCAGCTTGATGACCAAGCCTTGATATGACAATGATAAGTACTCACTGATATGTTAGCAATATAAAAAAGAGATTGGAACTTAATTAACATTTTTTTCAAGAATTTTAGAATTACAGCCTGTTCACTTCATCTATTCACTATGATTTTCACTCAATTTTTTTTACAAGGATCTTACGGTAAATGCATATTAGTACTAGTTACTACATTTAAACGGCACTAGAGTATCTCTCTTTTGGTCAAACAAAAGATTCACAAGAGACAAAAGATATGATCACAAGAGAGTTCTTAGTTACAATTAAAAGAATATACTTCCTATGTACCATTAAAGAGAAATCCGCATCTATTATAAATTGTACAAACAGTCAGTTAGCACTTTTGAATGGGTCTTGCATGTAATTTTTCACAGTAAAAAACGGGGGAGGATGGGGGTAACTTTGTTGGTCACCTTAGGTGCATTATTTTTTCCATCTATCAGAAGCTCCATGATTTTCGTGCATATTCAGCACATTGATATAATACTTATAATTCTACTAGTTTTCTCCGCTATGTTGAGTGTTGTAGTTAAGGTATTGTAATGTCAATATTATTAAAACAAAATTTTGAGTGAATAATTACAGTACTATGTATAGGAATGAAGTATAAATTTTATTTGCAAGAATTATCAATGTGGATTGTTGACAAAGATATACACATGTAAGCCGTGTTGAGTTAATTAATATATACGTTTTGATTATGACAAAAAAAAATACGACACTTAAGTCCTATGTGCATTTTGCAGGACTTACAAGGTGGACCTCTGCAAAGATTCTAATAGAAAAAGGAAGATCGCTGATTGACTTGTTACGAGAGTCAGCTATGGAAAGTCGACATTTGAGGCGCGCTTAATTTGTGGGACTTGTCCCAAATCAGCTCTTACCTTATTCTATGAAGATATTCATATCCTCTAGAGAATCAAATCTCTTGGGTCAATCTCTCTATTCCTCAATTCAAGTTAATCATATCTCCATCCTCCTCCATTGATTTCGCATACAGATCTGCCACATCTCTTTGTCAATGGGCAACACTGATGATTCACTATTTATACTTGGAGTCTCTGAAGATTACTTTACGCTTCTACTTACAATCTACTTCTCTCTAAGTCTTTTACTTTCAAACACTGTATTCCTAAATGTCTACGAGTGATTCACAGAAATGAAAGAGAGATCGTGTAGTGAGGTAATAGTTGTGTCACTGAAGTTGGTCTGATTATCTATAAATCAGACAAGGTCATTAGTGGTGAGCGAAGGGATAAAACCACTTGTGAGAAGACGTTTTTGCTTAACGATAAATCATAAGAGTATTTGTGTTCTACAAGAGCTTGACGAGAGATAACTCCCTTGTGACCCAAGGGGACTGGATTAGGAAACATTTGGTTCTGAACCAGTATAAAATTCTGTGTCGTTCTTTATTTACTGCCTTTAAGTTTACACTGCATATTATTTATCACCTAAGTCAACTAATGAATTGATCAGTCGACTAAATTTATAAGTCCAAACAATTCACCCCCCTCTTGTATTCATCAATTGGTATCAGAGCTTGGACTCACACTTTTTGTTTTTTTCCTTACAGCAAGTGAGAAAAGATCATGTCGTCACACGTTGTGAATGGAGCTCTTCTACAAGAGGGAAATTCTGCCACCTGACCTCCTTACTTTAATGGTAAGCACTATGATCATTGGAAGATTCGTATGGAAACATACGTTAAATCGGTTGACTTTAAGGTCTGGCGTGTCATCAAGAAGGGTCCCTTTGACATTCCCACTACCAAAGCAACAAAGAAAGAAGGAGATCCTCAAAATGTTCCTACTGATGTTGATATAGACGATTATACTGACGAACAAAGAGAGATTATCCAACTCAATTACAAAGCTGTGAATATTCTTTACAACGCTATCAGTGGTGAAGAATATGAAAAAATATCCAGTTGTGAAACGGCTAAAGAAATATGGGATAAACTGGAGGTTACCTATGAAGGAACTAGTAAGGTCAAGGAAACTAGAATCAATCTTCTGGTTTATGAATATGAATTATTTCAAATGAAAGATGGAGAATCCGTGGAAGATATGTTTGCTAGATTCAGTAAAATCATTGGTGAACTCAAAGCTCTCGGAAAGATTTACACTAGTGGTGAACAAATAAGAAAGATTCTAAGAAGCCTTCCCACCATATGGCAACCTAAGGTCATAAACATAGAGAGTGGAGATCTGAACAAAATTTCTTATGATGAACTCAGAGGTGATCTGATCACTTTTGAGAAAACTCATCTAAAAGCTTTAGAAGAGAAGAAGAAAACTGTGGCTTTCGACACTACAGTAGAAGAAGTCGACTACGATCAGGAAGGTGAAGAAGATGACATTCAGGAACAGCTTGCCATGATGTCTAGAAACTTGAATGGTCTTGTAAATCGAAGAAGACAGTTCAGAAAAGGGAAGATTCCTTTTAAGAAAGATCAATCCAACTACAAAAATGAGGGTCGGTGTTATGAATGTGGAAAACAAGGTCATATTGCTAATAACTGCCCTGATGCTAAACGGAAAGGAAGGAATAGGTCTTACGTGGCTTGGAGTGACGAGGATGTAGCTGACGTTGAACAAGAAGAAGTAGCTAACATTTGTTTCATGGCCTCCGACAAGTCTACTAGTAGCAGAATCCCTTCAAACGACTCAAGTGAGGTACGCTATGAATTCTGTATTGAGAATTCTAGAAATCTTGATGAAGTTTTAGATGAACTAGAAAAGGCACTTAAGAAAATTAAAAAATTAAGTAAAGAGAAAGAAGAATGGGAAATAAAACTGGAAGTGGTTGAAACTGAAAACAAATTCCTAAAGGAAGAAATAAATCAACTTAAGTTCAAACTTAACAGTCATCGAAAATCCACTAGTCATATCTCAATAGGATCTAATTGCTTCTATAGATCTGCTAGGTCTTCTACATCTACCGAAAAAACTCAAAACATGCCTATTTGCTATCATTGTGGTGAATCAGGACACGTGTTCAGAAGACGTCGAAAGAGAAATCCTGGAAAATGGATTTGGAGACCAAAGGCTAAAAGTGAGGCTAGCACCTCTAAAGCTGACCTGCAAGGACCCAAGCAAGCTTGGGTACCTAAAAATGCTTAAAAACTTTGTTTTGCAGGGACACCACAAAAAGACAATGAAGATGGAAAAATAGTTTCTTGATAGTGGATGCTCCCGACATATGACCGGTAACAAACAGCTATTCAAATCTATAACAAGAATTGATGGAGGATCTGTTAAATTTGAAGGAGATGCCAAAGGAAAGATCGTTGGCATTGGAATCATCTCTTTAAGTCCCTCATGTGATATCAAAGAAGCATTCTTGGTTGATGGACTCAAGCACAATCTCCTAAGCATCAGTCAACTATGTGATGGTGGGTACAAGGTAAACTTTGAATCAAGCAGATGCATCATTCACGACAACAAAGGTAAGGTTGTTCTCTCTGGCTCTAGAGAAAACAATATTTATGTTCTAAACAACGGTAAAGCTTCAACAGGTAAACATCTGTGTCTTGCATCAATTGCAAATGATCCCTGGACATGGCATAGAAAGTTAGGTCATGCTAGTATGTCTCTAATCGAAAAATTGTTAAAACAGGAATTAGTCATTGGATTACCTAAGCTAAACTTCTCTGAAGACCACATTTGTGATGCATGTCAGCTAGGAAAGCAAACTAGAACTTATTTTAAAGGAAAAGATATTGTCTCTACATCCAACCCCCTTGAATTGCTGCATATGGACCTATTCGGTCCAACCAGAACTACTAGTATAGGAGGCAAAAGATATGCATTCGTAATTGTTGATGACTATTCTCGATTTACTTGGGTTATGTTCATGTCTCATAAAGATGATGCATTTAAAAGTTTTGAAGTGTTTTGCAAGAAAGTTCAAAGGGAAAAAGGTTACTTCATTTCCACCATCAGAAGTGATCATGGAGGTGAGTTCGAAAGCAAGGTGTTTGAAGAGTACTTCAATTCTCTAGGCTTCACTCACAACTTCTCCTCACCTCGAACCCCTCAGCAAAATGAAGTTGTAGAAAGAAAGAATCGTACTCTTCAAGATATGGCCAGAACCATGTTAGTTGAGCATAAGTACTGCTTGTCATATTCTAAATAGGTGCCTTATTCGTCCCATCCTTCATAAGACCCCCTATGAACTTTGGAAAGGTAAAAGACCTAACAATTACTTTTAAATGCATCATCTTTTAAATCCTTCATAAGACCCCCTATCTTTGGATATAAATGCTTTATTCATAACAATGATAAAGATAACCTTGGCAAATTTGATCCTCGTAGTGACGAAGGTATATTCTTAGGATACTCTACCACCAGTAGGTCTTACAGAGTGTTTAATAAAAAGGACATTATCTGTTGAAGAGTCTATGCATGTTGTCTTTGATGATTCTTTGACCCAAGTCGAGAAAGGTAGTGATGCAGATGAAGAAGAATTTCACCGGATTCAATCGACACCCCCAGAGATCACAATCACCACCTCTGAGCCTCCAAACCAAAAAGCTCAAGAAGTTGAGGAGTCAGATTCTATTCCAGAACAGCCTGAGTCAACTACTCTCGCAAACCTCAAAGAACTGGAAGTTGTAGTACCAAATGAATGGAGAAGTGATCCCGACTATCCCCAAAAATACATCATTGGAGATCCACGGGAAGGTATGAAAATGAGAAATTCTCTTAAATCTAATCTGGCTTTCATCTCATAGATTGAGCCAAAGAAGATAAACGAAGCCCTTCAAGATGAATCGTGGGTCCCTGCAATGAAAGAGGAGCTTGATCAATTTGAGAAAAATCAAGTATGGAAGCTAGTTCCCAAACCCAAAGGAAAATCTGTCATTGGTATAAAATGGCTGTTTCGAAACAAGCTAAATGAAGAAGGTAAGGTGGTAAGAAACAAGGCTCGTCTAGTGGCTCAAGGATACTCTCAGACTGAGGGAGTCGACTATGATGAGACATTTGCCCCTGTTGCTAGACTTGAGTCTATTCGCATGCTTTTGGCTTTTGCTTCTTTCAAACGATTAAAATTATTTCAAATGGATGTTAAAAGTGCTTTCTTAAATGGCTTTATTAAAGAGGAAGTCTTTGTTAGGCAACCTCCAAGTTTTGAAAATTCTGACAACCCTCATCATGTTTTCAAGCTATCCAAAGCCCTTTACGTTCTTAAACAAGCTCCTAGAGCTTGGTATGAAAGACTCAGCTCCTTTTTGTTATCACATGGTTTTTCAAGAGGGAGAGTTTGAAATGAGTATGATGGGCGAACTTACGTTCTTCCTAGGACTTCAAATCAAACAGTACGAAGATGGCATCTTCATATGTCAATCTAAATATACTAAGGAACTCATTCTTAAATTTGGCATGGATGATGCAAACTCTGCTAAAACTCTCATGAGTCCTGCTACTCATCTGGTAAGTGACTCCAAAGGTACGAGTGTCAATGCATCTCTCTATCGAGGTATGATTGGATCATTACTTTACTTAACTACTAGTCGACCAGATATTATGCTATCAGTTTGTAAATGTGCTTGCTTTTAGTCAGCTCCTAAAGTGTCCCATCTTACTGCAGTCAAAAGAATTCTTAGATATCTAATTGTCACAGTTAACTATGGCCTGTGGTACCCATGCACGAATTTCTTTGATCTCATTGGCTTTTCAGACGCTGACTATGCAGGTGACAGAGTAGATCGAATAAGAACAAGTGGTGCGAGTTTCTTTCTTGGAAAATATCTTGTATCATGGCACAGTAAGAAACAGGATTGCACTGCCCTTTCAACAGCTGAATCAGAATATGTCGCTCTAGGACATTGTTGTACTCAACTTCTCTGGATGGGCAAGCAATTATCTGATTATGATTTATTTTTTAAACCTATTCCTATGCTGTGTGATAACACTAGTGCTATTGAATTATCCTACAACCCTGTTGATCATCCTAGGACAAAACATATAGATGTCCGTTATCATTTTATTAGGGATCATGTTCAAGATGGTGATGTTGATATTGCATTCGTGAGCACTGATTTTCAATTAGTTGACATTTTTACTAAACCGCTCTTAGAAGAAAGATTTTGTGCCCTACGTGACTTGCTTGGGATTATTCCTGATCCCCGTTAATCTCGTTATGTTACCTTATAAAATTGGCCCTAATTTGTTTTGTTATTTTACCATATTTAGGACCTTACTATTTTTATGACTATTTATTTGTCATTATTGCTTTTACCTTTTCCATGTCATTATTACCTTTCTTGTCTTAAGTTTGAAAAGGTGTCAGGAGGCGTGGAACCGAGTTCCAAGACTCTGCACTGCGTCCTTGCACTTCCATCAGTACATCACGTCTTTTCACTTCCTTTCCCTCACACGACACCTCTTCCCTTTTCATCTACCCTTCTTAACTCTCCCCATTCTCATTCCTTTCATCTTCTCGCCTATACTTCAAACCTTCACTATTAAAATGGTCAGAAAAACTTCTTTCTCTACTCTTCGGAGTCAGCGCACCAAATCAAAGTTACCCATTGCCTCCACCACTCCTGTACAGGCAGATTCTGACCACTCCAAAAATACCATGTCCAATTATCTAAGCCCTGATAGAAACCCTAATCTTTCAAAGAAATCTTGCAAAAGACCCATGCAGACAAATGATGAAGAGTGTGTAAAAAGACCCAAGAACGAATTCTCCCTTGCTGATTTAGATGAAACTCTAGATTTTTGGGATGTCTCTGCTTATGAAAAGCTTGCTGCTATCAAGGATAAACCTCTGGCTCACGGCAGACTTGTTGACTTGGATGCTATGGAATCTCTCAATTGCACTCTCACTCCATGGTTTGATGCTCAAGACTGGTCCAACTTCTTTTCTACTGACTCCATTGACATTCCCGAGGATCTGGTAAGGCTCTTTTATGCAAATCTTCGTCCTTGTTCTTCCGGAGGTTTTGAGACGATGGTTCTGAAGACTCGTATTGTTATCACCAAGGCCATTATGTGCCGCATTTTGGGTTGTAAGTTCTCTGGCTATTCTGAGTTCCTTAAAATTTCATGGCCTGCTGATTTTGAGGTCTCTTTTGAACAAGCCAAAATATTTTTATGTGACAAGTCTGATGTTCCTGAGGGCCAACTTGGTCCCTTAGACCTCTCCTTTGAAATCCGTGTTCTTGCTCATATTGTTGGTACTACTCTGCTTCCCCGGACTGGTTCCCTTAGTTCCCTCTCACAACGTGACACTTTAATTGTTTACTGCTTGGTTACTAAAAAGAAACTTGACTTGGCTGCTTAGATTATTGAATATTGATCACGCCCAACTACGCCCTATAAAAGGGACTAAGCGGTCGCAGCAAATATAGCTCGGTACTTAAAGTCCCGAGATCGAATCCCACAGGGAACACTCGAAATCTAGTTATTTTTCTAACTAATTTACCTATCAACTAACTTCTAAGGGTATTTGATTTAAGGTTGATTGTGTAGTAACAACTAAGTAATAAAAATTAATAATATAGTAAACAACAATTAATAGAGAATAAAATTGATTCAAGGATGTAAAGCCTAGGATTGATCTACCCAACTCCTACCTATGTATTAGAATAATGATTTAACGAATTCAACTTGGTTCTTCCTATTGAACACTTGCTCCAAATTTACAACTATTCACTTCCGTGTAATAACTGTAACTTTTACTAACTAATTTTCCAATTAATTAATGAAGATAACTAGGACTACAAGTTTAGTTCACAATCAGGATCAATGGTCACAAATCACCTTATTGACAACCTAAGTAATACCTTGGTTTTAGGTTGAAATATTGCTAAGTGTTTAATCCAAACCTATGAATCTATCCCTAGACACACAAGAATAATGGGAACAATCAATTGGGAGCTCTTCCAATTAATAGCAATCAAAACATAAACACTTAGATAGGAAGGATTCACAAGTTTCATTCATCAAAACAAATATTCATGGCACATAATTATTGGAGTGGTTCAATTAACCCTAGAATGGGTGAATTAGCCACTCATGTTCATGAATAAATTACAAAAAGTAGGAAAGAATTTAGAAAAACTCGCATTCTTCAAGTCTCCCAAAGCTCTAGCCTCCTTTTTGCCTCTTCTCCAGTGTAGATCTCCGCTGAAAATAGGTTAGAATACCTTATAAATCTCGTGTCAAACTTGTGGACAAGTTTGCCCCTCGCCACTTTTCGCCAGAAAATTTGCCTCATGGCTGGATCATGGCCTTACGATGCCTGGGCCATGCACTTGCGAAATTCTGCTTTCAGCTTCATGGCTTTACGATGGCTGGGCCGTGACATTTCGTCTTCAAATTCCTTTCATGGCTAATCCACGGCCTTGGCACCTTACAACGCTGTAAATTAACTTCATTTTGCTCCAAATCATCAAACTTTAACACTTTTTCATACCACTTGATTCCTACACATTCAAACACCCAATATAAGCACAAAACACTAATATTAATGATAAACCGTCCACCAAAACACCCAAAATGTGAAGAATCTAATACTAAAATACACGTTTTGTGGCCAAATATCACCACCCCACACTTAAGAGTTTGCTAGTCCTCGAGCAACTTATAACTTGAACTCAAGACACATCAAAACTACTCGCACATTGACTTGGATTTATATAGGCACTTAACAAGTTGCATATGCACTCATTATGCTTTATTCACACGAAATCCATGCCAAGAATATTTAAAAACCATCAAGTGCACCAAATCAACCTCCCAATCCCATATCAACTCCAAACTTACTCAATAAGTCATGCAAGTACTCACTCTATTTAAGAGACTAATAAAAGAGCTCGCTTCTTGTAAATCATGTGCCCTCACAATCAAACAAAATATTAGAGAAGGAATTCACACAAGAGGATGGTCATGAACAAAAAGTTCATATATAGATGAAACACTCACTCTCAGAAAAGAACTCACATGCAACACAAGATATACCATAAGCTTGCCCTTAGTGTAGGACTCGACTAGTGTCCATCTACTCGGCTAAGATCAATTAGGACTTCTTTAGGTTGTAATGTAGGCAATGGGACGGGTATGATATATTTAGATAATAGTGACTAACCACCCCAAGCAATTTAATACACCACAATTAATTCATGCATTTTCCTCCCAGTCAGTCTTTCTTTTACCATCACAGAGCCAACTTTCACCAACCTTTTTCTTTAAGCAAAGGAAGAAGCTAATAAAAGGGACTACTTTTTTTTTTTCAAATTGGTTTTTTTTGTTTTTTTCATATTTCAATAATTGCACAATATCTCAAGCTTTCGCTTTCTTTTTTTTTTTCTAGTAAATCCCTCCAAAGAGCATCCTCCTAAGCACCTTTTGTCTTCCTCCAACAACCACAATTTTTTTACTTCATTAACTAGCCTTTAAGGCTCATAACACCACAAGTAAAACTCACAGATATTTTTCAGAACTAGTTTTGGTGTACGTGCGTTGCACGTGTCATCTCACGTAAATAATTTATAACTTTAATATGTCAACACAAGGAAATAAAAAGTCGATCAGCATTATACTAACATTTTTGTGTTATTAATATAGTGTAAGTACGTGTACCCCTTATTCATGAGAACAATATATGTAATATTCAATTGACGCAATTGATTTGTTCCAATACTGGCAAATATTGATCCTGTTTAGGGGTATATATCCACTCTAGTGGTTCTTTCTCCAATTTGCTCCAGTATTTGCTTCTGATTTTATAACTTTATAATAATGATACAAGATATAGAAATTACTATTCCTGAATTAACAATAAACACTAAAAAGTGATCTGTCATAATTTTCTTATTTTTTGTTCCATTATATGCTGATCGAAGAAATTCCTCACTTTGTCGAGTTATAAAATCCTCGTTGCCCATGCATGTATATTGACCTGCATGCGTGAAGTTGGGTTCCTTGATTCCTCTTTGCCCATTACTTTTCATTGTCTTACTTTATTTTCTCTTTCCGTTCGTCTTGCCTCATACCTCTTTGAACTATATTTACATCTCATTGAAATCCTTGTAACCTATATAGTATATCTGCAAAACTAATGATATATTTTATTCATCCATCCTACTTTTAACTCAAAGAATTCACTTATATTGTTATTTGAATGAAATAATTTATTTATTCTACGAAAAGTACTCAGGAATTAGAATTCAAAGTCGATATCAATTCTTTTAACTTTGCGATGTTATTGTTCAATGCAAGAGTTGTATTTAGAAAATACTTTTCAGTAGGAGCATTAGCCCGTCTGGGTGAGGTTAAAAGTGGAATATAAACTTATAAGCTCACTAGTAAATGTTTGGTAACTTAAAAATTTATGGGTTTAAAAAAATAAAAAATGAGAAGTTAAGATTTATCAACTTCTCAAGAAGTGGCTTAGCCACTTTTGACTTATAAGCCCATCCCAACAGGCTCTTGGTTAACTTAAATTACTAAAATTAGACAATGACTTTGCAATTATTATTTCTATTTTACCCCAAGGGATGTGAGATCATTGCAAAAAGTGATATTGGCATCATGATTTATATACATATATAGGGTAATGGAAGAAACTTAGAAGCATTGCCCTTGCGAGTAGAAAACAAAATAAATATATTATATTAAAGAAAATCTAAGAAAACGCATACACCTAAAGAAAGTTGAAAAAGTACAAAGAATCGACAACCTTACGAAGATCTTTTGTCATTTTATTCAAACTCTCAAAAGAGAAGATTTCAACACGACTCTTAGATCTTTTCCAATTCCATGGAAATTAATTAACAAAAATATTAAGTTAGACAAAAATAGGAAAAAGAAAAAATCTACTATGTACATACTACGTACACAAGGGAATAAGCAACTTTATATGTATATGCTATGTAGAATTAGTTCTAAATACCAAGATTTTCTAAGACCTTGTACCCCATGAAAAAGAAGAGACTTGAGTCAGACAAAAATGAAAATTAAGAACATAAAAGAGAAACAAGAACACATGGAAAGTTATAAGCGGCAATTATGCAAAATAGAAGCATAAATTGGTCAAGTTGTGAATTATAAAAATAGAAGCAGGCGTGAAAAAAAAACTATTAAAATTATGCCTAGAAAAATTAAATTAAAGTAAATAAAAACACAAAAAAGGTTACCTTAAACAAACAGTTGATAGTTCTACATACTTCCTTTGGGAGTTGAATCGCTGTATAGCTCTCCCATATTCTTATCACTCAACATAAGCATTAAAAAATCTCCTTCGAATGATATCATCAAAATAGCAGCAACATTAAAAAAACGACTGATTATAAATGACAAGTTGACAACCTATCATTCAATATAATTAAAGCCAAGGAGCTATGAGAATGAAAACATATACGGCACAAATTTGAATTAGTTGGATCACATAGGAACATGGAGTAAAAGAAATAAAAACACCAACGAGCCATTGATATTCGAAAGCAAATTAAAGAAGAAAAAATTATTGAGTACAAGAATGATAGAAAAGTTAATGAATCATGAAAATCAAAGCATGAGGAGCTTCTATACAATTAAGGATGTAAATATTCTAAACAATGGTTAATCAAATACAAATTTAATTCACAAAAATAAATTATTGAATATTGAATTGAAAGATTAACTATTAACAAATACTTGGAGCCGATGAAAATACTTACCCTCCAAAAGTACACTTTATAATGTTAAACTCGTAAGGCACCTAGAACCAAAGTACAAGACAATACCATGATCATAAATCATAATATGAAAGAAATCAAAAGTAGAATAACACTAAGCAATAATGGATATTAAATGAAGCTAATATTGGTTAAGGCTCCAGCAATTGTAATAGAAATATCTCCCGGGTAGTTTTCGGCAAGCTAAAAATACCATAAAAAGAGAAATCAAGAGAAGATCCCCACTACCGGTTCTCTACCTAATCAGGCCTATAAAACATAAATAACACAACTTTATAGTGAAGGACTATCAAAAGTTATTTTGAATCCAATTAGCAATATGTGTATATATATCAGTTCATCGACCTAAAAAGATCATGCTCTATTAATCATCCTCTTCTCGATTCGCTGCAAACAAATACACTAATCAAACAAGAAAATTAAACAATTCCAAATAATAGGCTTTGAATGATATGTAAGTATGATTATCTCATGCACTTATTATATCCATGGATACATACAAATAACAACACTACGACTGGTAAAATTTACAAATAGTAAAAATTTGCAAGCTGTAAAAAGCTAATAGATGCATTCATGCTGCAATGAGAAAACAAAGACAATAATATTCTTCCACAATCCTAACAAAACTCCTTGCAAATCTCTTTTCGCTAGATTTAAATGGATAGTAGCATAATATAGTATTTCACAGAGAAACAAAGTTGGAATTATTATGGTATTAGAAGTCCAGTAAATACGGATGTCAATGTTATAATGATTTTCATTGGTATTAGAAGTCTAGGTTAGGGTTTTTAATACTACGACTTTATATTTTTGTGAGTTTATCATTAATTAAAAAAGCATTATATATAAGGAAAAAACTGAAAGAAAATTGGAAGAAAGAAGAATTTAATTGGGACGGGATAGAATTGTGTTTTTTAGGAGACATTTTATTGTGGTATTATAATTAAGTCAATATTTATCAAGTTAAATCAGGTAAAAATAATTATTAAATATATCAAATTTACAAAATTATCCAATTTAAAACCACTTACGAAAGGTAAAAATGTCGAGTGACATTTCACTAAGGCCTTCGTGCTAGTTCAAGCGTACATGCGTTGCACGTGTATTCAACGAAAAAGATAAATTATAGTAAATAAAATATAGTTTAGTTAACACAATTTTTAACTCACATAAATATAGAGTACTAAAATTATGTTTGAGCTATAAAATAAAAATTAAAGGAAAGAGTGAATCATTGAAAATGATGAAAGATAATGATCATATTAGCTAAGTAAATAAAGGAAGAAATTTTATTTCAAAAATGTCAGTGATATGGTTTTTGTAGTTACTATAGAATTTAGTGATTTGTCAGTATATATTCATATTGTGCACAATTTTGAAAGAAAGACATTAGTACTTCAATTTGAGTCTTTTGACGAACCTAGAGCAATTGCATAATTTTAAACAACTCAGGCAGTTATGGACGTTATATATAACCTCATTCATATTTAAGAAGCGAGCATCTTTAAAATAAGATTGTACATCTCGAACCAACTACAACAAATTCGTTATGATGTTTGCGTGTGATTCGAAAATAATAATTTTTATCGAAGTTGAATATTCAACAATGAAATGCGATGGGGAGGAATTGCCAACCTCTCATGTTACAAAATAAAAGAATTTTTATTTACGAGTATCTTTTCACATAATTCATTGTAAAATCAAATACGTACCTTAATGAATATTAAAAGCATCTAATGTAATTTCACCAATCAAAATAGAACATAGTATTGCTGAACTAAAGACATTTATCGAGCCAAGATATTAAGCTATAAGGGAGCTAGTTTTAGGAAGATAAAGTAGCCTTTGGCCTTTTTCTCTCTCATATGCTCAGATTATAAAAATGTTTAGATACTAATTTATAGGACGTGAAGCATATTTTTGCAGGTGAAAGTATATTAGTATTCAAAAACTTCCAGTACTGAAATTACATCCATACTAAGAAAGAATTCTAAAATACTACTTATGTATAAAATTCTTAAAAAGATTGGTATAAGAAACAGACTTAAAAATAACATATCAAACATAAAATATGAAAGTTAAGGCTTCTAAGTGGTTAACTAAATTTTCACTACAGTAGTTAATCATCAACAAACTCTTGTTGGTAATAGTAATTGTATTTTTATATCCACATCAATAAATTCTTGTTGATAATAGTAATTGTATGCTAACATCATCAATCAAGATACTACTCTAGCTAATAGTCAACAAAAATTTTAGTATGTTGTTTTACAAATAGGGTAACACTTCAAGATGCTAATTCCTAATACAGAAGGTGATTTCCTAAAAGTTACATGCATGAAGTCTACATAATTTTTTTTTTATATATATAATATATATATTTAGTCTCAAACAAAACCTAGCTGATAGACGGAGAACCGGAAAGGGATACGTTTCTGTAGACGGCATCATCATCACCTTTTATATACTATGAATCATGCCTGCTTGTATTAGATTTAGTAGCAGCATGTCACATCTTCTAATAGCAAGGCATGAACCGCAAAAACCTCGTGAACAGGAAACTTTCCTACAACATGCATAAAATTATACATAATTGGAGATAATCAACTAAATCAAAGATCATTCATATCCATAAGGTGAGTAGAAATAATTATGGGGTGTAAGGCCTTCTGAATCCATAAACCATAAAACTTTGAATAGCCTAGGACTAAGCTGTTTCATCCCTGGAACATAGTCCTCATGGGTATAACCTACAATATAATAGAGGGATAATCATATGAAGCGGATGCAAAAGTGTTAAATTTAAAAGATAAAAACGTATACGACCTGACAATATGGCTTTCAGGATGAAAAAAAAAAGCATACTCACCACTGTATTACAAAACAAGGGGTTTTTTTGTTGCAATCATAGAGAAAAAAAAATCTATAGAAGGGACTCCGTGGTTTGGTTGCCTGATTGAACTTACAACAATCAATTTAACCTACTACCCGTCTCCTAATCATTATTTCCAATCAGTGTATAGCAATAAACATATATGACATTTGTGAAGTGTACAATTCAACTACAAATATTCTTGCACTGCGCTTTTGCTGTTTTTCTATATTTTCTCTTTCACAAATAAATATGACATGATTGATGAAGAACAACAATTCTATTCGGATAAAAGAAGAACCAAAATTTACCTTCAACTGGCATCCATGTAGTTCGAGTTCATTTGGCTGGAGTGCCTCAGGAGTATTTCTTATCTATACTTCATATCTTGATCATATGCAACATCCAATTTTAGTAGCCGATTAGCTTAACTGCGGATGAACGTACTGATCATCATGTCGACTTTCATAAAATATGCAATACAATAAAATATAAAGAGAAACATATTTATATTACATCTTGTAATTTCAAACGATATACTTAAATAATGATTTGATTTGATCAATCAAGCCGAGAAGAGTTAGGATCTATCAATATTTGTTGCAGCGAATCAAGAAAAATTACCGGAATATCTTTTGCAATAGATTCAGGCCTTGTCGGATTTCACCATACATCAAGTACTTAAAAACCCTACAATTAACAACTTGTAAATATTAATTAAACAAAAATTTCCATCAAGCGCAAAAGTGAAATATCATGTAAAAACAACAAAACGTATCAAGAAAACATCGTAGAGCCATCCAAACAATCAATCAAAAAACAATAATGTAGACCAAGAAAACACTCTAACTTGTCCGCGTGGTATATATACAAGCCACATAAAATTTGTAAATATGGAATATGAAACTGTGAATCAAAATCTGTAAGTACATCTACTGATTTCTTTAAATATCAATGAATTATAAATTGATCTAATACATCAAATAGATGAAGTATGTCAAATTAAAGCTGGGTTATGGTGGAAAACTGGAAGGCCAGATGGATACGTGCTCGGCTGCCCCCTCTAGATCTTCCCCATATATAATTTGTCTCTTCCCTAGATATATTACTCTAGTTCCCCACTTACGTATTTAATTGCTACTTAAACTCTAGAGCAACAAAAGTTGACCCAAAATTAAAACTCTTCATTTAAACTACAGTTGTAATTCTTTTGGATACTGACTTTTTAAGTCCTAAACATTGATGGAGATTCAAACGTACAATTAGGAGTAAAAAAAAAATTTAATCTGAATTAATTATATTTAAAATTATATTTAAAATTACAACTTTATCCAATATTTTGTCACTTATGAAGGGTAAAAAAGTCGGGTGACATTTCACTAAGGCCTTCGTGCTTTTATAATAGTATAGATAGATAAGCAGGAATCCCAATGGCTATCAAAGAAAAGGCTACAGGCTCAAATGGGTTAGCTAAGGTCAAATTTCACTGGTAAACATTTAACTCTGAGGCTTCAAATAAATTGGCTATGAAAGGAAAGCCTATATCACTTCGCAACCGAGCAAACTTCTCATTTCGCTTTGCACACTCACCGGGCAAGTTCTAGACATCAAGTATTAAACACGGAGAAAACAAAATCCTCACTCACACATGGCACATAACCTACTCAAAACGGCTCGATTCGCCCTCTTAAACAAAGCAAACACAAGCAAACTCTCAAGCAAATCTAGAGTCAACATCATGATCATAGGCTTCAAATAATACACTCAGTGTTTCTCAAGGCAAGTGGATTATGATAGAATATATGCATGAAGTTCACATACTCCAAATTAAGTATCTAAATAAAATTAGTCAAAGTGGAGCCAAGACTATCTCATCAGTTACTACACTCTAATCCTAAAAAAAAAATCTTCCTATACCCGGTTCAAACTACTTCCTTTGGAAAAGAACCGATGCACAAAGAAAAATCAAAGGGGATTATTAATACAAATAAGAAGACTCCCACCCCACACTTAAAATTATGCATTGTCCTCAATGCATTAAAAATAAAACTAAGGGTGATAGATAAACTCCCTGGGGCTCTAAGCCCGAAGAACATCATTGTGAGCTTCCTTAGGGCACGAGGTACTCAAAATTCCCTCAAGTAGGACATCCTCAACCAATTGTACGAGGTTGCAAGCACCCCACACTAGGACTTCAAACCAGTCAAAACCTGCAAAACAAAGAAACTCACCAAGTAATATCCTTCAAAAAATAAAATTTTTTCGGTTTTTTTTTCATTTTTTTTTGTATACAATTACGGGTTGCCTCCCGAGAAGCGCCTTAGTTATAGTCATGGCACAACTTCAATCAGCTCAACCCATGGCTCATCCAGGCTCACATGTATGCACACATGAACAATTCACATCATCACCATGTCCCTTCATCATTTTGCCAATGTCAACAGCTATTTCTTCATCATACAGCTTCAAGGTCATATTTTCCTTATCAACATCAATCACTGCTCTACCAGTAGCCAAGAATGGACGGCCTAAGATAATTGGAACATCTTTATCAATGGGGCAGTCAAGAACCATAAAATCTACTAGAAATATGAAACTACCCACATGCACAAGTACATCCTCAACTATTCCAACGGGGTGCTTTTGTCTTCTATCTGCCAGCTGGATTCGCATTGAAGTCTCTCTCATGCCAGTCAAACCCAACTTATTGTATACTTCCAGTGGCATTAGATTAATGCTTGCACCAGAATCACACAAGGCCTTACCAATTGTGAGATCACCAATCGAGCACTGGACTGTAAAACTACCAGGATCTTGCTTGTTTTTAGCAACAGGTTTTGTGATGACAACACTGCACACCTTATTCAACTCGACCATCGCTACCTCATTAAAGTCAACCTTCTTAGACAAAAGGTATTTTAACAATTTAGCATATCCAGGGACTTCTCGCATAATTTCCATGAAAGGCATAGTAAGCTTTAATTGTTTCAACAAATCAAAAAGCTTATTAAATTTCAAACCTTTTTGTTGCTTTGCCAACCTTTGAGGAAAAGGATGTTTTGGTGTTTTTGCCTTGGAGTTCTGCTCCCTTGACACTTTACCTTGTTCAACCACCCTATCGGATTCTATATTAGGTTCTTTAGCAATTTCCTTCTCAGTACTAGGGACAGGTTTTGGAGTGATCACTTTTTCAGCATGATCATTGACAACCAGTTTGGTAGAGTCATCAGCAGGCTAAATATTTGGCGTGGTAGGTAGTGCTCTTTTAGCTAATTCTTGCTCCTTGTCTAAGTCTCTACCATTCCTCAGATTGACTGCCATCACTTGATAAAGATTTGGATCCTTAGGATTCACTAGAGTGACGCCTGGCAAAGCACCTTGAGATCTATTATGTAAAGCATGGGACAATTGTCCCAACTTCGTCTTTATACCTTTTATAGCAGTGTCATGTGCTGCAACTTGGTCTTGAAAATTCTTATTAAATCCCATCATAACCTACACCATAGTCTTAATCTCAGCTATATCATCTGCCTGCTGCATGGGTAAAGTTGCTTGTTGTTGCAATGGCCTAAATTGACCCTGTTGATTGTATTGCTAGCGTTGCCCATAATTCACGAAGTTCACATCTTCAGTATCAGCAAGCAAATCAGCATCAAAAAATTACCAGGATCGAGGACTTGAGTCTGAGCCCGTGAGTCCACTTGGTTAACAGGTTTCAGCATCTTCTCGTTTAGTTGTTTTGACACAACATCAAGTGTAGTCTGCAACTTTGACATCTGTTCTTCCATTGCAAAAGTAGTACCAATAGCTAAAGCCCCCGTACCTAGGCTAGCAGATGCATCTCTTCTAAGCCAACCTGAGTTTTGAGCCATCACATCAAGCAGGGCCTTCGCTTCAGCAAATGTTTTACTAAAAAATGCTCCACCAGCTGCTGCATCCAAAGTGCCCTTAATTTGATCTCCCATACCCATGTAGATCCTTTGCCCCAGCATTTGCTCAGGAATACCATGATGAGGACACTTTCTCAAATAACTTTTAAATCGCTCCCAAGCTTCTGGCAAAGACTCTAGCGGGGTCTGCCTGAACATAAGTATCTCATAAACTAATCTGGCAGTCTTATTAGGAGGAAAGAACTTCTTCATGAACATTATCACCAATTCATCCCATGATGTAATATAATTAACAGGCAACGAGTCCAACCAATCACTGGCATCTTCTGTTAGCGAGAACGGGAACAACATCAATTTCACAACCTCTGCTGGTACCCGAGCCTGTTTTTGAGTTTCACTAATCCTTACGAACTTTTTCAAGTACTTTTGAGGATCATCAGTAGTTCTACCTGCAAATAAACCAGCATTAGCAAGCAAAGCCACCATCGTCTGGGTAATGTAAAAAATTTCTGCCTCGAACGTAGGAAGCTGAATAGCAGACGCCAGATTCCCAGCCACAGGTTGCGCGAACGCATTAAGAGCCAAATCTTGAGCCATCCTGAATTCTTCGGGATCTGAACTTTCAATTGTAAACACCAAAGAAACGAGATCAAGATGACAAGAGTGAAGTTAATAGAAAAATAAACTAGATATCTTAACAACTAAATAACACCGTGTTCCCCGGCAACGTCACCAAAATTTGATCACGCCCAACTACGCCCTATAAAAGGGACTAAGCGGTCGCAGCAAATATAGCTCGGTACTTAAAGTCCCGAGATCGAATCCCACAGGGAACACTCGAAATCTAGTTGTTTTTCTAACTAATTTACCTATCAACTAACTTCTAAGGGTGTTTGATTTAAGGTTGATTGTGTAGTAACAACTAAGTAATAAAAATTAATAATATAGTAAACAACAATTAATAGAGAATAAAATTGATTCAAGGATGTAAAGCCTAGGATTGATCTACCCAACTCCTACCTATGTATTAGAATAATGATTTAACGAATTCAACTTGGTTCTTCCTATTGAACACTTGCTCCAAATTTACAACTATTCACTTCCGTGTAATAACTGTAACTTTTACTAACTAATTTTCCAATTAATTAATGAAGATAACTAGGACTACAAGTTTAGTTCACAATCAGGATCAATGGTCACAAATCACCTTATTGACAACCTAAGTAATACCTTGGTTTTAGGTTGAAATATTGCTAAGTGTTTAATCCAAACCTATGAATCTATCCCTAGACACACAAGAATAATGGGAACAATCAATTGGGAGCTCTTCCAATTAATAGCAATCAAAACATAAACACTTAGATAGGAAGGATTCACAAGTTTCATTCATCAAAACAAATATTCATGGCACATAGGTATTGGAGTGGTTCAATCAACCTTAGAATGGGTGAATTTGCCACTCATGTTCATGATAGTCATATCAAAATAATACATGAATGAATAAATTACAAAAAGTAAGGAAGAATTCAGAAAAACTCGTATTCTTCAAGTCTCCCAAAGCTCTAGCCTCCTTTTTGCCTCTTCTCCAGTGTAGATCTCCGCTGAAAATAGGTTAGAATATCTTATAAATCTCGTGTCAAACTTGTGGACAAGTTTGCCCCTCGCCACTTTTCGCCAGAAAATTTGCCTCATGGCTGGATCATGGCCTTACGATGCCTGGGCCATGCACTTGCGAAATTCTTCTTTCAACTTCATGGCTGAATCATGGCTTTACGATGGCTAGGCCGTGACATTTCGTCTTCAAATTCCTTTCATGGCTAATCCACGACCTTGGCACCTTACAACGCTGTAAATTAACTTCATTTTGCTCCAAATCATCAAACTTTAACACTTTTTCATACCACTTGATTCCTACACATTCAAACACCCAATATAAGTACAAAACACTAATATTAATGATAAACCGTCCACCAAAACACCCAAAATGTGAAGAATCTAATACTAAAATACACGTTCTGTGGCCAAATATCAAATATATGCTTGAAAGTGTTGCTGAATGTGCTTCTCTTCCGTATGGTATTATTATCACTTGTATCCTTTGCTGAATGTGCTTCTCTTCCGTATGGTATTATTATCACTCGTATCCTGCACTTCTATAGACTTGACATCTCTGCCTGGAAAATCTGCTCTTTGATTGCATGTTATGATTCTCGCACATTTGCATCCATGGGGTATGTTCGCATCAATGGCTCTTGGATTCGCAAGGATCCTAAATCTCCCAAACCGGCTGATGACTATGCTGGTCCATCCAAGCCCTCTACTTCGGTTGCTGATGAACCTTCTGGCAAGCTTAAGGATGCAATGGCTGATCTCAATGACCTGCTACTTAGCCTGCATTTCAAGAGTGAAAAGGCCTCCGATGACATCAATGAACTTAAACTGGATATTGGTAGGTTCTCTCTTAAGTTAGACACTGCTGTGACTGACTCTGCTGCTATTACACAGGTGCATGCCAGAATTGATGCTGTCTCCACAGATGTTCAGGCCCGCATTAATGTTATGTTTACGGATGTTCAAACCAAGCTGGACAGGATGACTGATAATGTTGTGAACACTCTTACATATTTTCTTGCTCGTCGTTAAACTAATTCTCTGGGTCTGTAATATTTAGGATAATTTAGACTTGCTCTTTTGCTCCTTTTTGTTGATTCCAAGGGGTACAACAGACTGACTGCTTATTCTCTCTAGCTATGTACATTTCGCATCTATGTGATTATGGTGTTATTATGTCTGTGGTATATAGAGTCAATCACTCAGGGGGAGTCAACTAACCTCCTTGTCCCTGGAGTCCTTCACTTTTCTGATGTTACAGGATGCACGTACTCAGGGGGAGTGAAACGACCTCGGTCAGTCGTTTCGGAAGTTAGGACTCCGATTGGCGTGTCGATAATTTTAAAATATTCGTAATGTCCATTAGGACCTGTCTGTAAAATTTGAGCTAAATCAGACCTCGTTGGTAGGCATCGGAAGAAGGTTTCAGTTTTTATTGGCGATAAATATTAAAAAGAGATTTTCGAGCTCGGTTTTCCGAATGAGCTCCGATTCGAAATCCGAAAGTGCCGTTAGGTTCGTATGATTATTTGTGATTTTTGTAAACTTTCGAAAGTAAAGTTCGATGTTGTTCGGCTAGTTTCCGCTAAAATGCCGAAAGTTAAATAATTTGACTTTTTCTATTTAATTCGCATCTTGAGTTTCGGTAGTCCAATTAGAGATCCGCCTTCGCGAGTATGTTACATATATTTTGTATAACTGCTATGCAAAAGTTGGAATTATTTCGAATATCGTAGGGTACCGTTTTAATTTTTACCGTAACAACAAATATTAAAGGAAAAAGAAAAAAAAAGAGAAAAAGGACAAAAAGACAAAATATATGGGCGGTGGGTCCTTAGCAACGTAGAAAGAGGGGAAGCTCAAAAAGGAACTAGAACAGAATCATCGAAATAGAGAAAATCAAACGATGCAGTGGAAAAAATGTCAGAAAATAGGAAAAGGGGCCGGAGAAAAGTAGAATTTTTACCCTGAAACATTCAGGTAATGATCCTAATATATTATTTGAGTTTATTACGTGTGTTTGAATATGTTTTAACGGTAAAACTTGGAATATTATACATCATTTTAATAAGTTAAATTAATAGTTTAAAGGGTCAAATGGACCCTGATAATGAAATTGATTATATATTCATACTCAGGGAGTTATGGGCAACTTATAAATGTAATTTATTTAGGGTTTGGTTATGTGACCATAAACCCTGTACATAGGCCTGACCTGCGTATTGCGTATGCGAATAGGGTATCAGGCTCCTAACCGGATTTCCCTAAGATGTGAGGAATAAAGCCTTTAGCCTTATCTGATATATTTTTCTTGTTATTGAACACAGTGGGATCGTTTGGCAATGAATCCAAAGGACAAAGCGGTTATTGAGTGGCTATACTAACTTTGAAACAAGGTAAGTGTTTATATCCATTTCTTTGGAGGCACCTGGCCTCGTGGATTTTCTACCACGTATTCCTTACGTGTGTAGTTGCCGATAGGCGCACTCATTACGCTTTAGCTTTGGATTTACATCGTATATTATATGTTATGTCCTATTGTTGGTATTCCATTGAGGATCTGAGCATTTTACCCTGGCTGTGAGTTGGTATCTACTTCCCGGCTGTAGATGAGAGTCCCGCGCAGGTGAAGGGTTATTATTGTATCACATTGCATTCGTATGCATTATATGTCATTCATATGCATTACATTGCATATCATATTGGGTGCAGGAGTATTCCGCCCCAGGAGCAGGAGTATTCCGCTCCATTGTATCATATTGAGGGTAGGAGTATTCCGCCCCAGGAGCAGGAGTATTTCGCTCCATTGTATCATATTGAGGGTAGGAAAATTTCGCCCCAGGAGAGTGCAGGAGTATTCCGCATCAGCTTTATATTATATCGGGTACAGGAGTATTCCGCCCCAAGAGAGTGCAGGAGTATTCCGCCTCTGGTTTATATTATATCGGGTGCAGGAGTATTCCGCCCCAGGAGCAGGAGTATTCCGCTCCAGTTGGTTATCAGATTGGATTTCCCTTCGAATGCAGGAGTATTCCGCTTCGAGATGGGATGACGGGCACATGTGACCCTTTGCATTATATTTCATTTTATTTTATTTCATCTCATTTCATACCATTGTGTAGACTTGTGGTACATGACTACTGTTCTGCTTATATATGCATTGCTTATTTGTAGTTGATATGTTTCTGGTTCTCATCCCTGGGTGAGTTTATAGTTTCTTACGTGTTTCTGGTTATTATCTGGCTCTGCCTTTTTATAATTTAAATAAGAGGAATTTGGTTTATCTGTTTCTTCTCCCTGGCTAGCTATCCTATTCTTTGAGATGGCTAGTCTACCCCACTTATTGAGTCCTTTTGACTCACCCTTGTTTGTTGTTTGTTTCTTGTCTATCTATTCCATTTCGGCAGGTTCGCTCTAGGATTGAATTCGCCACGTTGTTCAGGAGCGAAGACGACTTCAGCTGTCAGGGTGAGCCAGCTTTTATTCCGAATGGCCACCAGTTTATTGGTTGTTATTTCAGTTGCATTTTTCTCCCTTCAGGAGGTATTTATCTTCTTTTGTACTCTTAGATGTCTAGTCTGGATAACCCTAAACCTAGTATGTTGGGTAGTCAGCTGTAATTTCTTTTGTACAGCTTAGAGGTATCAGTATGTCTGTATTTTGTTTTAAGTGTTGTCCTTATCTATGAATTGTTATATTTATTTTAATTATTTAATTGGTAAGGGTTCGCCCGACGGGTCTAGGGGAGGATATCGGGTGCCCGCACGACCTAACTGGATTTCGGGTCGTGTCAGTTGGTATCAGAGCCCAGTTTAGAGTCTAGCCAGACTAAGACAGTGTCTAGTAGAGTCTCGCTGAAGGTTTCGTAGACGTCCGTACTTATCTACGAGAGGCTATGATGGCATTTAGAAATTTTCACTTCTTTTTTTTCTGATCGTGCGTCGGTCTAGGATGCAAAAGTATTTTTTTGTCAATCCCTTCGTGGTAATTGTGAACCCTCGTGCGACAAATCAGCAAACAGTAGGAATTCGGGACGAAGTAATCTAGCCTGCGGATAGAGCTATTCAAGCCCCGAGAGTTGTGGATCGTGTTGACGATCCAGTTGCCCAGGTCCCAGCTGTACGAGCTCGCGATGGGCAAGGAAGCAGAGCCTTGTGGTTTCCTTGGCTCTTTACGATGTTTTTACGAGAATCTTGGCAATGCATATACTGCAAGAACCTATTATTCGCTGGGAAGCCTATTAGATTGCCGCATGTGCAGACATTTGGTCTTAGGGAGCTCCGTTGCAATCGTTGATGTTGTTCCAATATACTATGTTCCCGATGCAGCATGTGTTGTGCCTGCAGTTATTCTTGCTGGTTAGTTAGCCTGAGTAATAGCTCGGTCCGAGTGCCCAAAGAGGCTGCATTATTTTACGCAGTTGAACCTTCCGATATTCTTAAGCAATGCATCAGATAGACCCCGTGAATATTTTTTTTAAAAATGATGTCAAGGTATCTGTATCCTTCAGGCTTTTGATTATATCAAGCGGTATAGTGTTGATTATTCTTCTTTCCAGTTTTGGGGGTCCAGCCTTGAATTGGTGGACCGCACTCTTATTAGCTGTCTTGGTTCTATTTTTCTTCTAGATTCGTGGAAAAAAAATTTCCTTTCGAGTAACGAGCGAGATGAAAGATGTTGCCAGTTTGAGTGGATTAGACAGGGTAGCCTGTCGGTTAGTCTGGTGGTATTTCAAAATATGAGATCGAATTCTATAGAATGACTGAATACGCATTAGAACTAGTCCATGAGCCTTTCGAGAGATTCAAAGATTTACTGATGACCTTTCTCCTTCCTTGAGATCCCAGATGGCTCGAGAGATTGAGGTCGAGATTTCAGTTGATGTTATTGTTAATATTGCTCAGAGGTACGAGGCATACCATAAGTTAGAGCGGGAAGAGTTAGAGAGGGAGAGCAAGAGATCCCGTGGCCTTAGTGGGCAACCATGGTACCTCATTTGGAGGTAAGAGTTCTAATTATTTTGGGAGGTCACCTTCCAGGTTATCTCAGCTTGTGTTACGTGATTCTTAGAGTGCACCAGTAGCTCGTCAAGATCAGATTCAGTCTTCTCTTTACAGCTATCAACAATCTTTCCAGCTTCTATTTTTCAGCGAAAAGGTGGTATCATTTTCATGAGTCAGGCTATCCTCTAAGGAGTTTTCTCTTACTCCGGCGAGTCGGCAGTCATCCTTTCTCTCGTCAGGCACCTGCATAGTCGCAGGGGATTTTATTTAGATCTCAATCAGCTAGAGAAATGCCACGATCCAGTAAAGGTTGAGAGCGTGGTGGCAGTTATTCTTCAGAAGGTAATTATCACTATAGAGGCTTAGTTCAGCCGCAGAGGCAGTTTTATGAACTGCCAGTTTGGCAGGATGCTGAGGCATCTGATGTAGTAGACCCATGTATTTATTCTTCCCTTATATGTGAGTAAGATTTGATTCTTCCGATCGATCTGGAGATGGTCTGTCATATCATGTTCCATGGTTTCCTTGGATATTGTTTCTATTAAGAATCGGTTGCGGTAGAGGGGCGAGCTTCTGGTATGATTTATTCCTGGCATTGGTGAGACCCTACTAATTTATCTGGTCTAAATATGAGAAATTTGACGGTGAGTGTCGCTATTGTCTGCCCATCATTTTGTCGTGCCACCTTCTATTATTATATCAAATTAGTTTACCTTTTTTTATCGGAATTCCGTGTTGGTTGGATGATGGGATTCTAGTTCATCACCATCAGAAAGTGTCATTGTTTCTTCCGGTGTAAAGTGGTTAGTAAGTAATACTCGATCTACGTATCTCCTCTTGGTTCAAAACGCTAGTAAAGTCATGTTATCTCATGAGCTTATCTGGATTATAAAAGGATTTTCTGGTAAATTGTCAAAGTTTCCTTCTTATTGGGAGGTCAAATTGGCATGGATGATGTTCCATGAAGCTCATTTAATATCTATTTCTTCAATTGCGATTCTTGGGCTACTTTGACTCGTAAGTAATCTAGCTTTGGTAGCCAAGCAAATAAGAAGATGAGCTTCCTGAAGCTCTAATTATTTCTATCCTCGGTTCATTTCTATTTCTTCTTCGTCTGGCACCAGTGAGCTTGGGCGGTTGGTAGCCGTTTGTGACGTTCCCTGTGTTGAGCCAGAGTACGTGTTATTGTAGCCGGGTAAGAATATTATTATTTTGGATATCAGTTTATCCGGGTATCCATTCCCATGTATAGTATAGTGCTGGTTCTGTTTTTGCGGATCATCCAGTTTCAGGGGAAACTCTGCCGAAATTTTTATATAGAAGTACCATCCATCAGGCGGTGGTGTTTACCGCAAAGGTATGAAGTTGTGAACTTGAGAGTTGCAGCTGTTGGGCAACTCGAAAGGGTAGTTGGTAGCTTAGGTCTGCCTACGTTCAGCTTTTAGCTAAATCTTCTTTAGTCCAGTAGACTGTGTGAGGATCGTTATTCCTATTCAAATAGCTGCATGAGTTTGTGCTTTAAGTGGAGGAGTCTTCCTCCAAATACTGAATGGTAATATTAAATCTCTGAGGTGTTGATACCACTTTTCTCACGACCCAAAGTAAGGCCACGGCAGAAATCTACAATGAGTATCGATCATTGCTAAACCCACTAATAATCTATTAATGACAGAGATAAGCTGGCAACCTGATTATATATACGTACCTATCTGCTGAAAGCATAAAATCTAGAAAGATGACACGACTTTAACTTACTAGCAACTAGAACATTGAGCCGCAAGTTCTGCTATGTCACACTTCATTCCATCCCACCAATAAATCTGCTTAATATCATAGTACATCTTAGTCGAACCCTGATGAACATTGTATTTGGAATAATGTGCCTTTATCATAAACTAAATCTACAACATCAGGAATACAAAGTCTATCTTTATACATGAGAACACCGTCAGTAGTAACCCTGTATGGCTACTCCGATTTTCTTCTGGCTATCTGTCTGTATTCAACTAGAACTGGATCCTCATACTAACGCTGTTTTACTTCATGAAAATTTATAGTTAAAGGTCTAGTGCAGCTTGTCGACAATCCATCATTGGTATGTATATCTCTTTCACACCTCAACTCTTTGAGAAGTTACTTTAGCGTTATAAGTGCATGTGTAATTAACTTTGTTGCCGGTATTTTTCCTCAGCTCAAGGTCCAACTACATGTCTCTTTTATATTTACTTTTTCAAGTCATAATAATTCCAATTCAAAGACAATACCCTGAAGTAGATGTTCAGTCTGAAGATCATTCTTGGTCTACATCATACTATCCAGTAGTAGTTGTATGATCCTTATCCTTATACGATAGACCCTGTTCAGATGAACCTTTGACATACATTAGGATATGAATAACTACATTCCCACAAGGAGCTTGCGGAACAACACTTACATCAACTGAGATGTTGCATAGTGCGTTCGTAAAAATAATATAGCTTGCATCAAATCTTCTATAGTGTGTAGTGATAAAGTACCTCAAAAGTTTCCCCTATTTCATCAAGTGTGAGCTAATTCTTAGTTTCATCGACCTGTTCTATATCGAAAGGTATATCAAAGAGGTGATTATCAGCTGAATCATGTTAACCCATTCAAGGTTTCATGTATCTTTGTTTCGAAAAAGTAAAACTCTCCTCTCGTGATCGAGGAAGGGTCAGTTAAGTCAAAATAAGTTGGGCAACGGCGTTATGATATTATCCAGCTATGTTTTTATCCAAGAGTTCGATATGCGTGTTATAATTCTGATCCTGTAATCAGGAAATAATGCCCGTGGAGTAGCTCATAAAGGTCGTGCAAGTTCTTTTATAATCTGCGTGAATCTTGCTTTAGTCTTAGGCTCGTTCGAGGACGAACGAGAATTTAAGTGGAGGAGAATGAAACGACCTCGGTCAATCGTTTCGGAAGTTAGGACACCGATTGGCGTGTCGATAATTTTAAAATATTCGTAATGTCCATTAGGACCTGCCTGTAAAATTTGAGCTAAATCAGACCTCGTTTGGTAGGCATCGGAAGAAGGTTTCAATTTTTATTGGCGATAAATATTAAAAAGAGATTTTCGAGCTCGGTTTTCTGAATGAGCTCCGATTCGAAATCCGAATGTGCCGTTAGGTTCGTATGATTATTTGTGATTTTTGTAAAATTTCGAAAGTAAAGTTCGATGTTGTTCGGCTAGTTTCCGCTAAAATGCCGAAAGTTAAATAATTTGACTTTTTCTATTTAAATTCGCATCTTGAGTTTCGGAAGTCCAATTTGAGATCCGCCTTCGCGAGTATGTTACATATATTTTGTATAACTGCTACACAAAAGTTGAAATTATTTCGAATATCATAGGGTACCGTTTTAATTTTTACCGTAACAGCAAATCTTAAAGGAAAAAGCAAAAAAAAAGAGAAAAAGGACAAAAAGACAAAATATATGGGCGGTGGGTCCTTAGCATATTGCTAAGGACCAAGCATAACGTAGAAAGAGGGGAAGCTCAAAAAGGAACTGGAACAGAATCATCAAAATAGAGAAAATCAAACGATGCAGTGGAAAAAATGTCAGAAAATAGGAAAAGGGGCCGGAGAAAAGTAGAATTTTTACCCTGAAACATTCAGGTAATGATCCTAATATATTATTTGAGTTTATTACGTGTGTTTGAATATGTTTTAATGGTAAAACTTGGAATATTATACATCATTTTAATAAGTTAAATTAATAGTTTAAAGGGTCAAATGGACCCTGATAATGAAATTGATTATATATTCATTCTCAGGGAGTTATGGGCAACTTATAAATGTAATTTATTTAGGGTTTGGTTATGTGACCGTAAACCCTGTACATAGGCCTGACCTGCGTATTGCGTATGCGAATAGGGTATCAGGTTCCTAACCGGATTGCCCTAAGATGTGAGGAATAAAGCCTTTAGCCTTACGTGATATATTTTTCTGGTTATTGAATACAGTGGGATCGTTTGGCAATGAATCCAAAGGACAAAGCGGTTATTGAGTGGCTGTACTAACTTTGTAACAAGGTAAGTGTTTATATCCATTTCTTTGGAGGCACCTGGCCTTGTGGATTTTCTACCACGTGTTCCTTACGTGTGTAGCTACCGATAGGCGTACTCATTATGCCTTAGCTTTGGATTTACATTGTATATTATATGTTATGTCCTATTGTTGGTATTCCATTGAGGATCTGAGCATATTACCTTGGCTGTGAGTTGGCATCTACTTCCCGGCTGTCGATGAGAGTCCCGCGCCGGTGAAGGGTTATTATTGTATCACATTGCATTCGTATGCATTATATGTCATTCATATGCATTACATTGCATATCATATTTGGTGCAGGAGAATTCCGCCCCAGGAGCAGAAGTATTCCGCTCCATTGTATCATATTGAGGGTAGGAGTATTTCCGCCCCAGGAGCAGGAGTATTCCGCTCCATTGTATCATATTGAGGGTAGGAGGATTTCACCCCAGGAGAGTGCAGGAGTATTCCACATCAGCTTTACATTATATCGGGTACAAGAGTATTCCGCCCCAAGAGAGTGCAGGAGTATTCCGCCTCTGGTTTATATTATATCGGGTGCAGGAGTATTTCGCCCCAGGAGCAGGAGTATTCCGCTCCAGTTGGTTATCAAATTGGATTTCCCTTCGAATGCGGGAGTATTCCGCTTCGAGATGGGATGACGGGCACATGTGACCCTTTGCATCATATTTCATTTCATCTCATTTCATACCATTGTGTAGACTTGTGGTACATGACTACTGTTCTGCTTATATATGCATTGCTTATTTGTAGTTTATATGTTTCTGGTTCTCATCCCTGGGTGAGTTTATAGTTTCTTACGTGTTTCTGGTTATTATCTGGCTCTGCCTTTTTATAATTTAAATAAGAGGAATTTGGTTTATCTGTTTCTTCTCCCTGGCTAGCTATCCTATTCTTTGAGGTGGCTAGTCTACCCCACTTATTGAGTCCTTTTGACTCACCCTTGTTTGTTGTTTGTTTCTTGTCTATCTTTTCCGTTTCGGCAGGTTCGCTCTAGGATTGAATTCGCCACGTTGTTCAGGAGCGAAGACGACTTCAGCTGTCAGGGTGAGCCAGCTTTTATTCCGAATGGCCACCAGTTTATTTGTTGTTATTTCAGTTGCATTTTTCTCCCTTCAGGAGGTATTTATCTTCTTTTGTACTCTTAGATGTCTAGTCTGGATAACCCTAAACCTAGTATGTTGGGTAGTCAGCTGTAATTTCTTTTGTACAGCTTAGAGGTATCAGTATGTCTGTATTTTGTTTTAAGTGTTGTCCTTATCTACGAATTGTTATATTTATTTTAATTATTTAATTGGTAAGGGTTCGCCCGACGGGTCTAGGAGAGGATATCGGGTGCCTGCACGACCTAACTGGATTTCGGGTCATGTCAGGGAGCCAGCTATCGGGATCTGCTAGTCGACTATGCGAAAAGAGAAGTATCCTGGCACATCCTCCTTTACTTTTTGTCATCACCAAAAAGGGGGAGATTGTTGAGTTAATTAGAATATAAGTTTTGATTATGACAAAAAGAATACGGCACTTAAGTCCTATGTGCATTTTGCAGGACTTATAAGGAGGACCACTGCAAAGATTCTAATAGAAAAAGGAAGATAGCTGATTGATTTATTGCGAGAGTCAGCTATGGAAAGTCGAGATTTGAGGCGCGCTTATTTTGTGGGACTTGTCCCAAATCAGCTCTTACCTTATTCTCTAAAGATATTCATATCCTCTAGAGAATCAAATCTCTTGGGCCAATCTCTCTACTCCTCAATTCAAGTTAATCATATTTCCATCCTTATCCGTTGATTTCGCATACATATCTGCCATATCTCTTTGTCAACGGGCAACACTGATGATTCACTATTTATACTTTGAGTCTCTGAAGATTACCTTACGCTTCTACTTACAATCTACTTCTCTCTAAGTCTTTTACTTTCAAATACTGTATTCCTAAGTGTCTACGAGTGATTCACATAAAACAAAAAGAGATCTTGTAGTGAGGTAATAGTTGTGTCACTGAAGTTGGTCTGATTATCTATAAATCAGACAAGGTCGTTAGTGGTGAGCGAAGGGATAAAACCACTTGTGAGAAGACGTTTTTGGTTAACGATAAACCATAAATGTATTCGTGTTCTACAAGAGCTTGAATAGAGATAACTCCCTTGTGACCCAAGGGGACTGGATTAGGAACCATTTGGTTCTGAACCAGTATAAAACTCTGTGTCGTTCTTTATTTACTGCCTTTAAGTTTGCACTGCATATTATTTATCACCTAAGTCAACTAATAACTTGATCAGTCGACTAAATTTATAAGTCCAAACAATTCACCCCCCCTCTTGTAGTCATCAAGGCGCAGCTAGTGTATTTAAAGGGGTACTTCAAACCCGCAGACTCAGTACAAATTATCAATTTAGAACCTTATAATTTTTAAAAGCTAAAATCATAAACTCCTAAATTTTAAATCATGGCTCCCTCTCTTTATATATCTGTATATATAAAGGAGAGAGTGTGTGTGTATGTGTTCCGATTGAGTTATTTATCTCAGGGAAATATTATATAACTATATTAAGGTTATAATTTTTTTCAATTAAGTGTTGGATAGGGTTTGGTATCTTTTTTCTGTCAGAGACAGTACTGGAAAATAATAGGCTATGGAAGACTGAATTGTTGTCATTTGAATAAATTGGTTTAGTTTTCCAAATCAAACCACGAAGGGGTTTGATGCATGTAAAACAATAAGTTACAAACTTTCATCATGTATATACGCCAATGATAATAAATTATGTTTCTAATGTATTTAATCACGTGACCACTTCTGTCAGCCATTTTCGGTATCTTATTGTTTTACAGGATAATGTATATATGCTTTTAGATCTATTCAAGGACTATATTTAGCCTGAACTTTTGATCTTTCTTTTGCATGTATTGTGGCTTTCGTGCCTTATGCTTGGGAATTTTCTAAAGTTTGAACTTTATTAAGTTCTGGTCTTCAAATGTTTGCCCGAATGTTTTTAACTTAGCCTTTCGTTAGGAAGAGGTCATAAGTTGTGAAAAATCTGACCGAATCGTGGTCGTTAGATTTTTGGCCGAATCGTTGTTCTTTGCGCATAACTTTGCTTATCGATTTGATAATTGAAAGCTACTGCATGACTTTGTAGATTGGCTCTGGCCGAGTTGCTGGCCTTGTGAACGACTTCTCTTATTTTTGTGGAAGTCTTGTCACGTAATATTTTTTGAAAAAACTTTAAAAATTCGTCTTTTGGCAAGGTCTTTTGCCTTTATGAAGGTCTTACCTGGCCTACGGGGGCCCCTCACCACCCCCCTTGTTTTTATGTTGGAGTACAGGAAGTGATAACATAAAAAGAGTTGAGGTGAGCTGCATGTAGAACACATATAACCAAACGAGGAGTGTGTTCGTTGTGGGATTCGAACCACAGCCGCGAAGTTGAAGAACTTCGAGCTCTACCAGTTGAGCTAAATGGATCTGACCATGTTTAGGTCGTTAGTACCATTTAGAGAGAAAATATAGTAAAGGTAAGAACTTTCGTAAAAATAAAAGGCAAGTGTAAGATAACTAACCGTTTTACCACTTAAAAGTGATACCTTTTGAGGTGAATCTCATTCTAACTGTTTGGGACAGTGGAGCCGTCTGGTCGTGCCAAGCGATAAGATCCCTTGCCGACTGAAGCAATTACTTTGTAGGGGCCTTCCCAGTTAGGGCCAAGCTTCCCTGAATTTGTTTCTTGTGTGCTCTGGGAGACTTTTCTTAGTACAAAATCTCCAACCTGGAAACTTCGCACGCGCAGTCCCCGATTGTAATATTGTTCAATTCGTTCTTTGTGGGCGACTACTCGTATAAGGGCCAGCTCTCTTCGTTCTTCGAGGAGGTCCAGCTCTTTGGAGAGATTGACTGAGTTTGATTCTTCAGTGGCATGTGTGTATCGCAAGCTGGGCTCTCCTATTTCAACCGGGATTAAAGCATCTGCACCATATACCAATGAGTAAGAAGTTTCTCCAGTACTCATCTTTATTGTTGTGCGGTAAGCCCATAGTACTCCAGGTAACTCTTCTACCTAACATCCCTTTGCCTGCTTGAGGCGTTTTTTAAGGGATTCAATGATGATTTTATTAGTAGATTCTGCCTGTCCGTTGGCAACAGGATGGTATGGAGAGGAAGTGATCCTCTTGATATGCAGATCGTCGAGGAACCTAGTCACTTTCTGGCCGATAAACTATGGGCCGTTGTCCATGCCTATTTCCTTAGGTGCTCCAAAGCGGCATACGACAAAACGCCAGAGGAAGTCGACAACCTCCGTTTGTCGTATCCTCGTGTATGCTGCCGCTTCGACCCACTTTGTGAAGTAATCAGTGATGATTAATAAGAAGCGCATCCCTTTCGGTGCTGTGGGGAGAGGACCAACTATATCCATCCCCCATTTCATGAAGGGCCATGGAGAGATTATTGAATGAAGTGGTTCTGCTGGCTGATGGAGAAGATGGCCGAACCTCTGGCACTTGTCACATTTTTTGACAAATTCGTTCATATCTTTCTCCATTTTGTCCCAATAATAACCTGCGCGAATCAACTTCCGGGTTAACGCCTTGCCCCCGGAATGATTTCCACATGGACTTCTCTCATCACATAGTTGATTTGACTCTGTCCGAGACATTTTACGAGAGGTCCGGCAAACATTTTGCGGTAGAGTTCGCCGTTGAGAATTGTATACCGAGCAGCTTTTATTCGGAGTTTGCAAGCAGCTTTTGTATCTACGCGCAGAGTCCCATGGATAAGATAGTTTGTTATCTCATTCCGCCAGTCCCAAGTAGCATTGATGGTGTTGACTTCAAACTTTTCTCTGTGCATGGTCATGTAGAGGAGTTGAACAACAGCTGAAGAGCTGGCTGCCCCTATCTCTGCCACCGATCCCATATTTGCGAGACCATCGGCTTCATGGTTCTCTTCCCGTGGGATCTGAAATGCCTCCCATTCGTCAAATTGCGCTAGGAGCTCTTTCACTCGGGCGAGATACACTTGCATCCTGGATTCCTGTGCAATGAAGCCTCCATTTATCTGATTTACCACCAGCTGAGAGTTGCTTTTTAGTTTGACGATGGTTGCTCCATAACTTCGGGCTAGTTCTAATCCTGCCTTACCGTCTCACCGGATAAATGGGCACTTTATAGCCTGCCTTACCGTCTCACCGGATGGAGCAACGAGAACCAATCCAAGCCCAGACCCTTTGAGGTGCCCGGCTGTTGCGTCGATCAGCTGATCTATCCTGGGAAGGGGATATGAATCCTTTGGGAAGGCTTTGTTTAGATCCGTGAAGTCAATGCAGACTCGCCATTTACCATTCGTTTTAGGTACACCGACCACTTTGGCTAGCCAGTCTGGCTATTTGACTTCATGTACTGACCCAATCTTCAACAGCCGGTCGACCTCGTCGTTGATGACCTGGTTCCGAAAGGCCCCTTGCTGGCGCGTCTTCTATTTCACCGGGCGGTGATATGGATCGACGTTCAACCTGTGAGTAATGATGTCGGGAGAAATACCTGTCATATCTGTGTGGGACCAGGCGAATGTTGTATGTCGCTCCTTGAGGAACTGGAGGATATCTCCCCGTAGGGGCTCGCTCAGTTCTGTCCCTAAGTATACCTTCCGCTCCGGCTTATCGACGAACAATTCTTCGGGTTCCAAAGCTTCCACGGTCGGCATGTGGTTTTCTCTTTCGTCCATCTTTGTGATGAATTCCAGGACCTCGTACTTTGTTTCTTCATGTGGTATATCTGGTCCTGGTCGCTGTAATTGCTATTTGTTCTCTTCGGGCAGTTTGAGAGCCACCGAATAGCAATCTCGGGGAGAGCAACGTACTCCCCATTCGGATGGGAACTTCAATACTTGATGATAAGTCAAAGGAATAGCTTGCATGTCGTAGATCCAAGGTCTTCCAAAAATGATGTTGTAGGCTAGATGCGCATCAACCACATGAAAAGCTATTTCCTTCACTACCCCTTCGGCGAGCGTTGTCAGAGTAATCTCACCAAGAGTCTTCTCGCTTGAATTGTTGAAACTGGAGAAATCTCGAGATATGGGTACGATCTTGTCCGACAACTGCATCTCTCTTATGACTAACGCATCAGCATGTGGGAATTGCGAGCCGTCTGTATCAGAATCCTCAAATGTTATTGTTTCCTCTGATCGTGGGCGTTTGTTGTTTGTGATGGAGACCTTTGCATACTTCTTCGCTGTGAATGTAACGGAGTCCACCTCGATTCCATCTGAAATAACATTAAATGTCCTCCTTGGAGAGGATGCTCGTGGAGGGCCAGGTTTGTTCTGCTGTGCCTTCTCGTGAGTCTGCTTCCCCTTCTCGGTCAGGAACTCCTTCAAGAATCCCTGTTTCAACAAATGAGCAATTTCATACCTTAGGGCCTTGCAGTCCTCAGTGGTATGACCATGGTCACGATGGAAATCGCACCACAGGTCCCGGTTTCTCTTGCTTGGGTCGGTCTTCATGTCTTTCGGCCACTTGACCTTCTCTCCCATGTCTTTGAGTGCTGCCACTACTTCAGTCATTTCCACGTTGAAGCTTGGCAGGCTTAGGGCTCCACGGAGGCTTGACTCTGAATCGTCTCTCTAGGACAATCCTTTGTTGTTGCGGTTGCGTCCTTTGGAATGGCTGCGTGACTGATCAGGGTACGGTTCATAACGTACGTCTGCTCTCTCAGTCTCTGCCTTCCCGCCGGATCCACTATTGCGTGCCTGAGCCCTTCCTCGAGTACCTGTTCCAATTAATTTATCTTCATCGATACGTACCTTTGAATTGTAACGGTTGTAGACGTCTGACCAGCTGGCTGCTGGGAACTCGCGAAGAGACTCGTAAAGTCTGCGCGTGGCCTCTGAGCTCCTAATATCCAAGCTGTTGGTGAACGCGATCGCTGCCCATCTATCTGGTACTTTGGGAAGCATCATACGCTCTCTTAGGAAGCGATCCACGTATTGGCGGAGAGACTCGTCGGGTCTTTGCTTGATTTCAAAGATATCTTCTACGCGGGTTTCTGTCTTCTGAGCGCCTGTGAGTGTTTTCACGAACAATTCAGCCATCTCTGCAATAGACCCAATGGAGTTGCGTGGCAACATTGAGTACCATCGTAGAGCTCCATCTGCTAGGGTTTCCACGAACTTCTTCAATTGGACAGATTCGATCTCCTTGTCGGTGAGATCGCTAGCCTTTATAAAGTTGATGTACATCATGAGGTGGTCGTTGGGATCAGATGTTCCACGGTACCTCGGAATGTTTGGAATCTTGAACGTCTTAGGTATCGCCTTTGGGGCTGCCTCCTTTTTCCAGGGTCGCTGGGAATATCGTTGGACATCGACTTTCTTCAGCGTGGGTGGAGCGCTTGGTATCTAATCAATTCTCTCGTGAAGAAACTTTTGAAGTGCTTCCTTGCTTTTCTTTAATTGTTTAGTGATAGCTTCCACAACAAGGCTCATTTCTGTAGGCGCCATAGACCCTCCATTCTGATTCTGGTTGACTTGGGTCGTTGGATCCGCAGTCCCTCCGTTATTCCGCTCTCCGCCTTGCCTCGAAGTATGTGAGGAAGGAGCATCACGACCAAGTGCTGCAGCGTCAGCCCTTGCGGTTGAAGGGTTACTCTTTCGGAGAGAAGTGAGCGCCTCATTTATTCCACGGTTTACCTCTGCCTGTTCCTGCATGAAAGTGAAGAGTGTTTCCTGGAGGTTCCCTTGGCCAGGGGAGAGACTCCTATGGCGCCGTCTCCAGGGAGGGGTAGTGCTCTGAGAGCGCATACGCCTATTTTGCTGCCTGACCGGTCCTTGGGAAGATTGTTGCTGCCCATTGGACGAGTAGTCGGGAGAATAATCAGGAGAGTAATTAGGACTGAGTGGAGGAGTATTTACCTGACTTCCGCCTACGATAGTTCATTGTGAATTGCTTTCTGCCATGTTAGTTATAGAACAAAAAGACTGACGAAAGGAGGTGTAATATCAAAGAAGATAAACTATTAACCTACGAAGGCTATTGACCGGCTCCCACCGTGGTCGCCAAATTGTTTAACCTGGATCTAATTTTAGGCCAATTAACAATTAAATTTATATTTGCGGAGTCACGATCAATAGTTGAGATTAAGAGTTTAAACGACGAACCAAAGTGGTGATAGATTTGCAGGCAATATGAGAACGAGATATAAGTATGAATTAATAACGATAAAGCATAGACAGAAATAAGGAGAAGTAACCGTGTCGTATCACTTATCCCCGGAGAGAGCTCTTCGATACCAGTCGTACTTAGAAGATCAAAGAACTAAGATACTAGGCAAATATGAGAAAAAAGGAATATCTGAGCAAGAGTGAGAGAGTATTCTTATTGATATTGTAGACAGTAAGTAAAGTTGTGTTACAATAATTTAGAGCAAATGCTATTTATAAGTCTGATAGGCACCTGTTGGGATTCGTAACCGCTGGGCATGGATCCGTCTGGATATGTAATTGCTGGGCACATATCCGTTGGATGCATAACTGTTGGGTTGTAATGATTGCCTTTATGCCCATTAATTGAATGATCGTGGATGATCAGGTTAATAACTGCTCACTCAGACCGGGTTGGCTGATGAAGTGTTTCATAACTCCTTTGGGTCTGCTCGTGATAAATGTCTGTCCGTTGGAACTTCTGCTCGTGCCACGTGGTGGACAGGTGTCACCTTTTCAAGTGCTGTCAGCTTTTATCCAATACAAAACTTATATAGCATGCTGATTATTGAGTTTTAACAGGGAGAGGAGCTGTTTCATCATCAGAATTTTGTACAAGGTTTTCGCCTTCTTCTTTAGTCCATGCCCCTTTGTAGGGTGCTCCTTCTCACAGACAGATAAGATCTTCTCATATCTTTTACATTTACTTCTTATTAAAATTTATTATTTAACAATATAAAGTACATAAATGATGAGTAATGTTTTCTCAATATAATTGAAATTTGATTGTCCATAAGGGGATGGAGAGATTTGTTTAACCTAGATCCGATTTTAGGCCAATTAACAATTAAATTTGTATTTGCGAATCCACGATCAATAGTTCAGATTAAGAGTTTAGATGATGAACATCGTTAATTACTAAAGTAGCAATATATTCGTAATTTCCAACAATGTAAGTAATGATATGAAACAAGATATAAGCCAAAGTAAATAAAGTTAAAGCATTAGTGAAAATAGACAGAGGTAACAGTGTTGGATCGCTTAACCCCGGTGAGAATTCCTCGTTACTGATCACACTAGAAAACTAGAGAGCAAAGTATTCAATGAATGTAAGAACAGTGTTTGAACAAGAGTAAGAGAGAGTATTCTTATTGATGTTGTAGACAGGAAGTAAAGCTGTGTCCCAATGGTTTAGGATAAATGCTATTTATAGGTCTGATAGGCGTCCGTTGAGTTTTGTAACCGCTGGGCATGTATCCGTTGGATACGTAACCGCTGGGTCGCAATTAGTGCCTTTATGACCATTCATTGAGTGATCGCACATGATCAGGTTAATAATTGCTCGTTCAGATCATGCTGACCTGGGAAGCGTTACATTGCTGCTCTAGGTTTGCTTGTGGTAACCTCATGGCTAGTTATCTGTCCGCTAGATGTCTGTCCGGTGAAACCTCTGTCTATGCCACGTGGTAGACACATGTCACCTTTTTAGATATTGCCAGTTTTTATCCGATACAGATAGTCCCCGCACTTCTCGAGCAGAGTATCTGCTCGAGGAGTGGATGTGAATTTTGGCGGGAATTTTCACTTCGTAGAATCCAATCTTTGTATGACGAAGTTAGATGACGTACGCATCTTATCAGCTACGTGACAAATCCCTATGACATGCGCATTAAATGCTCAGTAAAAAAGTAACTGCAGCTGGCATGTCTGCGCTTCTGTGGCCTGCTTTGAAATGACTACTGCGCGTCCCAAGGTAAAAATAATGATTTAACCGCCTCAATAACGTGCGCACGTCAATTGCTGATCGCGAGGTTATCGCTGCACTTCAGGGTATTGATGACACTTCGAAAGTTGGTGAAACCTACTTCTTCTTTTGACGGTTGGATCTGATCGTGGTCTTTTAGATAGTCTCCACGTGTCTCGCGGAAACTTGATGGGCCGGATTTTTGCTCTTATAAATAGGGGTTTGTTGAGTAAGAAACCTTTTTACTTGCTTTCATTTTCTTCCTGCTAAATCTTGAGAATTCTTTAAACACCTTTCAACTTTTCTTTCGTGCTTCTCAACTCTTCTGGAATTATGTTAAAGAGCTAAGAAAAACCAAAATATGGACGCAGGTGGTAGTTCTTCGGCAGCCACCCTCAGGCCTAGGGCTACTCAGGCCACTGCTGCGGAGATCATCCGTAAGAAGTGGGGTGAACTGGAAAAGGATTGCAACATTAAAGCTTCCAGCGATCATGGAGATATACGCAACTGGCCGGCGTATAGATTTAAGTCTGGATCACATCGGAGCTGATCCCACGGGTTAGAACGGACTGCGACTGGGGCGAGAACATCCCCCTCTTGCCGGTATCTGAAGCGGAGAATATCACTTCGCATAGGGCTGGGTGGACAGCTATGTGTGCGTACCCTTTTACAGTTGGTTGTAAACTACCCCCTGCATCCGGTGCTTGAGAGGCTCTGCAGGGAATACTTACTCTGCCCGGGGCAGCTGTGCCCCAGCGTGTATAGGATAGTTACACTCTTGGATTGGTTTGCGGCAGAAATCGACCAAGTTTTTGGATAAGAACATTTTATTTCTTTATATAGTATACAAATTCTTAAAGACGGTTTTGTAAATGCCAGGATGCGCGGGAGTAAGGGCTTGGTGCGCAGCTCTGAGGACACAAGTGACCGGGGTTGGTTACACCGGTATATGTTCGTTCGCACCACGGCCTTGACCTTCTGGTATATGTTCGTTCGCACCATGGCCTTGACCTTCAACTTTAAGACCTATCTTCCTGAAGTTTGGAACAAGAAGCGTAAGTCCCCGAGTATCCTTTTGAGTTTTTCGTGCTTCCTCTTCTCTTTTTGTTTGCTTATTCCTTTGATTCCTCTTTGTAGCATCCAAGCGACCCTACAACGGGCTCATATCCGTCGATGAGCTGACGGCGTGGGTCGAGGCGATTTTGACGGAGTTTTCTCCTGAGAGAAGAGAATGGGCGTACTTTGCTGCGCAGAAGAATTTGACCGTGAAGACTCACGGTGAGAATTTTCTGTTGTTGCAGCCATTACTTTCCTTCGTATCTTCGCTGTATCTGACCGTTCTGCTTTTTGCAGGTCTGGGTACTCAGGGGGACTTTTTCCCTGCTCCTCCTTCTCAGACCGTGCCTTTTGGGTCTACTGCTAATCGTGATGCCGAAGTCGCATCTATACTGGCTTCAGCAGAGGCACTGCGCGGCAAGGAAGGTGGAGAGGAGCTCTTAACCAGTGGCCTTAGTTCTTTGAAGAGAAAGAAGAAGAGCCAAGGTGAGGGCGGAGCACGGAAGAAGTCTGTACGTAAGACTTCCGTTGCTGCCGGGGAAACCTCAACTGCGGGAGGTGAGTCCTCGCCCAAAGCCAATGTACCAGAGTCTGCAAAAGAGAATATCAAGACCACTACCGAAGTCCCCGAGTCTGCACGGGGAGAAGGTTTAGACAGGGTGGTGATTGATGTTTCAGATACTGAGACTGAAACTAATGAACCCCTTGCGCGAAAACCTTATCTCCGGAGCGGTAAGAGGAAGGTTGAGAAGGAGGCTGCCCGTACTCCAGAGAGGAGTCCCCGAGCTGATGATAGGGTGAAGGCGGCTCCTTCCTGTGTGGACAAAGGGAAAAGGAAAGTGGGTGAAGAAGAAGAAAAAGAAGAAGAAGAAGAAGAAGAAGAAGAAGAAAAAAAAGAAAAGGTTCCCCAAGAGGGTGGCTGAGGTCCTCGTGTTTTTCGTTTCGAAGACCTAGAAAACGTGGCCACTGAGGGTGCGATGCCTGTCGGTCTTCACAAGTGCGACACGATAGATCCTGGACTGGAGGGTGACTCCGACTTATCAACAACAAGGCTTATCTGGCGGTCAGTCATCAACGGTCAGACCGGATTGAAGGACATTAGGGGTGTGCGCTACAAGTTTGGTCCAAACTACCCCTCAGAACAGGCTTGGGAACCCAAGTTCTGCGAGAGGAAGCATACCATGAGGCTAGCCCCTGACGTCAACTTTATATCCAGGCCAGGCAGTTTAGCCAAGGTGGTTTCATCACTCATTGGTTCCCGAGAGGAATGGATAATGCGGGAAATGAGTGATGAGGAGTTGGCTTTTACAATTGCTGTCGATTCTACCCGGGTAAGTGTTTACCTCTAGTGTTGGAAGTAACTTTGACTCCAGATTTCTAACTTATTGCTTATTTTGTTTTTCCATTCAAGTATGATGTCTGCCGAGCTCATGTTCTGCTCCAGGATCAACAACGCTGATCAAATACTCGAGGTAAAGAAAGAGTTGCTGGATGCTCTGAAGGAGAACAAGATTCTGGCAGAGCAGTGTGGTCTCCTTGGGGGTGAAGTTAATCGATTAACTGAAGTTAACAATGAGCGAATTGAGCGGATTAACGAACTCACCAAGGAGAAGGACCTTCTTTCTGAAGAGAAAGAAAGGTTCGCACAATCTGTCCGGAGTCTAGAGATTCTGCTCGAAGAATGTAAGGCTTCGTTGAACAGAGCTCTTGATAAGCGTAGGTCTCTTGAGATGGATCTGCAAAGAGCTAATGAAGAGTCCGCTAGGGCCAGAGCTGAGTTTCAAGCTGATAAGGATCAGGTTGCCCAGTCGATGAGTGCTCAAATTGCGTTATCTAAGGATCTGGCAAACCTTCGTGATCAATCTGAAATCAAAGCAAAGCTCGCTGTGCTCGAGGCTAAGCGTTCACTACTCGGGCAGGTCCAGTCTAAGCAAATCAACATCGAGGAGATGTTGCAGAAGATAAAGAGCGTTGTTCGCGGAGTAAGACAAATACTGAATCTTTCTCCTGAGGAGTCTGAAGGTGAAGATAAGGATGAAGATGAAGATGACGATGAGAGTTCAGGGAACGATGACAGAATCGATGGAGCTGGTGCTGGTCGTAGCCCCAAAAACTGATTAAGTTGCAAGTTTGTACATTTGGCGAGAGCCGGATTAGTTGGTTGTGGATAGAGGTCTCGTAAGGACTCTCTGATCCTTGTACGGCCTGTTCAATTTCGCCTTTGATCACTCTGTAAAACATCTATCAGCCTTTTTCGGCATTTTATCATTTTACAGGATTATGTATATATAACTTTAGATCTTTTTTAATTCAATGACTATATTTAGCCTGAATTTTTGATCTTTCGTTTGTATGTATTGTGGCCTTCGTGCCTTATGTTTAGGAGCTTTTTGAAATCTGAACTTTATTAAGTTCTGGTCTCCAAAAGTCTGTCCGAATGTTTTAACTTAGCCCTTCCCAAGAAAAAGGTCATAAGTTGTGAGTAATCTGCGCAGATGTTTTTATTCTGATCGAGTCGTGGTCGATAGATTTCTGGCCGAATCGTTGCCCTTTGCGAACAACTTTGCTTATCACCTTGATAGTCGAAAGCTGTCGCAGTAACTTGTAGCTTAATTCTGGCCGAGTTGTTGACCTTGTGAACGACTTCTCTTATTTTCGCGGAAGCTTGTCACATAAAAAGTTTTCAAAACTCGGCTTTTCACAAGGTCTTTTGCCTTTATGAAGGTCTTATCTGGCCTACGGGGGCCTCTCACCACCCTTCTTGTTTTTATGGTTGAACACGGTAAGTGATAACATAAAAAGAGTTAAGGCAAGTTGAAGATAAAAGAACACATAAGACCAAACGAGGAGTGTGTCCGTTGTAGGATTCGAACCCACAGCCGCGAAGTTGAAGAACTTCGAGCTCTACCAGTTGAGCTAAACGGATCCGACCTTGTTCAGGCCGTTAGTACCATTTAGAAGAAGTAAAATAAAAGTAAGAATTATTACGAAAATAAAAGGCAGGAAGAAAATGACTGACCGTTTTACCACTCAGAAGTGATACCTTTTGAGGTGAATCACGTTCCAACTGTTCGGGACAATTGAACCATCTGGTCATGCTAAGCGATAGGATCCCTTGCAGACTGAAGCGATTACCTTGTAGGGGCCTTCCCAATTAGGGCCTAGCTTCCCTGAATTTGCTTCCTGTGTGTTCTGGGACACTTTCCTTAGCACAAAGTCTCCAACCTAGAAACTTCGTACGGGCAGTCCCCGATTGTAAAATTGTTCAATTCGTTCTTTTTGGGCGACTACTCGTACGAGGGCTAACTCCCTTTGTTCTTCAAGGAAGTCCAGCTCTTCGGAAAGGTTGACCGAGTTGGACTCTTCAGTGGCATGTGCATACCGTAAGCTGGGCTCTCCAATTTCGACTAGGATTAAAACGTCTGCACCGTACACTAATGAGTAAGGTGTCTCTCCAGTACTCATTTAGTACGCCAGGCAGCTCCTCTACCCAACATCCCTTGGCCTGCTCGAGGCGCTTTTTGAGGGATTCAGCGATTATTTTGTTGGTAGATTCTGCTTGTCCGTTGGAAATGGGATGATATGGAGAGGAAGCGATCCTCTTGATGTGCAGTTCGTCGAGGAACCTAGTCACCTTCTGGCCGATGAATTGTGGGCCATTGTCCATGACTATTTCTTTAGGTGCTCCAAAGCGACACACGACAAAATGCCAAAGGAAGTCAACAACTTCCATTTGTCGCATCTTTGCATATGATGCTGCTTCGACCCATTTAGTGAAGTAATCGCTGATGACCAACAAGAAACGTACTCCGATAGACGCCACGGGGAGAGGACCAACTATGTCCATTCCCCATTTCATGAATGGCCACGGGGAGATTATTGAGTGGAGTGGTTATGCCGGTTGATGAAGAAGATGTGCGAACCTCTGACACTTGTCGCATTTTTTGACAAACTCGTTCGTATCCTTTTCGATCTTATCCCAATAGTATCCTGCACGAATCGACTTGCGAGCTAATGCCTTGCCCCCGGAATGGTTGCCGCAGCAGCCTTTATGGACCTCCCGCATCACGTAGTTGATTTGATTCGGTCCGAGCCATTTTGCGAGGGCTCCTGCAAACATTTTCTGGTAGAGATCGCCATTGATGATTGTATACCGAGCAGCTTTTATTCTCAACTTGAGAGCAGCTTTTGTGTCATCGGGCAGAGTCCCATGAAGAATATAGTTCGTGATTTCGTTTCGCCAATCCCAAGTGGCGTTTATGGTGTTGACTTCGAATTTTTCCCGATCTATGGTCCTGTAGAGAAGTTGAACGATAGCTGAAGAGCTGGTCGCCCCTATATCTGCCACTGACCCTCGATTCGCGAGAGCATCGGCTTCATGGTTTTCTTCCCGTGGAATTTGAAGCACTTCCCATTCATCAAACTGAGCCAGGAGTTCTTTTACACGGGCAAGGTATACTTGCATTCTGGACTCTAGTGCAATGAAGCCTCCGGTTACCTGGTTGACTACCAGCTGAGAATCACTCTTAAGCTTGATGACGTTCGCTCCATAGCTTCGGGCTAACTCCAATCCTGCAATAACGACCTCATATTCGGCCTCATTGTTAGTAACAAACGGCCACTTGATGGCCTGCCTGACGGTCTCTCCGGATGGGGTGACGAGAACCAGTCCAAGGCCGAACTTTTTGACGCTCGAGGAGCCATCAGTGTATAGGTTCCATACGCCAGGAGCCTGCCCAGCATAAAGAATGGCATCCTTTTCTGCCTCAGGATATATATTAGTACTAAAATCTGCTACGAAGTCTGCTAGAGCTTGTGATTTTATTGCTACCCTAGGTTGATAACTGATACCAAATTCACTTAATTCTATAGCCCATTTTACTAACCTTCCCGAAAATTTGGGTTTGTACAAAACATTTCGTAAAGGAAAGGTGTTAGCTTGGATAATCTTGGAGTTTTGACTAATGATTAAGGAACGGATTCAAAGGACCTGTTCCTTTGAATCACTGCAGCTAAATAGATAATTCATGCAAAATTATTTAAGCTGAGATATTGTTAATTATCCTTAAACTAATGTTTATCTTGATAATTATGCAGGTCTAAACGTGATATGAAAAGATTGCATAAATAATTGATAAGGGCTAAAAGATTCGGATGCTTAAAGTGAAGAGTTCAATTAGGACTCAAACTCTTGGAAGCTTTGGAGTTCTAATTGCCCAAGACTTCTTGGTTGCTGAAGCTATAAAACGTGGAGCATATCAGCCATTGAAGTGTACACAAATACTGAGAGAAATCGAGCAAAGCATAAAAGAGTCATTATCTTATTTGTGTAATCAGTAAGCTATAGGGAACTAAGTTAGAACCTGTTCCTTAGATTGAGTCTTGTAAAAGTTCAGTCTTAGTTCAACTGTAGTAGGCATAATCGGGTTGTATCTTTTCAGTTCAAGTTGTGTACTTGACACAGCTTCACTGATCGTGAAAAGAGATCACTATAGGATTAGAGTTAGTCCTAGGTTAGTAAGAAGGTAGTCTTGTAACCAAGTGAGTCCTTTTTACATAGTGAAGTTGAAATCCTACTTGGAAGAGTAGGTTTTGGTTTTTTGATCCCGAGTTCAAGGGGTTTTTCACGCTAATATCATACAGTTTGAATTCCGCACATAACATAGTAAAGGAACACATTTTACGGAACCGGTCCTTAAAACAGTAAAGTGGTGTATCTTGAGAATTATCATTTGGTATCAGAGCGGGTTATCCTTGAAAAGGCTAACACCTAGGATTAGATGAGTACATCACGAGAGAACAGTGAGGGTCAGTCAATGGTTAGAGCTCCTTTGTTCAATGGAAAATATTATTCATAGTGGAAGGAAAGGATGCGTGATCATCTTCAAGCTAAGGACTATGAATTATGGGACTGAAGGTCCCATGATCCTAATGAACAAGGATGCTGAGGGAAATGATGTTCCCAAAACCAGGAAAGAATGCAATGTGGAAGACATAAGGCAATGGGAAAAGAATGCAAAAGCTAGGAAGTGGCTTGTTGGTGGACTCAGTCCTTACGAGTGTACTAGAATCAGAGAGTATACCACTGCAAAGGAAATATGGGATGCTCTACAAGTTGCACATGAAGGAACAAGTCAGGTAAAAAGGTCTAGACGTACACTTCTTTTTGCTGAATATAAAAGTTTTAAAATGAAAGAAGAAGAATCAATCTCTTAAATGTATACTAGATTCAATGCTATTGCATCTGGACTTATTTCTTTGGGAAGGGTTTTAACTATGGAAGATAGAGTAGAAAAGATCCTAATTAGGGTTCTTCCAGATTCTTGGGAGATCAAAGCTTGTGCCATCATAGAAAGTAAGGATCTAACCACCTTGTCTTTAGATGAGCTTTTAGGAAATTTAAAGATGTATGAACTAAGGAAAAAGGTTAAAAACATAGGAGTTCCAGTTAAAACTGAACCTAATCTACCCTTGACTGATGCTGATAAGCTTATTGATGATAAGAAACTGGTCCTTATCGCTAAAAGTGTTCAAAAATATTTGATTAAGAAAAAGGGACTTAGTGGACAGGGTAGGTCTTCTAACATGAAACAGGCTGGAGAATGCTACAAATGTGGAAGCATGGAGCACTACATCAGCAAATGTCCAATCATGGAAGGAGAATGGAGGAAGAGATATATTGAGGAAAGGAAAAAGGCCAGGGAACAGGTCCGTAAGTAAAGTGGAAATCCCAAAGCAATGGTTGCAGGATGGCAAGATAGTGAGGATGAAGTATCTGATGATGATCTGGATGAGGATCTTGCTCTAATGGCTCTTGAAGACTCAGATAATGAAGAAGATGCTGAGGTATTTGTTTCTAAACTTATACAAGATGTGAAAAGCATGCCTAGAGAGAAATTAGTTAAAGTATTTCATACTGTGTTAAATGAGTTTAAATCTCTAAGGGATGGCAACCATCAATTGCATGATGAAATTGATAGTTTAGGAGCAGAATACAAAGAGGCAGTAATTAAAAATGACTATTTGAAAAGAAAGATTAGCATGCTTGAGGAACAGGTCCTCACACTTGAATCAACTGTTCAGGAATTAGAAAATGTTAAAACAGTTGAAAAGGGTAAAGGTAGTGCTAATTCTCATCAGATCATTGCTGAAGAGAAACTGAAAGTCACAGTTGATGAATTGTGCAAAAAAGATGAGAAGATAAGATCTTTGGAAGAAGATTTGGTTAAAACAAAAATGGAGCTTGGAAGAACTGTAAAATGGAACAAGTCTTCTGAAGCACTAGAATGGTTACAGGAAAATCATAGTAGTAATAGGAAGGGTATTGGATTCATGAAACCACAGCTTTCATCCAAATGGGATCCAAAGAGTAAGTACTTATCACTTCCTGAAAACTGGCTATGCACTCATTGTGGGAACACTGGTCACCGGAAAGAAAATTACCAATCCTTAAAAATGGCTGCACAAAGGAACAGGTCCTATAAACCTGTTCAAAATTCTGTAAGAAAGAAAACTGTTCACACAAAGAAACCATTACCATTCTGGGCTAGGAGAGATCTGATTCATCCTTTTTCTAAAGGAAAGGAACCCAAACTAGTTTGGGTTCTTAAAATTAACCCCTAGTTTTCTTTTGCAGGCTAGAGTGAAGGAGAGGAACCACAAATAGTACATGGACAGTGGTTGCTCAAGACACATGACAGGACATTAGGAACTGTTCCTTTCACTCTCAACCTTTCAAGGAGGAAGTGTTTCCTTTGGTAATGGTAAGAAAGGGGAAATCATTGGCATTGGAAAGGGAAATAGGCATGGAAACATCTACAAGGTAGACTTGCTGACACTATCTGATGGAAGTTTGAGTTGCTTAAGTGTGGTGCAAAATGATCCCCTCCTATGGCACCAAAGACTATGACATGCTAGTCTTTCACAATTGAACAAACTTGTGTCCAAGGATTTGGTGATAGGGCTTCCTAACATCAAGTTTAAGGATGAAAAAGTATGTGAAGCATGTGCTAGGGGGAAGCAAGTAAAATCCTCCTTTAAACCAAAGAAACAGGTAAGTACCACTAAACCTTTGGAACTGGTCCATATGGATTTATGTGGACCAATGAGAACAACGAGTCGTGGAGGTAAGAAGTATGTTATGGTATTGGTGGATGATTACTCCAGATTTACATGGACTATATTTCTTGCATCTAAAGAAGAAGCATTTAATGCATTTTCAATTTTTGCTAAGAAAGCTCAAAGAACTCTAGATAGTCAAATTGTTGTCATTAGGTCAGATCATGGAACTGAATTTGAAAATCATATATTTTTCAATTTTTGTAATGAAAATGGCATTAATAACAATTTTTCTTCACCTAGAACTCCACAACAAAATGGTGTAGTAGAAAGGAAAAAGAGGACTCTAGAGGAAATGGCAAGGACTATGCTAATATCCGAAAATCTTCCACAAAACTTTTGGGCTGAGGCTATTAATATTGCATGCTACATAATAAATAGATGTATGACAAGGCCACTAATAGCAAAGACTCTATATGAGCTGCTTAAGGGAAGAAAACCAAATATCTCTCATCTTAAGGCTTTTGGTTGCAAATATTTCATACACAACAATGGGAAAGATGTCTTAGGAAAATTTGACCCTAGAAGTGATGAGGGGATCTTTGTTGGTTATTCCTCAAATAGTAAATCTTATAGAGTTTTTAACAAGAAAACATTGAAAATTGAAGAAAGCATGCATGTTAAATTTGATGAAACTGACAGTCTCACCCAAGAACAGGTACAGGAGGATGAAGAGATTGGAATGCTGAAATATAATGAACTTGATCCACAAATGCAGACTCTGGATGTGAGAAGTGAACAGCAAGGAACTGTTCCTCAAGACAGAACAAAGAAGAGTGGCACAGAAACAGGGGGAACAAATGTTGCTTCCACCTCACAAATTGGAAGTGCTACTCCCTCAGGAACTGCTCCTCAGTAAGGGACTTCTGACAATGGATTGACACTCAAGCCTTATAAGTATCAAGGGTCACATCATGTGGATCTAATCTCAGATAAGACTGCTGGGATACAAACTAGATCAGCAGTCAAAAATCACAATTTGTGTGCCTTTAGTGCTTTTCTATCTCTTGTTGAACCCAAAAATGTGAAAGAAGCACTGAAGGATGCAGATTGGACCAATGCTATGCAGGAGGAATTGAATCAATTTCAAATAAGTCAAGTTTGGCATCTGGAACCCAAGCCAAGGAACAGGTCCATAATAGGAACAAAATGGGTTTTCAGAAACAAACTCGATGAGAATGGCATGGTAACAAGAAATAAGGCCAGGTTAGTTGTTCTGGGGTATAGTCAAGAGGAGGGCATCGACTATGATGAGACTTTTGCTCCAGTTGCAAGATTGGAAGCAATAAGACTTCTCATAGCCTTTGCTACATACATGGATTTTACTCTACATCAAATGGATGTTAAGAGTGCTTTTCTGAATGGTTACTTGAAAGAAGAAGTATATGTTAAGCAACCTCCAACTTTGAAAATGAACAGTTCCCTGAACATGTGTACAAGTTGGACAAGGCCTTGTATGGACTCAAGCAGGCTCCAAGAGCATGGTATGAAAGGCTATCAAAATTTCTACTTCAGCATGGATACAAGAGAGGTAATTGATAGCACATTGTTTTTAAAAGAAAAAGGTAAGCATCTCTTAATTGTTCAAATTTATGTAGATGATATAATCTTTTGTGCTACTTGTGAAAATTTAAGTAATGAATTTGCAAACTTGATGGGGAGTGAGTTTGAGATGAGCATGATGGGTGAACTCAATTTCTTTTTGGGTTTAAAAATTAAGCAAACCTCAAATGGAACTATGATCCATCAACAAAAATATGTTAAGGAATTACTTAAAAGGTTTGATATGGATAATGCTAAGGAAATTGACACACCTATTGCCACTGCAACAAAATTGGATCTTGATGAACATGGAATATCAGTTGATCAAAAATTGTATAGAGGTATGATTGGTTCTCTACTTTATCTAACTGCTAGTAGACCTGATATTGTGTTCAGTGTTGGTTTGTGTGCTAGGTTTCAATCAGATCCTAAAGAATCTCATTTGAAAGCTGTTAAGAGAATATTGAGGTATCTGAAAGGAACATGTCCCTTGGGACTTTGGTATCCAAAAGGTGGTAGTTTTAATCTTGTTGGATATACTGATGCTGACTATGCAGGTTTCCTTGTTTATAGAAAAAGTACCTCAGCGTTTGCTCTCTTGGGGAACCAAGAAACAAAATTCAGTGGCACTTTCCACTGCTGAGGCTGAATATGTGGCAGCTGCCTCATGTTGTTCACAGTTGTTATGGATCAAACAACAATTACAGGATTTTGGTGTTGATGTAGGAACTGTTCCTATCTTTTGTGACAACACTAGTGCTATTAACATGACAAAAAATCCAGTGCATCACAAAAGAACTAAACACATTGATATAAGACATCATTTCCTGAGATATAACTATGAAAAAGGTTTGATCACCAATGCATTTTGTCCCACTGAAAAGCAAATTGCTGATATCTTTACAAAAGCTTTAGGAAGAGAAGATTTTGAAAGAAATAGATTGGAATTAGGGATGATTAAGTTCACATAAATTCATCAATGCTTTACTTCACAATTGGCTAGATAATTGCACCTAAAATGATTTTTATTCAAGTCAATATGAATTATTCAGTCCAGCTTAATACTTAAGTGTATACTCTTATGCCATAGTTCTTGTTTAGAGTTGCTAAAATTGAATGATGTTACCCTTATGCTCTTAGAATTTCAAATGATCAAAAGTGTTTCAAATTGGAAGGACACTGTTTTTTTGTGTTAAAATTAGGTATGTACTCTTTATTATTCACTTATTTTAGAAGTTTAAGGCTGTAGGTAACTTGCAATTAGGATAAATCCCACTATGTATCCTAACCATATCCAAACTACATAAGAGTCCCATCGGGGGAACAGTTCCCATTCTGAAAAGGTGACTTAATAGCCTAACGACTCTATTTCTCCGGGAGACTCCCAAAAGTCCATAACGGCTGCATGTCTTGATGAGGTAATACTGATCGTTTCACACTCAATCTCTACCACCTAATTCACTCTATAAATACACTCCTTCTTCCTTATTATTCTTTCACTTTGTTTACCAATTGAACTCTCAAAATTTCAGAAAGAATAATCACATATCTCTTAATTCGAATTGCAAGAATGTCTCTTTCTCCTGAAAATTCTTCATCTGCACCCACTACTGAACAACCACAAAATCTCAACTTTCCTTCACCTATGGATACCACTGACCTAAACCCTGAAATTCCTGAAATAATCCCAGAAGTACCTGAACCGAAAATTCTGGATGAAGGACCAGTTCCCACGGCTGAATCAATTGTTGAACAGGTTGAGGATTTGTCACAAGCTATGATTATTTATCAGTATTAGGTAAATTTTGCCTATCCTTTAAACGTAGTTGTTGATGAGGGAGAAAAGGGAGAGGGGTCTGAGGCTGTTCCTGAGGGGGAAGGGGAAACAGCAAAAAGGTTGGAACCACCCATGCATGAATCATCTGGGTCTCTTGAGGTTGCTTTTAGAGCACCCAAGGAAGATGTGATCAATGTTGAGGAAGCAATAAGTGACAGTGATCGACCTATTATTGATTTGACCAACATTAGGTGCTTAAGAAGAAAACTTGCTAGGAAGGGACCTATTAATGATAAGATGACTGCTGAGATTGCTGCTAAGTTACAGAAAATTGGTGACAGTTATAAGCCAGGAATTAGGAAGAAAGGTGAAAGTTCCTCCAAGGCAAAAGGACCCGTTCCTTCTGTCTCAACCCCTGTTTCTGGGGTTAGGAGGACAAGAAGTGCTGCTAAAGCTGCTGATGAGAACTTAGCTGCTGCTTTAGAAAGAAGCAGAAAAGGGAAAGGAAAACAGGTTGTTGATCCTGTTGAGGAGGAAGAAGTGGAGGTGATAGAAACTGATAGTGTTGGTGATGAAGATGATGAGATGGCAGATGCTGAGGAGGTTGTGCCACAGTCGAAGAAAAGAAAAGTTGCACAGAGACGTGTGACAAGAAGTTCTGTGAAAGCTGCAGAAAAGTCTGCTAAGAGGACCAGGTCCTCCAAAAGGACTTTGGTGGATGAAAGTTCTGCTGATAGTGACAGTGATGAGTCCTTTTGCTGGTGAGTACAGTGAGAGCGAGGCTGAGGGATAAGAAGTTGTACATAATGTTCATGATGATATGCTAACTAGGAAAGTCTTGAAAGGGAGAGTGCTCTCAGATGTAGGAGAAGAAGGCATGCTATGGTTGCTGCAAAAATTGCATGCTCAGGGCTGGAGGGACATGGTCCTTCAGATTTCTAGAAGGTGTGCAAAGGGGATGGTGCAGGAGTTCTACAAGAATTGCTCCATCAAGGATGACAGGATTACCACCTCTGATCTTGATAATGTGATCACTTTTGACACCAGGGAACTTGGTGAGCTGTTGGGGATTCCATTTGTTGGGTATGACAGCTATGTCAAGAAAGTATGGCCTGACTTGACAAACTTGCCTAATAGATTGGAAATTACAAGGAAGTTTGCAGAGAATGAAGGAGAAGAAAAACCCAGAGCTGTGCAGAAAAGTGAGATGCACCCACAGCACCAAGTGTTATTTGAGTTTGTGAACAAGATTGTAATGCCAAGGCAAGAAAAAAGAGGAATTGCGAGTTTCATGGACCTGGTCCTTATGGAACTACTGGACACTGAAAAGCAGATCAACTGGCCCAGGTTTATGATCCACCTGATCAAAAGGGTGATAGCTGGGAAGAGGAAGCACTCTTTGCCTTTTGGTTTCATCTTGACTGATGTGTTTGCAAAGATTCCTTTGCAAGGGGTAGTAAAGGCTACCAAAAAGGAGAAGTTTGGATGTGCTACATTGATTAGCTGTGACTTGCCTGTTCAAGCTGATCCTCCACAGGCTGGTGTTGGGAGGCAGCCTTTGAACAAAAAGGTAAGGACACTGAGGCAACAAGTTGCTATCCAGGCTGCTGAAATAGCGAGGCTGGAAGAGGAGAAAAACTACTGGAAGACAGAGGCAACAAAGGCAAAGGAGACCAATGAGGGAATGCTCAAGCAGATGTTTGAGTTGCTTAACAAGTCTCAGGGACCTGGTCCTTCCACATCCTGATCACCTTAGCCTTAAGCCATCTTTTGTCCAGTGGGATTTAGACTAGTTCTAGTGCCTTAGTCTTTTCCTTTTCTAGTTTCTGAATAATTCTGTAGTACTTGCTTGTATCCCCTGGTTTAACCTTTTGTTAATGATGACTTGTCTTTGATGGCTAATATCATTGTTTTTCAGTTGCTTTAATCTGAATTATATTTTTGCATTTTTGAGTTGCCTCAATGGCCATGTGCTGATTATTCTAACACTTGAGTTATATTTTTTATGCAACCTTTTCAATGATGCCAAAAGGGGGAAGAGTAAGTCTGATTTTGTGTGAACTTATACCTAATTGAAAATCTGGTCCTCAATGATAAATAAGTCTCTACTGACTGTTTTTGAGCTTTAAGTTGTAATTCAGGACATTAAGGATATGCAACTATGCTTATGAATTTGTCATCATCAAAAAAGGGGAAAATGTTAGCTTGGATAAGCTTGGAGTTTTGATTGATGATTAAGGCACGGATTCAAAGGACCTGTTCCTTTGAATCACTGCAGCTAAATAGATAATTCATGCAAAATCATTTAAGCTGAGATATTGTTAATTATCCTTAAACTAATGTTTATCTTGATAATTATGCAGGTCTAAACGTGATATGAAAAGATTGCATAAATAATGGATAAGGGCTAAAAGATTCGGATGCTTAAAGTGAAGAGTTCAATTAGGACTCAAACTCTTGGAAGCTTTGGAGTTCTAATTGCTCAAGACTTCTTGGTTGCTGAAGCTATAAAGCGTGGAGCATATAAGCCATTGAAGTATACATAAATACTGAGAGAAATCGATCAGAGCATAAAAGAGTCATTATCTTATTTGTGTAATCAGTAAGCTACAGAGAACTAAGTTAGAACCTGTTTCTTAGATTGAGTCTTGTAAAAGTTCAGTCTTAGTTCAACTGTAGTAGGCATAATCGGGTTGTATCTTTTCAGTTCAAGTCGTGTACTTGACACAGCTTCACTGATCGTGAAAAGAGATCACTAAAGGTTTAGAGTTAGTCCTAGGTTAGTAAGAAGGTAGTCTTGTAACCAAGTGAGTCCTTTTACATAGTGAAGTTGAAATCCTACTTGGAAGAGTAGGTCGTGGTTTTTTGATCCCGAGTTCAAGGGGTTTTTCCACGATAATATTGGGTGTTCATTTTGTTGCTCCCAAACGCACACGCAAGTATACGTGGTCGCCAAGTAATAAAGTGATAAAATCGAGTATCGTTTCCACGAGGACTGTGCAGACTAATACTTAGTAAACAATTTCTAACAACTATCCAGGGGTCTTGTTCTTTGATGGTGAGAGTTTTTGTAACTAAAAAGCAGTAATTAGAGTGCTAGATGTGTAGTCAAGCAATGGTGCAATACTTTGGGTGTTAACAATATTAAGAGGACGGTCCAGGGTCAGAGTTACGAACAATCCAGTTGATGTATTCAATTGATTCCACTTCTTAAATCCCGGGTTACTAACTGACAGAGTAAATGTAATTATGAAAACCTTTCAGTTCTTCACAATCTATGCAAGCTACTTCAATCCCTATATGTCTATGGGTTAAATCACATGCACGCATTAACGAACTCTGTAATGAGTTAAACTAGGCAAGCAAGTATATGTCTATCCTACTCGCAAATTGGTTCCCTGATGCCCGGGTTCACAAACTAGTTCTATTCTTTCTTATTACGTAATTAGATTCTCTCTTTCGAGTTCAACCCAAAAACCATAGATAATGCATAATTATCGAGCTCTAACAATTAAGCAAGTGAAATCAAGAAAGAATAAGTAACCCGTTATGGGATTCAATTAATGAGAATCAATCTTCAACAATCAACCTTCATGTAATACTCTAACCCTAGAACGTAATGTTTAGCCACACATATTCATAATCACAAGGCAAAGAATTGATGTAATAATGAAGTAACTGATGTAATAAATGAAAGATTAGGAATAACCCTTGTTCAATGAAGTGTGTAGCTCTCAATATTGCTCCAAAGTCAAGAACTCCTTACAAAAACTAAGTAAAGAACTATTTATAATGTTTCCAAACCCTTAGTAATAAGTTAGACCCAATGCTAGAAGGAATAGGGAGTAAAAACGCGCACAAGGGGCGCTATAATGGGCGCCCCGCGCCTCGGAAAGCGCCCAAACAAGCAGACCCCGTCACATTCTCCACGCGTTGGCCACGCGGCGCATGGGAAACCGCGCCTAGCCACTGCGCACGGTAGAGGGCGCGGCGCGTGGCCCATAGCGCCAGGCAAAACTGCTCTTTCCTTGCTCCGAAACTCGCCTCGTGTCGTGCCTTTGTGTGCTCAATCCAATCTTCAATCAACATCCACTCAATTCTTGCTCCATCAAGCTCCTAAAAGCTCCAAATGTACTGCGTAACAACCTACACACGCACGACATAAAATCAGTGTAAAACCACAGTCACAAGCTATAAAACGAGCGAATAACAAGCTCAAACATGCGGTAATATTAAGGAAACCTTGGCATAAAATGCCAAACATCACCACCCCACACTTGAACCTTTGCTCGCCCTCGAGCAAGTCACAACTAACTCCCCAACCTAGGTAAAACAGGTCTGCCTATGACTATGGTTGATACCGATCATTGAACCAATGCACACATGACTACTATGGATCCACAACATGCCAACAATTTACCAAAACCAAAAATATGAGAACAACCACCCCAAAATAGCTCAAATGCACAAACTCAACTTAATGCAACCATGCTCCCACAAAATCACACCTATCTACTCAACCAAGAGCCATCAACTTTACCTACTTCATGCAAACCGCGTGCCCTCACCAATATGAAAGAGAATGCCCCCCCAAAGATCACACACAACAAAAATTATCATGAATAGAACGGGGGCAATAACAAATGAACTCACTCACTCTCATGAAAGGCTCACATGTCACACACAACGTACCATAGGCTTGCCCGTAGTGTAGGACTCCACTAATGCAGGCTCACTCCAATCGGGATTAACTAGGACTTTAGAAAGATCGTAATGTAGGCTAAGGTGCGGGTAGGATACATATGGTAATAGTGACTACCTCCCTAAGCACTTTAATACATCACAATTAATTCTCCACAATTCTCAACAAGCCACCCAATCACAACAATCACACATACACCTTCCCAACAAGTAGCATTTTTCTTTTTAAGCACACACTAGCAAGGAATGGATATCTTTCTCTTTTTTTTTCTTTTCCACAATTTTTTCTTTTCAACTTTGCTATTTTTTTCTTTTCTTTTCTTTTTCAATTCACTATTTTTTTCAATTTCATTAACTTCAAACCTTGCCAATGCTTTTCACTACTTCACAAATTTCACAATTATTCCCCTTCATTAGCTCCACTCAAGAACCTCCCAATATCCAACCACAACTCCAAAACAACAACACAATATTAACTAAAGTGCTTAAGGAGTAAAGAGCCAAAAGAGATAATTTAGAACAAATGGGTAGGCTCGGGGTGTGGGTGCTAACAAAAAGGGTCAAAGAAATCACAACAACAAATTTTTCCAAGGTATATATGTAAGGGTAGGCAAATCAAGAGAAGGCCTTGTATCATTTCCCGACTAGAGCAAACCTAGGATTTCGCTTTGCACACACACGGGGCAAGTTCTAGACATTAATATGCAACATGGAGCAAATAAGAACATGCCTCACACACACATTGCACATGATCCACACAAAAAGGTTCCATCAACAACTCTCAACCAGGCTTCTAGAATGCAACTTGTGGAAATTTAAGCACTAATGCACAAAGGTTCACAATAAAGTCAAGCAAGCGGACTCAAGCATCTCAAGGGGGTTGTTCCATTTTTTTTCTCTAGGCATGCATCACAATTAAAACCCAAGGACACCACAAATAGCTCATGCAATCAATTCAAGTCCACCGGTATCAAACAAATCAAAGGCACCTAGCATTCTACCTAGTTCCTCCGTCTAGGGTCATCTAAAACTAACTATCCTAATCCTAAAAATAAAAAACTACCCAGTTCAAAGGTCTCCCCGTGGAAAAGAACCGTGGCCATAAGAAAAACCATGGGGCGGATGATATGTACCACTAATAAAACTAAAAGGAAAATCTTTTTGGAATTTTTCATTGGTTTTCTAATTTTTTTCAATTTTTCATATATTAAAGCAAGAAATAAATCAAAACAAAGTCAAGTGACAAAAGAAAAAGTCCTAAGGTACATGCATCCTAAACCTCAAAAATAGATAAAGGGCAGTACCCCACCCCACACTTAAACTAACCAATGTCCCAGTGCGACAAAGAAGTAAGTGCAAAAGTAAAAGTACAAGAAAACTGCCCTGAAATCCGGGTGGTGCGCAGGAGTGTGGACCTAGGCCTCCTCCCCATCAGAGCCACCGCCCTCAGCATCCGATGCCTCAACCTCACTGTCCGGATCATTAGCAACAACATCTGAATCCGTGTTCTCATCCTCCTCCGGAGGCACCACTACTGCTGGAGTCATGCCTAGCAAACACTTCGAAGTCTCCAGCAGAGGGACAGTGCGGTCAATAGCTCCAAAATCCACGCCCGACCGCCGGGCCATCTGCTCAATCATCAAGTACTGACGCGCGGACAAGTTGGCGTCTGCCTCCCGCCACTCGTCAGCCGTCAGCTTCACCGGTGCCGTGGTGATCACACCCTTGACCGAGGAGATATCAAAAGGCTTCCCTATGTCAGGGACAATGCGATCCCCAATCTCATCTACGGGGACACCAGCCTTCTCCAAGTATCGGGTCAAGAGGTTGCCAAAATACAGGCGACTATAAGAATCTAACTTCCTTTGCTCCTTCATCACCCTCAATATGTAGTAGCCTATATTCACCGGCCTCCCAGTCATAAAGAAGTAAACCATGCACGCCCGAGTCTTGGTGACCTCGGAATAATGAGACGATGGTAGTATGCGTGCATTGATAAACCTCATCCATACACGAGCCGGCTTGAGAAACTGTGAGAAATGCATAAACTTGTGTCTCCCGGCCGCACTTTGCCCCCACCTATGAGTGGAGCCCTCGCCACATAGGGTATCCCGCAGAGCCGTGTAATCAGGCTTTTTGATGTACTCCCTCAGATCATCATAGTCGGGGTCCGCAACCCCCAAAAAGGCATTCAATGCCGTAGGATCCAACTTCATCTTCACTCCCCGCACTGTCACCATATCATCCTCTTGACATGCTTCCTCCGGCTCCCAATTGGCATACAATTCCTGCACCATATCCAAGTTGGCGTGCCCCGGACTCTCAAACACCGAGTCCCACTTTAGGGCAATGATCGCCTCGGCCACACTTCTAAATTTTTGCATCACCCGTCTTTTATCAATGGCTTGCTCGGGTATGTACCCCGCAAGCTGCACACTCTTATACCATGTTTGACATCCACCCTTCTTTACAAAAGGGATGCCATAACGGGTCTTACCTCCGGGACGTGGTATCGGCACCGCGTCCTTAGGCATCTTTGCTTTAGCCTTTGCCTTTGCCTTGGGCTTGGCCGGTGCCTTGCCCTTTTGTGTTGATGAAGAAGGCCCGGCTTGGAGTGCTCTTTTCGGGGCCGAAGCGGATGAAGAACCAGCTTTGTGGGGAGTGGTCACCATGGTACCTGCACAACAATAGAGCAATGTGAGATGAAGAGCTAATCACCAAAAAATACAAATCAAGCTCAAATGGTAGGGTACCACCCCACACTTATCACACACTTTAATGTGTCAACACTTGACTCAATGGCACGAGCAACCCCACACTTGAACACAACTAGCTTTGGACAAAGTATGCCACATTTTTGATTTTTCAAGATTAAGCTAGTGTGGGTGCATCATGAGCAATTCTTATGTGTGTGCAACACCTAGTGTCCATATTTAGCCTAAGGAATGCATTGCTACTCAAGAATTCACAATGTTATTGAATTTGTAATCATTGAGGCTTTTTCACAAACACCTAGTGTGCACAACTTGGAACTAACAATTTCAATGAGTTTTGGATTGTGCCAACCCTCCCAAATGGTTGGGAGATCTCTTTTTACAATTCACAAGTCATCTATCTATCACCATTAGCAATTTAAGCATCACAAGAATGAATTCTATGAGTAAACTTGTAACTAGCTAAGAAATCACCCATGAACAATAATAAGTGCAACTTACATGTTAATGAAGAGAAGAGAAGAAGAATTTACTTACTTGAATGGGTTAGAATGGATTGCACAAGATTTGGGATGAGTCCAAGTGTTGGAAGTGAATTAGGATGTGCTTAGAGAGTGATTGTAGTGAAAATAATGAAGAAACTTAGTGTAGAATTCGGGATATAGGGGTTGGGGTTCAAGTAATCGCAAGTCAAAACCCGTTGACCCGAATTTTTTAAAAAAATTTAGCCTGCCGCGTTAGGCTCCGCGGCGCAGGCCTGTCGCGTGCAATTTTTTGAAGGTTCTGCCAAGCTTAGCGCGGTGGGAGGCGCGGGGCGCTCCCAACCGCGCCAGGCTTCTTTTGCTCAGCTTTTATTTTGCGCTTTGGGAGGCGCGGGGCACTCCCGAATGCACCCGAGCACGTTTTTTCGCACCGATTTTCGATTCTAAGTACAAACCCAAGCGTGGGACATGTCTCGAGACGTCCCATACCCCTCAATGCATTAATGTCACCATGTTTAGCTCACCCGATTCCTGCAAAAATGACACACAAAAACAACTAACTACGTGACACTATAAAACAAAAAAAAACTAAACTATTACATGTACAAGCTCGGGTTGCCTCCCGAGAAGCGCCTTATTTTTCGTCGTGGCACGACGGGTATAAATCAAGGGTCCCTCAAAGTAATGGAAGTGCGGTGATTCACCGCACCACCCCAATAACGTTTCACCCGTTGACCATTAACCAAAAATGTGTTCTCAGAATCTGGGGCTCTCAATTCAACCGCTCCATGTGCGGTCACACGAACAACTTCAAAAGGCCCTGACCATCTCGACTTCAACTTGCCCGGAAATAATTTCAACCTCGAGTTGAACAACAATACAAGCTGCCCGGGCTCAAAAGAACGACGCTCAATGTGCTTATCATGCCATTTCTTTGTCCGTTCCTTATATAATTTCGCATTTTCATACGCATGGAAACGGAACTCTTCAAGTTCATGCAATTGGAGCATCCTCTTCTCACCCGCCAAAGCCATATCAAGGTTGAGCTTTTGAATTGCCCAATACGCCTTATGCTCTAATTCAACCGGCACAGGCCTTACCATAAACAAGCCTATATGGAGAGGTTCCAATAGGTGTTTTGAATGCAGTTCGATAGGCCCAGAGAGCATCATCTAACTTCATAGCCCAATCCTTCCTCGAGGCATTCACAATCTTCTCAAGGATTTGCTTGATCTCTCTGTTAGACACTTCCACTTGGCCACTAGTTTGGGGATGATAAGCAGTAGCCACCTTGTGGCGAACCCCATACTTAGCCAATAACTTATTGAACAACCGGTTACAAAAATGCGTACCTTCATCACTGATTATAGCCCGCGGTGTCCCAGAACGAGTGAAAATATTTTTCTTCACGAACTTCACCACCACACTCGCATCATTTGTTGGAAGTGCAATAGCCTCCACCCATTTTGACACATAATCAACTGCTACGAGGATGTATTTATTGCCCATAGAAGGTTGGAATGGACCCATAAAATCAATACCCCAACAATCAAACAGCTCAATCTCCAATATATTGTTCAAAGGCATCACGTGACGCCTAGTAATAGTACCCATTTTTTGGCAACGATCACATTGCTTCACTAATGCATGAGCATCTTTAAATAAAGTAGGCCAAAAGAAACCAGATTGAAGCACCTTTGCAGCTGTTCGATCTCCACCAAGGTGGCCACCATAAGGAGAGGAATGGCAGCTCTGTAGAATCGGCTCTACTTCTTCCCTTGGAATGCATCTCCTAGCTAGTTGATCCACTCCTATCTTGTACAAATAGGGCTCATCCCACACATAAAATCTGCTCTCATGAAGGAGTTTACGCTTTTGCTCAGCAGTAGCCCCAGGGGGATACACATCACTCACAAGAAAATTCACCATGTCAGCATACCATGGCGCTTCAGCTTCATCTAAAGCAAAAAGTTGCTCCTCAGGAAATACCTCTTTAATCTCAGGCCCCTCATCTACATGATCTCTAATCTCCAGCCTTGACAAATGATCAGCTACTTGATTCTCAGTCCCCTTGCGATCTCGAATTTCAACATCAAACTCTTGCAATAAGAGAACCCATCTAATGAGTCTAGGCTTGGAGTCCTTCTTTTCAAACAAATACCGGATTGCGGCATGATCAGTGTAGATAACAACACGAGTGCCAACCAAATAAGATTTGAATTTATCAAAAGCATAAACCACGGCTAGCAACTCCTTCTCAGTGGTGGTATAATTAGACTGGGCTGCATCAAGCGTCTTGCTTGCATAATAAATGGAGTGAAAAATTCTCCCAATTCTTTGGCCTAGAACAGCCCCAATAGCATTATCACTCGCATCACACATCAATTCAAATGGCAAAGACCAGTCAGGAGCAATGATGATTGGTGCGGTCACCAACCTTTTCTTCAACTCTTCAAACGCCTTGAGACAAGCATCATCAAACACATATTTCACATCCTTCTCTAACAATTTGCACAAGGGAGTGGAAATTTTGGAGAAGTCCTTTATGAAACGTCTATAGAACCCTGCATGTCCCAAGAAACTACGCACCCCCTTAACAGAGATAGGTGGTGGTAATTTCTCAATAGCCTCAATCTTCGCTTTGTCAACCTCAATCCCTTGCTTTGACACCTTGTGCCCAAGTACTATGCCTTCTTGAACCATAAAGTGACATTTTTCCCAATTCAGCACCAGATTTGTTTCTTCACAACGGCTCAGCACAGCATCAAGATTTTTCAAACATTCATCAAAAGAGTCACCCACCACTGAGAAATCATCCATAAATACCTCCACAAATTTTTCCACCATATCAGTGAAAATAGCCATCATGCACCGCTGAAAAGTCCCCGGGGCATTACACAACCCAAATGGCATCCTCCTAAATGCATAGGTGCCACATGGACAAGTGAAAGTAGTCTTCTCTTGGTCTTCAGGGGTTATCACAATTTGATTGTAGCCCGAATACCCATCCAAGAAACAGTAATACTCATGGCCTGCAAGTCTATCCAGCATCTGATCAATAAAAGGGAGTGGGAAGTGATCTTTCCTGGTGGCCTTGTTCAGCTTCCTATAATCAATGCAAATTCGCCACCCTGTAACTGTTCTTGTAGGAATCAACTCATTATGCTCATTCTTCACCACTGTCATGCCCCCCTTCTTAGGAACACATTTCACTGGACTCACCCACTTGCTGTCAGAGATAGGAAAAATAATACCAGCATCCAGCCACTTGATAACTTCTTTCTTCACCACCTCCTTCATAATTGGATTTAGCCTCCTCTGCTGCTCTATGGATGGCTTATGATCTTCCTCCAAGATAATTTTATGCATGCAGAAAGAAGGACTAATCCCTCTAATATCAGCAATAGTCAAGCCAATAGCTCTCTTGCGCTCTCGCAATACTCGCAACACCTTCTCAACCTGCACATCAGACAACAAAGAAGAAAGAATCACGGGCAAAGTATTACCTTCACCCAAATAAGCATAACGTAAATGTGCGGGTAAAGGTTTGAGCTCAAGAGTAGGAGCTCTCTCAATAGACGGTTTAGCAGGAGTTAAGGTCAACGGTCTATCAAGCTCCTCAAATTTCTTCCACCCTGGGATGAATCTATTCTGCATATTAAGAACCTCAAAATATTCTTCAGTATCGTCATCCTTCAGGATATCATCATCATCACATAAGAGTGCCCTTTCTAAAGAATCAACATTAGAAACCAAGAATGACCTCTCATCAGCAGTCAATTCATCATCTATTACTTTTACCATGGATAACTCTTCATAATGAGAAGGAAGCTGGGTAGCTCTGAACACATTAAACACAGCTTCTTCCCCATTTACCTTCATGATCATCTTACCAGCTCTGACTCTAATAACAGCATCAGCAGTAGCCAAAAATCCTCTTCCCAAGATGAGAGGAACCTCAGGATCAGCTTCATAATCAAGAATAATAAAATCCACATGTAATATAAACTGACCCACTTGTACCAGCACATCCTCAATAATCCCCTCGGGGCATGTCAATGATCTATCAACCAGCTACAAAGTCACAGTAGTGGGTCGTGGCTCACCCAGGCCTAGCTTCCTGAAAACTGAAGAAGGCATCAAATTCACACTAGCACCCAAATCACATAAAGCACAACCAACCTCATGTTCCCCAATTTTCAAGGGACTGGTAAAGCTGCCAGGATCCTTCAATTTCTGAGGAAGCTTGCTTCTAACTCTGGAACTACACTCCTCAGTGAGTGCAACTGTCTCAAACTCAGAGTCTTCTCTTGTTAGCAACAATGTCCTTGATGTATTTCGCATATTTGGGAACATCCCGCAAAAGCTCAACCAAAGGAATATTTACCTGAATTTGACTCAATATCTCCAAGAATTTCTTACATGCTGCATCAACTTTCTGCTTCTGAAGTCTCTGAGGGAAAGGTGGTGGTGGTCTCGCAATAGCAGACTCGGGCTGCTTTGCTATCACTTTTTCTGCTTCTTTCTCAACTTCCCTATCAGCATTTGGCTCTAACTCACCAACAGGCTTCTTTGGCTTTGGGGGAACTTCTTCCAGAGCTCTTCCATTCCTCAAAGTAACTGCTTGCACAAATTCTCTAGGATTCTTCTCTGTATCACTCGGTAAAGCACCCCGAGGTCTATTGTTTTGTGCTTCAGCTAGCTGCCCCAATTGTCTCTCAAGATCTTTCTGCGCATTGCTCAAATCTTTAATTATTGGTGCTTGAGATGCTGAATCATCCATGAGCTTTTGCTGCCCTGCAAGAATTTTCTTAAGCATATCCTCAACTGAACTAGACTGCTGTGGCTGACTCTGCGACGGTGACCCCTGCTGTGGTGCATTTTGGGATCTCTCATTACCTTGAGGCTGCTCACGATTATCCCTCCAAGAAATATTTAGGTGATTACGCCAACCCGTGTTCTAGCTGTTACCATATTGATTGCGATTCTGACCCTGTGATCTGTTCTGATTACCCACATAGTATACTGACTCTGGATTAGATGGACAGACGTCAGTAGCATGATCCTCTCCACAAACCTCACAAAATACTTGAAGTTGTTGCACTGGAGCTGTTGGTTGTTGAGCCTGCGGCAGAGTTAGCTTGCTGATTTGGTTGGAAATAGCATCCATTTTCGCCCTCAGCTCTGAAACTCCATCCAATTGAAGTATTCCAGCAGATTTCTGCATAGTAGCTCTACCAACACCCTGCCAATCAGGATTGCTCTGCGAAAATTTGTCAAGTAAATCATAAATTTGATCAAAATTAAAAGCCAGTACTTGACCTCCAGCAGCAGCATCTACCACAATCTTCGTGTGTGCATTCAACCCCTCAACAAAAGTGTGTGCAATAACCTCATTGGATTGGTTGTGGTGTGGACAATCCCTCAATAGAGCCTTAAATCTCTCCCAGGCTGAGTACAAAGATTCTCCGTCTAACTGTCTGAATGACATGATTTCACTCCTCAGCCGGGCTGTCTTGGCAGAAGGACAAAATTTAGCCAAGAATTTCTTAGCCAAGTCCTCCCAAGTAGTGATAGACCCAGGCTTTTCAGCCTTTAACCACTTCCTTGTTGTCCCAATCAGTGAAAATGGGAACAGAGTCAAACGAACATAATCAGTAGGCATACCCGAAGGTGTATAAGTATCACTGATCTCCAGAAAGTTCTGAATGTGTTGCTGCGGATCCTCATGAAGTAACCAGCATATTGCCCCGTCACATGCAGCAACTGAATCATGCCGGGCTTGATCTCAAAGTGCCCGGTAATAGCGGGCTTAACAATACTTGACGCTACTCCCCCCAAGCTGGGAAGAGCAACATCTCGCACTGCTATTGCTTGTTCTTCGGCCATTTCAACAAGTAGAGAGGCAAGTACGATTGCTAGTGCTTCTCGAAACAGCACAAGAAACTCAACAAAAAAAATTAAACCTGAATAGGAATTAAGTAATCGTTCAAAAAGAAATTAGTCAGTAATAGTCCCCGGAAACGGCGCCAAAAACTTGTTGCTCCCAAACGCACACGCAAGTATACGTGGTAGCCAAGTAATAAAGTGATAAAATCGAGTATCGTTCCCACGAGGACTGTGCAGACTAATACTTAGTAAACAATTTCTAACAACTATCCAGGGGTCTTGTTCTTTGATGGTGAGAGTTTTTGTAACTAAAAAGCAGTAATTAGAGGTCTAGATGTGTAGTCAAGCAATGGTGCAATACTTTGGGTGTTAACAATATTAAGAGGACGGTCCAGGGTCAGAGTTACGAACAATCCAGTTGATGTATTCAATTGATTCCACTTCTTAAATCCTGGGTTACTAACTGACAGAGTAAATGTAATTATGAAAACCTTTCAGTTCTTCACAATCTATGCAAGCTACTTCAATCCCTATATGTCTATGGGTTAAATCACATGCACGCATTAACAAACTCTGTAATGAGTTAAACTAGGCAAGCAAGTATATGTCTATCCTACTCGCAAATTGGTTCCCCGATGCCCGGGTTCACAAACTAGTTCTATTCTTTCTTATTACGTAATTAGATTCTCTCTTTCGAGTTCAACCCAAAAACCATAGATAATGCATAATTATCGAGCTCTAACAATTAAGCAAGTGAAATCAAGAAAGAATAAGTAACTCGTTATGGGATTCAATTAATGGGAATCAATCTTCAACAATCAACCTTCATGTAATACTCTAACCCTTTGAACGTAATGTTTAGCCACACATATTCATAATCACAAGACAAAGAATTGATGTAATAATGAAGTAATTGATGTAATAGATGAAAGATTAGGAATAACCCTTGTTCAATGAAGTGTGTAGCTCTCAATATTGCTCCAAAGTCAAGAACTCCTTACAAAAACTAAGTAAAGAACTATTTATAATATTTTCAAACCCTTAGTAATAAGTTAGACCCAATGCTAGAAGGAATAGGGAGTAAAAACGCGCACAAGGGGCGCTATAACGGGCGCTCCGCGCCTCGGAAAGCGCCCAAACAAGTAGACCCCATCACATTCTCCACGCTTTGGCCACGCGACGCATGGGAAACTGCGCCTAGCCACTGCGCGCGGTAGAGGGCGCAGCGCGTGGCCCATAGCGCCAGGCAAAACTGCTCTTTCCTTGCTCCGAAACTCGCCTCGTGTCGTGCCTTTGTGTGCTCAATCCAATCTTCAATCAACATCCACTCAATTCTTCCTCCATCAAGCTCCTAAAAGCTCCAAATGTACTGCGTAACAACCTACACACGCACGACATAAAATCAGTGTAAAACCACAGTCACAAGCTATAAAACGAGCGAATAACAAATATCAAACATGCGGTAATATTAAGGAAACCTTGGCATAAAATGCCAAACATCACATTTACTTACAGTTTTAATTCCGCACATAACATAGTAAAGGAACACATTTTAAGGAACTGGTCCTTAAAACAGTAAAGTGGTGTATCTTGGGAATTATCAAAAGGTTGTTACCACAGCTATCTAATGACTTTTAAAATATGGGCGTAACTTACGAGCAGCAGTTACTAGTGCTAAAGCCAATTTCTCCAAGGGTTGATAGCGTGTTTCTGCACCAATTAGAGCTTTGCTAATATAATAGATAGGAAGTTGTTTACCTTTTTCTTCTCGAACTAGAACGGTGCTTACCGATGACTCTGAAACTGCCAGATAAATCAGCAACTGCTCCCTGTGTTGAGGTGTAGAGAGCAATGGTGGATTGGACAGATACTTTTTCAGATCCTTCAGTGCTTGTTGACATTCGGGAGTCCACTTGAATTCCTTATTCTACTTTAAAACGTCGAAGAAACTCTTGCACCGGTATGATTATCGGGATATGAATCTTCTCAGGGCTGCCATTCTTCCGGTCAATTTCATGACGTCTTTCTGGTTGTGGAGTACATCTTAAATCGACTCGATGGCTTTGATCTGAGTGGGATTGACTTCAATTCCATGTTGAGACACGATGAAGCCCAGGAATTCCAACTCTTCGGGACAATTGAACCATCTGGTCGTGCTAAGTGATAGGATCCCTTACCGACTGAAGCGATTACCTTGTAGGGGCCTTCCCAGTTAGGGCCTAGCTTCCCTGAATTTGCTTCCTGTGTGTTCTGGGACACTTTCCTTAGCACAAAGTCTCCAACCTGGAAACTTCGTACGCACAGTCCCCGATTGTAAAATTGTTCAATTCGTTCTTTTTGGGCGACTACTCGTACGAGGGCTAACTCCCTTCGTTCTTCAAGGAAGTCCAGCTCTTCGGAAAGGTTGACCGAGTTGGAATCTTCAGTGGCATGTGCATACCATAAGCTGGGCTCTCCAATTTCGACTAGGATTAAAGCGTCTGCACTGTACACCAATGAGTAAGGTGTCTCTCCAGTACTCATTTTTATCGTCGTGCGATAAGCCCATAGTACGCCAGGCAGCTCCTCTACCCAACATCCCTTGGCCTGCTCGAGGCGCTTTTTGAGGGATTCAACGATTATTTTGTTGGTAGATTCTGCTTGTCCGTTGGAAACGGGATGATATGGAGAGGAAGTGATCCTCTTGATGTGCAGGTCGTCGAGGAACCTAGTCACCTTCTGGCCGATGAAGAAGTGGAGGTGATAGAAACTGATGGTGTTGGTGATGAAGATGATGAGATGGCAGATGCTGAGGAGGTTGTGCCTCAGTCGAAGAAAAGTTGCACAGAGACGTGTGACAAGAAGTTCTGTGAAAGCTGCAGAAAAGTCTGTTAAGAGGACCAGGTCCTCCAAAAGGACTTTGGTGGATGAAAGTTTTGCTGATAGTGACAGTGATGAGTCCTTTTGCTGGTGAGTACAGTGAGAGCGAGGCTGAGGGATAAGAAGTTGTACATAATGTTCATGATGATATGCTAACTAGGAAAGTCTTGAAAGGGAGAGTGCTCTCAGATGTAGGAGAAGAAGGCATGCTATGGTTGCTGCAAAAATTGCATGCTCAGGGCTGGAGGGACATGGTCCTTCAGATTTCTAGAAGGTGTGCAAAGGGGATGGTGCAGGAGTTCTACAAGAATTGCTCCATCAAGGATGACAGGATTACCACCTCTGATCTTGATAATGTGATCACTTTTGACACCAGGGAACTTGGTGAGCTGTTGGGGATTCCATTTGTTGGGTATGACAGCTATGTCAAGAAAGTATGGCCTGACTTGACAAACTTGCCTAATAGATTAGAAATTACAAGGAAGTTTGCAGAGAATGAAGGAGAAGAAAAACCCAGAGCTGTGCAGAAAAGTGAGATGCACCCACAGCACCAAGTGTTATTTGAGTTTGTGAACAAGATTGTGATGCCAAGGCAAGAAAAAAGAGGAATTGCGAGTTTCATGGACCTGGTCCTTATGGAACTGCTGGACACTGAAAAGCAGATCAACTGGCCCAGGTCTATGATCCATCTGATCAAAAGGGTGATAGCTGGGAAGAGGAAGCACTCTTTGCCTTTTGGTTTCATCTTGACTGATGTGTTTGCAAAGATTCCTTTGCAAGGGGTAGTAAAGGCTACGAAAAAGGAGAAGTTTGGTTGTGCTACATTGATTAGCTGTGACTTGCCTGTTCAAGCTGATCCTCCACAGGCTGGTGTTGGGAGGCAGCCTTTGAACAAAATGGTGAGGGCACTGAGGCAACAAGTTGCTATCCAGGCTGCTGAAATAGCAAGGTTGGAAGAGGAGAAAAACTACTGGAAGGCAGAGGCAACAAAGGCAAAGGAGACCAATGAGGGAATGCTCAAGCAGATGTTTGAGTTGCTTAACAATTCTCAGGGACCTGGTCCTTCCACATCCTGATCACCTTAGCCTTAAGCCATCTTTTGTCCAGTGGGATTTATTCTAGTTCTAGTGCCTTAGTCTTTTCCTTTTCTAGTTTCTGAATAATTCTGTAGTACTTGCTTGTATCCCCTGGTTTAACCTTTTGTTAATGATGACTTGTCTTGGATGGCTAATATCATTGTTTTGCAGTTGCTTTACGCTGAATTATATTTTTGCATTTTTGAGTTGCCTCAATGGCCATGTGCTGATTATTCTAACACTTGAATTATATTTTTTATGCAACCTTTTCAATGATGCCAAAAGGGGAAAGAGTAAGTCAAGATTTTGTGTGAACTTATACCTAATTGAAAATCTGGTCCTTAATGATAAATAAGTCTCTACTGACTGTTTTTGAGCTTTAAGTTGTACTTTAGGACATTAAGGATATGCAGCTATGCTTATGAATTTGTCATCATCAAAAAAGGGGAAAATGTTAGCTTGGATAAGCTTGGAGTTTTGACTGATGATTAAGGAACAGATTCAAAGGACCTGTTCCTTTGAATCACTGTAGCTAAATAGATAATTCATGCAAAATCATTTAAGCTGAGATATTGTTAATTATCCTTAAACTAATATTTATCTTGATAATTATGCAGGTCTAAACGTGATATAAAAAGATTGCATAAATAATGGATAAGGGCTACAAGATTCGGATGCTTAAAGTGAAGAGTTCAATTAGGACTCAAACTCTTGGAAGCTTTGGAGTTCTAATTGCTCAAGACTTCTTGGTTGCTGAAGCTATAAAACGTGGAGCATATCAGCCATTGAAGTGTACACAAATACTGAGAGAAATCGAGCAGAGCATAAAAGAGTCATTATCTTATTTGTGTAATCAGTAAGGTACAGGGAACTAAGTTAGAACCTGTTCCTTAGATTGAGTCTTGTAAAAGTTCAGTCTTAGTTCAACTGTAGTAGGCATAATTGGGTTGTATCTTTTCAGTTCAAGTCGTGTACTTGACACAGCTTCACTGATCGTGAAAAGAGATCACTAAAGGATTAGAGTTAGTCCTAGGTTAGTAAGAAGGTAGTCTTGTAACCAAGTGAGTCCTTTTACATAGTGAAGTTGAAATCCTACTTGGAAGAGTAGGTCGTGGTTTTTTGATCCCGAGTTCAAGGGGTTTTTCCACGCTAATATTGGGTGTTCATTTACTTACAGTTTGAATTCCGCACATAACATAGTAAAGGAACACATTTTAAGGAACTGGTCGTTAAAACAGTAAAGTGGTGTATCTTGGGAATTATCAAAAGGTTGTTACCACAGCTATCAAATGACTTTTAAAATATTGGCGTAACTTACGAGCAGCAGTTACTAGTGCTAAAGCCAATTTCTCCAAGGGTTGATAGTGTCACGACCCAACTTAGGGCCGCGACGGATGACCAACACTAAGTGTCGATCATCACTAATCCTGCTGATAATCTGCTAACCATGAATATAACTGATAAACAGAATAAGCATAAACTTAGCTGATAAGAACTATGCAATGCAAAATGCTGACAAGGCTAACACAAGCTAACATACATAACATACTAACAGAACCACACAGGGACATATCTACAGGCCTCTAAGAGTGCTGAACTGAATATACAAAGGACGGGACAAGGCCCCGCCATACCCAAACTGGCTGACTGTACACATTCCAAAAGATAAGTAACTCCGGGAGTAAGCGGAGTGACTCCAATAGCTGATAGATGGCCTAGTAACGTGGTCCAAGCATTGATCTATCTGCACCTGCGCGGCATGAAACGCAGCGCCCCAGAAAAGGGCGTGAGTACGATATGTACTAAGTATGTAAGGCATGAGCATATAATATATCATAGCTGAATGAAACCGTAAGGCTGGAATATAAATATGTAAATATGAGCTAGAACATAGCAATATAGCTAGGAATCTGAAGACTTACTAACCATGATCTGAATATAAACTGAAGTCTAGCTGAATCTGGAACTGAAGACTGAGCTGAGCTATACTGATAAATAACTGTAATACGCCTGATAACTGGTTACTAGAAACTGGAATTGATAGTTGTCGATTGATACTAATGCTAAGAACTGGTGGCTGATAACTGAGAACTGATAACTGTACTGAGCTAAAACTGGATTGTTATCTGAACTGGTACCTGCCTGGTGTTATGGGCTATATCCCCCCAAATCAGGTAACTGAACATCTGAACTAGCCTCACATATAATCATGTCGTGCATACTGTGGCTATATATGTGTATATAACAAACCTGGTGGGTGTTATGGGCTATATCCCCCCCAGCCAGTAATATCTAGTCTCTCTGGTCAGAGTGTGTGAATGACACCCGGTCAGACTAGGTGTTTCAACTCCTGCCTGAACCAGAGGGGCTGTATCCCCCAGACGGGTAGTATCACACGCGACCGGACTGTGTGTCCAATGTCCAGCCTGTATGGGGGACTCTAAATCACACATAACATGATCACAATATAAGCATAAGCATGTATGAGGCATAACACATGTGGCAACAATATATATGGACTCGACGGAATGATAAGAAAACTCTAGATTGAATTATAGACACAACCTGAAACTTAGAATTTGTCTAACTCTTTCACTTTTATAAAAATTTCGGCAGAGTTTCCTCTGAAACTGGATGATCCGCAAAACAGAACCAACACTATACTATACACGGGAATGGATACCCAGATAAACTGATAACATAAACATGTTAAACGGATAACAAGATGAGACAACTGGATGAAATAACAAATCCGCAGATAGAATGTCTGGGCAGCATCACTGTCCTGCCTTTCGACCTAATTTTCAGAGTGTAGATCAAAGATATAGACTTCATAGTCTTCATGAAAGTTTTAGATATATGTCTTAGGGTTCTGGGAATTCTTAAATCATCTAAATATCAATTTTGTACAAGGAGTTATGATCAATATACTAACAACTGTCCAAAGATCAAAATAATTTTCCAGATTCTGAAACGTTTTGTCTTGCTGATTTGGACGTCTTTCACCTTGGATTTTAGTACCAAATTAAGTATATACAAGGTTTCCTTGGTGCCATACAAGTTTCTCAGAAGAAATACTAAGTTTAGAACTAAGAATAGTTTCAAAAGCTAAAAGATACATGTCTTGCCAAAAGAAAGGTTTAGCCTTACATACCTTTGATGTTTCTTGCTTCTAAACCTTGTTTCCTTTGAATTCCACACCTTCTAAAGCTTAAACAAGCTATAAAATAGAATTTAGGTACTTTACTTAGCCATGAAGTAATTCTAAAACTCAAGCTATAGACAAAATTGAAGGTAGCATAACGTTACCTTAATCGCGTAGAGCATTTTGACGCAATTTGTCTTCAATTTCGAGTTAAGATTGATGTCCATCCCTCAAAACCATAAAAGGGGCTTAACCCTTACTTAGAGCACTGTTTCTCTCATTAGATTTCTGGAAATGACGAGATGTGAAACGAATTTTTCTTTTATAACTGAAACATTTCAGTTTTGGTCCTCTTTTGCGCTTACGTCCCTTTTTCTGGCCTGACTTCTGATACTCATATCTTCTTATCCAGATATTGTATGAACAAACCGTCAAAAGTGTTGGAAACTACACTCCAAGACCTTCAATTTTATATATGATATATCCCCAAAAGACCTCATATAACACATGAAATTAACTGCTGAAAAAGCTCCGTTACAAGGCAATTCCTTAGTCGGTTTTTCCGCAACTTAAATCCGATTTTCCCAAACTTTATATTCAACATATAAACATCATATATGATCATATTATGACTTTAAACTCACTTAAATCATTCTTAACATGTCTTTAGAATGATATACATCACTTTAGACATACGGGGTGTAACAGATAGCGTGTTTCTGCGTCAATTAGAGCTTTGCTAATGTAATAGATAGGAAGTTGTTTACCTTTTTCTTCCCGAACTAGAACGGTGCTTACCGATGACTCTGAAACTGCCAGATAAATCAGCAACTGCTCCCCTGTGTTGAGGTGTAGAGAGCAGTGGTGGATTGGACAGATACTTTTTCAGATCCTTCAGTGCTTGTTGACATTCGGGTGTCCACTCGAATTCCTTATTCTACTTTAAAACGTCGAAGAAACTCTTGCACCGGTCTGATTATCGGGATATGAATCTTCGCAGGGCTTCCATTCTTCCGGTCAATTTCATGGCGTCTTTCTGGTTGTGGAGTACATCTGAAATCGACTCGATGGCTTTGATCTGAGCGGGATTGACTTTAATTCGACGTTGAGACACGATGAAGCCTAGGAATTTTCCCGATCCGACTCCGAATGCACATTTCTCAGGGTTCAGCTTCATGTTGTACTGATCGAGAATTCGGAAATCTTCCTCTAGATGCGCTAGATGGTCCTCTGCTCATTTGGATTTGACCAGCATGTCATCGATGTACACTTCCATAGTCTTACCGATATGGTCGTGAAACTTTTGATTGACTAGGCGCTGATACGTTGCACCTGCATTTTTCAATCCAAATGGCATAACTTTATAACAATACGTACCTCTGCAGGTTATGAACGCTGTCTTTTCTTTGTCATCGGGGTCCATCAATATCTGGTTGTACTCGGAGTACGCGTCAAAAAAAAGTGAGCACTTCGTGCCCGGCTGTTGCGTCAATCAGTTGGTCGAGGATATGAATCCTTCGGACAGCCTTTGTTCAGATCTGTGAAGTCAATGCAGACTCGCCATTTGCCATTTTTCTTGGGCACAACGACCACGTTGGCCAGCCAGTCTGGGTATTTGACTTCGCGTACAGATCCGATCCTCAACAGCCAGTCGACCTCATCGTTGATGACCTGATTCCGAAAAGCTCCTTGCTGGCGCTTTTCTATTTTACCGGTCGGTGGTATGGGTCAACGTTCAACCTGTGAGTGATAATATCTGGAGAAATACCTGTCATATCTGCATGAGACCAAGCGAACGTTGTATGGCGCTCCTTGAGGAACTGGAGGATATCTTCTTGTAAGCGTTCGCTCAATTTGGTCCCTAGGTAGACTTTCCGTTCTGGTTTGTCTGCGAACAATTCTTCGGGTTCCAAGGCTTCCACGGTCGGCATGTGACCTTCTCGCTTATCCAGATTTGTGATGAATTTCGGGACCTCGTACTTTGTTTCTTCGTGTGGCATATCTGGTCCCAGTCGCTATAGTTGCTATTTGATTTCTTCAGGCAGCTTGAGAGCCAATGAATAGAAATCTCGAGCAGAGCGTTGCTCTCCTCTAACCTCACGTACTCCCCATTCGGATGGGAACTTCAATACCTGATGATAAGTGGAAGGAACAGCTTGCATATCATGGATCCAAGGTCTCCCCATGATGATATTGTAAGCCAGATCTGCATCAACAACATGAAATGTCGTCTCCTTCGTTACCCCTTCGGCGAGAGTTGTAAGAGTAGTCTCGCCGAGGGTCTTCTCACTTGAGTTGTTGAAACCGGAGAGAACTCGAGATATCGGTACGATCTTATCTGACAGCTGCATCTCCCTTACAACTCGTGATTGGATAATGTTTGCAGAGCTGCCCGCATCGATGAGCACCCTCTTGATGTCGAATTCCGCCACACCTAACGTTATTACTAACGCATCAGCGTGTGGGAATTGCGAGCCATCTGCGTCGGAGTCTTCAAATATTATTATCCCTTCTTGTCGTAGGCGTTTGGTGTTTGTGATGGAAACCTTTGCATATTTCTTCGCTGTGAAGGTGACGAAATCCACTTCGATCCTACCTGAGATAACATTAACTGTCCTCCTTGGAGAAGATGCTTGTGAAGGGCCAGGTTTGTTCTGCTGCGCCTTTGCGTGAGTTTGCTTTCCCTTCTCGGTCAGGAACTCCTTCAAGAATCCCTCTTTCAATAAATGAGCGATTTCATACCTTAGGGCCTTTAGCCATTTGACCTTTTCTCCCATATCTTTGAGCGTTGCCACTACTTCAGACATTTCCACGTTGAAGCTCGGCAAACCTGGGGCTCCACGGAGATTTGATTCTGAATCATCTCTTCAGGACAGCCCTCTGCTATTGCGGTTGCATCCTTTGGAGTTGCTGCGTGACTGGTCATGGTACGGTTCGTAACGTATGTCTGATCTCTCCGTCTCCACTTTCCGCCGGGACCGCCGTTGCGTGCCTGAGTCCTTCCTCGGGTACCTGTTCAAATTAATTTATCTTACTCAATATGTACCTTTGAGTTGTAACGGTTGTAGACATCCGACTAGTTGGCTGCTGGGAACTCGCAGAGAGATTCATAGAGTCTGCGCGTAGCCTCTGAGCTCCTGATATCTAAACTATTGGTGAATGCGATCGCTGCCCATCTGTCCGGTACTTTGGGTAGCATCATACGTTCTCGCTGGAAGCGATCCACATATTTACGGAGAGACTCATCGGGCCTCTGTTTGATCTCGAAGATATCTTCTACGCGAGTCTCCATTTTCTGAGCGCCTGTGTGTGCCTTCACGAACAGCTCAACCATCTATGCGAAGGACCCAATGGAGTTTGGTGGCAACATTGAGTACCATCGTAGAGCTCCGTCCGCTAGGGTCTCTACGAACTTCCTCAGTTGGACAGATTCAATCTCTTCATCGGTGAGATCGCTAGCTTTTATAAAGTTGCTGAACATCATGAGATGATCATTGGGATCAGATGTCCCACGATATATCGGAATGTTGGGCATCTTGAAAGTTTTGGGTATTGCCTTTGGGGCTGCCTCCTTCTTCCAAGGCCGCTGGGAATACCGTTGGGTAGCATCATACGTCCGGTACTTTGGGTAGCATCATACGTTCTCGCTGGAAGCGATCCACATATTTACGGAGAGACTCATCGGGCCTCTGTTTGATCTCGAAGATATCTTCTACGCGAGTCTCCATTTTCTGAGCGCCTGTGTGTGCCTTCACGAACAGCTCAACCATCTATGCGAAGGACCCAATGGAGTTTGGTGGCAACATTGAGTACCATCGTAGAGCTCCGTCCGCTAGGGTCTCTACGAACTTCCTCAGTTGGACAGATTCAATCTCTTCATCGGTGAGATCGCTAGCTTTTATAAAGTTGCTGAACATCATGAGATGATCATTGGGATCAGATGTCCCACGATATATCGGAATGTTGGGCATCTTGAAAGTTTTGGGTATTGCCTTTGGGGCTGCCTCCTTCTTCCAAGGCCGCTGGGAATACCGTTGGACATCAACTTTCTTTAGCGTGGGTGGAGCACCTGGTATCTGATCGATTCTCTCATGGAGAGATTTCTGGAGTGCTTCCTGGCTCTCCTTGAACTGCTTGGTAAGAGCCTCCACGACGATGTTCATTTCGGCGGATGCCATAGATCCTCCATTATTTCGCTCCCCACCTTGCTTCGAAGTGTGTGAAGAAGGGGTGTCACGACCTGGTGTTGCAGCGTCAGCTCTTGCAACCGGAGGGTTGTGCCCTCGGAGAGAGTTGAGTGCTTCATTTATTCCCCTGTTGACCTCCGCCTGTTCCTGCATGAATGCATAGAGAGTCTCCTAGAGATTCCCTTGGCCAGGGGAGAGACTCATGTGGCGTCTTCTCCTAGGCGGAGTGGCGGTCTGATAGTGCCTACGCCTATTTCGCTGCCTGACCTGTCCTTGGGAAGACTGCTGCTGCCCGTCGGACGAATAGTCGGGAGAATAATTGGGACTTGATGAAGAGGTACGTACCTGACTTCTGCCGATGATAGTTCGTTGTGAACCGCTTTCTGCCATGTTAGTTGTGAAGCAAAAAGATCGACAAAAAGAGATATAATACTGGAGAAGATAAACTATTAACCTATAAAGGCTATTGACCGGCTCCCACTGTGGTCGCCAAATAGTTTAACCTAGATCCGATTTTAGGCCAATTAACAATTAAATTTGTATTTGCGTAGTCACGATCAATAGTTCACATTAAGAGTTTAGATGATGAACAGCGTTAATTACTAAAGTAGCAATATATTCGTAATTTCCAACGATGGTAAGTAATGATATGGAAACAAGATATAAGCCAAAGTAAATAAAGTTAAAGCGTTAGTGAAAATAGACAGAGGTAACCGTGTTGGATCGCTTAACCCCGGTGAGAATTCCTCGTTACTGATTGCACTAGAAGACTAGAGAGCAAAGTATTCAACGAATGTAAGAACAGTGTTTGAGCAAGAGTAAGCGAGAGTATTCTTATTGATGTTGTAGACAGGAAGTAAAGCTGTGTCCCAATGGTTTAGGATAAATGCTATTTATAGGTCTGATAGGCGTCCATTGAGTTTTGTAACCGCTGGGCATGTATCCGTTGGATACGTAACCGCTGGGTCGTAATTACTGCCTTTATGACCATTTATTGAGTGATCGCACATGATCAGGTTAATAATTGCTCGTTCAGATCGTGCTGACCTGGGAAGCGTTACATTGCTGCTCTGGATTTGTTTGTGGTAACCTCTTGGCTAGTTATCTGTCCGTTAGATGTCTGTCCGGTGAAACCTCTGTCCGTGCCACGTGGCAGACACATGTCACTTTTTTAGATGTTGCCAGTTTTTATCCAATGCAAGAGTTATTTGAACGGAAGTACAAACTAAAAGATGCGCAACTTAAAAATTTCTCCATAGACAACTCATTGGTGTATGCATGTAGCAACTTTGTTGTTTTTCCACTTTTCAAGAACAAGTTTAGTATCAAGATCAATAACTGATGTAATTTTATCTTGATTTATTACAATTTATTCTTTCTTATACCAGGAAGACTTGTTTATGCGAGCCTCACAGTTCCAATTATATTTAATGATGAGATTATTTTTGAAACAAATGTCAAGATATCAATTGTATGAGAAGATTTTTATGGAGTATTCCACGTGTAATTGTTGTGTAAGGGGACAAGAACTATCTATTTGGTTAATGTGTTTGTGCCCTCATTCACTTTGTCAATATCTATATTCTGTTTAACAGAAAAAACAAAAACAAAAACTTTCGCAAACGAATTACATGCTATTATTTTTGGTAAAGGAAATAACTTTTACCACTTGTCAGCATAATCAATCGTACTTATACATAAAAAACATGTATATTAGAACTATCCAACTAAGTTGGTCATTTGTATATTTTAATAAAGGATGTAGATCATCCCAGATCTATGAATGAAGATATTTTTAATACTCAAACAGAAAAAATAAAATAAAAATAACGAAAATGTGTTAGATAAAAAAAAAAAAAAACAACGAAAATGTATTGACTTATATAAAAAGTTAAAAGGTGACTTCGCCAAATTTTTTTGTTCAACCAAATTTTGATTAATGACTGTTCTTCTATTCCAAAACGAATTGTGTCCCGTATTCAAGAACTTCTTGCGCCCATTTGTATTTATAGCTAGAGAATAGATAAAATTGAGTACCATTTAAAAGTTTAACTTATCTAAGACTTCGTGTCAAAGAGATACTATGAACTTGAGCTGAAGAATAATTGAAGAACCATATAGACTAAACAATCACTTGCATGTTTTACTGATCCATGTTAGAGTATTGTTTAACCTAGATCCGATTTTAGGTCAATTAAAAATTCAATTTATATTTGTGGAGTCACGATCAATAGTTTAGATTAAGAGTTTAAATGACGAACTAAAGCAGCGTTAGATTCGTAAATGATACGGGAACGAGATATAAACAGGAATTAGCAAAGATAAAGCGTAAATAAAGATAGACAGAAGTAAACGCGCTGTATCGCTTATCCCCGGTGAGAGTTCTTCGGTACTAGTCGTACTTAGAAGATTAGAGAACAAAGTGCTGGACGAATATAAGTAAAAAGTAGTATTTGAGCAAGAGTGAGGGAGTATTCTTATTGATATTGTAGATGGGAAATAAAGTTGTCCTTCAATGGCTTAGAACAAATGCTATTTATAGGTCTTATAGGCGTCCATTGGGTTTTGTAACCGCTGGGCACGTATCCGTTGGATATGTAACCGCTGGGTTGTAATGATTGCCTTTATGACCATTATTTGAATGATTGCGCATGATCAGGTTAATAACTGCTCATTGAGATCGTGTTGACTGATGAGGCATTTTATAACTGCTTTGGGTCTGTTCGCTATAACTGTCTGTCCGTTAGATATCTGTTTGGTGGAACTTCTGCCCGTGCCGCGTGGTGGACACGTGTCATCTTTCAGGTGTTGTCAGCTTTTATCCAATACAGATAGTCCCCGCACTTCTCGAGCAGAGTATCTGTTCGAGGAGTGGATATGAATTTTGGCAGGAATTTTTGCTTTGTAAAATCCAACCTTTACGTGACGAAGCTTAGTGACGCATGTATCTTATCCGCTACGTGACAAACCCTTATGACGTGCGCATTAAATGCGCCGTATAAAAAAGTAACTGCAGCTGGCATGCCTGCGCGTTTGCAGTCCACTCTGAAGTGACTACTACGCGTTCCAAGGGTAAAAATAATGATTTTGTTGCTCCCAAACGCACACGCAAGTATACGCGGTCGCCAAGTAATAAAGTGACAAAGTCGAGTGTCGATCCCACGAGGACTGTGCAGACTAATACTTAGTAAACAATTTCTATCAAACTATCCAGGGGTCTTGTTCTTAATTGGTGAGAGTTTTTGTAACCAAAAAGCAGTAATTAAAATGCTAGAAGTGTAGTCAAACAATGGTGCAAACTTTGGGTGTTGTCAATATTAAGAGGACGGTCCAGGGTCAGAGTTACGAACAATCCAGTTGATGTATTCAATTGATTCCACTTCTTAAATCCCGGGTTACTAACTGACAGAGCAATTGTAATTATGAAAACCTTTCAGTTATTCAAAATCTATGCAAGCTACTTCAATCCCTATATGTCTATGGGTTAAATCACATGCACGCATTAACGATCTCTGTAATGAGTTAAACTAGGCAAGCAAGTATATGTCTATCCTACTCGCGAATTGGTTCCCCGATGCCCGAGTTCACAAACTAGTTCTATTCTTTCTTATTACGAAATTAGATTCTCTCTTTCGAGTTCAACCTAAAAACCATAAATAATGCATAATTATCGAGCTCTAATAATTAAGCAAGTGAAATCAAGAAAGAATAAGTAACCCGTTATGGGATTCAATTAGTGGGAATCAATCTTCAACAATCAACTTTCAAGTAAAACTCTAACCCCAGAGCGTAAGGAGATTAGCCACATATATTCATAATCACAAGGCAAAGATTTGATGTAATAATGAATTAATTGATGAAATAGAGGAAAGAATTAAGAATCACCCTTGTTCAATGGAGTATGTAGCTCTCAATATTGCCCAAAGTCAAGAACCCCTTACAAAAACAAAGTAATAAACTATTTATAATGTTTCCAAACCCTTGGTAATAAGTTAGACCCATAACTAGAAGGAATAGGGAGTAAAATTGCGCATAAGGGGCGCTACAACGGGCGCCCCGCGCCCCAAAAAGCATGCACACGACCAGACCACGCATCCAGGCTTCGTGCCTTAGCCCTGCGTCGCAGGCCAAACGCGCCAGGCTATGCGCGCGGTAGGCTGCGCCGCGCGGGCCTTAGAGCGCCAGCCAAAAGTTGCTCTTTTCCGCTCCAAAACTCGACTCGTGTCGTGCCTATGTGTGCTCAATCCAATCTTCAAACATCCTTCAACCAATTCATGCTCAATCAAGCTTCGAAACGCTCCAAATGTATCGCGTAACGACCTACACACGCACAACACAATATTAGTGTAAAATCACATTCACAAGCTACCAAACAAGTGCTAAACAAGCTCAAATGTGCGGAATTATTAAGGAAAAGTAGGCATAAAATGCCAAACATCACCACCCCACACTTGAACCTTTGCTCGCCCTCGAGCAAGTCAAAACTAACTCCCCAACCTAGGTAAAACAGGTCTGCCTATGACTATGGTTGATACCGACCATTGAACCAATGCGCACATGACTACCATGGATCCACAACATGCCAACGATTTACCAAACTCAAAAAATATGAGAACAACCACCCCAAAATAGCTCAAATGCACGAACTCAACTCAATGCAACCATGCTCCCACAAAATTACACCTATCTACTCAATCAAAAGCCATCAACTTTACCTACTTCATGCAAACCACGTGCCCTCACCAATATGAAAGAGAGTGCCCCCCAAAGATCACACACAAAAACAAATATCATGAATAGAGCGGGGCAATAACAAATGAATTCTCTCACTCTCATGAAAGGCTCACATGTCACACACAACGTACCATAGGCTTGCCCGTAGTGTAGGACTCCACTAATGTAGGCTCACTCCAATCAGGATTAACTAGGACTTTAGAAAGGTCGTAATGTAGGCTAAGGTGCGGGTAGGATACATTTGGGTAATAGTGACTACCTCCCTAAGCACTTTTAATACATCACACTTAATTTCAAGCACAATTCTCAACAAGCCACCCAATCAACCACTTTCACACATACACCTTCTCAACAAGTAGCATATTTTCTTTTTAAGCACACACTAGCAAGGAAGGGATATCTTTCTCTTTTTTTTTCTTTTCCACAATTTTTTCAACTTTACTATTTTTTTTCTTTTCTTTTTCATTTTTTTTTTCATTAACTTCCAACCTTGCCAATGTTTTTCACTACTTCACAATTTTCACAACTATTCCCCTTCATTAGCTCCACTCAAGAACCTCCCAACATCCAACCACAACTCCAATCATCTACACAATATTAATAAAGTGCTTAAGGAGTAAGGGCCAAAAGAGTCAATTAAGAATAAATGGGTAGGCTCGGGGTGTGGGTGCCAACAAAAAGGGTCAATTCAAATCACAACAACAATTTTTCAAGGTATATATGTAAGGGTAGGCAAGTAAAAGAAGGCCTTGTATCATTTCCCGACTAGAGCAAACCTAGGATTTCGCTTTGCACACACACGGGGCAAGTTCTAGACATTAATATGCAACATGGAGCAACAAAAATATGCCTCACAACACACATTGCACGTAGTCCACACAAAAAGGCTCCATCAACAACTCTCAACTAAGCTTCTAGAATGCAACTTGTGGAAATTTAAGCACTAATGCACAATGTTCACAATCAAAGTCAAGCAAGTGGACTCAAGCATCTCAAGGGGGTCGTTCCATTTTTTCCTCTAGGCATGCATCAAATTAAAACCAAGGACACCACAAATAGCACATGCAATCAATTCCAAGTCCACCGGTATCAAACAAATCAAAGGCACCTAGCATTCTACCTTTTTCCTACGCCTAGGGTCATCTAAAACTAACTATCCTAATCCTAAAAAAAATAAAAACTACCCGGTTCAAAGGTCACCCCGTGGAAAAGAACCGCGGCCATAAGAAAAACTACGGGGCGGATGACATGTACCACTAATAAAACTAAAAGGAAAATCTTTTTGGAATTTTTCATTGGTTTTCTAATTTTTTTTTTTCATATATTAAAGCAAGAAATAAATCAAAACAAAGTCAAGTGACAAAAATAAAAATCCTAAGGTACATGCATCCTAAACCTCAAAAATAAAAACTAGATAAAGGGCAGTACCCCCCACCCCACACTTAAACTAAGCAATGTCCCAGTGCGACAAAGAAGTAAGTGTAAAAGTAAGAGTACAAGAAAACTGCCCTGAAAGCTGGTGGTACGCAGGAGTGCGGACCTAGGCCTCCGCCTCATGATCAGTCTCATACTCACTATCCGGATCATTGGCCACAATCTCTGAATCAGTGTTCTCATCCTCTCGCGGATCCAGCGTTCCAGCCTCAACCTCGCCCAGAAGGACCTTCGAGGTCTCCGTCAGCGGGACCTTGCGGTCAATGGCAGTCATATCAACGCCCGACTGACGGGCCATAGCCTCCATCATCAAGTACTGACGCGCGGCCAAATTGGCACTTGTCTCCCGCCAATCGTCCGCCGTCAGCTTCACCGGTGCTGTGGTGATCACCCCCTTGACCGAAGCAATGTCAAAAGGCCTCCCGAAATCAAGGACAATGCGATCCCCAACCTCATCCGCGGGGACGCCCGCCTTCTCTAAGTACCGGGTCAAGAGGTTCCCAAAATACAACCTACTACAATGTTTTTCTAGCCTTTCCGCTTTCATCACCCTCAACATGTAGTATCCAATGTTCACCGGCCTCCCGGTCATGAAAAAGTACACCATGCACGCCCGAGTCTTAGTGACCTCGGAATAATGGGAACATGGAAGAATCCGTGCATTAATGAACCGCATCCATACACGCGCCGACTTGAGAAACTGGGAGAAATGCATAAACTTGTGTCGCCCAGATGCTCCTCGCCCCCACTTATGCTTGGAGCCTTCACCACACAAGGTCTCCCTCAAGGCCGTGTAGTCCGGTTTCTTGATGTAATTTCTCAACTCATTATAGTCGGGGTCAGCTACCCCCAAGAAGGCATTCAATGCCGATGGATCTAATTTCACCTTCACTCCCCTCACCGTCACCAAGTCATCATCTCTCCACGCCTCATCGGACTCCCAGTTAGCATAAAGTTCTTGGACCATGTCCAAGTTGGCCGGCCCCGGACTCTCAAACACTGAGTCCCACTTGAGGGCAATGATCTTCTCGGCCACATCTCTAAATTTTTGCATCACCGGCCGTTTATCAATGGCTTGCTCGGGTATGTACCCCGCAAGCCGCACATTCTTGTACCATGTTTGGCACTCCCCCTTCTTTACACAAGAGAGACCATACTGGGTCTTGCCTCCGGGACGTGGTATCGGCACCGCGTCCTTTGGAATCTTGGCCTTTGCCTTTGCCTTGGGCTTGGCCAGTGCCTTGCCCTTTTGAGTCGTAGAAGAAGGCCCGGCTTGAGTTGATGCTCTCCTCGGACCCGCAGTGGATGACGAACTAGCTTTATGCGGGGTAGCAACCATGGTACCTACACGAACACAAAGACCAACGTGAGATGTATAGCTAAGTACCAATTATACAATTCAAGCTCAAGGGTACCACCCCACACTTATCACACACTCAATGTCTCAATCACTCAATTCAATAGCACGGGCAACCCCACACTTGAACAAAACTAGCTTTGAGCAAAAGATGCTACGTTTTGAATTTTTAAAATCAAGCTAGTGTGGGTGCCTCATTATCCATTCTAGTGTGTATGCAACATCTAGTGTTCATAGGAAGCCTAAGGAATGCATTGCTACTCAAGAATTCACAATGTCATTGATATTTCATCTTTGAGGCTTTTTCACAAACACCTAGTGTGCACCACTTTGAACTAGCAATTTCAATGGAATTTGTAATGTATCAACCCTCCCAAATTGTTGGGAGATCTCTTTTTACAAGTCACAAGTTCTATACTAAGCATTCTAGACAATTAAGCACATCAAGATTGAATTTTTATGCACAAGCTTGTAACTAGCTAAGAGAATCACCCATGAGCAATAATGAAGACAACTTACATGTTATTAAGAAGGAAGAGTAGTAATGTACTTACTTGATGGTGTTAGAAGTGATTGCACAAGATTTGGGATGATTTCTATTGTTGCTAGTGAATTAGTGTGTGATTAGAGAGAGTTTGGAGTGAAAGTAATGAAGAAAAAGTGTAAGACATCGGGGTTATAGGGGTTGGGGGTTTAAAGAATTTCGGGTCAAACCCGTTGACCCGTTTAACCCACGAATTTTTGGCCTTGCGCGTTATGCTCCGCGCCGCAGCCTCACAGCGTGCACAAATTTGCAAGTTCTGCCAAGCCTCGCGCGGTGGGAGGCGCGGGGCGCTCCCAACCGCGCTTGGCTACTTTGCCTAAGCATTTTTCTCGCGCTTTGGGAGGCGCGGGGTGCTCCCGAACGCGCCTGAGCACGTTTTTTCGCACCGATTTTCGATTCTAAGTGCAAACCCAAGTGTGGGACATGTCTCGAGACGTCCCATACCCCTCAACGCATGCATGACACCATGTTTAGCTCACCCCGAATCCTGCAAAAACGACACACAAAAACAACAACTACGTGACACTATAAAATGAAAAAAAAAATCCTAAACTATTACAAGTACAAACTCGGGTTGCCTCCCGAGAAGCGCCTTATTTAACGTCGTGGCACGACGGGTATGAATCAAGGGTCCCTCAAGGTAATTGAAGTGCGGTGTTTCACCGCACCTCCCCAATAATGTTTCACCCTTTGACCATTAACCAAAAATGTGTTCTCATACTCTGGGGCTCTTAATTCAACCGCTCCATGTGCGGTAACACGAACAACTTCAAAAGGCCCCGACCATCTCGACTTCAACTTGCCCGGAAACAATTTCAACCTCGAGTTGAACAACAATACAAGCTGCCCGGGCTCAAAAGAGCGACGCTCAATGTGCTTATCATGCCATTTCTTGGTCCGCTCCTTATATAACTTCGCATTTTCATACGCATGGAAACGGAACTCTTCAAGTTCATGCAATTGGAGCAACCTCTTCTCACCCGCCAAAGCCATATCAAGGTTGAGCTTTTGAATTGCCCAATACGCCTTATGCTCTAATTCAACCGGCAAGTGACACGCCTTACCATAAACAAGCCTATATGGAGAGGTTCCAATAGGTGTTTTGAAAGCAGTTCGGTAGGCCCAGAGAGCATCATCTAACTTCATAGCCCAATCCTTCCTCGAGGCATTCACCGTCTTCTCAAGGATTTGCTTGATCTCTCTGTTAGACACTTCCACTTGGCCACTAGTTTGGGGATGATAAGCAGTAGCCACCTTGTGGCGAACCCCATACTTAGCCAATAGCTTATTGAACAACCGGTTGCAAAAATGCGTACCTTCATCACTAATGATAGCTCGCGGTGTCCCAAAACGAGTGAAAATATTCTTCTTCACAAACTTCACCACCACACTCGCATCATTTGTAGGAAGTGCAATGGCCTCCACCCATTTAGATACATAATCAACTGCTACAAGGATGTATTTATTGCCCATAGAAGGTGGGAATGGACCCATGAAATCAATACCCCAACAATCAAACAGCTCAATCTCCAAGATGTTGTTCAAAGGCATCTCATGACGCCTAGTAATGGTACCCGTTCTTTGGCAACGATCACATTGCTTCACTAAGGCATGAGCATCTTTGAATAGAGTAGGCCAAAAGAAACCAGATTGAAGTACCTTTGCAGCTGTTCGATCTCCACCAAGGTGGCCACCATAAGGAGAGGAATGGCAGCTCTGTAGAATCGGCTCTACTTCTTCCCTTGGAACACATCTCCTAGCTAGTTGATCAACACCTATCTTGTACAAATAGGGCTCATCCCACACATAAAATCTGCTCTCATGAAGGAGTTTACGCTTCTGCTCGGCAGTCGCCCCAGGGGGATACACATTACTCACAAGAAAATTCACCATGTCAGCATACCATGGCGCTTCAGCTTCATCTAGAGCAAAAAGTTGCTCATCAGGAAATACCTCTTTAATCTAAGGCCCCTCATCTACATGATCTCTATTCTCCAGCCTTGACAAATGATCAGCTACTTGATTCTCAATCCCCTTGCGATCTCGAATTTCAACATCAAACTCTTGCAATAGGAGAACCCATCTAATAAGTCTCGGCTTGGAGTCCTTCTTTTCAAACAAATACCGGATTGCGGCATGATCAGTGTAGACAACAACACGAGTGCCAACCAAATAAGATCTGAATTTATCAAAAGCATAAACCACGGCTAGCAACTCCTTCTCAGTGGTGGTATAATTAGACTGGGCTGCATCAAGTGTCTTACTTGCATAATAGATGGAGTGAAAAATTCTTCCAATTCTTTGGCCCAGAACAGCCCCAATAGCATTATCACTCGCATCACACATCAATTCAAACGGCAAAGACCAGTCAGGAGCAATGATGATTGGTGCGGTCACCAACCTTTTCTTCAACTCTTCAAACGCCTTAATACAAGCAGCATCAAACACAAATTTCACATCCTTCTCCAACAATTTGCACAAATGAGTGGAAATTTTGGAGAAGTCCTTTATGAACCGTCTATAGAACCCTGCATGTCCCAAGAAACTACGCACCCCCTTAACAGAGATAGGTGGTGGTAATTTCTCAATAGCCTCTATCTTCGCCTTGTCAACCTCAATCCCCTGCTTTGACACCTTGTGCCCAAGTACTATGCCTTCTTGAACCATAAAATGACATTTTTCCCAATTCAGCACCAGATTCGTTTCTTCACAACGGCTCAGCACAGCATCAAGATTTTTCAAGCATTCATCAAAAGAGTCACCAACCACTGAGAAGTCATCCATAAATACCTCCACAAATTTTTCCACCATATCAGTGAAAATAGCCATCATGCACCGCTGAAAAGTCCCTGGGGCATTACACAAACCAAATGGCATCCTCCTAAATGCATAGGTGCCATATGGACAAGTAAAAGTGGTCTTCTCTTGGTCTTCAGGGGCTATCACAATTTGATTGTAGCCCGAATAACCATCCACGAAACAGTAATACTCATGGCCTGCAAGTCTATCCAACATCTGATCAATAAAAGGGAGTGGGAAGTGATCTTTCCTGGTGGCTTTGTTGAGCTTCCTATAATCAATGAAAATTCGCCACCCAGTAACAGTTCTTGTAGGAATCAACTCATTGTTCTCATTCTTCACCACTGTCATGCCCCCCTTCTTAGGAACACATTGCACTGGACTCACCCACTTGCTGTCAGAGATAGGAAAAATAATACCAGCATCCAGCCACTTGATAACTTCTTTCTTCACCACCTCCTTCATAATCGGATTTAACCTCCTCTGCTGCTCTATGGATGGCTTATGATCTTCCTCCAAGAGAATTTTATGCATGCAGAAAGAAGGACTAATCCCTCTAATATCAGCAATAGTCCAGCCAATAGCTCTCTTGCGCTCTCGCAATACCCGCAACACCTTCTCAACCTGCACATCAGACAACAAAGAAGAAAGGATCACGGGCAAAGTATTACCTTCACCCAAATAAGCATAACGTAAATGTGCGGGTAAAGGTTTGAGCTCAAGATTAGGAGCTTTCTCAATAGACGGTTTAGCAGGAGCTAAGGTCAATGGTCTATCAAGCTCCTCAAATTTCTTCCACCCTGGGATGAATCTACTCTGCATATTAAGAACCTCCACATATTCTTCAGTATCTTCATCCTTCAGGATATCATCATCATCACATAAGAGTGCCCTTTCCAAAGAATCAACATTAGAAGCCAAGAATTGCCTCTCATCAGCAGTCAACTCATCATCTATCACTTTTATCATGGACAGCTCTTCATAATGAGAAGGAAGCTGGGTAGCTCTGAACACATTAAACACAGCTTCTTCCCCATTTACCTTCATGATCATCTTACCAGCTCTGACTCTAATAACAGCATCAGCAGTAGCCAAAAATCCTCTTCCCAAGATGAGAGGAACCTCAGGATCAGCTTCATAATCAAGAATAATAAAATCAACGGGTAATATGAACTGACCCACTTGAACAAGCACATCCTCAATAATCCCCTCGGGGCATGTCAAAGATCTATCAGCCAGCTGCAAAGTCACAGTAGTGGGTCGTGGCTCACCCAAGCCCAGCTTCCTAAAAACTGAAGAAGGCATCAAATTCACACTAGCACCCAAATCACATAAAGCACGACCAACCTCATGTTCCCCAATTTTCAAAGGGATGGTAAAACTGCCAGGGTCCTTCAATTTCTGCGGAAGCTTGCTTCTAACTCTCGAACTGCACTCCTCAGTAAGTGCAACTGTCTCAAACTCAGTCAATCTTCTCTTGTTAGCAACAATATCCTTGATGTATTTAGCATATTTGGGAACATCCCGCAAAAGCTCCACCAAAGGAATATTTACCTGAATTTGACTCAAGATCTCCAAAAATTTCTTGCATGTTGCATCAACTTTCTGCTTCTGAAGTCTCTGCGGGAAAGGTGGTGGTGGTCTCACAATAGCAGACTCGGGCTGCTTTTCAATTACTTTTTCTGCTTCTTTCTCCACCTCCCTATCAGCATTTTGCTCTAACTCACCAACAGGCTTCTTTGGCTTTGGGGGAACTTCTTCCAAAGCTCTTCCATTCCTCAAAGTAACTACTTGCACAAATTCTCTAGGATTCTTCTCTGTATCACTCGGTAAAGCACCCCGAGGTCTATTGTTTTGTGCTTCAGCTAGCTGCCCTAATTGCCTCTCAAGATCTTTCTGCGCATTGCTCAAATCTTTAATTGTCTGTGCCTGAGATGCTGAATCATCCATGAGCTTTTGCTGCCCTGCAAGAATTTTCTTAAGCATATCCTCAACTGAACTAGACTGCTGTGGCTGACTCTGCGACTGTGACCCCTGCTGTGGTGCATTTTGGGACCTCTCATTGCCTTGAGGCTGCTCACGACTATCCCTCCAAGAAAAATTTGGGTGACTGCGCCAACCCGTGTTATAGTTGTTACCATATTGATTGCGATTCTGGCCCTGTGATCTGTTCTGATTACCCACATAGTATACTGACTCTGGATTAGATGGACAGACGTCAGTAGCATGATCCTCTCCACAAACCTCACAAAAAGTCTGAATTTGTTGCACTGGAGCTACTGGTTGTTGAGTCTGCGCTAAAGTGAGCTTGCTGATTTGATTGGAAATAGCATCCATTTTCGCCCTTAGCTCTGAAACTGCATCCTATTGGAGTACCCCAGCAGACTTCTGCGTAATAGCTCTACCAACGCCCTGCCAATCAGGATTGCTCTGCGAAAACTTGTCAAGTAACTCATAAATTTGATCAAAGTTTAAAGCCAGTACTTGACCTCCAGCAGCAGCATCTACCACAATCTTCGTGTGTGCATTCAACCCCTCAACAAAAGTGTGTGCAATAACCTCATTGGATTGGTTGTGGTGTGGACAATCCCTCAATAGAGCCTTAAATCTCTCCCAGGCTGAGTACAAGGATTCACCATCTAACTGTCTGAATGACATGATTTCACTCCTCAGCCGGGCTGTCTTGGCAGATGGATAAAATTTAGCCAAGAATTTCTTAGCCAAGTCCTCCCAAGTAGTGATAGACCCAGGCTTCTCAGCCTTTAACCACTTCCTTGCTGTCCTTATTAATGAAAATGGGAACAAAGTCAAACGAACATAATCAGTAGGCACACCCGCTGGTGTATAAGTATCACTGATCTCCAGAAAGTTCTGAATGTGTTGCTGTGGATCCTCATAAAGTAATCCAGCATATTGCCCCGTCACATGCAGCAACTGAATCATGCCGGGCTTGATCTCAAAGTTTCCAGTAATAGCAGGCTTCACAATACTGGACTCCACCCCCTTCAGACTAGGGAGAGCCACATCTCGCACTGCTATTGCTTGTTCTTCTGCCATTTCAATAGGTAAAGAAGCAGGTACGATTGCTAGTGCTTCTCGATCTCTTGCTTCCTGTCTTAACCTTCTCAAGGTTCTTTCAGGCTTGGGATCAAAAGGTGCAAGTGGTTCGTCCTTCTTACTCCTTTGCATGAAAAAACCTGTAGCCTGAAATAGCACAAGACACTCAACAAAAAAATTAAACCTGAATAGAAATTAAGTAATCGTTCAAAAAGAAATTAGTCCGTAATAGTCCCCGGCAACGGCGCCAAAAACTTGTTGCTCCCAAACGCACACGCAAGTATACGCGGTCGCCAAGTAATAAAGTGACAAAGTCGAGTGTCGATCCCACGAGGACTGTGCAGACTAATACTTAGTAAACAATTTCTATCAAACTATCCAGGGGTCTTGTTCTTAATTGGTGAGAGTTTTTGTAACCAAAAAGCAGTAATTAAAATGCTAGAAGTGTAGTCAAACAATGGTGCAAACTTTGGGTGTTGTCAATATTAAGAGGACGGTCCAGGGTCAGAGTTACGAACAATCCAGTTGATGTATTCAATTGATTCCACTTCTTAAATCCCGGGTTACTAACTGACAGAGCAATTGTAATTATGAAAACCTTTCAGTTATTCAAAATCTATGCAAGCTACTTCAATCCCTATATGTCTATGGGTTAAATCACATGCACGCATTAACGATCTCTGTAATGAGTTAAACTAGGCAAGCAATTATATGTCTATCCTACTCGCGAATTGGTTCCCCGATGCCCGGGTTCACAAACTAGTTCTATTCTTTCTTATTACGAAATTAGATTCTCTCTTTCGAGTTCAACCTAAAAACCATAAATAATGCATAATTATCGAGCTCTAATAATTAAGCAAGTGAAATCAAGAAAGAATAAGTAACCCGTTATGGGATTCAATTAGTGGGAATCAATCTTCAACAATCAAATTTCATGTAAAACTCTAACCCCAGAGCGTAAGGAGATTAGCCACACATATTCATAATCACAAGGCAAAGATTTGATGTAATAATGAATTAATTGATGAAATAGAGGAAAGAATTAAGAATCACCCTTGTTCAATGGAGTATGTAGCTCTCAATATTGCCCAAAGTCAAGAACCCCTTACAAAAACTAAGTAATAAACTATTTATAATGTTTCCAAACCCTTGGTAATAAGTTAGACCCATAACTAGAAGGAATAGGGAGTAAAATTGCGCATAAGGGGCGCTACAACGGGCGCCCCGCGCCCCAAAAAGCATGCACACGACCAGACCACGCATCCAGGCTTCGTGCCTTAGCCCTGCGTCGCAGGCCAAATGCGCCAGGCTATGCGCGTGGTAGGCTGCGCGGCGCGGGCCTTAGAGCGCCAGCCAAAAGTTGCTCTTTTCCGCTCCAAAACTCGACTCGTGTCGTGCCTATGTGTGCTCAATCCAATCTTCAAACATCCTTCAACCAATTCATGCTCAATCAAGCTTCGAAACGCTCCAAATGTATCGCGTAACGACCTACACATGCACAACACAATATTAGTGTAATATCACATTCACAAGCTACCAAACAAGTGCTAAACAAGCTGAAATGTGCGGAATTATTAAGGAAAAGTAGGCACAAAATGCCAAACATCAATTTTAACCTCCTCAATCACTTGCATACGTCGACTGTTGATCACGAGGTGACCGCTGCACTTCAGGGTAATGATGATACTATAAAAATTGGCGAAACCTACTCCTTCTTTTGACGGTCAGATCTGATCGTGGTCTCTTGGATAACCTCCACGTGTTTCGAAGGAACTTGATGGGCCGAATTTCTACTCTTATAAATAGGGGTTTGCTGAATGAAAAACCTTTTACTTGCTTTTATTTCTTTTCTGTTAACTCTTGAAAATCTTTGAACAACTTTCAACTCTTCTTGCGAACTTCTTAACTCTTCTGAAATCATGTCTTCAAGAGCTAGAAAAAATCAAAATGTAGACACGGCTGGTAGTTCCTCAACGGCCACTCCTAGGCCCAGGGCTACTCAAGCTACCTCTGCAGAGATTATACCCAAAAAAAGGGGTGAGTTAGAGGCATACTGCAACATCAAGGCCTTCAATAATCATCATGGGGATACGCACAACTGGCCGGCGTATAGATTTAAATATGGGATCACATCGAAGCTGATCCCACGAGTTAGGACGAACTGCTACTGGGATGATAACCTCTTGCCGGTCTCTGAAGAGGAGAATATTACCTCCCACAGGGCTGGGTGGACAGCTATGAGCACCTACCCTTTCACAGTGGGATGTAAACTACCCCTGCATCCTGTGCTGGAAAGGCTCTGCAGGTAATATTTACTCTGCCCGGGGCAACTGTGCCCCAGTATATATAGAATAGTTATGCTTTTGGATTGGTTTGCGATGGAAACCGACCAATCTTTTGGATATGAGCATTTTTTTTCTTTGTATAGTATACAGATTTTCAAAGATGGCTATGTGAATGCCAGGATGCGCAGGAGCAAGGGCTTGGTGTGCAGTTCTAAAGACACAGGTGACCGGGGTTGGTTACACCGGTATGTGTTTGTGCGCTCCTCGGCCTTGACTTTCGATTCCAAGACCTATCTTCCCGAAGTTTGGAACAAGAAGCGTAAGTCCCCAAGTATTTTTGAGATTTTTCGTGCTCTTCCTTTTCTTCTTATCTGCTTACTCCTTTTGACTCCTTTTTGTAGCGGCCAAGTGACCCTACGATGGGCTCATATCTGTTGATGAGCTGACGGCGTGGGTCGAGGCAATTTTGAAGGAGTTCACCCCTGAGAGGAGAGAATGGGCGCATTTTGCTGCGCAGAAAAGTTTGACCGTGAAAACTCACGGTGAGAATATTTCTGCTTTTGTGATTATTCCTCTCCTTTGTAACTTCTCCGTGTCTGACTGTTTTATCTTTTGCAGGTCTGGGCACTCAAGGGAACTTCTTTCCTGCTCCCCCCCCCCTCCCAGGACGTGCCTTCGGAACCTGTTGCTGATCCAGATGCTGAGGCCGCATCTATACTAGCTTCGGTGGAGGCATTGCGCGGCAGGGAGGGTAGCGAGGAACTCTTGTCCGGTGGCCTTGGTTCTTTGAAAAGAAAGAAGAAGAGCCAGGATGAGGGCGGAGCACGGAAAAAGTCTGTATGTAAGACATCCGTTGCTGCCGGGCAAGCCTCAACTGCTGGGGGTGAGCCTTCGCCTAGAGTCAATGTACCAGAGTCTGCAGAAGAGAATGTCAAGACTACTGCCGAAGTCCCTGAGTCTGGACGGGGAGAAGGTTTAGACAAGGAGTTTATCAATCTTTCAGATACTGAGATCGAAGCCAATGAACCCCTTGCGCGAAAACCTTATCTTCGAAGTGATAAGAGGAAAGTTGAGGAGGAAGCTGCCCGTACTCCAGAGAGGAGTCCCCGAGTTGATGACAGGGTGAAGGCGGCTCCTTCCAGTGTGGGCAAAGGGAAAAGGAAAATAGGTGAAGAAGAAGAAAAGGAGGAAGAAGAAGCAAGGGAAGAGGTTTCCCAAGAGAGTGGCGGAGGTCCTCATGTTTTTCGTTTCGAGGACCTGGAAAATGTGGCCACTGAGGGGGCGACGCCTGTTGGTCTTCGCGAGTGTGACACGATAGATCTTGGAGTGGAAGGTGACTCCAACTTATCAACAACAAGGCTCATTTGGCGGTCAGTCATTGACGGTCAAACCGAATTGAAGGATATTAGGGGTGTGCGCTACAAGTTCGGGCCGAACTACCCTTCTGAACAGGCTTGGGAACCCAAGTACTGTGAGAGGAAGCATACCATGAAACTATCCCCTGATGTTAACTTCATATCCGGGCCGGGTGGCTTAGCCAGGGATGTCTCTTCACTCATCGGCCCTCGGAAAGAATGGGTGATGAGGGAAATGAGTGATGAGGAGCTAGCCTTTCAGATTGCTGCTGATTCTGCCCGGGTAAGTTTTTACCGCTCTGCGTTGGGAATAACTTCGACCTCAGATTTCTAACTTTTGCTTACTTTGTTTTTTTCAGTCAAGTATGGTGGCTGCCGAACTCATGTTCCGCTCCAGGATCAACAATGTCGATCAAGTACTCGAGGTAAAGAAAGAGTTGATGGATGCTCTGAAGGAGAACAAGACCCTGGCAGAGCAGTGTGGTCTCCTAAGGAGTGAAGTTAATCGACTAACTGATGTTAGCAATGAGCGACTTGAGCATATTAACGAACTCACCAAGGAGAAGGACCTTCTTTTTAGAGAGAAATAGGGGTTCGCACGCTCTGTCCAGGGTCTGGAGAGTCTACTTGAAGAATGTAAGGCTTCACTGAACAGTGCTATTGACGATCGCGCATCTCTTGAGATGAATCTGCAAAGGGCTAATGAAGAATCCATTAGGGCCAGAGCTGAGCTCCAGGCTGCCAGGGATCAGGTTGCTCAGTCGATGAGTGCTCGAATCGCACTATCCAAAGACTTGGCGAACCTGCGCGATCAATCTAAAATTAAGGCCAAGCTTGTTGCGCTCGAAGCTAAACGTTCATTGCCTGGGCAGGTCCAAGCTAAGCAGATTAATGTTGAAGAGATGCTGCAGAAGACAAAAAGCGCTGTTCGTGGAGTAACACAAGCATTGAATCTCTCTTCTGAGGAGTCTGAAGGTGAAGATGAGGATGAAGATGAAGACGATGGCGAGAATTTGGGTGACGATGGCAGAATCGACGGAGTTGGTGTGTCAGGTTCTGATTGTAGCCCCAAAAGTTGATGCCCTTCCCCAATATTTGAGTTTGTTCATCTGGCGAGAGCCGGATTTAATTATTTGTGGACAGAGGTCTTGTAAAGACTCTCTGATCTCTGTATGGCCGGTTTTATTTGGCCTTTGATCACTCTGTAAACTTCTGTCAGCCGTTTTCGACATCTTATGGTTTTACAGGATTATATATATATGATTTTAGATCTATTCAATGACTATATTTAGCCTGAATTTTTGATCTTTTGTTTGTATGTATTGTGGCCTTCGTGCCTTATGTTTAGGAGCTTTTTGAAGTTTGAACCTTATTAAGTTCTGGTCTCCAAAAGTCTGCCCGAATGTTTTAACTTAGCCTTTCCTCAGGAACAGGTCGTAAGTTGTGAATAATCTGTGCAGATATTTTTATTCTGACCGAACCGTGGTCGTTAGACATTTGGCCGAATCGTTGCCCTTTGCGCATAACTCTGCTTATCGTCTTGATAATCGAAAGTCGTCGCAGGACTTTGTAGATTGGCTCTGGCCGAGTCACTGGCCTTGTGAACGACTTCTCTTATTTTCGTGGAAGTTTGTCAGGTAAAAGATTTTGAAAAACTTAAAAAACTCGCATTTTGGCAAGGTCTTTTGCCTTTATGAAGGTCTTATCTGGCCTACAGGGGCCTCTCACCACCCTCCTTGTTTTTATGTTGGAACACGGAAAGTGATAACATAAAAAGAGTTGAGGCAAGCTGCATATAGAAGAACACATATAACCAAACGAGGAGTGTGTCCGTTGTGGGATTCGAACCCACAGCCGCGAAGTTGAAGAACTTCGAGCTCTACCAGTTGAGCTAAACGGATCTGACCTTGTTCAGGCCGTTAGTACCATTTAGAGAAAATATAATAAAAGAAAGAACTTCTGTAATAGTAAAAGGCACGCATAAGATAACTAACTGTTTTACCACACAAAAGTGATTCCTTTTTAGGTGAATCACATTCAAACTGTTCGGGACAGTGGAGCCATCTGGTCGTGCCAAGCGATAAGATCCCTTGCCGACGGAAGCGATTACCTTGTAGGGGCCTTCCCAGTTAGGGCCAAGCTTCCCAAAATTTGTTTCTTGTGTGCTCTGGGAGAGTTTCCTTAGTACAAAATCTCCAACCTGAAAGCTTCGTACGCGCAGTCTCCGATTGTAATATTGTTCAATTCATTCTTTCTGGGCGATTACTCGTATAAGGGCTAGCTCCCTTCGTTTTTCGAGGAGGTCCAGCTCTTCGAAGAGGTTGACTGAGTTAGATTCTTCAGTGGCATGTGCGTGTCGCAAGCTGGGTTCTCCGATTTCGACTGTGATTAAAGCAACTGCACCGTACACCAATGAGTAAGGAGTCTCTCCAGTACTCATTTTTGTCGTTGTGCGATAAGCCCATAATACACCAGGTAACTCTTCTACCCAACACCCCTTTGCCTGCTCGAGGCGCTTTTTAAGGGATTCAACGATGATTTTGTTGGTAGATTCTGCTTGTCCATTAGCAACAGGATGATAGAGGAAGTGATCCTCTTGATGTGTAGATCGTCGAGGAATCTAGTCACCTTCTGCCCGATGAATTGTGGGCCGTTATCCATGACTATTTCCTTAGGTTCTCTAAAGTGACACACGACAAAACGCCTGTGTCGACAACCTCTATTTGTCGTATCCTCGTGTATGCTGCCGCTTCGACCCACTTGGTGAAGTAATCAGTGATGATCAATAAGAAACGTATTCCTATCGGCGCTGTGGGAAGAGGACCAACTATATCGATTCCCCATTTCATGAAGGGCCACAGAGAGATTATTGAATGGAGCGGTTCTGCTGGCTGATGGAGAAGATGTGCGAACCTCTGGCATTTGTCACATTTTTTGACAAATTCGGCCGTATCTTTCTCCATTTTGTCACAATAATAACCTACGCGAATCAGCTTTCAAGCTAACGCCTTGCCCCCTAAATTATTTCCACAACAGCCTTCGTGGACTTCTCTCATCACGTAGTTGATTTGACTTGGTCCGAGATATTTTGCGAGAGGTCCTGCAAATATTTTGCGGTAGAGATCGCCGTTGACGATTGTATACCGAGCAGCTTTTATTCGGAGCTTGCGAGCGGCTTTTGTGTCAACGGGTAGAATCCCATGGAGAAGATAGTTTGTTATCTCATTCCGCCAGTCCCAAGTAGCGTTGATGATATTGACCTCGAACTTTTCTCGATCTATGGTTGTGTAGAGGAGTTGAACAACTGCTAAAGAGCTGGATGCCCCCATCTCTGCCACCGACCCTAGATTCGCGAGAGCATCAGCTTCATGGTTCTCTTCCCGTGGAATCTGAAGTGCCTCCCATTCATCAAACTGTGCTAGCAGTTCTTTCACTCTGGCGAGGTACACCTGCATCCTGGATTCTCGTGTAATGAAGCCTCCAATTATCTGATTGACTACCAGCTGAGTGTCACTTTTGAGTTTGATGATGGTCGCTCCATCACTTCGGGCTAGTTCCAATCCTGCAATAATAGCTTCATATTCGGCCTCATTGTTAGTAATAAACGGGCACTTGATAGCCTGCCTGACCGTCTCTCCGGATGGAGCGACGAGAACCAATCCAAGATCGAGAACCCTTTGACGCTCGAGGAGCCGTCAGTGTATAGGGTCCACGCGCCAGGGGCCTGCCCTGCATAAAGAACAGCTTCCTTTTTTGCCTCAGGGTATATATTAGCACTAAAATCTGCCACGAAGTCTGCTAAAACTTGTGATTTTATTGCTACCCTAGGCTGGTAAGTGATATCAAATTCACTTAATTCTATAGCCCATTTTACTAACCTACCTGAAAATTCAGGTTTGTGCAAAACATTTCGTAAAGGAAAGGTGGTTACCACTACTATTGAATGACTTTGAAAATAAGGGCGTAACTTACGAGCAGCAGTTACTAGTGCTAACGCCAATTTTTCCAAGGGTTGATAGCGCGTTTCTGCGTCAATTAGAGCTTTTCTGATGTAATAGATAGGAATTTGTTTACCTTTTTCTTCCCGAACTAGAACGGCACTTCCGACGATTCTGAGACTGCCAGATAAATCAGCAGCTGCTCCCCCTTCTGAGGTGTAGAAAGCAGTGGTGGATTGGACATGTACTTTTTCAGATCCTTCAATGCCTGTTGGCATTTAGGGGTCCACTTGAACTCCTTGTTTTGCTTTAGAACATCGAAGAAACTCTTGCATCGGTCATATGATCGGGAAAGGAATCTTCGCAGGGCCGCCACTCTTCCTATCAATTTCATGACGTCCTCCCGGTTATGGAGTACATCTGGAATTGATTCAATGGCTTTGATCTAAGCGGGATTGACTTCGATTCCATGCTGAGAAACGATGAAGCCCATATCCGGGTTCAGCTTCATGTTGTACTGATCCAGAAACCAGAAAGCTTCGTTTAGATGCACCAGATGGTCCTCTGCTCGTTTGGACTTGATCAACATGTCATCGATATACACTTCCATAGTCTTTCCGATATGGTCATGGAACATTCGATTGACTAGACGCTGATATGTCGCACCTGTATTTTTCAACCCAAATGGCATAACTTTAGAACAATACGTACCTCTGCAGGTTATGAACGCTGTTTTCTCCTGGTCCTCTGGGTCCATCAATATTTGGTTATATCCGAAATATGCGTCGAGGAAGGTGAGCACCTCGTGCCTGGCTGTTGCGTCGATCAGGTGATCTATCCTGGGAAGGGGATATGAATCCTTCGGGCAGGCTTTGTTTAGATCCGTGAAGTCAATGTAGACTCGCCATTTACCATTTTTCTTGGGTACAACGACCACGTTGGCTAGCCAGTCCGGGTATTTGACTTCACATACAGATCCGATCTTTAACAGCCGATCGACCTCATCGTTGATGACCTGGTTCCGAAAAGCCCCTTGTTGGCGCGTCTTCTGTTTTACTGGGCGATGATACGGGTCGACGTTCAACCTGTGAGTAATGATGTCTGGAGAAATACCTATCATATCTGCGTGAGAACAGACGAACGTTGTATGCCACTCCTTGAGGAACTGGAGGATATCTCCCCGTACACATTCGCTCAATTCGGTCCCTAAGTGTACCTTCTGTCCCGGCTCATCTGCGAACAATTCTTCGGGTTCCAAAGCTTCCACGGTCGGCATGTGGTTCTCTTTTTCGTCCATCTTCGTAATGAATTTCGGGACCTCGTACTTCATTTCTTCATGTGGCACGTCTGGTCCCGGTCACTGTAATTGCTATTTGCTTTCCTCAGGCAGTTTGAGAGCCACTGAATAGCAACCTCGGGCAGAGCGTTGCACTCCTCGGACCTCGCGCACCCCCCATTCGGATGGGAACTTCAATACTTGATGATAAGTCGAGGGAACAACTTGCATATCATGGATCCAATGTCTCCCCATAATGATGTTGTAGGCTAGGTCCGCATCAGTAACATGAAAAGTTGTCTCCTTCGCAACTCCTTCGGCGAGGATTGTCAGGGTAATCTCGCCAAGAGTCTTTTCACTCGAGTTGTTGAAACCGGAGAGAACTCGAGATATTAGTACGATCTTATTCGACAACTGCATCTCCCTTACAACCCGTGATTGGATAATATTTGCAGAGTTGCCCGCATCGATGAGTACTCTCTTGACGTCGAACTTCGCCACGCGTAACGTTATTACTAACGCATCAGCGTGTGGGAATTACGAACCGTCTGCATCGGAGTCCTCGAATGTTATTATTCCTTCTGATCGTGGGCGTTTGGTGTTTGTGATGGAGACCTTTGCATACTTCTTCGCTGTGAAGGTGACGGAATCCACCTGGATTCCACCTGAAATAACATTAACTATCCTCCTTGGAGAGGATGCTCGTGGAGGGCCAGGTTTGTTTTGTTGCGCCTTCGCGTGAGTCTGCTTCCCCTTCTCGGTCAGGAACTCCTTCAAGAATCAAGTTTCAACAAATGAGCAATTTCATACCTTAAGGCTTTGCAGTCCTCGGTGGTGTGACCGTGGTCGCGATGAAAATCGCACCATAAGTCCTGGTTTCGCTTGTTTGGGTCGGTCTTCATGTCTTTCGGCCATTTGACCTTTTCTCCCATATGTTTGAGTGCTGCCACTACTTCAGAAATTTCCACGTTGAAGCTCGGTAGGCTCGGGGCTCCTCAGAGGCTTGATTCTGAATCATCTCTCCGGGACAGTCCTTTGTTGCTGCGGTTGCGTCCTTTGGAATTGCTGCGTGACTGGTCAGGGTACGACTCGTAACGTATGTCTGATCTCTCTGTCTCCGTCTTTCTGCCGGGGCCACCATTGCGTGCCTGTGCCCTTCCTCGGGTACCTGTTCCAATCAATTTATCTTTATCAATACTTACCTTTGAGTTGTAACGGTTGTAGACGTCCGACCACCTGGCTGCTGCGAACTCGCGAAGAGACTCGTAAAGTCTGCGTGTGGCCTCTAAGATCCTAATATCCAGACTGTTAGTAAAAGCAATCGCTGCCCATCTGTCCGGTACTTTGGGAAGCATCATACGCTCTCTTTGGAAGCGATCCACGTATTTGCGGAGAGACTCGTCGGGCCTTTGCTTGATTTTGAAGATATCCTCTACGCGATTTTCTGTCTTCTGAGCGCCTGTGTGTTCCTTCACGAACAACTCAGCCATCTCTGTGAAAGACCCAATGGAGTTTGGTGGCAACATTGAGTACCATCGCAGAGCTCCATCTGCTAGGGTTTCCACAAACTTCTTCAATTGAACAGATTCGATCTCCTCGTCAGTGAGATCGCTAGCCTTTATAAAGTTGTTGAACATCATGAGATGGTCGTTGGGATAAGATGTTCCACGATACCTCGGAATGTTTGGCATCTTGAACGTCTTAGGTATCGTCTTTGGGGCTGCCTCTTTCTTCCAAGGCCGCTGGGAATATCGTTGGACATCGAATTTCTTCAGCGCGGGCGGAGCGCCTGGTATCTGATCAATTCTCTTGTGGAGAGACTTTTGAAGTGCTTCCTGGCTTTCCTTGAATTGTTTGGTGAGAGCTTCCACAACAAGGCTCATTTCTGTAGATGCCATAGATCCTTCATTCCGATTCTGGTTGACTTGGGTAATTGGATCTGCAGTCCCTCCCTCCGTTGTTTTATTCTCCACCTTGCCTTGAGGTATGTGATTAAGGTACGTCACGATCAGGTGTTGCAGCGTCATCTCTTGCAGTCCGAGGGTTGCCTCTTCGGAGAGACTTGAGCGCCTCGTTTATCCCTCGGTTTACCTCTGCCTGTTCCTGCATGAATGCAAAGAGTGTTTCCTGGAGATTCCCTTGGCCAGGGGAGAGACGCCTATGGCGTCGTCACCTGGGTGGAGTAGTGCTCTGAGAGTGCATACGCCCATTTTGCTGCCTAACCGGTCCTTGGGAAGATTGTTGCTGCCCATCGGACGAATAGTCGGGAGAATAATTGGGATTGGGTGGAGGAGTACTTACCTGACTTCCGCCTACGATAGTTCGTTGTGAGCTGCTTTCTGCCATGCTAGTTGTAGAACAAAAAGACCGACGAAAAGAGGTATAATATCAGAAAAGATAAACTATTAACCTATGAAGGCTATTGACCGGCTCCCACTGTGGTCGCCAAAGTGTTTAACCTAGATCCGATTTTAGGCCAATTAACAATTAAATTTATATTTGCAGAGTCACGATCAATAGTTTAGATTAAGAGTTTAAATAACGAACTAAAGCAGCGTTACATTTGTAAATGATACGGGAACGAGATATAAACAGGAATTAGCAAAGATAAAGCATAAATAAAGATAGACAGAAGTAACCGCGCTGTATCGCTTATCCCCGGTGAGAGTTCTTCGGCACTAGTCGTACTTAGAAGATTAGAGAACAAAGTGCTGGACGAATATAAGTAAGAAGTAGTATTTGAGCAAGAGTGAGGGAGTATTCTTATTGATATTGTAGACAGGAAATAAAGTTGTCCTCCAATGGCTTAGAACAAATGCTATTTATAGGTCTGGTAGGCGTCCGTTGGGTTTTGTAACCGTTGGGCACGTATCCGTTGGATATGTAACTGCTGGGTTGTAATGATTGCCTTTATGACCATTAATGGAATGATTGCGCATGATCAGGTTAATAACTGCTCATTCAGATCGTGTTGACTGATGAGGCGTTTTATAACTTCTTTGGGTCTGTTCGCGATAACTGTCTGTCCGTTAGACATCTGTCCGGTGGAACTTCTGCCCGTGCCACGTGGTAGACACGTGTCATCTTTCAGGTGCTGTCAGCTTTTATCCAATACAAGTATTATGTAAGTCTATCGAATGATTTTAATTTCTTTATATCCCATATATATTGTATTAGTTAATCACAAACGAACAAAGACATGGATCAAAGCCTACAATTATAATAAGGAATCCGAGGACTAATATGTGGCAGAATATCTTTCTTAATAAGGAATCCGAGGACTTATATGTGGCAGGATATCTTTCTTTATTGAGCTAGCCGAATAATGGTTAGGCGTTCAAATTCATATATATATATATATATATATATATATATATATATATATATATATATTATATTTAATATGTATATAATAAGTGTATAATCTAATGTATTTTGATTGTGGCCATTATTTCTGTAAAGTTTCTCGTCATTTTTTCTTACTTGATTTGTGTATGAAGTATAATTCAAAATACCGTCTGAACATCAATTCTTACAATATAATATAACTTTAATTTACTTTTTTTCATATAATACACGTGCAACGCACGTACACTAAAACTAGTAATTAGTATAGCTGTAAAGCTTTTAGTTAAACAAAAAATTTGTTATTAATAAAATTATTCAGTAGACACCTAGTTAAAGAGGTTGTTTACGAATGAAATTTGATTGATAGGAAACAGTTAAATTTGTATGTTGGGTCACAAACAATAATTATCAAAGAAGACAAAGAAAAGTTAGTTAGCATTGTATTTCTTAAATGAATATTACAATAAGGCCGTTATTTGGGATTATAGCTAAACTATACTCTAGTCCCTATAACAAAAGAACCTTTTTCGTAAGGCGTAAGGCCTATTACAAAAGGTGGTAGCCCAAAATTTACCTTAGATAGGAGTAAAGTTAAATCAGGGGCGGCTAGACTGCAATAGTGCGTCCATGCGGCTCATGCAGCCTTCACTGATGAAGCTGACGACTGACACGACCCGGAATCCAGTTAGGCCGTGCGGGCACCCGACATCCTCCCCTAGACCCGTCGGGCGAACCCTTACTAATTAAATTAGGAAAATAAATATAACAATTCATAAATAAGGACAAGACTTAAAAAAAATACAGACATACTGATGCTTCTAAGCTGTACTAAAGAAATTATAGCTGACTACCCAACATACTAGGTTTAGCGCTATCCAGACTAGACATCTAAGAGTACAAAAGAAGACAGATACCTCCTGAAGGGAGCAAAATGCAACTGAAATAATAACCAATAAACTGGTGGCCATCCGGAATAAATGCTGGCTCACCCTGACAGCTGAAGTCGTCTTCGCTCCTTCACAACGCGGCGAACTCAATCCTGGAGCGAACCTGCCGAAATGAAATAGATAAAAAAGAAATAAACAACAAACAAGGGTGAGTCAAAAGGACTCAATAAGTCGGCAGACTAGCCACCTTAAAGAATAGGATAGCTAGCCAAGGAGAAAAAAACAGATAACCAAATTCCTCTTATTCAAATTATGAAAAGGCAGAGCCAGATAATAACAGGAAATACGTATGGAATCACGAACTCATTAACAACCAGGAACGTAAGATAGCCAGAGCATATAGGTATCCCGAACATATCAACAATCAGAAATACATCATACCGTCGCGGTGTTCAACCCGATCCATATATTTATACCATTGTGGCGTGCAAGCCGATCCATATATTTATACCATTTTGGCGTGCAACCCGATCCATATATTTATATCGTTCCGGCGTGCAACCCGATCCGTGGCGTGCACCCCGATCCATATATTTATAACTTTACGGGCGTGCAACCCGATCCCCGCAACCCAGAATACGAGCCAGAAATATATAGGCAAACTGAGATATGTCCACAATATGGTGTACATAACGCATACATAAAACGCAACACAATACACACAATAGTCAGTATGCGGTGCAATGAGATGGGATGAATGCGGTATGATGCAATGCAGTCACATATGCCTAATACCTATCTCCGGCACGGGACTCTCATCGTCTACCAAGAGATATATGCAATAATGACCCTTCACCGGTGAGGGACTCTCATCGATTATCGGGAAGTATATGTAATGAAGTTCCTTCACCGGTGAGGGACTCTCATCGCCAACCGGGAAGTATATGCAATAATGACCCTTCGCCGGTGCGGGACTCTCATCGCCAACTGGGAAGTATATGCAATAATAACCCTTCGCCGGTGCGGGACTCTCATCGCCAACCGGGAAGTATATGCAATAATGACCCTTCAACGGTACGGGACTCTCATCGCCAACCGGGAAGTATATGCAATAATGACCCTTCGCCGGTACGGGACTCTCATCGACATCCGGGAAGTATATGTAATAATAATAATGACCCTTCGCCAGTGCGGGACTCTCATCGCCATCCGGGAAGTATATGCAATAATGACCCTTCGCCGGTGCGGGACTCTCATCACCAACCGGGAAGTATATGCAATACTCAAAACCAGAGTGCAATGCTCATATGCTCAATGCAATACCAACAACAGGGCTTAACATATAATGTACAATGTAAAATTAAAGCTAAGGCGTAATGAGTACGCCTATCGGCAGCTACACACGTAAGGAACACGTGGTAGAATATCCACAAGGCCAAGGGCCTCCAAAGAAATGGATATAAACACTTACCTCCTCCAAAAGTTATCATTGCTAATCAACAACCGCTTTATCCTTTGGTTTCATAGCCAAACGATCCCACTCTATTCAATAAGCAGAAAAATATATCAAATTAGGCTAAAGGCTTCTTTCCTCACATCTTAGGGCAATCCGGTTAGGAACCTGATACCCTATTCGTATACGCAATACGCAGGCCAGGCCTATGTACAGGGTTTAAGGTCACATAACCAAACCCTAAATAAATTACATTTATATGTTGCCCATAACTCACTGAGTACGAATATATAATCAATTTCATTATCAGGGTCCAATTGGCCCTTAAACTATCAATTAAACTTATTAAAACGATGTCTAATATTTCAAGTTTTGCAATTAAAATATATTCAAACACACGTAATAAACTAAAATAATATATTAGGATCATTACCTGAATGTTTCAGGGTGAAAATTCTACTTTTTCCCGGCCCCTTTTCTCATTTTCTGGCATTTTTTCATTTCTCTGCGTTAACTTTTGCATTTTCTATTTCTATTCGATTTTCATATGCTGCTTACTGATTGCTAATGGATTATATAATCCATTAGACCCACCGCCTCTCAATTCTCTTTTGTCCTTTTCCTTTTTTTTTTCTTTTTCCTTTAAGATTCGCTGTTACAGTAAAATTAAAACGGTACCCTACGATATTCGAAATAATTCCAACTTTTGCATACAAGTTATACAAAATATATGTAACATATTCGCGAAGGCGGATCTCAAATCGGACTCCCGAAACTCAAGATGCGAATTTAAATGAAAAAGTCAAATTATTTAACTTTCGGCATTTTACTGGAAACTAGCCGAACAACATCGAAATTCACTTTCGAAAAATTATAAAAGTCACAAATAATCATACGAACCTAACGGCAATTTTGGATTCGAATCAGAGCTCATTCGCCAAAACCGAGCTCAAAAATCTCTTTTTAATATTTATTGACAATAAAAACTGACACCTTTTTCCGATGCCTACCAAACGAGTTCTGATTTAGCTCAAATTTTACAGACAGGTCCTAATGGACCATACGAATATTTTAAAATTATCGGCACGCCAATCGAATTCCTAACTTCCGAAACGACTGACCGAGGTCGTTTCATTCTCCTCCACTTATACTCTCGTTCGTCCTCGAACGAGCCTAAATCTAAAGAAAAATTCGGACAGATAGCAAAAGAACTTGCACGACCTTTATAAGCTACTCCACGGGTATTATTTCCTGATTACAGGATCAAAATTATAACACGCATATCGAACTTTTGGAATAAAATATATCTGGATAATATGATCATACCATTACACAGCTTATTCTGACTAAGCTGATTCTTCCTCGATCACGAGAAGAGAGTCCTACATTTTCGAAATAAAGATACACGGAACTTTGGATGGATAACATGATTCAGCTGATAATCACCTCTTCGATATACCTTTCGATATAGGATAGGTCGATGGAACTAAGAATTAGCTTACGCTCTCACAACGCCTTAGAGATTTAATATTTATATTCATTATTGGAGGAAGACTCCTCCACTTAGAGCATCAGCTCATACAGCTAAGTTGAAAAAAAAATAGTCATCCTCGCACAACATGCTCGATTAAGGAAGACTTAGCTAAATAGAGAACGCAGGTAAGACCTGAGCTACCAAATTACTCTCTCGAGTTGCCAAACAGCTGCAACTCTCGAGTTCACAACTCCATACATTTTCTATAAGCACCACCGCCTGATGGATCAAATCAAAGGTCAAATGACGCCTCTCATTACCGTTAGTAGCCTTGAAAAATAACAATGTGCTTACCCGGCCACCTTGACACGCACTCTGGCTCAACACAGGGAACATCACAAGAGGCTACTGACCGCCTAAGCTCACCAGTACCGAACAAAGAAGAGATGGAAATGGACTGAGGATAGAAATTATTAGAGCTTTAGGAAGCTCTTCTTCTTATTTATTTGGCTACCAGAGCTAGACTATTTATGAGTCAGGCTAACCGAAGAATCGCAATTGAACAAATAGACATTGAATGAGCTTTACAGAACAAAATCTATGTCAATTTAACCTTCATATAAAAAGGAAACTCCGACGATTTACCAGAAAACCCTTTTATACCGAGACAAACTTGTAGAATAACATGACTCTACTAGCGTCTCGAACCAAGAGGAGACACATAGATCGAGTATTACTTACTAATCACTTTACATCGGAAGAAACAATGATACTTTCTGATGGTGACAAATAAGAATCCCATCATCCTACCGACACTGAGTTCCAAAGAGAGGTAGACTGACTTGACATTATAACAGAATGAGGCATAACAAAATGCCAAGCAAACAATACCGATACTCAATCACAAATCTCTCGCATTTACACCAGGAAAACTAGTAGGGTCTCACAAATGCCAGAAATACATCATACTAGAAGCTCGCCCCTCTACCGCAGCCGATTCTTAATTAAGACAATATCCAAGGAACCATCGAAATATGATAGGACACACCATTTCCAGATCGAACGGAAGAATCAAATCTTACTCACATATAAGGGAAGAAAAAACACATGGGTCTACTACATCGGATGCCTCAGCATCCTGCCAGACTGGCAGTTCATCAAACTGCCTCTGCAGCTGAGCTGAGCCACTATCCTAGTAATCACCTTCTGAAGAACCACTACCACCACGCTCTAAACCTCTACTGGATGGTGGCATTTCTCTGACTGATTGAGATCTAAATGAAATTCCCTGCGACTACGCAGATGCCTAATAACGAGAGAAAAGATGACTGCCTACTTGTCGGAGTAAAGAAAAATCCTCAAAGAATAGCCAAATTCACGACAATGATACCACCTTTTCGCTGAAAAGTGGAAGCTGGAACGATTGTAGATAGCTATAAAGAAAAGACTGATTCTGATCTTGACGAGCTACTGGCGCACTCAAAGAATCACGTAACACAAGCTGAGATAACCTGGAAGGTGACCTCCCAAAATAATCAGAACTCATACCTTCAAACGAGGTATGGTGCCCACCAGGGCCGCGGGATTTCTCGCTCTCTCGCTCTAACTCTTCCCACTCTAACTTATGGTATGCCTAATACCTCTGAGCAATATTAACAACAGCATCAAATGAAGTCTCAACCTAAATTTCTCAAGCCATATGGGATCTCAAGGAAGGAGAAAGGTCACCAATAAATCTTTGAACATTCTCGAAAGGCTCATGGACTAGTTCTAATACATATCCAGCCATTCTATAGAATTCAATCTCATATTCTGAAACAACAACGGGCTAACCGACAGGCTACCCTGTCCAATGCACTCAAACTGGCAACACTTTTCATCTCGCTCGCTACTCGAAAGGAACTTTTCCACGAATCTAGAAGAAAAATCAAACTAAGTTAGCTAATAAGAGAGCAGTCCATCAATTCAACGCTGGACCCCTGAAACTGGAAAGCAGAATAATCAACACCATACCGCTCGATATAATTAAAAGCCTGAAGGATACGCTGACATCATTTTATTTTTTAAAAAAAATCACGAAGTTTATCTGATGCATTGCTTGGGAATATCGGGATGTTCAACTGCGTAAAATAATATACCCTCTTTGGGCACTCGGACCGAACTGTTACCTCAGCTAGCTAACCAGCCAGAACAATTGGTGGCGCAACACATGTTGCATTTGGAACATACTTTACTGGGGCAATATTAAGAACTGGAATAGGAGCCCCCTGAGACCGAACATCTGCATCTGCAGCAACCTGATAAGCTACCTAGCGAATAATAGGTTTTTGCGGTATCTGCGTCGCCAAGATCCTCGTAAAAGTATCGTAGAGAGCCAAGGGAACCACAAGGCCCTGCTCCCTTGCCCATCACGAGCTCGTCCAGCTGGGACCTCCGTAACTAGATCGTCAGCACGATCAAAAAAACTTTTGGGGCTTCGTCAGTGCTAGCTCTAGGCTAGACTGTGTTGTCTTGAACTCATACCGTTTGCTGATCTGTCGCACGGGGGTTCACAATTACCACGAAGGAATTAACAAAAATACATTTGCATCCTAGACCGGCGCACGATCAGAAAAGAAGGAAGTGAAACTTCCTAAATGCCATCATAGCCTCTCGTAGATAAGTACGGACGTCTACGTACCCATCAGCGAGACTGTACTAGACACTGTCTCAGTCTGGATAGACTCTAAACCGGGCTCTGATACAAACTGACATGACCCAGAATCCGGTTAGGCCGTGCGGGCACCCGACATCCTCCCCTAGACCCATCAGGCGAACCCGTACTAATTAAATTAGGAAAATAAATATAACAATTCATAAATAAGGACAAGACTTAAAAAAATACAGACATACTGATACTTCTAAGCTGTACTAAAGAAATTAAAGCTGACTACCCAACATACTAGGTTTAGGGCTATCCAGACTAGACATCTAAGAGTATAAAAGAAGACAGATACCTCCTGAAGGAAGCAAAATACAGCTAAAATAATAACCAATAAACTGGTGGCCATTCGGAATAAAAGCTGGCTCACCCTGACAGCTGAAGTCGTCTTCGCTCCTTCACAACGTAGCGAACTCAATCCTGGAGCGAACCTGCCGAAATGAAATAGATAGACAAGAAACAAACAACAAACAAGGGTGAGTCAAAAGGACTCAATAAGTGGGGCAGACTAGCCACCTTAAAGAATAGGATAGCTAGCCAGGGAGAAAAGAACAGATAACCAAATTCGTCCTATTTAAATTATGAAAAGGCAGAGCCAGATAATAACTAGAAATACGTATGGAATCACAAACTCATTAACAACCAGGAACGTAAGAAAGCCAGAACATATAGGTATCCCGAACATATCAACAATCAGAAATACATCATACCGTCGCGGTGTTCAACCCGATCCATATATTTATACCGTTGTAGCGTCCAACCCGATCCCCGCAACCCAGAATACGAGCCAGAAATATATAGGCAAACAGAGATATGTCCACAACATGTTGTACATAACGCATACATAAAACACAACACAATACACACAATAGTCAGTATGCGGTGCAATGAGATGGGATGAATGCGGTATGATGCAATGCAGTCACATATGCCTGATACCTATCTCCGGCATGGGACTCTCATCGTCTACCAGGAGATATATGCAATAATGACCCTTCACCGGCTCGGGACTCTCATCGATTACCGGGAAGTATATGTAATGATGATCCTTCACCGGTGCGGGACTCTCATCGCCAATCGGGAAGTATATGCAATAATGACCCTTCGCCGGTGCGGGACTCTCATCGCCAACCGGGAAGTATATGCAATAATGACCCTTCGCCGGTGCGGGACTCTCATCGACATCCGGGAAGTATATGCAATAATGACCCTTCGCCGGTGCGGGACTCTCATCGCCATCCGGTAAGTATATGCAATAATGACCCTTCGCCGGTGCGGGACTCTCATCGCCAATCGGGAAGTATATGCAATACTCAAAACCAGAGTGCAATGCTCATATGCTCAATGCAATACCAAAAACAGGGCTTAACATATAATATACAATGTAAAATTAAAGCTAAGGCGTAATGAGTAAGCCTATCGGCAGCTACACACGTAAGGAACACGTGGTAGAATATCCACAAGGCCAAGGGCCTCCAAAGTAATGGATATAAACACTTACCTCCTCCAAAAGTTATCATTGCTAATCAACAACCGCTTTATCCTTTGGTTTCATAGCCAAACGATCCCACTCTATTCAATAAGCAGAAAAATATATCAAATTAGGCTAAAGGCTTCTTTCCTCACATCTTAGGGCAATCCGGTTAGGAACCTGATACCCTATTCACATACGCAATAAGCAGGCCAGGCCTATGTACAGGGTTTAAGGTCACATAACCAAACTCTAAATAAATTACATTTAAATGTTGCCCAGAACTCACTGAGTACGAATATATAATCAATTTCATTATCGGGGTCCAATTGACCCTTAAACTATCAATTAAACTTATTAAAATGATGTCTAATATTTCGAGTTTTACCATTAAAATATATTCAAACACACGTAATAAACTCAAATAATTTATTAGGATCATTACCTGAATGTTTCAGGGTGAAAATTCTACTTTTTCCCGGCCCCTTTTAGCGGCATTTTAGCAGAAATTAGCCGAACAATATCGAAATTCACTTTCAAAAAATTACAAAAGTCACAAATAATCATACGAACCTAACGGCGCTTTCAGATTTCGAATCGGAGCTCATTCGCCAAAACCGAGCTCGAAAATCTCTTTTTAATATTTATTGACAATAAAAACTGACACCTTTTTCCGATGCCTACCAAACGAGTTCTGATTTAGCTCAAATTTTACAGACAGGTCCTAATGGACCTTATAAATATTTTAAAATTATCGGCACGCCAATCGGAGTCCTAACTTCCGAAACGACTGACTGAGGTCATTTTAGTGTACTCCCTAGATCCTTAGCATCCATTGTTCTTTGGGTTCGCCCTATTTGGGCCATCACGCCTCTCAGTCCGTTGATTTCATGTGGCATAATATATACGCACACAGTCAATCCCCCTCCCACTTTCTAAGTGCCATCAAAAGCATTTCGGAAGTTAAGCGTGAGTATTTTGCTTACTTTAACTCGCTTAAACTCTTGTCTTTGAATTCAAAAGTGACCAATCTATAGGAAAGCTTGATGTATTTTGCTTGGTTTCAGGTATTGAATCCTACACAGAAGGAAAGAAACCAAAAAGAGCATGATTACCCAAGGAAAGTGATCAAATTTAAGAAGCTGCAGAAAAATTAAAGAGGCGGGTGCCCATGCAAGGGGCGACCGCCCCTACTTTGGATGTTTATACCTGCTAAAGTTTCAACAAGGCGATGAAGAGGCCTCAGCCCTTTGTAAGGAAATGAGGATTTGGAAGACTTGCGAAGATGGCGACTGCCCATGCCAAGGGTGGCCGCCCATTGCACTTTACAAGATGAGCTGATGGAATTAAGATGTGACAGCATGATCTTGAGTTGTGTCACCTTCTCTTGGAAAAGAAGAAAAGGTGGTCGCCCAAATAAAGTGTGGCCAGCCTCTCATACAAACCCAGAAAAGGGCGACAGCCCGTGCCCAAGGAGGCGCCAGCCTTTCCGTCACTTCAGCACCAAAACTCAGCCCTTCTGCAAATGGGCGACAGCCATATTTGAAAATGGAATTTTTGTAATTAGTTCATAGAAAACACTATAAATAGCTAGCACTAGGTTTTTGAGACTATCTTACATTACTTGGCAGGAAGATAAGGACAAAATACCAAAATCCTTGGTCAAGTTTCCTTGTATTGTGAAGAACAGCATCATTGTTTGTAAGAATCATTACTACTTCGCTATGTCAATGCTTATTTCATTACTTTCGAGTCTTGAATCATTACTTAGCATGAGTAGCTAAATCACCAACTAGGGTGCTAACGAAACCCTAGTCCAATAATCAAATGGATATAGCATAATAAGCTTCTAAACACCTACGAATACCTCATTTCACTACTTTTGATTATATTACAACAACTTGAGGTGTACAAATCAAGTTGAACCTAACAAGTAATAGAAATACACCGAGAGGGTGGTTTTAGGAATAGGAATTGTAGTGACGGGGTACCGGGGATAAATGCGAGAGGGGGATACCTTACTTGGGACTATTCGCTAGAGCTAATGCATCAACTTTTAGCACCGAGAGGGAAAAAGTTGGTAGTCTGAACTCTCATCCGAGAGGGGTGAGTTGCGTAGATACGAGCAAGGTCTATTGGGTGACCTAGGTGTGAAGGAGCTTATAAATATATCCACTTGGTTAGCGGGCTAGGGGAAAGTTGGTATAATAGTGCTTTCTATTATTGTTAATTTTAACTCAAAATTGTCTTTACTTTTCATTAGTATATTTCTACCTTAAAATTAGGATAAACTTGCTAAATACATAGAGCTCAATTGAATTCGACTCATTTTGGTTACTTGTAAGTCCCTGCGTTCGACCCCTACAATCGACTAGGGTAATTGTGAGCCTTACCTAAAGCTAGAGTGTGTCACAATTTGGCATCGTTGCTGGGGACTTCGGTAGACCATTTAATTGAGTTAGTTTTAGTTCTTGTTACTAGTTAATATAATCCTTTACTTTCACTTTTGGTTTTGGTTCACTTTGACTTTGTAGGTGTTTATTGAAAAATGCCACCAAGGGTAGCGGTACCAAATAATCAAGGTGGAGGAGTTGGCAACCCAAAAGAAGATGAACCTCCACCACCACCCCATCCGGTTAATGACAATGTAGATGATGTGGGTATGGAGAACAATGTTGAAATCCTTGATGGGGAGCCAAATGATGGAGCACAACCAAATGCTCCGGCTCAAGGAGCTAGACAAAGAAGAAATGCAAGGAGGGAACAAGTAAATGATGATGGTTTTTGTGGAGCCATTTTTCCTCCTCAAATCTGGGCAAAATTTCAAATGCCCCCGGCCGCTATGAACTCTCTTGACAATCAAGGTTTGTTTGAAGGAGAAGAAGATGAGAATCCTAAGAAGCATCTCCAAACATTCCTTGAAATTTGAACTTTCAACCGATATGCCGGCGTGACCGATGATGCTTTTTGCCTTAGGCTTTTTCCATTCTCACTAAAAGGAAAAGCTAGGGCTTGGTCATATAAATTTTCAAATAGGAGTATCCACACTTGGGATGAATTGGTGAAATCTTTTCTTGATGAATACTTTCCACCGGGGAATTTTTTTGATTTGAGAGATCATATATACGATTTCCAACAAAAAGTAGGTAAACCAGTGCACAAAGCTTGGGATAGATTTCTTAAGCTCATCCATTCTTGTCCCGGCCATGGCTTTCCAGATCAAGTTCTATTGGAGACTTTCTATAGAGGACTTGATGACAACAATCAAAAAACCATTAATCATGTTGCTCAAGAAGGCTTAATAGAAGGTACTTTTCAATAAGCAACCGATCTTATCAACAAGGTCACAAAGCAATCAAGAGCATGGAAGTCAAGAGTGAGGAGACCGGGTACATATGACCCCCAACAATGATGTAATGACAAAAGCAATTGAATCTCAAGTAGAAAGAATGGCCCAAATTATCACTAAGGTTGAAGTGCTTGCTAAGAATCAAATGAAGCAAAGTCAACAATCCACAAAGCAAGTTAATGTTGTTGACTTACCACCCAAAGAAGCTCATCATGGAGCTGATTATCCTTATCAACATTACCCTTTGGGGTATGCTCCACTGGGATATGTTCCTATGGGGTTTGCTCCTCAAGGTCAAGAAGGGAAAATGGCATCTCAAGGTGGCCAATAGCATGATGAGGAGGCCATTTATGTTAATGCTTATCAAGGGTAAAGACCTCTATACAACCAAGGTTATCAAGCTCAAGGTCAATGGAAGCCGTACAATCAATAGGGTAACACTCATAAATGGGGTGGTACAAATAAAGGAAGAGAGAAAAATGACGATTGTTTAACCTAGATCCAATTTCAGGCCAATTAACAATTAAATTTGTATTTGCGTAGTCACAATCAATAGTTTAGATTAAAAGTTCAGATGAAGAAGTGCGCTAACTGCTAGATTGCCAATGTATTCGTGATTTCCAATAATAATTAATAATATGGAAGCAGAATGTAATCGGGAACGAATAAAGTTAAAGCGTTAATAAAATAAATAGAGGTAACCGTGTTGGATCGCTTGACCCCGGTGAAAATTCCTTGTTACTGATCACACTAGAAGATTAGGGAGCCAAGTATTCAACGAATGCAAGCAAAGAACAGTGTTTGAGCAAGAGTAAGAGAGAGTATTCTTATTGATGTTGTAGATAGGAAGTAAAGTTATGTTACAATGATTTAGGACGAATGCTATTTATAAGTCTGATAGGCATCCGTTGAGCTTTGTAATCGCTGGGCACGTATCCAACGATTGTAATTACTGCCTTTATGACCATTCATTGAGTAATCGCACATGATCATGTTAATAATTGCTCATTCAGATCGTGCTGATCTGGGAAATGTTACATTGCTGCTCTAGGTCTGCTCGTGGTAACCGCCTGGCTAGTAATCTGTCCACTAGATGTCTGTCCGGGTAAATCTCTGTCCGTGCCACGTGGCAGACACGTGTCACCTTTTTAGATGATATTAGTTTTTATCTAATACAGATAGTCCCCGCACTTCTCGAGCAGAGTTTCTGCTCGAGGAGTGGATATGAATTTTGGCGGAAAGTTTCATCCTGCGAAACCTAGTCCTTATATGACGACACTCTAGGTGACGTGCCCATTTTATCAGCCTCATGACATATTCCATGACGTTTGCATTAAATGCATGCTGCAAAAAGTAACTGCAGCTGTCACACCTGCACGTCCGCCGTCAGCTTCGAAGCGACTACTGCGCGTCCCGAGAGTGAAAATGATGATTTTAACCGCCTCAATCACGTGCACACGTCGGCTATTGATCGCGAGGTGACCGCTGCACTTCAGGGTAATGATGACATTTCGAAAGTTGGTGCAACCTACTTCTTCTTTTGACGGTTGGATCTGATCGTGGCCTCTCCGATAGTCTCCACGTGTCTTGTGGGAACTTGATGGGTCGGACTTTTACTTCTATAAATAGGGGTTTGTTGAGTTAAAACCCTTTTACTTGCTTTCGTCTTCTATCTGAGAATTCTTTGAATATCCTTCAAGTTTCCTTCCAAATTTCCCAATTCTTCTGAATCATGTCTTCAAAATCTAGGAGAAACCAAGATATGGATGCAGCTGGTAGTTCTTCGGCAGCCACCCCCAGGCCTAAGGCTGCTTAGGCCACGGCTGTAGAGATTATCCCCAAGAAATGGGGTGAATTAGAAAAGGACTGCAACATCAATGCTTTCAACAACCACGGAGATATACGTGTTTGGTCGGCGTATAGATTCAAATCTGGGATCACATCAAGGATGATCCCATGGGTTAGAGCAGACTACAATTGGGACGAGAGTATCCCCCTCTTGCCGGTATCTGAAGCGGAGAACATCACTTCGCATAGGGCTGGGTGGACAGCTATGTGCACCTACCCTTTTACAGTTGGATGTAAACTCCCCCTGCATCCTGTGCTTGAGAGGCTCTGCAGGGAATATTTACTCTGTCCGGGGCAGCTGTGCCCCAGCGTGTATAGAATAGTTACACTCTTGGATTGGTTTGCGGCAGCTCCGAGGACACAAGCTACCGGGATTGGTTACACCGGTATGTGTTCGTGCGCACCACGGCCTTAACCTTCAACTCCAAGACTTATCTTCCCGAGGTCTGGAATAAGAAACGTAAGTCCCCGAGTTTTCTTTTAATTTTTCCATGTTTCGTCTTTTCTTCTCGTCATCTTATTCCTTCGGTTTTTCTTTATAGCTGCCAAACGACCCTACGATGAGCTCATATCAGTCGATGAGCTGACGGCGTGGGTTGAGGCGATCTTGAAGGAGTTCTCCCCTGAGAAGAGAGAATGGGCGTACTTTGCTGCGCAGAAGAGCTTGACCGTGAAGACTCACGGTGAGAATTTTCTGTTGTTAACGCTGTTACTTTTCCTCGTATTCTTCCCACATCTGATCGTTTCACCTTTTTGTAGGTTTGGGTACTCAGGGGGATTTTTTTCCTGCCCTTCCTCCTCAAGCAGTGCCATCTGGGCCCGCTGTAGATCCCGACGCTGAGGCCACATCTATACTAGCTTCAGCAGAGGCACTGCATGGAAGAGAAGGTGGTGAGGAGCTTCTGTCCAGCAGCCTTGGTTCCTTGAAGAGGAAGAAGAAGGGCCAAGGTGAGGGAGAAGCACGGAAGAAATCTGCTCGTAAGACTTCCGTTGCTGCCGGGCAATCCTCAGCTGCTAGAGGTGGATCCTCGCCCGAAGCCAACGTGCCAGAGTACAAAGCTTACTACCAAAGTCCCCGTGTCTGCACGGGGAGAGGGTTTAGACAACGTGGTGATTGATGTTTCAGATACTGAGACTGAAACCAATGAACCCCTTGTGCGAAAACCTTATTTTCGGAGCGATAAGAGGAAGGTTGAGGAAGAGGCTGCCCGTACTCCGGAGAGGAGTCCCTAAGTCGATGACGGGGGTAGGGCGGCTCCTTCTTGTGTGCACAAAGGGAAAAGGAAATTGGGAGAAGAAGAAGAAAAAGAAGAAGAAGAAGAAGAAGAAGAAATAAGAGAAGAGGTTTCCCAAGAGGGTGGCCAAGGTCCTCGTGTTTTTCGTTTCGAGGACCTGTAAAACGTGGCCACTGAGGGGGCGACGCCTGTTGGTCTACACGAGTGTGATACGATAGATCCTGGAGTGGAAGGTGACTCCGACATATCAACAACAAGGCTTATCTAGCGGTCAGTCATCAATGGTCAGGCCGGATTAAAGGACATTAGGGGTGTGCGCTACAAGTTTGGTCCAAACTACCCCTCTGAACAGGCTTGGGAACCCAAGTACTGCGAGAGGAAGCATACCATGAGGCTAGCCCCTGATGTCAACTTTATATCCAGGCCGGGCAGTTTAGCCAAGGCGTTTTCATCACTCATTGGTCCCCGAGAGGAGTGGACAATGAGGGAAATGAGTTATGAGGAGCTGGCTTTTACAATTGCTGCCGATTCTGCCCGGGTAAGTGTTTACCGCTTGTGTTGGTAGTAATTTGACTTCAGACATCTAACTTTTGCTTCTTTTGTTTCTCCAGTCAAGTATGATGTCTGCCGAGCTAATGTTCCGCTCCAGGATCAACAACGTCGATCAAGTACTCAAGGTAAAGAAAGAGTTGCTGGATGCTCTGAAGGAGAACAAGATCCTAGCAGAGCAGTGTGGTCTCCTTGGGGGTTAAGTTAATTGATTAACTGAAGTTAACAACGAGCGAATTGAACGGATTAATGAACTCACCAAGGAGAAGGACCTTCTTTCTGAAGAGAAAGAAGGGTTCGCACAATCTGCCCAGGGTCTGGAGATTCTGCTCGAGGAATGCAAAGCTTTGCTGAACAGAGCGCTCGATGAGCGTGGATCTCTTGAGATGTACTTGTAGAGGGCTAATGAAGAGTCCGCTAAAGACAGAGCTGAGCTTTAAGCTACTAAGGACCAGGTTGCCCAGTTGCTGAGTGTTCGAAATGCATTATCTAAGGACTTGGCAAACGTGCGTGATCAATCTGAAATCAAGGCTAAGCGTACGTTGCTTGAGAAAGTCTAGACTAAGCAGATCAACGTTGAGGAGATGCTGCTGAAAACAAAAAGTGTTGTTCGCGGAGCAAGACAAGTACTGAATCTTTCTCCTGAGGAGTCTGAGGCAGACGATGATGAGGATGAGGATGACGGAGATAATTCGGGGGACGATGACAGAAACGACAGAGTTGGTGCGTCGGGTTCTGGTCGTAGCCCCCAAAACTAATTAGGTTGCAAATTTGTACATCTGGCGAGAGCCAGATTAGTTGGTTGTGGATAGAGGTTTCTTAGAGATCCTCTGATCCTTGTTTGGCCGGTTCCATTGGCCTTTGATCACTCTACAAAATTTCTGTCAGCTATTTTTGGCATTTTATTATTTTGTCAGGATCATGTATATAACTTCAGATCTTTCTAATTCAATGACTATATTTAGCCTGAATTTTTTTTTTTGATCTTTTGTTTGTATGTGTTGTGGCCTTTGTGCCTTATGTTTAGGAGCTTTTTGAAGTTTGAACTTTATTAAGTTTTGGTCTCCAAAGGTCTGTCCGAATGTTCTAACTTAGCCTTTCCCCAGGGAAGAGGTCACAAGTCATGAGTGATCTGTGCAGATGTTTTTATTCTGACCGAGTCGTGGTCGATAGATTCTGGCCGAATCGTTGGCCTTTGCGAACAACTTTGCTTATCGCCTTGATAGTCGAAAGCTGTTGTAGGAATTTGTAGCTTAATTCTGGCCGAGTCGCTGGCCTTGTGAACGACTTCTCTTATTTTCGTGGAAGCTTGTCACATAAAAAGTTTTTGAAAACTCGTCATTTCAATAGGTCTTTTGCCTTTATGAAGGTCTTGTCAAGGTCTTGTCTGGCCTACAGGGGCCTCTCACCACCCTCCTTGTTTTTATGTTTGAACACAGGAAGTGATAACATAAAAAGAGTTAAGGCAAGTCGTGGATAAAAGAACACATATAACCAAACGAGGAGTGTGTCCGTTGTGGGATTTGAACCCACAGCCGCGAAGTTGAAGAACTTCGAGCTCTACCAGTTGAGCTAAGCGGATCTGACCTTGTTTAGGCCGTCAGTGCAATTTAGAAGAGGTATAATAAAAGTAAGAAATGTCGCAAAAAGTAAAAGGTAGGAAGAAAGTAACTAACTGTTTTACCACTCAGAAGTGATACCTTTTGAGGTGAATCACGTTCCAACTGTTTGGGACAACTGAACCGTCTGGTCATGCTAAGCGATAAGATCCCTTGTCGACTGAGGTGATTACCTTGTAGGGGCCTTCCCAATTAGGGCCTAGCTTTCCTGAATTTGCTTCTTGTGTGTTCTGGGATACTCTCCTCAGCATAAAATCTCCAGCCTGGAAACTTCGTACGCGCAGTCTCCGATTATAATATTGTTCAATTCGTTCTTTTTGGGAGACTACTCGTACGAGGGCTAGTTCCCTTCGTTCTTCGAGAAAATCCAGCTCTTCGGAGAGATTGATTGAGTTTGATTCTTCTGTGGCATGTGCATACCGTAGGCTGGGCTCTCCGATTTCGACTGGAATTAGGGCATCTGCTCCGTACACTAATGAGTAAGGTGTATCCCCAGTACTCATTTTTATCGTCGTACGATAAGCTCATAGTACACCAGGTAGCTCCTCTACCCAACATCCCTTAGCCTGTTCGAGGTGCTTCTTGAGAGATTCAACGATTATTTTGTTAGTGGATTCTGCTTGTCCGTTGGCAACCAGATGATAAGGAGAAGAAGTAATCCTCTTGATGTGCAGGTCACCGAGGAACCTAGTCACTTTCTGGCCGATGAATTGCGGGCCGTTGTCCATGACTATTTCCTTAGGCGCCCCAAAGCGACACACGACAAAGCGCCAAAGGAAGTCAATAACTTTTGTTTGTCGTACCTTTGCATATGCTGCCGCTTCGACCCATTTGGTGAAGTAATCGGTGATGACCAATAAGAATCGTACTCCTCTTGGCGTCGCGGGGAGAGGACCAACTATGTCCATTCCCCATTTCATGAATGGCCACGGGGAGATTATTGAGGAGAGCGGTTCTGCCGGTTGATGAAGAAGATGTGCGAACCTCTGACACTTGTCACATTTTTTGACAAACTCATTCATATCCTTCTCCATCTTGTCCCAATAGTATCATGCACGAATCAACTTACGGGCTAATGCCTTACCCCCGGAATGATTGCCACAGTAGCCTTCATGGACCTCCCGCATCACGTAGTTGATTTGATTCAGACCGAGGCATTTTGCGAGGGCTCCTGCAAACATTTTCTGGTAGAGATCGTCGTTGATGATTGTATACCGAGCAGCTTTTATTCTCAACTTGCGAGCGGCTTTTGTGTCATCGGGCAGAGTCCCATGAAGAATATAGTTCGTGATTTCGTTCGGCCAATCCCAAGTGGCGTTGATGGTGTTGACTTCGAATTTTTCCCGATCTATGGTCCTGTAGAGAAGTTGAGCGACAGCTGAAGAGCTGGCCGCCCCTATTTCTGCCACTGACCCTAGATTCGCGAGAGCATCGGCTTCATGGTTTTCATCCCGTGGAATTTGAAGCACTTCCCATTCATCAAACTAAGCCAGGAGTTCTTTTACACGGGCAAGGTATACTTGCATTCTGGACTCTCGTGCAATGAAGCCTCCGGTTACCTGGTTGACTACCAGCTGAGAATCACTCTTAAGCTTGATGACGTTCGCTCCATAGCTTCGGGCTAACTCCAATCCTGCAATAACGGCCTCATATTCGGCCTCATTGTTAGTAACAAACGGGCACTTGATTGCCTGCCTGACGGTCTCTCCAGATGGGGTGATGAGAACCAATCCACGACCGGACCCTTTGACGCTCGAGGAGCCATCAGTATATAGGGTCCATGCACTAGAAGCCTGCCCAGCATATAGAACGGCATCTTTTTCTGCCTCAGGATAGATATTAGCGCTAAAATCTGCCACGAAATCTGCTAGGGCTTGTGATTTTATTGCTACCCTAGCTTGATAGGTGATATCAAATTCACTCAATTCTATAGCCCATTTTACTAACCTTCCCGAAAATTCGGGTTTGTTCAAAACATTTCGCAAAGGAAAGGTCGTTACCACGGCTATTGAATGACTTTGAAAATAAGGGCAAAACTTACGGGGCGGTGGTACGGGTCGCAAAGGAAAGGTCGTTACCACGGCTATTAGAGCTTTGCTAATATAATATATGGGAAGTTGTTTACCTTTTTCCTCTCGAACCAGAACTGCACTTACCGAGGATTCTGATACTGCCAGATAAATCAGCAGCTGCTCCCCGTGCTGAGGTGTAGAGAGTAGTGGTGGATTGGACAGATACTTTTTGAGATCCTTCAGCACTTGTTGGCATTCGGGAGTCTAATCGAACTCCTTGTTTTGCTTTAAGACATCGAAGAAGCTTTTGCATCGGTCTGACGATCGGGATATGAATCTTCGCAGGGCTGCCACTCTCCCAGTCAATTTCATGACGGCTTTTCTCGGTTGTGGAGTACGTCTGGGATTGACTCGATAGCTTTGATTTGAGCGGGATTGACCTAAATTCCACGCTGAAAAATGATGAAGCCTAGGAATTTTCCCGCCCTGACTCCGAAAGCACACTTCTCCGGATTCAGCTTCATGTTATACTGATCGAGAATTCGGAAAGCTTCCTTTAGATGCGCTAGATGGTCCTCTGCTCGTTTGGATTTGACCAGCATGTCATCGATGTATACTTCCATAGTTTTACCGATATGGTCATGGAACATTCGATTGACTAGATGCAGATATGTTGCACCTGCATTTTTCAATCCAAATGGCATAACTTTATAACAATACGTACCTCTGTAGGTTATGAACGATGTCTTTTCCTGGTCGTCGGGGTCCATCAGTATCTGATTGTACCCAGAGTATGCATCGAGGAAGGTGAGCACCTCGTGCCTGGCTGTTGCGTCAATCAGTTGGTCTAGCCTGGGAAGGGAATATGAATCCTTTGGTCAGGCTTTATTTAGTTCTGTGTAGTCAATGCAGACTCGCCATTTGCCATTTTTCTTGGGCACAATGACCACGTTGGTCAGCCAGTCTGGGTATTTGACTTCACGTACAGATCCAATTTTCAATAACCGGTCGACCTCATCGTTGATGACCTGATTCCGAAAAGCTCCTTGCTGGCGCTTCTTCTATTTTACCGGGCGGTGGTACGGGTCGACATTTAACCTGTGAGAGATAATATCTGGAGAAATACCTGTCATATCTGCATGAGACCAGGCGAACGTTGTGTGCCGCTCTTTGAGGAACTGAAGGATATCTCCTCGTAAGCGTTCGCTCAACTCGGTCCCCAAGTAGACATTCTGCTCAGCCTTGTCTACGAACAATTCTTCGGGCTCCCAAGCTTCCACGGTCGGCATTTGACTTTCTCGTGCATCTAGCTTTGTGATGAATTCCGGGACCTCGTACTTTGCTTCTTCGTCTGGCACGTCGGATCCTGATTGCTGTAATTGCTATTTGCTTTCTTCGGGCAGCTTGAGGGCCACCGAATAACAATCTCGAGCAGAGCGCTGCTCTCCTCGAACCTCACGTACTTCCCATTCAGATGGGAACTTCAACACCGGATGATAAGTGGAAGGAACGGCTTGCATATCATGGATCCAGGGTCTTTCCAGGATGATGTTGTAAGCTAGGTCCGCATCGACAACATGAAATATCGTCTCCTTCGCCACACCTTCAACAATAGTTGTCAGAGTAATCTCGCCAAGGGTCTTTTCACTTGAGTTAATGAATCCAGAGAGAACTCGAGATATCGGCACGATCTTATCTGACAGCTGCATCTCCCTTACAACTTGTGATTGAATAATGTTCGCAGAGCTGCCCGCATCAATGAGCACTCTCTTGACGTCGAATTCTGCCACGCGTAACGTTATGACTAACGCATCAGCGTGTGGGAATTGCAAGCCATCTGCGTCTGAGTCTTCAAATGTTATCGTCTTTTCTGGCCGCGGACGCTTGGTCTTTGTGATGGAGACCTTTGCGTACTTCTTCGCGGTGAAGACGATAGAATCCACTTTGATCCCCCCAGAAATGACATTGACGTCCTCTTCGGGGAGGATGCTCGGGGAGGACCAGATTTGTTCTACTGAGCCTTCGCGTGAGTTTGCTTTCCCTTCTCGGTCAGGAACTCCTTCAGAAATCCCTGTTTCAATAAATGTGCAATTTCATACCTTAGAGCCTTGCAGTCCTCGGTGGTACGACCGTGGTCGCGGTGAAATTCGCACCATAGGTTCTGGTTTCGCTTGCTTGGGTCGGTCTTCATGTCTTTCGGCCATTTAACCTTCTTTCCCATATCTTTGAGCACTGCCACTACTTCAGTCATTTCGACGTTGAAGCTTGGCAGGCTTGGGGCTCCACGGAGACTTGACTTGGAGTCATCTCTTCGGGATAGCCCTCTGTTGTTACGGCTGCGTCCTTTGGAGTTGTTGCGTGACTGGTCAGGGTACGGCTCGTAATGCGCGTCTGACCTCTCCGTCTCCACCTTTCTGCCAGGGCCGCCGCTACGCGATTGAGTCCTTCCTCGGGTACCTGTTCCAATCAATTTATCTTCATCAATACGTACCTTTGAGTTGTAGCGGTTGTAGACGTCCGACCAGTTGGCTGCTGGGAATTCGCGAAGGGATTCGTATAGCCTGCGCGTAGCCTTTGAGCTCCTGATATCCAAACTGTTGGTGAATGTGATCGCTGCCCATATGTCCGGTACCTTGGGTAACATCATACGTTCCCGTTGGAAGCGATCCACATATTTACGGAGGGACTCGTCGGGCCTCTGCTTGATCTCGAAGATATCCTCCACGCGAGTTTCCGTCTTCTGAGCGCCTGTGTGTGCCTTCACGAAAAGCTCAGCCATCTCTGCGAAGGACCCAATGGAGTTTGGTGGCAATATTGAGTACCATCGTAGAGCTCCATCTGCTAGGGTCTCTATGAACTTCTTCAATTGGACAGATTCAATCTCCTCATAGGTGAGATCACTAGCCTTTATAAAGTTGCTGAACATCATGAGATGATCATTGGGATCGGATGTCCCACGATATCTCGGAATGTTTGGCATCTTGAACGTCTTAGGTATCGCCTTTGGGGCTGCTTCTTTCTTCCAAAGCCGCTGGGAGTATCGTTGGACATCAACTTTCTTTAGTGTGGGTGGAGCGCCCAGTATCTGGTCGATCCTCTTGTGGAGAGATTTCTGAAGCGCTTCCTGGCTCTCCTTGAATTGCTTCGTAAGAGCTTCCAAGATAATGCTCATTTCAGTGGATGCCATAGATCCTCCGTTTCGATTTTGGTTGACTTGGGTCGTTGGATCTACGGTTCCTCCATTGTTTCGCTCACTGCCTTGCCTTGAAGTATGCGAAGAAGGGGCATCACGACCTGGCGCTGCAGCTTCAGCTCTTGCAACCGGAGGGTTTGTCCCTCTGAGAGAATTGATTGCTTCGTTTATCCCTAGGTTGACCTCTGCCTGTTCCTGCATAAATGCGTTGAACGTTTCCTGGAGGTTCCCTTGGCCAGGGGAGAGACTCCTATGGCGTCGTCTCCTGGGCGGAGTGGCGCTCTAAGAGTGCCTACTCCCATTTCGCTGCCTGACCGGTCCTTGGGAAGATTGTTGCTGCCCATCGGACGAGTAACTGGGAGAATAATTGGGACTTGATGAAGGGGTACGTACCTGACTTCCGCCCACGATAGTTCATTGTGAACTGCTTTCTGCCATGTTAGTTGTGAAACAAAAAGATTGACAAAAAGGAATGTAATGCTGGAAAAGATAAACTATTAACCTACAAAGGCTATTGACCGGCTCCCACTGTGGTCGCCAAATTGTTTAACCTAGATCCAATTTCAGGCCAATTAACAATTAAATTTATATTTGCGGAGTCACGATCAATAGTTTAGATTAAAAGTTCAAATGAAGAAGTGCGCTAACTGCTAGATTGCCAATGTATTCGTGATTTCCAATAATAATTAATAATATGGAAGCAGAATGTAATCGGGAACGAATAAAGTTAAAGCGTTAATAAAATAAATAGAGGTAACCGTGTTGGGTCGCTTGACCCCGGGGAGAATTCCTTGTTACTGATCACACTAGAAGACTAGGGAGCCAAGTATTCAACGAATGCAAGCAAAGAACAGTGTTTGAGCAAGAGTAAGAGAGAGTATTCTTATTGATGTTACAGATAGGAAGTAAAGTTATGTTACAATAATTTAGGACGAATGCTATTTATAGGTCTGATAGGCGTCCGTTGAGCTTTGTAACTGCTGGGCACGTATTCGTTGGATACGTAACCGCTGGATTGTAATTTCTGCCTTTGTGACCATTCATTGAGTAATCGCACATGATCAGGTTAATAATTGCTCATTCAGATCGTGCTGATCTGGGAAACATTACATTGCTGCTCTGGGACTGCTCGTGGTAACCGCCTGGCTAGTAATCTGTCCACTAGATGTCTGTCCGGGTAAATCTCTGTTCGTACCACGTGGCAGATACGTGTCACCTGTTTAGATGATATTAGTTTTTATCCAATACAACGATAAAAGAGACTCCCATGATTCTCAACCAAGTTCAACCAATCCGAAGAATTCCAAATTGGAAGGCATGATTGATCATGCCCAACTACGCCCTATAAAAGGGACTAAGCGGTTGCAGCAAATATAGCTCGGTACTTAAAGTTCCGAGGTCGAATCCCACAAGGAACACTTGAAATCTAGTTGTTATTCTAACTAATTTATCTAACCAATTAACCCCCAAGGTTTGTATTTGAATGGTGGTTTTAATGTAACAACTAAATAACACTAAAGTAAGCAGCAAAATATTAAGAACTAATTAATCAAGGATTTAAAAGCCTAGGATTGATTTACCCAACTCCTACCTATGTGTTAGAATAATTCTTTTAACAAATTCGACTTGATTTTCTTCCTATTGAACACTTGATCCAACTATACAACTATTCACTCCCATGTAATAGCAGTAACTTTTACTAACCAATTTTCCAATTAATTAATGAAGATACTTAGGACTACAAGTTTAGTTCACAATCAGGGTCAATGGTCACAAACCACCTTATTGACAACCTAAGTAATGCCTAGGTTTTAGGTTGAAATATTGCTAAGTGTTTACCCAAACCTATGAATCTATCCCTAGACACACAAGAATAATGGGAAAAATCAATTGGGGGCCCTTCCAATTAATAGCAATCAAAGTATAAACACTTAGACAGGAAGGATTCACAAGTTTCATTCATTAAAATAAATATTCATAACACATAAGTATTGGAATGGTTCAATCAACCCTAGAATGGGTGAATTAGCCACTCATATTTATGATAATCATGTCAATGTACTTCATGAATAATTAAATTAAAAAAGTAAGGAAGAATTTAGAAAAAACTCTGTTCTTGAAGTCTCAAAAGCTCTAGCCTCCTTTTTGCTTCTTTCCCAGTGTAAAATTCATAATGGAGGCAAAAGAAGCTTTTATACCCTGTAGGAAACTAAGCAAAAGTACTAAAAAGCTCTTAAAATTTTGCCTCATAACTCTGTGCTTAGCGTGGCACCTGCGTGCCACGCGGACTAATTTTCTTCAGGCAATTCAGCTCGTGTGGCGTTCGCATATTGGCCTAAATGCGCTGAAATTTTTATTCAATTCCTAAGCAAAGACTCTATTTCTTCCAGTGTCACTCGCTTGGCACACGGATCACTTGAACTCTTCAACATCTTTACTTTTAGCTCCAAAACTAGCACTTTCTTACTCAATTCACCATGTTCAAATCCTACAACACCAAACAACTCAATTAGTATCAACTCTTGAGAATTTTGCATATAAACTCTTAGGTGTACTATCATAACATGGTAAAACTACCCTCAAAATATATGTAAAATAGCCAAATATCAATGATGTAGAAGATGTTGAAACTCCAGGAAAAAAATAATTCGGGTGATATAAAGGATATCAAGCAAACCGTATAATCACATTCGACTTCTATCAAGTCACTTGAGTCCCACTATAGTCAATTGTCTCATCAAGTCAATCAAAGACCACAAAAAGCATTGCAAGTGATACGGTAGCTAATCCAAAGAGGAATGGGAAAGATCAAGTAATGGCCATCATGACTAGAAGTAGAAAGACTTAGTATGATCCCAAGATGGTAGGTGAGGATATTTAATTGGGGCTTGAAGAGGGTGAGCAAGAAGGGGAGATATTGAGTGATGAGGCAGATGTTGGAAATGAAATTCAAAAGGAGATGGAACCACAAGTTGTTCAAGATCAAGAGATTCCTCTTACAAAAGAACCTCCAATGACAAAACCCACTATTACCCAAAAAGCCACCAAAGGAACTCCACCACCCAAAGAAGTCATTCCTACCAAGACCACTATCCCAAAGCCTACCCCACCATTCCCTCAAAGAATGAAAAATTGATAAGAGCCGATTATGCAAAGAAGGTTTGGGAGAAGATTGCGTCAACTTCTATCAACCTACCTTTAATAGATGCTATTGGAAAAATGCCGGATGTTGCAAAGTTTGTCAAAGATTTGGTGACAAAGAAGAGGTTTTTGGTGTAGTGTCGTCATGTCCCATGTGATACCCATAAAGATGGAAGACCCCGGTGCATTCACCATACGTTGTACCATTGGGGGAAGGCATTTTGAAAAGGCTTTGTGTGACTTGGGAGCAAACATTAATCTTATGCCTTATACCGTCTACAAGACATTGGGAGGCAAAGAGCCAAGGCCAACCAAGATAAACCTTCAAATAGCCGAACGATCCATGAAAAAGCCCATTGGAGTGGCTGATAATGTGTTCGTGAAGGCAGATCATTTTATCTTCCCGACGGATTTTGTGATCTTGAATTGTGCCGTCGACTCTGATGTGCCAATTATTCTTGAAAGACCATTCTTGGCCATGGGAAGAGCATTGTGTTATGTGGAGAAGAGGGAGTTAACCTTTATATTCAATGGAGAGAAGCGGTGTTTCACATTTGCAAATCTATGAAACAACCGATTGATGATGGATCATGTTTTTATGTGGATATGGCTATATATGCATTGGTAGAAAAAGAGATTTTGACAAGGGAATATGAGGTGTTGACATCCGTGTTGTGGAACATGGATGTTGATGTTGAAGAAAGTGTGAAGCAATGTGTTCTTGCATTGGAGGAATTTGGTACTAAACCATATTCTCCAAAGAAACTTTCTATTGACCTTAAGAACCGAAAAGTTCCATCAATCAAACCTTTCATTGAACAACCCCCCACTCATGAACTCAAAGTCCTACCAAGTCACTTGAGATATGCCTACCTTGGTCCTAACTCCACTCTTCCCATAATCAGTTCATCCCATTTAAACCAATTCCAAGAAGAAAATCTCTTATAAGTTGTGAGAAACAGAATTCGGGCTATTGGGTGAACTTTGGCCAAAAATAGAGGCATTGATCTGGGAGTGTGCACCCACAAAAATCATTCTTGAAAAAGATTGTAAACCTTCGGTTGAACACCAAAGGCGGTTGAATCCGGCAATGCGAGAAGTGGTCAAGAAAGAAATCATAAAATGGTTGGATGCGAGAGTTGTTGAGCCCTTGTCGAATAGTGAATGGGTATCACCGGTTCAATGTGTGCCCAAGAAGAAAGGTATGACAGTTGTGCATAATGAGAAGGGTGAAGCTATTTCCTCTAGGACCATGTCTGAGTGGAGAGTTTGCATGGATTATCGCAAACTCAACAAAGCTATAAGAAAGGACCATTTTTCCCTTCCATTCATTGATCAAATATTGGATAGGTTGTCTGGAAAGGCTTATTATTGCTTTCTAGATAGGTATTCCGGCTATAACAAAATATCCATTGAAGCAGAGGATCAAGAAAAGACAATCTTCACTTGTCCATATGGAACATTTTCGTTCAACAAAATGCCCTTCGGCCTTTGCAATGCACCGGCCACATTTCAAAGGTGTATGCTCGCTTTGTTTCATGATATGGTGGAGAATTTCTTGGAAGTATTCATGGATGACTTTTTCGTTGGATGGAGACTATTTTGATGATTGTTTGCGCAACCTAGATTTGGTACTTGAAAGATGTGAAGAGACCAAATTGGTCCTCAATTGGGAGAAATGCCATTTCTTGGTAGAAGAAGGAATTGTTTAGGGGCACAAGGTGTCAAAGCATGGAATAGAAGTGGATCAAGCCAAAATTGATGTTATATCCAAGCTTCCACCTCCCACCACCGTGAAGAGAGTGAGAAGTTTCCTTGGCCATGCCGGTTTTTATAAAAGATTTATCAAGGACTTCTCCAAAATTGCCCATCCCTTGTGCAAATTACTTGAGAAGGAAGCAAAGTTTGTGTTTGATGATGCATACCTCAAGGCATTTGAAGAATTAAGAGAAGGCTCACTACCGCACCCATCATTGTAAGTCCAAATTGGGATTTACCTTTGAATTGATGTGTGATTCAAGTGATGCGGCTCTTGGTGCCGTGTTGAGATAAAGGATTGGAAAGATCTTTCATCCTATTTACTATGATAGTAAAACCATGAATGGCGCTCAATTGAATTACGCGGTCACCGAGAAGGAATTCTTAGCCGTGGTGTTTGCATTTGAAAATTTTTGAGCTTATTTAATGCGCTCTAAGGTCATTGTTCATACTGACAATTAGGCTATTTGATACTTGATGAGTAAGAAAGACTCTAAGCCCCGCTTGATTTGGTGGATATTGTTGCTCCAAGAATTTGATGTTGAAGTCAAAGAGAGAAAAGGCACCGAGAATCAAGTGGAGGACCACTTGTCAAGATTGGAAGAAGAGGAGAAACCTCGTAAAGATGTTGAAATCAATGATTCTTTTTCGAATGAGAGGGTTCTTGCGGTGTCCGTAGAGACAATACCTTGGTATGAAGAACTTGTAAATTTTGTGGTGTGTGGAGAGTTGCCCGATGACTATTCATACAATCAAAGAAAGAAGCTCATGAAAGATGCTTGTCATTACTATTGTGATAAGCCATATTTGTTCAAGATTTGTGCGGATGGGATGATTCGTAGATGTGTTTCGGAAAGTGAGGAATGGGAGATTGTTGATGGATGTCATTCTTCATCTTATGGTGGACATCATAGTGGTGTAATCACCCAATTTTGGCACCAAATTTATAAAATTGATCAAAATAGTAGTATTACTTTTCCCCATCATTTTGTGTATTTAGTTAATTAATCATGAGGAAATATTAAAAATTATTCAAAATTATGTATGATGTGTTTTTTTTATTTTCATGATTTAATTGAGATAATTAGTGTGATTGTGATTTTATTGCATAATTAGGATGATTACTTAAATTGTTAGGATATGGATATATTAAGTGCTTGGTAAAAGGGCTATTTGGGCTATTGAAATTCAAGAAAGAAAAGGAAAAAGTGCAGCCCAATATAATTGACCCGCTTCATCGTGAACCGTTGGATCAAATTAATCCTATGGCTATGATCACTTCCCCACATCCCCTTTTAAACCCTATTTCCTCCCCATTTTTGCACCATACCTCACAAGTCTTTGGTGACTTAATACAAGTCTGGCCAATTTTTGAACGCCCACCAGAAATCTCCCCTTGCCGTGTGTCTGTCAGCAGTCCGCCGCAGCACCACTACCGAAAAATTATTAAAATTACATCTTTCGGTTCGCGTCAAGCCCATCTTTCTATTTCCCTAAGTATTTTGCCCAAATTCTTGGTCGTTTCTCGTAGATCAGAGTTCGAAGATTCTGTTTGACCTTTTCCGGTGACCAGTCCATTTTTCCCAGTGAGAATTTCATGCTTAGTCTTGTATTCTCCTCCTCTTTCCCTCTTGAACCCCGATTACTTATGAAACATCCCTTCCGTTTCCACCATTGATGGCAATTTGGGTACCAATTTTTCCTTCGTTTTTCCTCTCTTTCCATCGTTATTAGGCAACGGCCTTGGCCTTTCTCATTTCAAGCCGTGCTTGAGCACGGGACATGAGATGAGGAGGTCCAAGATCACTACCATTTGATGTTTCAGCTTAGGAGTTTTGGTTCATTATGATGGTGTTGTGGGGATGATACTCGGGTACTGAGATGACGATGTACGTCGATTGGCGATGCTTGGGTATTGCAGCAGTGGCATAAGGTAGTGAGGTTGTTTCTTTAGAAATGGCAAAGGCATAAGGGTAGTGAGGCTGTTTTGATTTGTTAATTTGAGAGCAGTGGCGAAGATAATGGCTTGGTGTTAGGGCAGTGGGATGAAGTTTTGGTGGTGTGTGTTTGACGATGACTGGTGGAGAGGCAGTTTCTTGCTTGAATGGTTGTTGTAGTAGTGATGATGATGTATGCTGATTTGCGATGTTGTGTTGTCAAAATGGCTGTAATGATACTGGCAGTGGTGCAGTGACGAGGCTGCAATGGTGGTGACATAAGGATTGAACATTGAGGTTTGTTCTTTGGCAATGGCAAGGGCGTAGCAGTGGTGTGCTGCTGATTTTAGGTGATACATTGGCGAGGCAGCGGCAATGACAATGGTGATGCTTGGGTGATGTTGTAGTTTGATCATAGGCAGTAAGCCTTGTTTGCTTTTCTCTTCTTTACCTGTTAATTAGGTGTTAGTTCCGTTCATGTTAGTAGAAATTAGTAGTTGTTAGGTCGTTAGAATGTAAATTATGTTCAGTTGAGTACATATTTGTTTAGTCTGGCACCTTGAATCAAGATCGATAATGAATTTATTTTATGATTTATTTGGAATCGAGCTTGAAGTTAAAATTGTGCGTCTTGTTTTGAATATTAGTTTGATGATAGCTCGAGAACGTTCTCTGGTTGATTAGTGCACTAGATTGGTATGTTCATTGCCCCTGAGTTAGTGTTTAAATGTTCAAGTATATCAAGTTGCAAAGTGGTTGTTCGTTCACGTTTTGTTTGAAGGAATCTGCCCGACTTGTTTGCTTATCCATAGTCTAAGTGTATAAGCTAACGTCTGAAGCATGAAACTGGAATGAAACTTAGCTTTGGTTGTGTGTTTTGATCTGTATATTGGTAGGTTGTTTAAAATGTCCAGTCTCATGAGTTTAAGCATGTATGCTGTGATCGGTCCTTGTTTCAAGCAGGCAAGTGTGTATGTATGTTTCTGGTTATGTATGGTTCGCATCCCTTAAATTGAATGTTTGTTTGAATTTGCAATGTGATTATGTGTTGTTTAGTCTAAAATTGTTTGAATCTTGCTATGAAATCAGTATTTTAGCGTAATCTGGTTTAGTTAAGTTATTTTACTGTGCATTCTAGTTAGTTAGTAGTTGAATTGCATAATTATTAGTCATAGTTAGCTTAGTTTGATTTGTTAATTAATTGATAATTTTGTTTAGTTGAGAAATAGGATCTTGGATACCAACTACTCTGTTGAAACTTGGTAATGATTGTTGGTACTTAGGAGTTATTCTACTCTTAAATCTGATAAGTTTAAGACCTATTCAGTTAGTGGAAGAATATGATGGTCTCAGTTTCGTTTGGTTGTGATAGTGTTGATTTGTTTAGATAGTTAGAATAACAGTAGCCTGATGATGTCAAATGAGATGTCAAAAAATTGAGTCAAAGAAGTACAAGGGTGGCAGCAGAAAGTTTACAAGGGTGGCAGCAGAAAGTTCTTCCCTTTTTTGGTCTAGTACAAGCCTTGCATGCTATGAAATAATGGCCTGAAAAATCTAAGGTTTGAGGCACATGGTCTGGTCCTTTTACTTATGCACACACCCACCTCTCCCTTCTATTTTAAGAGAGCCTTTTCACTCTCTTTCTAAAAAAAAAGGACAGAACTGAAAAACAAGAGCTGAGAAATAGAAAGGGAACATCTTAAAACACACTACTACTCTAGAAAATACACAACATAGATCTGAAATGGAGAGTTCTTTTTTAGAGCGAAAATATAGAGTGATAAGAAAGGAGAAGAGAAGAGTCAAGCCAAAACTTTGAGGTTTTAGGAGAGTGTTGCTGGTGCTGTTTGTTAGCTGTTTTACTGCTGCCTTGGTTGTATTTTTTGTGTGACTGTTGAACCTCTTTTTAGCTTGAGGAAAGTCCACTCAAAGGTAAACACAAATCATCTTGTGTATACTTTTTTCAGTATAAAATCAGCATGTTGAAGTTAGATTTTTTTTTTTTTTTTGTCTATGTATGTTTTGCCTTATAATCTATTCAAAGTATTAAGAAGCACAAAATATTATTCAACCATTGTTTAGTATGCTTTCTTTTCTAGTTATAGGATGTTTCTTCGCTAGAGCTACATCAACTTTTAGCATCGAGAGGGCAAAAGTTGGTAGTCTCAACTCTTACTCGAGAGGGGTGAGTTGGGTAGATACGAGCGAGGTCCATTGGGTGACCTAGGTGTGAAGGAGCTTATAACTATATCATCTTGGTTAGCGGGCTAGGGGGAAGTTGGTATCCTAGTGCTTTCTATTATTGTTAATTTTAACTCAAAATTGTCTTTACTTTGCATTAGTATCTTTCTACCTTAAAATTAGGATAAACTTGCTAAATACATAGAACTCAATCGAATTCGACTCATTTTGGTTACTTGTAAGTCCCTGTGTTCGACCCCTATAATCGACTAGGGCAATTGTGAGCCCTACCCAAAGCTAGAGCATATCAGAAGTGAATAGTTGTTCGAGCGGGAAATAGCTGCACTCTGTGACAACTCACTTTGACAGCTATCATAGCCTACTCAAGTGCTAATATGCATCAGCACTTGAGCAACTACCTGTCTCTGTATTTTTCCAATGTGTCATTTTCTCTCTACAATGATCTGCTTTCTGTATAAGAGCAGGAGCGAGAGAAGGAGAATTCGCAGAGTCATGAAGGGTAGTAGCAGCAGAAGGTTTAATGGCTTGAGATTCAGGCGCTCGTAGGATTGCAGCGTCTTGCAAAACCAACAAGGCATCAATAACAACAGCCCTCACAGACCTACTTGACCTTTTCCTCTTCAAGGAGCAGGAGCTTTTGGCTAGCTCGTCGACTCTCTCCACGGAAGCTGACAAATCGATAAATGTAGTGATGTACAGGGCATCAATCTTTAAGTCTATCAGTTTAGGCATGTCGTGGCGGGAAAAACCTAAAGGAAGGAGAAGAGTCAGACATTAGATAAGATGAAGCTCATGTATTATGGTAAAGTGAAAACATACCATGATGTTTCGCCTGCCAGTGGTTCAGACCGGCTACGAATTGGAAGTTCATGGAAGGGTTTTTTTCGAATAACATAGTGACCTATTCAACTATGGCATCATGGGGAACAAGAAGATCAATCACAAGGTTCACTATGAAAAGTAGAAATAAAGAGTCAATATACCAAATCACAGCATAGAGTAAGTTATGAAGTTGAAGGGGCAGAATAAAGCTTACAATTACTGTTAAAAACCTCTGGGAAAGGCACAAATGAGACAAGGATTGCGCAAGGCCACATAACAATAGCACCAGCCACGGTCATTATAATCTTCACTTTTAGAGACTATGCTCTTTATTCCTCGTCTGTTTCAACATGTCTGATTTAATCAAATTGGAAGAATGGAAAGCGTGCATGTGCCAGATGGTAAAGTCTAAACTAGCTTTAGTGGCCAGATGATTAATAACAGTAATCAAGCACCAAATGGAAGGCCCGAATTACCCCAAGCATATGTTATATTAGCGACACACTTCTTCAACAATTGAGAGGACTCGACATCTGAAACGATAGGTGATAGGATATGTGTGGACGAATGAATAACCAACACGATCTGTGGATATTAACTCTATTTCTGTCTAGATAATAATCTATGTATCTGATCTCCAACCACAGTCGAGTTTAATAAGATGAAAATCTCCAGCCTGAACAGCAGAAGGGTACACTTGAATAGACGTATTGTTATTGTCCCCTTCTTGCTTAGGAGTTTTTACTAGCAGTTTGATATCATGTTTATAACTCAGGCTCTGGGGGATATAATCTTGAGCCGTAAAGTATTCTGGCAGAAAATTTACTTTGTTGGCCATTGTAAATAGGAACGGTTTGCAAAGGAAAGAGTTATAGCTTAAAGATAAAAGATCAAAGGTAAAGAAGATACGGAGAGTGAGAGAAAAAAAATTATAGTTTTAAGGGGGGTGTATGTGTGTGTGTGTGTGTATATATAATTGGAAAGCTACGAGAGGCAAAAAAATATGTTAACAGACTTGGGATCGTGATATGATTATGGTATACGTGGTAAATCTCGATAAGTAAGGGATATGGGAGAGAAGCTATAGCATTGGGAAGACACAGGTGCAATTCACTAACCACAAGACTACACGTCGATACACTGAAGTACTATCATTAATGCAAAGGAGAAAAAAAGATAGGGGCGTGTGCCAAGCCTGATTAGGCCTCTACGTCTTCTGTTATGGTTTTTTCACTTCCCGACCGCTTATGACAGCAATCAATAAGCTGGGCGATTGGCTGTGTGGTAAAAAATAGGCCACCTACAATTACAGAGTTACGAGTTCAGCTGGGAGACTAAACTTACTCTACAAGTTATCGGGCGCTGAGTATGTACGTCTTCTCATAATTAGGAAAGGGCCCAGGGGCAAAAGGCATATACCCAGCTGCCTTAAGAATAATAGTCTCCTAGTTGAGGTTAACCTTATATCACCGCCTTGAACGAAATCAGGCGCACACCCTACAAACATAGTATTTTACCATAATTAGAATTGTGGTAAAACTAATGCTATATATCCTTCTCCTCCATTGTATTCGACACAAGAGATTCATTACGAATCCACCTATTCTTAAGAAAAAATCACTACAAGAAAACATGCAACCTACAACAGTTTAGAAGGAAATTAACGGCGGTTTTAACCGATGTTAAACGCATGTCACAACGGTTTACGAAGTCACTGGTATAACGAGCGCCACGAGATTTTCTGCGGCAGTTTTATTAACCGCTGGAATAAACCGCCACGAAAACATGAAATTTTTTGGCGGCAGTTTTGGGATAGTAGCAGCAGTTCTGTCACGCTTCTATCACTTCCTGAATACTTACGTCAATGCATAATAAGTGGGGGGGACTGACTGTGTGGGTAAAAATAACCACCTACTATTACGGGGTTACGAGTCCACACCACTAGAAAAAGAGTAAAAAGCTACAGAATGGTTGGAATGGTTGGAGAGGGAATTCCCTCCTCAATCAGTGTTTTGCGGTTAAAATAAATTAAATTGGAAAAGTTGGAGACGCAATTCTCTCTCCAGTCAAAAAGTAAAAAGTGTCAGGTGATGGAGAAGGAATTCCGTCGCCAATCACCTGACAATTTTTTTTACTTTTTGGTTGGAGACTGAATTCCCTCTCCAACCCTAACAATTTTTTTTATTTTTTGGTTGGAGAAGGAATTCTCTCTCCAACCCTAACAGTTCTATTTAACTTCAGCGGACTCCCAAATTTTTTACGCACACTAAAAACTTTCTAAACACTCCCTCTCTCCCTCCATAGCGCGGCACCAGAGGCACCCATTCTCCACCATTGGAACACCACTTTTGTATCAAGTAAGTTCCCATTATTTTTCCCTCCCCATTTTCCCCACCCCATTTCTTTTGTGTTTGTTCTCGCCAGATTTGCAGCCTCCCCATTATTTTCCTCTCCGCCAGATTTGGAGCCTCCCCATTATTTTTCCCTCCCCATTTTCCCCACCCCAGTAGATATTTTGCAGCCTCTAATCTTTATACGAGACAATTCCTTTTGTTTCGTTCAATGGGGGAATTAACTAGTATGAGTATCTTTTTTTCATGTCAATTTAAAAATAGATTTAGTTAACATATACTCTGCATTATATATTACTAATAACATTTTATAAATTGTCGTAGCTTAGTAATTTTATTTTTTTATGAACAATAATTAGCGGTAACTTTTTATGCTTCTTGATAACATAAAAGATCTTTTACACAGTAAGGTTATATTATATACTCTAAGTTAGTAGCATAATTGATAAATACATACTTATACTGTAAGCACATTATATTAATGTAATTGGTAAACTATTCTATTAGCAATAATCTAAAATGCCTAGCTCGACCCCATTGTGTTTCCCTCTCATCAAATATGCCTTATATCCAACAAATGGTCCTATACAGATATCATATATACGCATCAGATCTTAGGAAAATAAGGGAAACTAGAAGTAACTTGTTTTATTATTAGTGGGAAAAGGGGAAGATGATACGCCCACCAGATTAGTTAGTTGATTATGGTTTCCATGGGCTTTTTCTGAGGGAAAGTGATCTTAGAGAACTATAGAAAAATGTTATATATAGTATAAATTAAATTGGTAATTCTTAGAAAGCACATAATTTATGAACAAAGTTCGATACCCCAATCTATTAGGGACTCTTTCTTCAGGTTCAATTTGGAATTAGCATAAGTACATTGTATAGTTTGCAATGTTCAAGTGAAAAATAGTAAGGATACTACAAGAATTTCATATATATATATATATATATATATATATATATATATATATATATATATATATATATATATATATAAAAGAAGAGTAGTAGTGACACGACTCGGAATCTGGTTAGGCCGTGCGGGCACCCGACATCCTCCCCTAGACCTGTCGGGCGAACCCTTACTAATTTAATTCGGAAAATAAATATAACAATTCATAAATAAGGACCAGACTTAAAACAAAAACACAGACATACTGATACCTCTAAGCTGTACAAAAGAAATTACAGCTGACTACCCAACATACTAGGTTTAGGGCTATCCAGACTAGACATCTAAGAGTACAAAAGAAGACAGATACCTCCTAAAGGGAGCAAAATGCAACTGAAATAATAACCAATAAACTGGTGGCCATCCGGAATAAAAGCTGGCTCACCCTGACAGCCGAAGTCGTCTTTGCTCCTTCACAACGTGGCCAACTCAATCCTGGAGCGAACCTGCCGAAACGAAATAGATAGACAAGAAACAAACAACAAACAAGGGTGAGTCAAAAGGACTCAATAAGTGGGACAAACTAGCCACCTCAAAGAATAGGATAGCTAGCCAGGGAGAAGAAACAGATAAACCAAATTTCTCTTATTTAAATTATAAAAAGGCAGAGTCAGATAATAACCGGAAACACGTATGAAACAATAAACTCAACCAGGAATACGAGCCAGAAATATGTCAACAAATAAGCAATGCAAGTAGAAGCAGAGCAGTAGTTATGTACCACAAGTCTACACAATGGTATGAAATGAAATGAAACGAAACGAAACGAAATGAGATGAAATGAAATGAAATGATGCAAAGGGTCACATGTGCCCGTAATCCCATCTCGAAGCGGAATACTCCTGCATTCGAGGGGAATCCAATCTGATAACCAACTGGAGCAAAATAATCCTGCTCCAGATATAATATAAATCAGAGACGGAATACTGCTGCACTCTCCTAGGGCGGAATACTCCTGCACCCGATATAATGTAAAGCTGAGGCGGAATACTCCTACACTCAGTTTATGACATAAGAGTGGAATGCTCCTGCTCCTCGGGCAGAATACTCCTGCTCCCAATATGATATGCAATGTAACGCATATAAATGAAATATAATGCATATGAATGCAATGTGATGCAATAATAACCCTTCACCGGCGTGGCACTCTCATCGACAGCCGGGAAGTAGATGCCAACTCACAGCCAGAGTACAATGCTCAGATCCTCAATGCAATATCAACAACAGGGCATAACATATAATATATAATGTAAATTCAAAGCTAAGGCGTAATGAGTACGCCTATCGGCAGCTACACACGTAAGGAACACGTGGTAAAAAATCCACGAGGCCAGGTGCCTCCAAAGAAATGGATATAAACACTTACCTCTTCTAAAAGTTAGCATTGCTAATCAACAACCGCTTTATCCTTTGGTTTCATTGCCAAACGATCCCACTCTATTCAATAAGCAGAATAAAATATCTAATTAGGCTAAAGGCTTCATTCCTCACATCTTAGGGCAATCCAGTTAGGAACCTGATACCCTATATGCAGGCCAGGCCTATGTACAGAGATTAAGGTCACATAACCAAACCCTAAATAAATTACATTTATATGTTGCCTATAACTCACTGAGTACGAATATATAATCAATTTCATTATCGGGGTCCATTTGACCCTTTAAACTATTAATTGAACATATTAAAATGATGCTTAATATTCAAAGTTTTACCGTTAAAATATATTCAAACACACGTAATAAACTCAAATAATGCATTGAGATCATTACCTGAATGTTTTAGGGTAAAAATTCTACTTTTCTCCGGCTCCTTTTATATTTTCTGGCATTTTTTCTGATAATTTTCTCTGTTTCTCGTTCCTTGCTCTTGTTTCTGTTCATGTTGTTTCTCGTTCTGGACCCCCATCGCCTAACTTTCCAATTTCATTCTTTTCCTTCTTTTTTTTTTTAAATTTACTGCTACGGTAAAAATTAAAACGGTACCCTACGATATTCGAAATAATTCCAACTTTTGCATACAAGTTATACAAAATATATGTAACATACTCGCGAAGGCGGATCTCAAATCGGACTCCCGAAACTCAATATGCAAATTAAATAGAAAAGATCAAATTATTTAACTTTCGGCATTTTAGCGGAAACTAGCCGCACAACATCAAAATTCACTTTCAAAAAATTACAAAAGTCAAAAATAATCATACGAACCTAACGACGCTTTCGGATTTCGAATCGGAACTCATTCGCCCAAAACCGAGCTCGAAAATCTCTTTTTAATATTTATCGATAATAAAAATCGAAACCTTCTTCCGATGCCTACCAAACGAGGTCTGATTTGGCTCAAATTTTATAGAAAGGTCCTATGGACATTACGAATATTTTAAAATTATCGACACGCCAATCGAAATTCTAACTTCCAAAACGACTGACCGAGGTCGTTTCAAGTAGTTGGTGCTCTTTCGGTGTAAGTGGTTTGATCCAACACCACTTCGGGGTACAAAGGTGCATCCAGTATATAAAATAGTTGAAGTCAATCACAAAAAAATATACGCACATTATGATCCATTTATCATTGCTCAAAATGTGAAATAAGTGTACTACGTTCCGTATCCAAAGTGCAAAAATAAACTGAAGAACAAGGCAAAAGCAAATTGGTGGGTTGTTTTAAAAGCCAAACCGGTTGGAAGAATTGGGGTGGATGATGCATTAGATGAAGCATACCAAAATGACATTTCAACTGTTCAAGAAATTGTAGATGAAGAATAACCCGACGAGTTGCATCAGGGTGTGGATTATTTTGATGAATTTGTGATATGTCAGTGTTCAAACAAACTATGGAAACGTCTTTGGGAAATGAAGAAGGGGAGTACATAGATGAAAATTAATCAACTGAGGATGAATTGCCTGATGAACTAGAAGGAAGTGATGATGATTGATGTTAGTAGTTGAATATTTGTGCATTATATTGGTTGTTTGTGGTATTTGTGACTAATATTTTGCATAATTTTTTTTTTATTAACGATGATACACTTTATTAAATATCTAATTCTATTGAATTTAATATTACTTTACATATATGGCATCTCGAGGTAGGAAAGGACCTAGGACCCGTGGTGGCCATACTTCCACAGGTCATACTACTTCTCCACTTCCGGCATTGACCCCTACCTCTGCCTTGCTCTCACAGTTAGGTAATTATCCGAGTACATTTTTCACACAGGCCCCTGGCATATCTGCACAGACCATGCCACATCCGGGGCCACACTATCAGTTTGGTCAGCCTGCTGGTCCCTCTTCGCATTCCATGCCTATAGTAGGCACATCCCCTCAGTCTGTGCATGTACGGGCCCCTACATTTCAGTCATTCGGCGCACCGGGCCGTTCACAGATGATGATGATACCTACTCCTAGTATGCATCCACATAGTTTGCCATCTGCTACACCTTCCATTTCAATTACTGTTCCATCTGCATCATCATCGGCATGCCCCAGTTCGAGTAAACCCTCGGTGTCTGGATTACCCGTACCAGAGACTCAGCCAGAATCTTCTCCATCTGTCACCACTACAGTGCGAAAGGGTAAGAAAAAGCGTACTAGTGCTACAGTTCAGTTACCTGGTCGTATTGGATCTCTCGATGAGTCTGGTAGGTTGATTATCATGCCTGACAGCAAAGAAGGGTAAGATTTATTCATTAACACTTAAATTATAAACTTTTGAATTGGATGCAATATATTTATCAACATAATTTTGAATGTTAAATTTTATGCAGGTTTATTCCATCGGCCAAGGCAGTGAAACTTGTTGTTGAATCTATGACACCACACTTTACTGATGGTTGGCCGTCGTGGGGAAAGGTGCCAGTACCTGTTAGAAACCGCATGTTTGAAGCTTTTATGGTATTAACTATACTTATGAAGCTTTTGTCATTTGATTATTCCATGTGTTTTATTAGTTTTCACTTATTATATTGTTAATTGTTTCAGCACAAGTGTTCGTGGGATGCTATATATGATGATGAAATCCGAGCAATTTTTGAGAAAAAAACTGCTAAAAGGCTAAGTGATTCCTTATCAAAATACAGGTAAAGGGATAAAGTTCCCAAATGGATTTATCAACAGAATTGGGAAAAACTCAAAATTTATTGGCAAACACCTGAATTCTTAGCCCAGAGCGAGCAGGCTAAAAAAAATAGAGCATCGGCAAAGTGAGGATCGAAGCACACTAGTGGTTTAGTTAGTTTTGCCACCCATCAGGCGCGATATGTAAGTCAATCTAATTTTTATTTAAATTAAAAACTTAACACCATTTTGATTTAGCATTAACACATTTGCATTGTGTAGGAAGCGGTACATGGAAAAGTTAGTGATTATGAATTTTTCCGTATGTTCCATTATTTATATGACGAACAAGAAAATGAGGTAGGATGGCTCGAGCCACGTGCACAACAACTAGAGGTGAGATATCATAAATAATTTTATTTTATTTTAAATTATTCTTTAATTAATTATTCTAATCGTGTCTTGTGTTTTAGAAAAACTACAAAGCTCTACACCAAGAATGGCTTGAGACCCAAGGGTCACAGGTCGTTGAAGGCTCTCCTAAACCCACCCCAGAAGAAGACAATGTTCGTTCAGGCGGGTGGTGGCTATACTAGCAAAAACTGAGCCTATGGCCTTGGTCCTTCGAGGTACAAGAAGCCTTCTCGTGTAGGTATTGTCAATGCTAATTTCTCTTCTTCTTCTTCACCTGCACCACAAGTTGTGGATGATGATTTGCGCTCTAAATTGGCGGAAATAGAGCAAAGGCTACTGGATAGTGAAAGGCAATGCTTGGCTGACCGTGAGAATGTAAAGAAATTAGAGGAAATTGTGGCAAAGATTTGGAGGGATAAGGAGCAAGGCAGTGGCTCCTCTCAAAAGGCGGATTAGTGTCATGGTTTGCTAAGTTTGTTGAACATGTTACTAATTAAACACTTTAGTTTTTATTCGTGTTGAATGTTTAATTATGAACATGTATGTAGAATTGTTTGATTGCCCGTGGTGGCTTTGTTTTATGTTAAACAGGTTGTATAACTGTTTTAGCGGTGTTTTTCTGGTTTTTGGTTGCTTTGTATCGAGTTTCTAATGTTTTTATTTAGCAAGGTTAATATAGTTGGAGAGGGAATTCCGTCTCTAAACAATAAAAATAATTTTTAATTATTTTTTTGGATATGGAATTCCGTCTCTAAACCATAAAAATAATTTTTAATTATTTTTTTGGAGAGGAAATTCCGTCTCTAAACCATAAAAATAATTTTTAGTTATTTTCCTGGAGAGAGAATTCCATCTCTAAATAATAAAAATAATTTTTAATTATATTCCTGGAGAGGGAATTCTGTCTCTAAACAATAAAAATAATTTCTACAAGTCATGTTGGAGACGGAATTCCCTCTCCAAGTATTAAATTAATTATTTTACTAGAGAGAGAATTCCATCTCTAAGCACTTACTGACACAACCAGGAGTTGCAGCTGCTTTTTGAATTGGAGACGGAATTCCCTCTCCAGCGTAACCAACGACACGCCAAATGGCGGAGGACGCGCAGAGATGGAATTCCGTCTCTAAACTCCTTTTAGAGAGGGAATTCCGTCTCCAAACTGAAACGCAAAACACTATATTTCTAGTAGTGCCAGCTTGCTGAGGCTAAACTTACTTTACAAGTTATCAGGCGTTGAGTATGTACGTCTGCTCATTAGGCACGGGCACAGGGTCGAATGGCACATACCCAACAGCCTTAAGAATAATAGTCTCCTAGTTAGGATTAACCTAGTATCACCACCTTGTACGTAATCGGGTGTACATTCTATAAATATAGTATTTTACCATAATTAGAATTGGGGGTAAACTTACAACCCTTTTCCTCCATTGTATTCAACATAAGAGATTCACTACGAATCCGCATATTCTCAAGGAATAATACATTATTTTTACTGCTTTCATATCATTTTATTTGTTATTTAATTTATCGATTGTGACCTCCTCCTAAGTTTATCTATTTAACCTATTTGGCAAATTTTAGGCACAACTAGTTTGTGCCCCAACAAATACAAATTCATTTGTGTAACATAAAATAAGAATTTAGGGCCTACAATATAGAAATGTAATTACTTACTCAGCTTTGTGTTATTCAATGATATATATGTTATTTCATAATACCTCAACTGCAACAGTCAACATAGCGGAGAAATTAGTAGAATTATAAGTATCAGTGTGCTGAATATGTACGAAAAAAGCATGGAGCTTCTGATGGAAAAAATAATGCACCTAATGTGACCAAAAATAGTTACCCCCATCCTCCTCCTTTTTTTCACTGTAGTACATGCAAGACCCATTCAAAAGTGCTACCTAACTGTGGTACTTTTTATGATAGAGGATCAGGATTTCGCCTTACTGGTAGAAAAAGGAAGATATCCCTACTCTCTATTGATCATATCTTTTGTTTGACCAAAAGGGATATACTCTACCGTTTTTGTCTTCATGTAATATGTTCTGTATTCTTCGTCTGTTTTCCCCTTTCTTTCATTTCAAAATGATGAGTAGTATCTCTAATTCTCTTTTATATGTAGAACATTTATATTAGTCATTCGCTTTGTATTTTCAATAACATGCTTTTGCCTTGATAAAATATGTCAAATTCTAAGCACTTTTTTGGAGTATATTACTAACATATTAGTGGGTACTTATAATTCCCGTATCCATGGAAATCTAATTTCCTAGTTCTTGCACTAAGAAGTAAGTACTAGTATATGTTATAACCCGAATCACTACATTGATAACAGTTTTATGGTGTTCGTTTTTAAAATGTTTTGGAAGTACATTTTCAACAAGCCTCAATTATTTTACTAGATAATTGTCCAATCATATCTAGAAAATTAAACAAAAATCAAATCGAAATCCGACCATAAATTAATTAAGTTTCCATTCGTGGGCATTTTCTTAGTTTTGAACAAAAAATTTCAAAACTTTACCACATTTACGGTTTGAAGATCAAGATATGGAAAATATCAGAACATAGAAAAAATTTAAACTTCTCTGATGTCTTCGTTTGGAAAACATTTGTGAAGAAAGTTTTAAATTTACCGAAAACAAAATAATGCATGTTTTCACACGCTTATATATGTTCAATTCACTTTTCATAATGTTCCTTGGGCTATAACCTTATACGAACTTTTCTTAATGGTAAAATTTTCTAACTGTGTCTTATTTGAGTACTATTTACTAGTACTACGGAGTATTTGATTGTTTCTTTTTTCATTGTTATGGTACAAACGCACGCACCCTGCATGCATGCAGACCCATTCAAACGCACGCACCTTGCATGCAGCAGACTATTCTCTTAACTCCATTTGTTTTGCATGAGAGCGCACTCTCCGTTGCATCTATATAAAGGTCGCAGTCGAATGTAACTGAGCAAGCCACAATCTCAATAACACTCTTTCTTGTTTCCCTCTCTTTTTCTTTACTGTAACAATGCCTGGAGGAAGCAGCAGCCGAGATTCTTCTTCACTTAGCCAAAAGAACCCGGTATTTGATATCTTAATCAACTACTCCCTCTATTCTTACTATTTGGGGAGTCAACTGAGTTTTTTATTACTTTTCTCCAAATACTTTTTAAATATTTTAAATCATTAATTATTAGTACTATTGCTTATTATACTTTAGTAGTAGCTTCTAAACATGTAAATTTTACTTTTTAAAAAAATCTAGAAGATCCCATGTCCAATTTCACACTGAGTATTTAGTTTCACCCTCTTAAACTAAGTTATGCCACATAAAGAAGAATATGCATGCATTGAGTAATTTCACTAGTAACTATAGTAATTAGCACTTAATTGTTTCGTCTCTGTTTTTATTCGCAGATTGATGAGCCACAATACAAGCTCTTGCAGCAGTACATTGAGGTAACAGAGACTGTTGATAGCTGTGACGAGAAGAGAAAAGCACTTGAAACGAAGATTAAAAATAAGTGCAACGAAATAGAGGAACAAGCGAAACGTGAGAAGAATAAGATTGTCGTTGACTCACTTCAAGCAGTTATTGGGCTGGAAGAATTCCTGCAAGAGAAATGTGGTGGCGAGAAAGGGTGGAGAGGGACCGTGTATGTCAGAGATGTTGAGAAGCTAGAGCTATCCGATGTTCGCCGCAAAATTGTCAAGCTGCGGGAACTTTATGAGGACCAGGGAGTGAAGTTCAAGGGATAAAAGAAGAAAGAGTTTGGATTACATATTACCAGTAGTCATGGTTTTAATTAATGTCTTAGCTAATTAAGTAGGTTTCCTGCTGTTGTGCTATGTGTATTTAATCTTTCCCTAGATCTTCTAAGGCGTTAGCTAATTAATAGCCTGTTTGGGATTGCTGCCAAAAACTGCTTATTTTGATAAGTACTTTTGGCATAAGTACTTTTTAAAAAAGTGCTTTTGGATAATAAGCAGTTTGTGTTTGGACAACTCATTAGAGAAGTACTTTTGATAAATAATTTGTGTTTGGTTAATCGTTACGAAAAGTACTTTTCATAGTCAAATTACGAAAAGGACATCCAAGTTCATTTTATATTTGGATTAATAAAAACAAAAAAAATTGAATATTTATCATAAAAGACTTTAATTAAAAAATTTATTTAGTTAAATGAAAAATATAATGTAAAAGATATAAATTTAAGCTATTGAACAACGTAAAATATAGTTAAATCAAAGTGATAACGGAATTAGGAATTTCTAGTAATCACTTGCTTTTAAAAGATGATTTAAAGAGTAGGACATCCTATATACGCTTGATAGTAATACCTAAAAATAAAAATTAGTCCTAGAGGAAGAAGATTTGTAAAAGTACGTAGTAGAAAAAATAGGAAAAAGAAAAATATAATTGTATTTTGAGAGAGATATGGTTAATTTATAAGGAATAATATGGTAAATATGAATTCTTGGTAAGGATATTTCAGTCTTGAAAAAATTAATAAACTGCTTCTGCTTCTGCTTCTTGGAAGAAGCAGATATTTGTAGCTTCTTCCCAACAGCAGAAAAACTGCTTCTGCTTCTACCTAAAAGTACTTTTTTTTAGTTGCCAAACACCTCAAAATTCCAAAAAAAAGTACTTTTGTTGAAAAAAAAGCACTTTTGGCTTTGGAGAAGCAATGCCAAACAGGCTATAAGTACAGTAGTACTTATGTTCCTGCTGTTGTGCTATCTGTTGTGTATTTCATCTTTCCCTAGATCTTCGGTTTAAGTGCTTGTTTCTGAATCTATGCGGTATAAAAATCTATGCAATAGGCTTCTCAAACTCTTTCAATGCTCATATTGATAAAGCACCAACCGTCTTCATCAAATGAATTTTTGAAAAGGAGTACGTAATATCTAGACCAAGAAGTTGCTGCAACACTACTAATATTAAGAACTGAAGGAAACGTTTTCGTGAGTATAACTACAAGAAATTGAGTCTATGACGACATATATAAAATATCGTATTTAATCAAATAAATGTCACAAAATTGTTTACCGACATCTATTTTAGACTTAACACAAATGTCACGATTTTAGTGTCGTTAATTTTCCAACATTTATTTAAACGTCTGCAAATAATTCATGGCATTTATTTATGACGTTTATCAAATGTCACCGATACGATTTCTTAACCCATTTTATTTGCGCCATATAAGAAATATCGGGAAAATATCATTAGCTTTTCAGTTTTTTTATGGATCTAGAAACAACTATTGACACTTATGGTTAAGACTAACAAGAAAGACATAGAATAAATGTCGACACTTGCACAGCAGTCATTCATATTCATTTGTTCAGCCACTAAGTGTCATAGTACAATGTAAATCCATACAAAGGGTTCCTTCAACTAATTACAATTACGTACATTGGCCTAAATTCTCATAAAAGCTAAAGAAAATATATTTGTGCAACCACTGCAGCTAATAGTAGCAAGTTAATGATCCAGCAACCAGCAAAAAGCTAAGCTTCATTCCGGTCCATACAATCATCTATGTACCTAGAAGAAAGCAAGATTTACTCGTCAAAAAGAATATATGTACAAAGGATTGTTTCTAAACAAAGCCAACCATGAGATGCAATTTAAGTAAGTGACATGGAAGTTCCCTAACCCCACCATAAAGGATATAAAATGGCAAATCAAGTATGGACAGATTCTCCTGAGCGTTCATCAATTTTCTTAACCGCGATAGTATTGTAAAGACTGGATCATTTTTTTCTCACAACACCAGCCTGTCAAAACCAACAAGAAATCATTAATATGCTATTGGAACTCTTAATTTCAGGTGGAGCTAAAGTAAAGAAAACGAGCAACATGATAGTAAGAAACAACAAAAGGGACAAAGATATGGTTAATAAATAATCAACACACATTCAAGTGATCACGTGCTTAACCAAATGCATCTAAGAATGGAGAATCAAAGGTGTGAAAGTAACTAATCGAAGAAAAAAAATGTGTGACAAAAAGAAGGCAGCAACCATCCAACCTGGACTTGTATAGGACTAGGAGACTATACTACTATTAAAAGAAATAAATGCATTTCAGTGATGTTAATACGTTTCGTATTCATGAATCTCCAACTAAGAATTAAAGTGAATTTCAGTACCCTGTGTGGAGATATGAAAAATGAATAAATAAATAAAATACCTTGATTTAGAGAAGGAACCACAAGTTTGCCTAGATAAATTTGCAAGGAAGTAATGCTCAAGCTTGTCAATAAGAAAGCTAAACCAAGAAAAAAAAATCTGATATCAAAAGCGCCTAAAAAATGTTATTTAAATAACAATGAAAATTCACATTAAGTTTCTCAACCTAAAATGCAAGTTAACTGCAATTCAAAGTACAACCACTGATATAATGGTTGCCAAGTTTTACAATACCAAAGACAGTAGTTCAAGTAAAGACTAGCTTAAACTTTGCCTATTAAAGGTTATTAATATAACATTGCAAATCATGGGATTAATCAAATCAAAGTCAGCTTTGGTTAATGTTTTATTTTCTCTGACAAAGTATCATTATAATGTTGTCGTAAAAACTTCCGTCATTAGTTAGTAAATGTAGCTTAAAATGTGAAAATTGTGACATTTAAATCAAAAGTCACAATATTTTTTGTCATTTTCCGTCAATTTTCATTAGATTTACGACCCTTTTCAATAAGTGTCACTAAATTACTATCATCCCGACATTTCTTTTAATTGTCATCAAATAAATGTCGCCATAGCCATTATTTCTTGCAGTACCGATGCCAAATGAGGTCCTGCCGTCCTGGTATATACCTTCTTTAAATTATTGGCGTTTGTTATCATTTCCATTCCATTTATAGTAAACTTTCTAGACTACCAAACCATCTCTTTATCGTTTAGACCCTTGAGTTTTTACCTTTAACTTTTAACTTTGGTGTTAGTGAGTGTGATTTTGTTTCCCAGTGTTGTAATTACTATTTAGTTTAATTAAGTTGTGTGTATTTACACCATTAGGTAATTTTTGAAGTTAACAAAAAATAGTGTACTATTTGTTTAATTTCACGTTGACATACAACTTTTGCAGCAAACATTGACATGTCTTCCTTATCTCGTTTGAACGATTTGCTTATGTGTGTGGTACCTATAGCAAACATTGCCATAAGCTTCGCGTGTTTTTGCAGTTAGCCGGATAGTTTACTTCGAAGGTGTTCCATATGAATGTTCGATGTTTTTCCAAAGACCAGTTTTAGCTAGCCAGCTATATATATTTTTAATGTTCAATCAATGATTCTTCCCCACCTCAAAAATTTGTGAACTTTTTAACACTATGCGTTTTCAACTCTCATATAGAGAGAGAGAGGGAAAATGGTTGGACATATATGCGAGTCTGAGAAGATGGGAGGGTCTCAAGGGGCAGAGAGAGAAAAAAATCATGTTTGATCTTAGGGAAAAAAAATAGGAACAAGTTGGTAAATTTTTCTTTTTGGACAAATATGGGGTTTGGCATTGACCCCTACTGTTATCCCCTCGGTTTGGAACATGATTGACTTCGGTTGTTGGCTATGCAAAGGTTTTGATATGTTGCACCTTGGCATAGGCAGATTGTGCAAGCAATATATAAGTCGTTCCGTGTGGGCTTGACATCGTGTGTCTAAGTGTGCTGGCTTGGCACTTGGGCAAGACGGCTAAGCAAGGTGTCTTGATGATGGTAAGACAGCCTTGCTTGTGCGGGAAAAGCGTGGGCTAAGTGTGGGAAACGACAATGAAGGCAGATTGGCTAAGTTTCCAGACAAGGCATAGCATGGCATTGCTATGGCCAAGGAAGCTGAACGATGATGGCACGTGATGGGCACACATGGCACCCAAAGCGGGCAGGTGCGCAGCTGAATGTCTAAGTGTTTGGCTGATTTTCTGAGCGGATGGCACAAGGCGTGCAATGCACGTGAGCGGCTGAATGACAAGGCAGCAGTCCGAGTTTTGGGCGCCCATGATCCAAAACGTGGCTGACTTGACAATGTAACTGCCTAGGCATGTGCCAGGCAAGCCTTATCCCTTTGTAACTGTCCCAAGCAAACCCTCTTTGTATTTAAGCATTGTAAAACATTGTAAAGGCAATCAGATTTGAGTGTAAGCCTTTGACAACGAAAATATCCTTTGTATTGTTGAGTGAAGTAATAATATAAAGGTTGGGCATTGCCCGTATACGCTGTCTCACGTCCCTTACGTTTGTCCCTTTGTTCTGATTATTGTGTGTGTTTGTATATGCTTGCTAACGTAGGCAAACATAGGCTGAACGTTAGGCAAAAGTAGGCTGAAGTCGACAAGAGTTTATGGCTGCCCTGCAGTATTTGATTTGTGAAAAATCGACCCTGTAACAACTGGTATCAGAGCCCGGCTGTAACGGTGCTATGGCTGGGAACATGAGTGCAGAACTGAGGGAAAGAGTGACTCGTTTAGAGGCACTGGTTGGGATAACTGACAATGTTGTTGATCTAGTGGATCAAGTGACGCAGATTGCAAGGTTGAAGGCAGATTTGGATATTGTCCGTGAAACTGCTGAAGGGCATGTCGTCCAAATCGAAGATCTGAAAAAAGGAAAACGAGAATGTGAACTTAGAACTCATTCTATTACGTAGGACGTTGGCTGCTGCTGTTGCTCCCAACGCACACGCAAGTATACGTGGTCGACAAGTAATAAAGTGATAAGTAGAGTATCGTTCCCACGAGGACTATTCAGACTAGACTTCTAACAAACAATTTCTTAACAACTACTCAGGGATCTTTTTCCAATAGTGAGGATTTTGTTAACTAAAGAACAGTAATTAAAACGGTAGAAGTGAATTCAAACAATGGAGCAAAAATTGGTTGTTATCAATAATAAGGAGACGGTCCAGGGTCAGAGTTACGAACAATCCAGTTGAGTTTTCCAATTGATTCCACTTCCTGAATCCCGGATTACTAACTAATAGATTAAATGTACCCGTGAAAACATTTCGATTCTTCACAGTCTATGCAGGCTACTTCAATCCCTATATGTCTATGGGTTAGAATCACGTGCACGCATTAACGAATTTTGTAATTAGTTAAGCTAGGCGAGCAAGTATATGTCTATCCTACTCACAAATTTGTTCCCCGATGCCCGGGTTCACAATCTAGCCCTACTCTTTCTTATTGCGTTCATAAATTCTCTCTTTCGAGTTCAATCTAAAAACCATAGATAATGCATAATTATCGGGCCCTGACAATTAAACAAGTGAAATCAAGAAAGAATAAGTAACCCGTTATGGGATTCAATTAATGGAAATCAATCTTCAAACATCAACTTTCATGAAAGACTCTAACCCTAGAACGAAATATTTAGCTACGCTTACTCATAATAACAACACAAAGATTTGATGAAATAAAGAAATAATGATGTAATAGATTAATGGAAGGAAGAAAAACCCTTGTTCAAGATGTTATGAGCTCTCCAATTGCTCCAAAGTCTGAACTCCTATCAAAAACGAAGTAAAATAGTATTTATAGGGTTTACAAAGGCCTAGTAATAAGTTACACCTAAGCCTGGACGAAATAGGACTCCAAAAACGCTCCAGGGGCGCTGTAGCTGGCGCCCCGCGCCTCGTAACGCGCGATCGAGGGCAGAACCCGTCGAAATCCCACCGCTTTTGGGGAGCCCCGCGCCACCCATGGCGCCAGGAGCTTGGGCGCTTTGGGTGGCGCGCTGCATGGCCTATAGCGCCCGGCCAATTTCCTGTTTCCTTGTTCCGCAGCTCGCTTCGTGTCGTGCCTTCGTATGTTCGATTCAATCCTCAATCCAAATCCAATCTTTTCTTGCTCGATCATGCTCTTTAAAGCTCCAAATACACTTCATAACAACCTACAGTCATACGATACAAAATCAGTGCAAAATCACATTCATTAACTAGAAAACGAGCGAATAAAATACTCAAACGTGAGGAAATATTAAGGGAATATAAGCATAAAATGCCAAACATCACCACCCCACACTTGAACCTTTGCTCGCCCTCGAGCAATCACAAATAACTTCCCAACCTAGGTAGAACAATTCTGCCTATGACTATGGTTGATACCAACCATTGAACAAATGCATACAAGACTATTATGGGTCCAACAAACATGCCAATAATTTCATAAACTCAAAAACATGAGAACAACCACCCCAAGATGGCTCAAATGCACAAACTCAACTCATTGCAACCATGCTCCCACACAATCACACCTATCTACTCAACCAAGAAGCCACAACTTCACCTATTTCATGCAAACCATGTGTCCTCACCAAAATGAAGCAAAAGAGTGTCCCCCAAATATCACACACAACAATGAATATCAAAAATAGAACGGGGACAATAGCATAGAAAGAATTCACTCACTCTAATGAAAAGCTCACATGTCACACACAATGTACCATAGGCTTGCCCGTAGTGTAGGACTCCACTAATGTAAGCTCACTCCAATCGGGATTAACTAGGACTTTAAAGGGTTGTAATGTAGGCTAAGGGGCTGGTAGGATACATATGGGTAATAGTGACTACCTCCCTAAGCACTTTAATACATCACAATTAATTTAAGCACAATTCTCATTAAAGCCACCCAATCAACAACTTTCACACACACCTTCTCAACAAGTAGCAAATTTTTCTTTTAAGCACACACTAGCAAGGAATAGATATTCTTCTCTCTTTATTTCTTTTTCCAAATTTTTTCTTCTTTTCAACTTTGCTCTTTTTTTTTTCTTTCATTTGTTTTCTTTTTCTATTCATTACTTTCCAACCTTGCCAATGCTCATTAACAACTACTACACAATTCATTCAAATATTTCCCTCATTGGTTCCACTCAAAAACCTCCCAATATTCAACCACAACTCCACAATAATTTCACAATATCAACTAAAGTGCTTAAGGAGTAAAGGGCCAAAAGAGAACAATTTAGAACAAATGGGTAGGCTCGGGGTGTGGGTGCCAATAAAAGGTCAAAGAAAATCACAACAATCAAGTCCAAGGTGTATATGTAAGGGTAGGCAAATCAAAAGAAGGTCTGTATCATTTCCCGACTAGAGCAAACCTAGGATTTCGCTTTGCACACATACGGGGCAAGTTCTAGACATCAATATGCAAACATGGAGCAAACAAGAATATGCCTCACACACACATTGCACACGATCTACACCAAAAAGGCTCCATCACAACTCTCAATCAAGCAATTAGAGTACAACTTGTCGAAAATTAAGCACTAATGCACAAAGGTTCACAACAAAGCCAAGCAAGTGGACTAAAGCATCTCAAGGGGGTCGTTCCATTTTTTCTAGGCATGCATCACAATTTAAAACCCAAGGACACCACAAATAGCACATGCAACAAGTTCAAGTCCACCGGTATCAAACAAATCAAAGGCACCTAGCATTCTACCTATTTCCTTCATCTAGGGTCACCTATACTAACTATTCTAATCCTAAAAATAAAAACTACCCGGTTCAAAGGCCTCCCCGTGGAAAAGAACCGAGGCCATAAGAAAAACCACGGGGTGGATGACATGTACCACTAATAAAAACTAAAAGGAGAATCTTTTTTCAATTTTTCATTGGTTTTCTAATTTTTTTTTTCAAATTTTTAATATATTAAAGCAAGAAACACATCAAAATATAGTCAAGTGACAAAAGAAAATCCTACGGTATATGCATTCCTACCCTCAAAAATAAAGGAGAGTTCCCCCACCTCACACTTAAACTAAGCACTGTCCTCAGTGCTAAAAATAAGAAAGTGCAAGGAAAAGAAAACTTCCCTGAAGACTCTAGTCCTTGGTGCTAGCATCCTCCAAGCTTCCATATAGTATGAGGTACTCAGACTTCCCCCAACAGGTCATCAATATTAGGCAAGGGTGAGGACACCCCACACTTAAACTCAACATTACATGAACATGCAATCCAAGGAAAAACAAAAACTACGTGATACTATAAATAAAATAATACAAGTACAAACTCGGGTTGCCTCCCGAGAAGCGCTTTAGTTAACGTCGTGGCACGACGACTTTTTTAGCTCACTTCCAGCATTTATGTCTTCTCTTCTTACGCCGAACCTTTGCTTTCTTCCTTTCTTTGAGAGAACCCATCTTCAACTTCACATTTGGTTTACTTCCATGTTCTTGTTTGACACATTCAATCATAGAACACTCTTCAACCTTAGTTATGTGCTCCTTCCCACTATAAACCTTGAAAGTAACCTTTTCTCCATGCGCTCTAACAGTCATCTCTCCCAGCTCCATGTCAATAATTGCCTTCGAGGTGACTAAGAATGGTCTTCCCAAAATGATTGGAGCTTCTCGGTCCTCTTCATAATCTAGGACTACAAAATCAGTAGAGAATGTAAACTTACCAACTTTAAGTAACACATCCTCCAACTTACCATCAGGGTGAGTGAGTGATCCATCTGCCATCTTAAGAGTAACTGAAGAGGGCTTGATTGCTCCTAGCCCTAACCTTTTGCAAACAGACAGAGGCATGAGATTTATGCTCGCACCCAGATCACACAATGCACCAGTGATATTATGCCCTCCAATGGTGCAAGGAATAGTGAACCTCCTAGGATCTTGAAGTTTTGGAGGTAGCTTGCTCAAGATTGTTCTACACTCCTCAACTAACTCAACTGTATCTATCTCTTGAGGCTTTTTCTTCTTGACTAAAATCTCTTTTAAGAACTTCACAAAGGATGGCATCAATTCAAACACATCAGTCAAAGGAATATTAACTTGAAGTTCTTTCAACATACTCACAAATCTTTGATACTGGGCCAGGTCCTTCGATGGTATAAGTCTCTGCGGGAATGGTGGAGGCGGCAGAGGTGCCTCTTTTCTCTCTTCTTTCTTCCTTACCTTCTCCACTTTTTCAACTTTTTCCATTTCAGCTCTCTCCTCGGACTTGGCCATCAGCTCTCCACCTTCAATTAAAGTCATTGCAAGACATTGTTCATGCTCTTTTTTAACAGTGCGTATTTCTCCCACAAACTGCCCCAACTGGTGCTCCAGGTTCTTTTGAGCATTGGCAAGATCTTGTATGGCCTGTGCATGGGCTGCAGTGTCAGCTATTATTCTCTGCTGGCCCGCCATTATCTGCTTTAGAATATCTTCAACTGAATTACTAGCCTGCTGTGGTAGAGCTGGAAGTGGGTGGTAATTATTCGGGGCTCTCGTATTGCCTTGATAATAAGCATTACCAAACTGATTTTGACCCTGCAGCCTGTTTTGATTACCCACGTAATAAACTGACTCTGGATTAGAGGAACAAGCCTCTGTAGCATGGTCTTGACCACAAACCTCACAAAAACTCTAGAGTTGTCGCACTGGAGCCACTGGTTGCTGACTCTTTGGCAGAGCTAGCTTGCTAATTTGATTGGAAATAGCATCCATCCTCGCCCTTAGCTCTGAAACTGCATCTAACTGAATGACCCCTGCAGATTTCTGTGTAATAGCTCTACCATCTCCCTGCCAATCAGGATTGCTTTGCGAAAACTTATCTAGTAAATCATAGATCTGGTCAAAATTTAAGGCTAATACTTGGCCTCCAGTAGCAGCATCTACCACGATATTAGTATGTGCATTCAACCCCTCAACAAAAGTGTGTGCAATAACCTCATTGGATTGGTTGTGGTGTGGACAATCTCTCAATAAAGCTTTAAATCGCTCCTAGGCTGAATACAAAGACTCTCCTTCTTTCTGTCTGAAGGACATAATTTCACTCCTCAGCCGGGCTGTCTTGGCAGATGGATAAAATTAACCAAGAACTTCTTAGCCAAATCCTCCTAAGTAGTGATAGACCCAGGCTTTTCAGCCTTTAACCACTTCCTTGCTGCCCCGATTAGTGAAAACGGAAACAACGTCAGGCGAATATAATCAGTAGGAACTCCCGTTGGTGTATAAGTATCACTGATCTCCAAGAAATTCTTGATATGTTGCTGCGGATCTTCATGAAGTAATCCAGCATATTGCCCAGTCACATGCAGCAACTGAATCATGCCGGACTTAATCTCAAAGTGCCCGGTGATAGCGGGCTTAACTATGCTAGACGCTACCCCCTCCAGGCTGGGGAGAGCAATATCTCGCACAGCTAAAACTAGTTCTGCTGCCATTCCTGTAGGTAAAGATCAAGCAGGACCTAATACCTGAAACAGCACAAAACTCAAAACAAAAATTAAACCTGAATAGAAAGTAATAAACTGTTCAAAAAGAAATCAGTCAATTGTTTAGTCCCCGGCAACGGCGCCAAAAACTTGTTGCTCCCAACGCACACGCAAGTATACGTGGTCGACAAGTAATAAAGTGATAAGTAGAGTATCGTTCCCACGAGGACTATTCAGACTAGACTTCTAACAAATAATTTCTTAACAACTACTCAGGGATCTTTTTCCAATAGTGAGGATTTTGTTAACTAAAGAATAGTATTTAAAACGGTAGAAGTGAATTCAAACAATGGAACAAAAATTGGTTGTTATCAATAATAAGGAGACGGTCCAGGGTCAGAGTTACGAACAATCCAGTTGAGTTTTCCAATTGATTCCACTTCCTGAATCCCGGATTACTAACTAACAGATTCAATATACCCGTAAATACCTTTCGATTCTTCACAGTCTATGCAGGCTACTTCAATCCCTATATGTCTATGGGTTGAATCGCGTGCACGCATTAACGAATTTTGTAATTAGTTAAGCTAGGCGAGCAAGTATATGTCTATCCTACTCACAAATTGGTTCCCCGATACACGGGTTCATAATCTAGCCCTACTCTTTCTTATTGCATTCATAAATTCCCTCTTTCGAGTTCAATCTAAAAACCATAGATAATGCATAATTATCGGGCCCTGACAATTAAACAAGTGAAATCAAGAAAGAATAAGTAACCCGTTATGGGATTCAATTAATGGAAATCAATCATCAAACATCAAATTTCATGAAAGACTCTAACCCTAGAACGAAATATTTAGCTACGCTTACTCATAATAACAACACAAAGATTTGATGAAATAATGAAATAATGATGTAATAGATTAATGGAAGGAAGAAAAATCCTTGTTCAAGATGTTATGAGCTCTCCAATTGATCCAAAGTCTGAACTCCTATCAAAAATGAAGTAAAAGAGTATTTATAGGGTTTACAAAGGCCTAGTAATAAGTTACACCTAAGCCTGGACGAAATAGGACTCCAAAAACGCTCCAGGGGCGCTGTAGCTGGCGCCCCGCACCTCGTAACGCGCGACCGAGGGCAGAACCCGTCGAAATCCCACCGCTTTTGGGGCACCCCACGCCACCCATGGCGCCAGGAGCTTGGGCGCTTTGGGTGGCGCGCCGCATGGCCTGTAGCGCCCGGCCAATTTCCTGTTTCCTTGCTCCGCAGCTCGCTTCATGTCGTGCCTTCGTATGTTCGATCCAATCCTCAATCCAAATCCAATCTTTTCTTGCTCGATCAGGCTCGTCTTTAAAGCTCCAAATACACTTCATAACAGCCTACAATCATACGATACAAAATCAGTGCAAAATCAAATTCATTAACTAGAAAACAGGCGAATAAAATACTCAAACGTGAGGAAATATTAAGGGAATATAAGCATAAAATTCCAAACATCAGCTGCCCCTACTTAAACTCATGAAGAATGATCTAAGGTTAAAGTCCCTGAACCTAAGGCGTTTAATGGTGCACGTAATGCCAAAGAAGTTGAGAATTTCTTGTGGGACATGGAACATTACTTCTCAACAGCCCGTATTGCTGAGAATGAAAGGTGAATATCACAACAAGTTATCTTGCGGGAGATACTAAACTGTGGTGTAGAACAAAGATTGCAGATGATGAGAGTTCCGGTCGTCCCAAAACTGATAGTTGGGATAAAATGCTCAAGGAAATCCGGGAGCAATTTCTGCCTAAAAATGCGTCATGGCTTGCTAGAGACCGTTTGAAACGCTTAAGGCAGCCGGATCCATTTGGGAATATATCAAAGAATTTTCCTCTTTGATGCTTGATATTCAGAACATGTCGGATGATGATAGCATAATTTTATTTCTAGAATGCAGGGTTGGGCGCAAAATGAGTTAAGAATGCAGAATGTGAAGGATCTTCCTTCGGCTATTGCTGTTGCGGATTTTCGTTAGTCGATTACTAAACCAATAGAACTTCTGAAAGTCCTTCTACTTCGAAGCCAAAGAAAAAAGCTGAGAAAAATGGGGATTGTAGGAAGGAAAGGCGCAAGGATGCTGTTGATAAGGGAAAAATGATAGTCGATAACAATGCTGCCAAGAGCAAAATTGCTGCAACCAACAAAGGTTTTTGGACGTGTGGAGGAGCTCACATAGCCAGAAACTGTCCCAATCGAGGAAAGGTGAATGCAATGCTTGCAAGTTCAGAAAAGGGAAGCGATGATGATGGATGCAGTGGCGCTGCCTTAGTGAATCCACTTCAATTGCTAGGTACAATGTCTTTGCTAAATGCTACAGGTGATAGTCCTAAAAGTCCTCATGCTCTATTGATGTATATTGAATTGAAACTTGGGGATAAAACTTTTGTAACAATGGTAGACACGGGTGCCACGCACACCTTTATCTCGGCTAAAATTGTGCATGAATATGGTTTATCTATTAGCAAGTGTCCGACTTACATGAAGACAGTCAATACTAAGGCACAAGCCATTGTAGGCATGGCTTATGATGTGCCTGTATCGGTGAGGAGTTGGCGTAGTAAGGCAAATCTGATGGTAATTCTGTTGGATGACTTTGATTTGATTCTTGGAATTGACTTTATGAAGAAATATTGTCTTGCTCCGATGCCTCATCTTGATGGTGTGATGATGATGCATGAATCATCAGCCGGTTTTATCAAATGTGTTTACCCACATGGGAAGGGAAAAAAGAAAGACAAGAGTTCTTTGATTTCTGCTATAACAATTAAAAAGGGTTTGAAAAGAGGTGATGAAACCTATCTTGCTGCGATGATTGAACTCAAGCCCGACGTCAAAGTCGAAGTACCTGATTGTGTTGCTCAAGTCTTGAGTGACTTTGCTGATGTAATGCCCCCTGAATTGCCCAAGTCTTTGCCGTCTCGGAGAGCTATTGATTATAAAATTGAGTTGCTGCCTGGTTCCGTGCCTCCTGCACAATCTCCTTATAGAATGGCCTCAAAAGAGTTAGCTAAATTGCGGAATCAATTAAATGAATTGCTTGATGCAGGTTTGATTCAGCCGTCAAAAGCACTATTTGGTGCCCCTGTTTTGTTTCAAAAGAAGCAGGATAGATCATTGAGGATGTGTGTGGATTATCATGCATTGAACACATTGACTGTGAAGAACAAATATCCGGTGCCGCTGGTTCAAGACTTGATGGATAGATTGACAAAAGCTTGCTGGTTCACCAAGCTAGATTTGCGGGCAGGTTATTAGCAGGTTTGAATTGCTGAAGGTGATGAAAGTAAGACGACTTGTGTGACAAGATATGGTTCGTATGAATTTCTTGTGATGCCGTTTGGATTGACAAATGCCCCGGCTAGTTTCTGCAATTTGATGAATGATGTGCTTTATGAATATCTTGATGATTTTGTTGTCGTGTACTTAGAAGACATTATGATTTATAGCAGGTCCCTTGAAGAACACATTGAACACTTGAAGTTAGTATTGTCTCGGCTTAGACAATATCAGCTTTATGTAAAGATAGAGAAGTGTGAATTTTCTAGACAAGAGATTAAGTTCTTAGGGTACTTGGTGAGTCAGAACCAAGTGAGGATGGACCCTAAGAAGGTGCAAGCTATTGTTGAATGGCATGTTCCTAAAACTGTCAAAGAGTTGCATTCTTTTCTCGGTTTGGCAAACTATTATCGCAAATTCATTGAAGGTTACTCAAAGAAAGCTGCTGCTTTAATTGATTTGTTGAAGAAAAATGTGAAGTGGGTGTAGTCTGAGGCATGTGATGATGCTTTCAACAATCTAAAAGAAGCAATTGCATCTGAACCTATATTGAGACTGCCCGACTTTGAGTTGCCATTTGAGGTGCATACTGGTGCATCGGACAAAGCTATTGGAGGTGTGCTTGTACAGGAAGGTCACCCCATTGCCTTTGAGAGCCGAAAATTAAATGGTGCAGAACAACGCTATTCAGCACATGAGAAAGAGATGGTGGTCGTGGTTCATTGTTTGCAGATTTGGAGAGTTTACTTGCTCGGAACGAAATTCATTGTGCGGACTGATAACGTGGCTAATACTTACTTCAAAACTCAAAAGAAGTTGAGTCCGAAGTAGGCTAGATGGAAAGAGTTGCTGGCTGAATATGATTTCGTTTGGGAATACAAGCCCGGGAAACATGATCAAGTGGCTGATGCATTGAGTCGCTAAGAGGTATTTGCCGCGGTTTATTCCATTAGTAGGCTTGAAACTGATTTCCTTGATAAGATACAAATCTGTGCAATCAATGATCCTTGGTACGCGAAAGTGATGAATCAAGTAAAATAGGGAACAGTGAGGCATTACTGGATTGAGGACAATCTATTCCATTTTAAAGGGGGGAGAATTGTCGTGCCTCAAGGGGGTGGACTGCGTCGTGAACTAATGAAAGAGATGCATGATACCACTTGGGCAGCTCATCCCGGTGTTGAGAGAATGTTCGCTTTTCTGTCCTGGTCTTATTTCTGGCCTAAGATGGAAGATGACATAGAAGTTTATGTCAAGACTTGTCTAGTGTGCCAATTAGACAAAACTGAAAGAAAAAAGGAAGCTGGTTTGCTGCAGCTGTTGCCTATTTCTAAACGGCCTTGGCTATCAGTTTCTATGGACTTCATAGGTGGGTTTCCTAAAGTTGACGGTATGGCATCAATAATGGTAGTTGTTGGTAGATTTTCCAAGTATGTTGTTTTTATTACTGCTCATATTGCTTGTCCAAGTGATGTTGCTGATGAGTTATTTTTCAAGCATGTTGTGAAACATTTTGGCATGCCTAGTGACGTTGTGAGTAATAGAGATGCACGGTTTACAGGCAGGTTTTGGACTTCGTTGTTTAATATGTTGAGAATTGATTTGAAATTCTCCACAACGAATCATCCACAAACGGACGGCCAAACTGAACGTATCAATCATCTGCTTGAGGAATATCTTCGTCATTATGTGACTGGAAGTCAACAAAACTGGGTGGAGTTGCTTGATTGTGCACAGTTTTGTTAAAATCTGCACAAGTCAAGTGCAACAGAGTTGAGCCCATTTGAGCTTGTTCTTGGCAGGCAGCCTTTGTCGCCGTTGGATGTAGCAAAACAGAAAACAGGTGGGAAATGTTCAGCAGCTTACAGGTATGCACGTGACCAGACTGAGTTGATTGCTGAAGCTTAAGATAGCTTAAGGAAAGCCCCGAAAATAATGAAGAAGTATGCAAATTTGCATAGGCGTGCTGTTGATTACAATGTTGGAGACATGGCATTGCTGAAGTTGACGCCTCAAATCTGGAACAAAATCGAAACTAAAACACGTCATCGGGGTTTGATTCCAAAATATGATGGTCCCTTTGAGGTGGTGCAGAAAGTTGGGGAGGTTGCCTACAAATTACGGCTACCTGAAAGATTGAAAGTATATCCTACTTTCCATATAAGTTTTCTAAGGACCTATCATGAAGATGCTGAAGATCTAGATAGACACAAGATCAAGAGAGCGTCGGCTGTAGTGCGCACGCAGTTTGATGCTCAGATTGAGAAGATCTTAGATCATCGGGTCCTTGGTATGTCTAAGAAAAATAGGCGCACAGAATTTTTGGTTCAATGGAAAGGCAGGGCTGAAACGGATGCAACTTGGGAGAAGAGCACTTCTTTGTGGCAGTTCGAAGATCAGCTTGATGAGTACTTTAAATAACCTCGACGAGAATGTCGAGTTCAGCTAGTGGGTGTGGTTTGTTAGCCCCTCGGTTTGGAATATGATTGACGTCGGTTGTTGGCTATCATAAGGTTTTGATATGTTGCACCTTGGCATAGGCAGATTGTGCAAGCAAGGTATAAGTCGTTCGGTGTGGGCTTGACATCGTGTGTCTAAGTGTGCTGGCTTGGCACTTGGGCAAGACGGCTAAGTAAGGTGTCTTGATGATGGCAAGACAGCCTTGCTTGTGTGGGCAAAGCATGGGCTAAGTGTGGGAAACGACAATGAAGGCAGATTGGCTAAGTTTCAAGATAAGGCATAGCATGGCATTGCTATGGCCAAGGAAGCTGAACGACGATGGCACGTGATGGGCGCACATGGCACCCGAAGTGGGCAGGTGCGCAGCTGAATGTCTAAGTGTGTGGCTAATTTACTGAGCGGATGGCACAAGGCGTGCAATGCACGTGAGCGGCTGAATGACAAGGCAGCAGTCCGAGTTTTGGGCGCCCATGATCCAAAACATGGAAGACTTGACAATGTAACTGCCTAGGCATGTGCCAGGCATGCCTTATCCTTTTGTAACAGTCCCAAACAGTCCCTCTTTGTATTTAAGCATTGTAAAACGTTGTAAAGGCAATCAGATTTGAGTGTAAGCCTTTGACAACGAAAATATCCTTTGTATTGTTGAGTGAAGTAATAATATAAAGGTTGGGCATTGCCCGTATACGTTGTCTCACGTCCCTTACGTTTGTCCCTTTGTTCTGATTATTGTGTGTGTTTGTATATGCTTGCTAACATAGGCAAACATAGGCTGAACGTTAGGCAAAAGTAGGCTGAAGTCGACAAGAGTTTGTGGTTGCCGTGCAGTGTTTGATTTGTGAAAAATCAACCCTGTAACACCTACCATGTTTATCGATAAACAAAAGTTCCAACATGGTGTGTTGTCCACCGTATACTATGTTGCCCCTTCCATCACCACCACCTTTAAAGTGTATGTTTATTGTATATTCGATAAATACTTATTATGTGCTCATGAAATATGCACCGAGCATAAACAATTATACATTGTTCAATCGTGATAAAATATATCACGATACATTCAAGAGTGTACTAAGGGTACAATTGAGATGTTGCGTCATTCACCACAGAACACTTGAAGCTCCGACATTAACCTACAGCAATAAACATTACTAAACCACCAATACCATTAAAGATGTTATGCTGTTTACATAAAGTTGTTATGCACTGTCATACAATGTATAAACAAATATTATATACAAATACAATAGGTTTGTGACGTTTATTCTTTTTTTATTTTATTTTTGTGTTTGTCGAAGTTTTGAATTAAAAATTTTAATTTCAGGATATATTCTGAAGTTTGAACCCAAAAAAAAGCTAAACTTCAAGACATAGTGGTTAAGAACGTATATAACATCCCTTCTACTGGCCAACTCGAGTTGTTTCCATCTTCTTCTTTCTTTTTTTTTTTTTTTTTTTTTTTGCAGGATAATGTCTTATTCACCCTGCCTTGGTCTGTCTTATTCCAAATATAGTTGTGCACAAGTCATATATCCAATTAGGCAATTACATAAAATGTTTTCAAAATTATTTTTGTTAGGGAGGAGAACGGGGTTAAAAAGTGGAGAATCAAATCCCAAGTAGCCAACCAACTTATCTGCTATGATTTCCCACTCCTCCGACGTATATGTATTAATTGTTCAAACTATACTAATTACTATTAGAATCATTTTTCAAAGTTTCAAGTTAATGTTGTGACATATGATAACAATATATGGCACAGAAAATGGTATAGGAATAGTTTGGTTATTTGAGAACAATATTTAAATGTTGTTGAAACAAAAAGGTACTCCGTACAAAATACCTATGATCATAAGCAATATACGATGCATAAATATTTAGTTCTACATTACAAGCTTCAATAACAACATACTTAGTGAATTCCACAAGTGCGGTCTGAAAAGGGTGAGATGTACGCAGACCTTGTTCCACCGAAGTGGAGAAACTGTTTCAGATAGACCCTCGGCTATGAAAAAAAACATATTAGAAAACAACACCAAAATCAAGCCAGAACTACGTTACAAACTTAGTTTCTTAATTATTTTTGAAATAAGATAAGCATATTTATAAATTACATAACATACTATTTAACACATTGTTTCATAAGAAAAAACCATAGTGAAAAAATAGAGAATATTTCGCTCTACAAAGAGTAAGATGAAAAAGCCAAGTTGGAACAAAAGAGAATTCTATTTGTTAATTACCATTTACTACAACAAAATTGTGAAGTTAGAAGTTTTTAGAAATAGAAATAAGTAGAACTCAAGGATCTTAATTTGATGTGTGAATGTCATAACTCATGTAACATTAGCATGTTCATATTCTGTTGACAAAATTTTGCAGTAAGTATCAAATTTGTCAAATTAGTTCGAAGTCGGACGTTGAATATATCCATTGTTAGGTTAATATAAATTAACTCATTCAATGGATCTATCTGACACTTAATAGCCCTAATCAATATGTAAAGAGAAAAAAAGAGGGAAAAAGGAGCGAAAAATTTTTGTAGACAAGCAAAGTTTGGGATCTTGGGGGCTTGAGTATGTTTGGAAAATATGTAAAACCAAATTGTATAGCCACAGATAGGGGGAAAAAGAATAATTAAGAGTTCGTTTGGTTTGAGATATAGGATAAGTTAATTATGATATAAGGAATGGTATAATTTTATCTCATGTTTGGTTTAGATTTTGGTTATGTACAAATAATCATGGTATAATCTATATATATATATATATATATATATATATATATATATATATATATATATATTAAAAAGCATGTAGTAGCCACTAAAAATTAGCCAAGTGGCAATAATTACAAAAAGAGACATGGCAATTTTAAGACAAAATGTAGTTATTAGTTATTACAGTTGGAATATTGTAAATAGTTTGTAAAATTTAAGTTTTAAAAGTGGCACAAACCTAACTATTAATCTAAAATAAAAATTAACTGCTACGGAAGTTTTATCCAAACTATTAATCTAAAATAAAAATTAACTGCTACGGAAGTTTTATCCACTAATGAGAAGTTACTTCTCTATAGTAAATTAAAAACTGATTGTGTCTTTTAGCGGCTATATGTTAATACACGTTCACATACACATTCATTTTGCAGTTACTTTTGCAGTATTTGAATCTGATTCAAAAGATCAAGTATTTATAATTTGAACAGTTATTTTTACGTTAGCCCTTTTCCTACCGATGTACTCCTTATTTAGCCGAATTGAAAATTTGTGTACGTGATTATTATTAATTATTTATGTCAACTCCAAAACTCACAAATGTTAGCATTCCTCCCTTTTCTACAATAGCCTCATCAAGACATGGATGCATCCAGAGAAGTGGCACACATTCTAGAGAAGTTGGAGTATAAAATTAAGAGAAGTCCCTTTATTCTTTAGAAAAATAGGAAATCACAAGGGTAATTTCTATGGAACTGCACAGATAAATTCATCCAAAGAATGCAACATAGATTCAAGACGAATCTTAGAGAAGAAAAGCCACCTATAAGTATGCTTTTTTAACTAACTTTTTTAATATTTTAATATTGTGAAGTGTCTAATTTGTGCAAAACTAGGATTTGAGTTCTTCAATGGAGAAAAAAATGTGAGTATATTTTCAGTTCTATTATAGTCGGTGTTTGTTTAGATTATTTTTCTTTATTGTAATTAATTGAAATTTCTTGAAGAAATATCTTTATCCACTTAAATTACTATGCTTCTCTTATACTGTAATGTTTATAACTCGAGCCCTTACAATTGCTAAATAAGAGGCTGGTAATCCTATTTATTTTGATGGTTTCGCTTTAGTACTTGATATTTATTTCTATGTTGCGGTATCAAGTAATTTCATCTTTAGTCTAGGGAATATGGGATGAAATATGTAAGTAAGATCTCGGTTTTTTTTTATGGAATTACCTCTGCTTCTTTACTGTCTTTTTCTATTTTGTTTTATGGTGATTATGTCTATACAGTCTAAATGTGGTTAGCTGTTCACACTATAATTCAAAATCCTTAAAGATTCTCCAAGGTATGTTTTGATTTCTTTCAGCGTTGATATCCAAGCCATGCAATTATCTTTGAGATTGCTTTTCAATTTTAAGTTGTGTGTATTTGAGATTGCTTTTCAATTTGTGTTTCAAGAGAATAACACTTCACATGTTATTCATTGACGACTTCTTTAATATATACAATGTTTTTTCTGACTTCCGTACTACTCCTCATGTCCTTGTTAGTGCAGGACATAGCAAATCTATGATGAAAAAGTTGTAGATTCATGAAGAAGTTCATAAATTTAATGATACTATTATTGTATCGACTACACATATAGTGATGCCGTCTAAGGTGTACAATTTTCTTCTTACTTCTTTTAAAAATTAATTATTAAAGAAGGGTTTGATCTGATAAAAGTTTCTTGAAACTTTCTCACAATTTACTTGAAATTATCTTTCTTTCTGTGTTATTCTTAATTTTTTATGTTAGTAGACGTTTAAAGGTAAACTATTTGTGCTTCCAGTAGTTACTTATGTTGTCTTTGTATTTCAAGAAAATAAAACTTTACATGTTATTCTTTGACTTCATTCATATAGACGGTGTATTTCATGTGTCTTCCTTACTTTCCCTATGTCTTTCTTGGTACAGGACCTAGCAAATCTATGATGAGAAGGTTGTAGATTCATCAAGAAGTTTATAAATTCAATGATACGACTATTGTATCGACTACACATACAGTAAGGATGTCTAAAGTGTACATTTTTCTTTTTGCGTCTTCTAAAATTTGATTATTAAAAAATTATTGCAAATTTTAAAGTTGTGTAGATATGATAAAAGTTTCATGAAACATTCTCATAATTTACTTGAAATGATCTTTCTTTCTATATTATTCTTACTTTTTATGTTATCTTAAGTAGACGTTTAAAGATCAACTAGGAGAACTAACAGAACAACCAAATCATGTTGTTTTACAGTAACTTGATAGAAATAGAAGTCATGTCTAATCTACATTAATTAATTTTTATAGTATCTGTTATACAATGTATATATATAAATCAATTGCTTATATTCGGAGGAGATGGTTGATGGAAAAACCAAGTTATATATATCCAAGATAATTAATAAGAATGGTCTTTCAGCTATGTACATCTGGAAGGATAGCAGTTCGATGTCCACGTGTGATGATCCAGTATTATTAATTTAAGATGCTATTTTTGATGTTCTCTGCGTATATTACATGGGGAATTTCTTAGCTGAAGCAATTTCTAGGTAATTAAGATAAATGATATCTCCAATTAAATTCGTAATATTAGATCTGTTGAATGCAGATATTTCTCTTTTGAAATTTTTGTTGCTTTCAAGAGCTCATCTGTTGTTGGTTGATTCATACTACTATTACAACTTCTCTAGCTCAATTCGCATTTTTGGCTTGAAATTTGAGATGTCATGGATGTATTTAGAAGATAAGATACATATAGGTTGATTCTCTAAAGGATAATGGTCGTGGGCATGCAGTTTGAATGTTGTAAGAGAGTAGATTCATAAATGTATGGAAGAACTAGAGGAAACTGTGATAATGTATATATTAGTATATTTTGTGGGTGTTCTGGAGAGACAAAACAAATGTTTTGAGTGTGAAGTTACTTATGCATAAGTTTAAGTGTTCGTGATGTTACGCTTTTTTTTTTCAAGTGAATTTGAGAATTAAAAATGATATAAGCGACATGTTAGATTGTCATGTTTGCAAATTCTAGACAATTACAGAAGTAGCACAGCTGATGCTACTTTTTGTGTGTTATATATGGAGAAGCGTAAGAATATAATAAAAGCCATATTTAACATAGATAAACACAAAAAATATTGTTCTTCTCTGGCAATAAATTTTACTACTCACAAAAAGTTGTGACTCACATTATTTAAGTTAGGTGAAATGAAATTAAAAGAGTACTATTTTACATAAAGTTTAAGAGGTTATCTGATTGCTTTATTAACGTTTAAAAATGTTAATATAGTTGCCATATAGTGAAACAAATTATCCAATTCTTTTGTTTGCCTTATATTTTTATTGTTCGGTGAATCATATACTATATATTTTGTTAGTTTTTTCCTATTGATGCTAGCAAATGCCATAGTAAAATGGATTGGAATGGGAATGGCTCAAGTGTGGACGACAACTTTTTCATTCTTTCTTGATATTATGTTCATACAAATTAGTCAAGCCAATTGATTGAACAGTTGATAGGATTAACATGTGTGGGTAAATCAGAATGAAATAGTTTTTAATTGGTCAAGCCAATTGATTGAGCAGTTGCTAGGGTCGATATGCGCGGATAAATTAGAATGAAATAGGTTTCAATTTTGAGGGGTGAATATATAGAGGAATATAATAACATTATTTGGAATTATTTATTATACTTTTATCACTTTTACACTACATGTTTTAGTCTCGAATAAATATGTTGGTGGCTGAGGATTTGATTATACGTGATAGCTATTGCACAGACGAATTACCAAAATAGAAGGAAAATTACATTGACTTAAAGATTTATCAGTCAAGCTTTAGGAATTAATCTCCTTTTAGGACATGTTCATGGTAGAAGAGAAATACTAAAGTAGATGAATGAACTTAAAACTTGAAACCCATAAATTTGAAGAGTTTTATTGGATAATCTTATTAATAAATACTGATCTGAAGAGCTCATTATGTCCGCTATTTAAATTGTTAACAGCACTAACATGACTTTAATTTCATGATTAAAATTGAAGTGGAATTAAAATAGAGCAAGATACAAATGTTCTTTTATGTTAGTAACTCCTATAAATAAGAGAATATGTGTTGGTTGTCAATAAATTAAATCATCGTGTATGTATGGTTGCCTATCAACATGATAGTACTGAGCATTATAAATTGTGTGATCAAGATTGGCAGAAGTTTATGCTGCTATTGACATATTAAATTAAGGTATTTTTAACTATATTATTTTTTAATTCTTACTCCATATTAGTATTTTTTCTGAATCATCAGATTTGTTTGTATAACTAGCAATAAGCATGATTGTGATATTCTGCTTTTCTGCCATTTGTTGCTTGACAATTATATAATTTTTTTCTTTGAATTATAATGTTTAGCAAGATCAAAACTTTCTTATAATAAATTTGGTTTTATAGTACCCGTCCACCATGTATTGACTATGACTAATGTTCTTTATATATATACCGCGCATCGCGCGGGTAGTATACTAGTTTAATACATTAAATTGGGGTATTATCTTATGAATAAGAATATATGGATTAAATTCTAAAATGATGACACTACCCTTGTCTTTTCTCTAGGAACTAATAAAGGCCAAGCATTCAAGGGCATAAGTGTCAAAATCATTGCTTTTTCTTTAAATAATATCTTGTAAGTCCAAGTTTAGAACAATGAACCAAACACCAAACAATAGATAATCTCCATATTATTAATCCATGTATTATTAATCTATATATTACTAATCCATATATAACTTGTCTTTGTACCAAACGACCCCTTAAAACTGACTTTGAATAGAACAAATTGACTATCATACATTATTTTGCATAAATACACCGAATTTATATTGATAAAAAATATACACGTATTTTGACATGATTACTTGTGTATTTGACTTATTTAATTTTGACTAGATTTTGTTCAAATTTCCAATTTGATGACATGTAATTTGCATAGTATGTGTAACAACTAACAACAAATTTTTTCAAGTTTGAAATTTGAGTCGACACAAGAAAAGTATAACCGAAATTTATATTCCATCCGTTCTAATTTAAATGCCTTAGTTGACTGGATATGGATTTTAATTAAGAAATATATGGAGACTTTTATATTTGGTAGTTCTAAATTAAATATGTGTATAATGTACTAAAATATCCTTTGAGTTGTGTGATTTCAAACTTGGCATGTTTGACGTTTGAATTGTCAACTTACTACATATAGAAAAAGACACTCTTTTTAGGATAGACCAAAAAAAAAAGTAAGATACTTAAATTGGGGCGGAATGACTATTGGGTTTGGATAGACAATATATGTTACAGTCTCTAGGATGTTACGTACCGAGATTTACAAATGAGTCGTCTGATTCTTATATCTCACAAACATCAATTCAAGGGCTTGAAAGCTTGATCTTTAACTGGATGACCTTTGGATATTCAAGAACATGATTTGGTTTTGTTTAAAGAGCTTAATTTGAATTTGTTATGCGTCAGGAATACTTGGACGTCCGTTAGAAACATGATTTAATATTGGACTACCACAAGTATAAGATTTGAGAGTGTTCGCCTTGAATCTTGACTAGAACTTCATTTTGCATTTGATCAGGGACAAAGATCAAGGAATCACAGACGTAGATAACTTTGAACGGTTTTGATCTTCAGGGCTTCTCTAACTTTCCTTCAGCTTGATGTCCTTCTTCTGACTTTAAATGTTCTACTCCTCTTTGGCTTTATGAGAACTTCCTGTATATAGTGGTGGAGCAGGAGACTTGTGGTAATATCACTTGTTTACTTCAATTTGATTGATCCATTTGAGATACAAACAAATCTCTTTTATCTTGTGAACCATAAGGTGTGATGCACTTTTATTTGATTTGTCAAAGTTTATCATTGATATAATTGATGCATTTTTATTGACAAATTCATTTGACTTGGCGCCTTTTAAATTGACATGTTACGTTGACTAGAGCTTGAACTTTGAAGAAGTGAAATGGAATCATTTGTTGGAGCCCAGACCAAAACAGATTGGCTCAGATTGAAGTTGAATTAATCCTACATTTCTTGTATATTGGAATTATAAGATAAAATTTTGTATGACCTACTCCAATGAATTTTCAATGTATACAATATGGTTTCCGACATTCAAAAAGGAAAAACGCATTTCTATAACTGCCCATACACTACTAGGGTGTGGACTAACCTTCTGAGATGGTCGAATACTAGCTGCACATTGTCAATCAACTGGGAACAACACCAATAGGCAATACTCCAGATAACTAAAGAAAAAACTCCACAAGCTCGTTGAGGAAGATGATGTATCCAGAGTTTGTTCACACATTATGGAGAGAGAGAGAGAGAGAGAGAGAGAGAGAGAGAGAGAAATAGTAGGATATTTGAGCATAAATAGAGAGACTGGAGAACACTGATGAGAGAAATAGCATATGTATGCTGTGTAAGAGCTAATAGTAGAATGAAAATTGTTAGTACAGGACTTAAGGATTCATATAGGTACTACAGTTTAAGTGACATATGTTGACACCCAATTTTGTCCCAAAATTTTAATTAGTGTCTAATTTTTTTTAAATAAAATTAATTTTAAATTTAAAGGTGAATTAAAAAATTTAGTAAAAAAGGCTACTTTCGTTCTTAACCTTAAAACCCAGCCTACCTTTGCAAAGCCCTACATATCTATACACACACGCATACGTTTCCTTTCATTTTCCCCTCTCCAATTCAGCCCGTTTCCCTCCAAAATTCAAGAGCAAAAAGGCATAAAATTCGAATCCCCTGGTCCCCCTCGCCTCAACATCACCATCTTCGTACAACCCTATCCAAAATTTGACCGTTTGGGGGTTATTTTGGTATTTCTTTCCATCCCTACAACCCTAATGGGTTGGGGGGGAGTGGCAGTAGAGGATGATTTTTAGCAGAGATTTCATAGAGAAAAAAAATAAAAAACAACAGTTGATAAAATACACAGGTTCTATATTTTAGTTCTAAGCACCAAAATAGTGTTACTGTTCTTGGGATTTTATTATTCTTGATTTATCGATTCATTACTCGCGCTGTCATTTGAGTCGTCGACCTCGCTCCCGTCGACCTTATTCAAGTATCGATTCTTCGGATCCCTCGCCTCAGCTCACTGCGCCACAAAAGGTAATTTTCTCAACCAATGTGTTACTTATTTTATTTGCTTAATCTGCACATTGTTTGTTTGATCCGGCATATTACCTTTTTTTTAAAAATATGAATGAAGCTGTAGTAGTATTAGGTAAGACTTGTTTCTGTCAAAACTATGATAAATTTGAATACTTTTGTGGTTAAGGATTGAGTTTTTCGTTGCTTTAGCATAGTTATATGGGTATATAAATCACGCTGTTAAAACTATATTTGTAGTTGGTATTCTGTTGCTCACTTTTGTGTCCACTTTCAAATAATGTAAATATCCGGGTCCTTGTTCCTTGTTTAGGCTTGAGTTGCGGACTCAGGACCCTTCTTTGTTTCTGTTTAGCAATGTAGGATCAATGTTCTGGATTTCCTTTGGATGATTTTGTTTGTGAAGAGTCTAAATTTAAAGAAAGGTCATAGTGTAAGCATCTATCCCATCCCCTTCTCTGTTTTTACATATCTTGGTAGCTAGAGTTTCTCTCTGTTAAATTCTTTTTCTGGTTCTGTCTTGTATAAAGGAGCAGGATGATGTTTATGTCTTATGAGCATGAGGGAGAAGGGTGTTAGAGGCTTATGCATTGGTCAGTGAGAGAGCTGATTGGGTAGTAGAGGTAGATGTTATGTAGTTCAGTGAGGGTGCAGATGTTTGCAGGAGGTTCAGGTTTATTGAAGAAGATAAGGGCTCTAGGCTCTTTTGCTTGTTTTGTTTCTGGTATAGGGCTGTCTTGGTAGCTGGTATGTGTGCGTGGAGAAGTGTCTGCAACCCCTTCCCCTTTTGGTTTCTGCCTGCATCTTTTCCCCTCTTCTGGTCCTTGTTGCTTAAAGGGAAGTCAGGTTGTTAGGTTCCTGTTTCCTAGTAATGTTCAATGCTAGTTTGTGTAGGAGGTTGTTTTGGTGAGGTAGCAGGCTGGTTCAGGGAGTTCATGGGTGTGTGCTGGTCTGTTCCTTCCTGTTATGGTGTCATGGTCTGCTTTTCCCTCCCTTAGAACTTCTTAGTGTCCATTAGTGAAAAGTTCTTGGTTAAGTTGTGGCCTGGGTCTTGATTTAGTTTCTAGCAGGTACCCCTCTCCTTTCTTGAGGTCATTAGATTGCAGTTCTTGTGAGATTGCCCATAGAACTTAATGAGCTTAAGTGTAGGCCTGATATTTTTCTTCTTAAGGTCCTAAATAAGCTGTTTAGCTCGGTCCTTTCTCCCTTTCCTGGTCCTATTGTGTCTTGTTCGCTTTTCAAACAAGGTGTGAAACTTTTAGAACCTGCTACTAGTATTTTAAGGGTATAACGAGTTTATTTTAATGGGTAAGGTTGAAAACTTTTTATTCTTTAATCCAAGATAAATGTCTGATTTCTGTCCTATAAAAAAAATGGAATCTTTGCTTGGTGATACTGTTTGGGCTTGATATAAGTTCTCCTTAAAATATATTCAGTTAGTCTCCTCTTATGTGCATGTTCTGAAAAAGCCTTCTTTTGAAATTGGTTGGCTTTCCGTCAATTTCATATAAGCTGCAGTGTCAAAGATTGAGACTTGAGTTCTTTTCTTGATGATTCTTGTTTGGTATTTACTGGTAGATTAAAATGCATAATGGTCTTTCTTGAAGCAAGGTTCACGTTATCTTCTTTGGGTAAGTTATGAGTTTGAAAACTGTTGTAAGTAGTGTCCTAATTAGCAAGGCTCTAGAGCGAATGGTTTGAGACCCTTTCCATCTCTTCAGGTATACACTTTGATTAGCTTAGCTTAGGAATGGATCTCTTTATGAGCTGTGTTTCTGGGAATATTAATTTGCAGGATAAGGGAGCTGTCAATTATTAATCTTAGTACTCTAGAGCCTTGAATTATTCTTAGTGGTCAATTATTTGTATATATATAGCTGAAAATTAAAAGTAGAATCTCATAGGCAGAGCGTGGTGAAAAGTTATGATAATTTTCTTGTGTTTCAAGTGCAATTAGTCATGAATCCAGTTTGCCAAGTAAATTGTTTTACTAATGGTTATGAAATCAATTATGCTAGTTTTCTTAGTTATAGATCAAATTCTCTTTTGTCTCGTTTCTGGAGAAAATCTATATAAACATTTTTAGTTTCTATTGCTTGTTATCTGTTTAGCTTCATTTTTTATGTGAAATATTCATATACTAATTCATTATCTTATGTTTTCCTTTTGGCATGGGACTTTTTGGATGAGTTCTGGAACTCAACCACGTGAAGTGCAATTTTGTTGGAACTTTCTGGATACCTGCATCTTCCGCTCAAAGATTGTTCGCTCAAGTTTATCATAAGGCCGAGATTTTTCAATTTAATCATTGATTGCATCAGGCTTTCAATTCCTAGCCATTTCCGGATTTTACCTTTTGAAACTCAATCTTTTATTTTATTATTTATTAGAATAATATATTGATTTTGCAGAATAATTATGTACTTATATTTATGAATGTGTATTTGATTGTTTGGATTATCTTATGTTCATTACCCTTTGTTTTGGTGTTGCTATTTAATTTATTGCAAATCAGGCCTTTTAAGCAAATGCGTGCAAAATTTCATAAATTTTCAAAAAATCATAATTAATAAATGTCTATAAGAAAAGACTTCTGTCTTATTGATACGAAATAGTTTCTTTAAAAAGTCAAAACTTATAATGAAGTTTTAATTAACTTCTAAACGTCCCGAAACGACTTTGCAAAAAGCGACTTGAAATCTAAGTTTCATCTTATGTTGAGAAACTCGGGTTTTAAAGTTGAAATTAAGCAAGTGCCATTTATGCGCTACCAAAAAATTAGGACGATCAAATCGTTCACTTTTAAAAAAAAATGCGCTTTTATTTTATTTTATTTATTTTGAAAATAATTAAAGCTTTTAAATAAATTGTAAATCTTTTGAAAACTTGATAAATTTAATTAGTTGAATTAATTAATGGTTCAATTAATTATTTTTAGAAAAGCGCATAAATAGCACTTGCAAATTAATTTGGAAACCTGTCGGATTAACCGTTGTTAACGGAATTTCGAAAGTGCCTTAAAAACCTTCTTTCGAAATTAACAAAACCTCTTACTTAGAATCTCTAAAAGACTGCTTTTTTCAAAATCGGAGTTTTGCACGCATTTGCTTATTTGGTTCCATGTTTTCCTTAAATTGGGTGGCGACTCCAAAAAAAACTCCAAAAGAGTTAGTCTATTCAGTTGATATTCATGAATTTAGCCTTTCGAGATTGTTTTTTGGAGTTCAACAACATAACTTCTTGAGTTTAAGTGACTTAAGGATTCATAGAGGTAAAGAGATAATATATAGGCATAGCTGCTTGAGTTTAAGACAGCTGATTTGTAAAGACCCACCGGTGATCAATAAAATTATTGATTACCGAAAAAAATGAAATTACGTGGCGGCTTCAGAATGTTTCGAAAGTATGTAAAATTAAATTGTATACTTATAAATACGGTAAAATAATAATAAGTAGCAAATGACTCTAAATATAACAAATTGAGTACAATATATTATTTAGCCTAAATTAACCTAATTTATCATGATTAAAATAAAGTTGATGTATTTTGTTACGAATTACCTATGTATTCAACTTATTACTTTCAATTTAATTGCATAATAATATGGTCTCCGACATTCAAAAGGGAAAACAAAATATGCCGACTTGATACCTATCATTTGCTTAAAATATATGGTTTCAAACATTCAAAAGGTTAGGAAAAACAATTTGTCCACTTGAAACCTCCTATAATTTGAATATCTATCTATATCTATATCTATCTATATCTATCTATATCTATATCTATCTATATATATACTAATTGAGAACTATAGGCAAGTGATGTGGCATAGTTGTATGGCCAAGGATTCCTCTCTTTTGGCCATTTTTCATCCTATCTCTACTTCTCATTCCACTCAAGACAATTTGTTGTTGTTTCATCTCTTTTGTTTCTATTGATGAGTCTTTCTACACGTTGTTTTAATTATTTAGTTGTTATTGTTAGTAGAATGTACATATCTTGGCATTCTAAGTGATTCAGAACCTACAATTCACCGTTTGCCTACATTTTTCTTCTTCTATTTTCTTTCCCTATCTAAACATGCGAATATATAAAACTCATGTGTTTCAAGTGTTAGGCATGGAATACTGTCTTCATTACTTGATTGTGCAAGATGACTATGAGACTTCCAATTTATTCTTATGGAGGTCAAGCTATATGCTTTATTAGGAGAGGTTGGCTCAGTTAGCTCATAATTAATTTAGTTTCTTTATCATTTGCAGAGTTTATGCTCGATTTTTTTTTCCAAGCGGCTATGCTTTGAATTACATGGTTATAATTGAGATGAACATAGAAATGAATTTCATGGTTATAAGCCTTTAATTTGATGTTTCTCTTATGCCTGCTGTTGTAACAAACAAGTTTTGGGACCTTACTTGGAATGAGGCCGGTAAATCGGTAATACAAAAACAAGGGGATTACGTTGATATCGGTGTAGATAATTCTCTTTTTTTGTTCTAATCTTCTAATAATTGTTGTTTCCATTATAAGATTACGTTTTTCTTCATTTTTTCCTCTTATCTTTTCCTTCTTTTTGTACATTTTTAATCAATGCTATGGTCGAAGCATAAATCGAATCTAAGAGTAAAAATTTGTTATGTTATTATAATAGTTATATCAATAATTATTTAACTATATATTTTTCAACTTTTAAAGACCGCGCGAGCGCGGTCACATTCACTAGTATTATTATGGTTTACAATTCAAAGGTAGGAACATGCGAGCATCACGCCGCAAAAGATTTGCCATCTGTCAAGTTATGTAACGCGGTTGTCCTAACTCCTAACCCAACTTCCATGTTGCTGCTTCATCCTTCCAATTTATACAAAAAATTCTCTATCACACAATGTTAAATATATCATAATATTTATATAAATATAATTATAATATTTTTAAACTTATACTATTAAATACTTTTTTTGATTTTTTAATTTTTCATCTGATGTAATAATACTTGCATAGAGACTCGGTAAGTCCGAATTCGCGACGGAATGTCTCAATATAAAAATAAAAGTGGTTTGATGCACAAAGCAACTCACATTTATGCTGAGTTCGGGGAAGGACCGCACCTCAAAGAAGTGTGCTATACATAGCCTATCCTGATACAAGCACGAGTGTTTCCACGGTTTTAACCCGTGACCTTTCACAAAAACGATTTTACCTATTGCTCCAAGAATTTTCCTTCTCGACTCGAATTCAAAACCTCTACTAAAAATAAAAAAAAGTACTTACCACACTACCACAACTATGTTTATAAAAAACGAATTAAAAAGGAAAGTTGTCATATTTAAAAATTGATAAAAAAGGAAATGTTGGTCAATATAAGAGGAGATACTACTAAATTTATTTCTTGCTATCACCATCTACCCACAGAAAAACCAAGAGGGAGAATCGGAAGAAAGACATTGTGGAGAGTAAGAGAAGAAAAAGGGGGGCGTGGAATGCTCTGAATCCAAAGAATCAAAAACACACGAAAGTTAAGGAAGGAAGGGGGGTGTTATATGGGGGGTAGTGGGGGTAATACATTTGTGGATGGTGTTCTTCGCTGGTTTCAACGTCGTCATAACAACAATAATGAGCGTGATGGGATCTTGAAAATTACTAATTTACAACAAGAACATCAAGAACAAGAATTAATCATTACTGAAGACTTTGACATTACTGGTTTAAACCTTATTAAAGTACCTAAACGCTTTAATTTCCCTGTCTCTTCTTCCATGGATCCTCTCAAAAAGGTCTCCTTTTTTTGTTTCTTGATTGTACTGTTTTGAACATTTTTTAACTGCTTGATTTGTTGCCTATGATCTGTCTAGTTGTCTCTATGTTATTGGATAGTGTTGTATATTAGTATAAAGATTGAATCTTTTTTTGGACACAAATATATATATTTATGTTAAGTCTTGGTAACTGAGAAATTCCTGAGGGCTAGTGGATCGAAACATGGTGGAATATGGTCCGCCCCTCTTTTGTTCTCCACTTAAATACTAGACTTTTGTCGCCCATGTTTCACAAGTTGGGTTCTGACCACTAGACTAAAGGTTGGGGGATGAGTACAGTGGTTCTTTATGCCTTTTTGAATTATAATTATGGCCCCTTCTGATTGAGTATGAGATATGCAGTTGAATTTATTAGGATCTTTCAGTCTATATGTTCGGGAGGTGAACTTTAGGTAGTCTGTCCAATTGCTATCATTATGATAGAATGACAAAATGGTGCTCTAATTTCTGCAGATTCATAATGTGCCCCAGAATCTTGGATTTATGTAAAGTTTTATTAGAAAGTGTCAGATTGATTTTGGTCAATGGGGAAATCATGTCTAAGCACCAGCTTTCTCGATTGCTTAGTTGTTCAAATTCATTCCGTGTTTGTATTTCCTAGCATGTGAAGTAATCTTTGATCGTCCGTTGTATTTTCGTATTCAGAATGCATTAGAGAAGGATTTTTTTACGGAGTATGGAGAGGCAAGTAGATACCAAGTTCAGGAAGTAATCGGCAAGGGTAGCTATGGAGTTGTAGGATCTGCTCTTGATACCCATACCGGAGAAAGAGTTGCAATCAAGAAAATTAATGATGTGTTTGACCATGTTTCTGATGCCACACGAATTTTGAGAGAAATTAAGCTTCTTCGTCTACTTCAGCATCCAGATATTGTTGAAATAAAGCACATTATGTTGCCTCCTTCTCGAAGAGAGTTTAAAGACATTTATGTTGTTTTTGAGTTGATGGAATCAGATCTTCATCAGGTAATTAAGGCCAATGATGATCTTACAGCTGAGCATTATCAGTTTTTCCTATATCAGCTTCTGCGTGGACTAAAATATATTCATACAGGTCAGTTGGTTCTTTGCATAATTCGAAACATGCCTTTTGTCACCAGTAACTATAGAAGCTAAATCTACCTCTGTGATAACAAACCTGTGGTTTTTTTTCTCTTTACCAGCAAATATTTTCCACCGAGATTTAAAGCCAAAGAACATCCTTGCTAATGCTGACTGTAAGTTGAAAATTTGCGATTTTGGGCTTGCTCGTGTATCATTCAATGATGCGCCATCAGCTATTTTCTGGACTGTAAGTTCAAATTTTAGAAGGCTTCCTTTCTCCCATTGTTTTTGGATACATGCTTTTTGACTTGTTTTTTGACACATGTATCTTCTTTGGTCTATTAAAGGATTATGTTGCAACTCGATGGTATCGTGCTCCTGAGCTATGTGGCTCCTTTTTCTCTAAGGTAAGATCAGTTTTGTTGTTCATCCTGGATGTATTTATGCAACAACTGCAATTGCACCGACTTGAGTTTAACTTCTTTTTTCCTGATTGTGTATTCAACAATTGCAATGGCACTAAATTTCAGACTTTAATTGTCCATTCTGATCCATATATGCAACAATTGGAAGGCATGCATGTTGAGTACGGTTAACGTTAGTGTATTATGATCAAGATTGTTTCCCTTTACTTGTTCCTTCTTTCCGCTCTTTTGCTTTCGTGTCAATGTACTATTTGATCAAGATTGTTCCACATTCTTTTGTTACCACTTTCCTCCAACATTTTGCTTTCCTTTGAGTTTTATAGATTATATGTCATTCTATTTCCTTATGGAGAGGGCAAAACACTTGCAAAAGAAATTATTTTTCACAATAAAAGGTTTGTGCTGAGTGCTGACACTGCATGAACCTGTATGTGGTTGCAGCCTTTAATAATGCCCACAAACTATATTCATTCGATTACACTGTCAAATACAGTGATTGAACAATTAATTATTGCAAAGAACCAAAAGGAAAGTGAACGAAGAGAACAAAGGGGATAATCTCAATAGTAATACATAAAATAACACTTTTCTGAGATCTATAACTTTGTTTCCCTAATCTGTACTCTACTCTTGTTAGCAGAAGATGTCAGCTGTTTTTTCATATCATCCCATGCTAGCTGTGTTGAGTCATAGGTTCATTGAAGGTTGAAAGTCAATAAGCTAAGGAGCTACTAGTTGTAAAAAGAATATGCAAATCAAGAACTTAGGTAGTAGCTTAATTTATTTGAATTGGATCAATGCTGAGAGTACCACTCTTACAGCATATGCTCCACCTTCTGTAATACCTATCACCCTCTCGAATCTAGTGCAGTGCTCATCAATACTATGGGGTTACCTGCTGCATGCCTTGTTCTCTTCAATGGTTCCGCAACTGTGAGAAGTTCAATTATTGGCTGTTTGATGCAAAATTCCAAATTTAAAGGCAGTAGGTGCATCATACCGCACTATAGAAGCAGATCTAGGATTTTAGGTTTATGGGTTCTAGACCATATATATTATTGGTTACTGGGTTCAGAATAGATTATTTATATGTATTACATGGATTTTTAAACACAAATATAGAGTCTGTGCCAAAGTTACTGGTTCTGCCGAACCCACACGCAACCTTCTAGATCCACCCCTGCCGCACTGCCTCTGAAGTTGATTCACCACTAGCCACATGGTTAAGAGACACTGTTAGAGTAAAGTGACTATTCTTATATAGCGAACAGTATGCAGCGAGAAGCATCACTGTGGAAAAGAAAGTCTAATTTCTAAGTTTATATGAAGATTTCCTAGTCAATGGGGCTATCAAAAAAACTGGGCCCATTTTGCTAGTCCCTCTGGTCCACTATAAGCTTCACCTTTAGCTTGTGCACACCACTTAAGACATATAGTAAATTTAGGTAACGCCATTTAATAAATGGGTCATTTTACTACATTGCCTTTTATCTCTCTTCTACTTTTTGTAAAGTGAAATAAATGCTATTGGATGAGCAAGGGTTAGTTGGGGAAAAAGTAATTAACGCTTTCTTGATTTTGTAAAGTGACACTTATTTTAGACTATTTTAAAAAGCTAAAAGTGACACTTAGACCGGAGGGAGTAATGTTCAAGTAACTGCCTCAGGAAGTTGGAATCTTCAATATTTCGTAAGTCAAGAAAAACTGAAATTTAAAAAGTAATCGTAACAATATCCAGGAGCTAATAGGTTGTCATATGTGCTTTTAGTTCCACCACAGAGCACAGCACATTTTACTGGCTTTGAGCATGAATATGCCAGTCTCAGTTGACCTTCTGAGAAGTTCTTTTACAGAATTAGTTAAAGTCTATTTACAGCATTGGCATGGACATAGGAAGTGGATTAAATTCTAAGAAGCTCTTCTCTTGCATTTTACAATGAAACATGGCTCGGGGACTTACAGTTATACTGCTTTAATGGGAAGGGCTTGTTCCTTGCTAGAGTTTGATGTAAGAGTTATGATGTGGAAATATGTGGTTTTTAGTATGAAACAACTTTATCATACATGCAAAGATGTTTGTGTTTTGGCACATCTTATTACATGTGACATGTACTATGTCTGAGAGTTCTCTATTTGCAGTATACTCCTGCTATTGACATTTGGAGCATCGGATGCATATTTGCAGAGTTGCTTTCTGGAAAACCAATATTTCCTGGAAAGAATGTGGTCCATCAATTAGACCTAATCACAGATTTGCTAGGGACACCTCCTCCAGAAACAGTTGCAAAGGTCAGTTCTCATCATATATGCTTTTCCTTCTCAAATTCTTTCTTCTAAAATATGTGCTCTTCTTTTAGCATCATCCAGATTATTTGTGAATCCTTTTTGTACCAAAAGTATGTGTTTCTTACTTGCAAGTATCTATATTTTAGAATAGAAGTTCAGGTATAAAGAGTTGTTGCTGAGAGGATCAATGGTGTCACCTTTTACATGCCACTTCATTTTTCACTTATTTTATGAACTTCTTTTTGTTCAAACTGCCAGATTAGAAATGAAAAGGCAAGAAGATACCTCAGTAGCATGCGGAAGAAACAACCGGTTCCATTTGCAAAAAAGTTTCCAAAGGCAGATCCTTTGGCGTTACGCCTACTTGAACGACTTCTTGCTTTTGACCCTAAAGATCGGCCATCAGCAGAAGAGGTAGTGCTTGAAGACAATCAGATGCTTTCATCTACTAACTGATAATCTCATGTCCAATTGACCTAGAAAAACTGATGGTGTCTTTTCTTAGGCATTGACGGATCCTTATTTCCGTGGTTTATCAAATGCTGATCGTGAACCATCAAGACCGCCAATATCAAAGCTTGAGTTTGAATTTGAGAGGAGGAAACTGGCAAAAGAAGATGTTAGAGAACTGATCTATCGCGAGGTGCGGCTTTTTTTGTTTTAGTATAACAGCTACCTTGTTAGTGCAACAAAGGATTGACTTTAAACTTGACTTGAGCAAAACAGATTTTAGAATATCATCCGCAGATGCTTCAGGAGTATATTCGTGGTGGAGATCAGACTGCTGGCTTTATGTACCCAAGGTTAGCCGTTAACAGAAGCTTGTTCTAATAATTTATGTTTTATTCTTTTCTAAATGTCGCTCTTTCACGTTTGCATGCATTAAAAGCTGGTATTCTAAGTTTTCTTCTGGTGGTCAACAACCATAAAGTACTCTTTTGAAAGTGGAAGTACGCCACAGAACATACACAGCTTTTTCTTCCCTCTGACTTTGTGAAAGTTGACAATCATCTTTGCAATTTTTTGTTTTATGTCTTTTACTGGTAAAGTCTGTTAGACGGTCTATCTACTGCATATGGAGCTACTCCAAAAAATATTCGTATTGGTTATTTGGACAGCAGTGGTAACAGAGTTAAGCCAGCTTACATACACCACGGTTAATCCACGAGGACCTGTATCTCCCACTAGCACAAGTACCTGTAACTATGCCCACCAAGGCTTAGGCGCGAGTACCTATCGCCGTTTTTACTGGGATATGAAAAGCTTAATTTGCAAGGTTTTCAGTATGATTACTGATTGTCTGATCCATGGTCTCGTGTTGGATCTAATTGATCATCCTTCTTTTGCAAAGACATGAATTGTTTTTATCGTTTTTCCTTAACATATGTAGTTGATTGTCGTCTTTCAGGCTCCCCGTTTCATATAATATAAGCTCAGGCATTGTGCCAAATAAAATACAATGTTACCATTTTCCCAGAAAAAAAAAAAAGCATTGTGCCAAATAAATTATCTCCACTTCTATTTCTGAAGAGCCATTTTTGTATTGCTATTCCATAATTAACGATCATGATCCTTCTTGTTTGTCAATTTAGTGGTGTTGATCGATTCAAGCGACAATTTGCACATCTTGAGGAGCACTATGGTAAAGGTGAACGTAGCTCTCCGCTTCAGAGGCAACACGCTTCCTTGCCGAGGTGCGTGGTCAAATCTATGGTTCGTCAGTTTGGTGAAATGCTTTTTCATGAACATGCAGACTCAAGAATTACTTTCTCTGTATCTGAACTATCCACATTATTGTGCTACACAAAATAAAAAATTCAGATTTGAAAAGTAGTTTCTCTAAAGATATCATATGAAAACAAGGTTTCTAAAAATACTATGTGCTTCTTCATATGGGTGTGCATTATAGAATGGCTTGTGTTATTTTGTGGAATGATTTACCAGTTCGCTCTTATTGTATGAATTTTTCCACTCTTTTTTGTCACTGGAGATGTTTGGATTTGTTTGCGTATAATTTCAAGTCGATTTTGTCCTAGTGATTTCAGGATTATGTTGTGCCTATTAAACTAAAGTAGTTTGTCCTCATTACTTGATATAAATTCAAGTATTGCATTTGATTGCTAGTTGGTTGTTGTACCTTGAAAGCTGAGGTATCTGTGTTTGGTTACGCATATTTCAGTTAACATATGAAATTGTTTTCTTTCTGGATTATCTCCCGCTTCAGAGAGCGAGTTCCTGCACCAAAAGATGACACCTCTTCCCAAAATAATGACTGTGAAAAGCGTACTGTTTCAACTACTCTTCAGAGTCCACCTGCACAGGCTGAGGGATCAGAGAACTCACATGTCAGTATGCAAAATGGACCTAATCAGGCAAATTACAGTGCTCGTAGCTTGCTGAAGAGTGCTAGTATCAGTGCTTCTAAGTGCGTGGAAGTTAAAAAGAGAAACGCAGAGGTAATCTTTTATTCTTACCTTGTTGCTCACTTTTTGGTGATTACAGTGTGTGTCTGATTGTTTTGTTTTTCATGTTATAAATTTCAAGCATTATCTTCTTTGTAGCTTTTTGAGCACAAGGGAATCACATTAGTTCTTTACGACACCAATATTCTGGATGATTTCATGCTTGTTTTTTGTTTAGTTTCCGTTTCCCCTTGCCCCTGGTCTGATTGGTTGTATGAAAGGTCTTGATTTTTTCTCCGCTTCAGTGAGTTTTAGAAGTTACATTTGTAGCAGTCTTATATCTGTTGATTTCTCAGATGATATACAATTCGTTGAATATTATCACGTTCACTTGGATTGACCCAACATCATGGACAAAGTGTATTTCCATAGAAAAATGAACGAAAGGAGAAATGCAGACAGTACCAAAAACTGCACTTAATAAAGCAAGCGATGAGAATAGCTTGGTTTAATAACCAACTGAATGCTAGTTCTTGTTCCTCTAGTCATCTGATAGGACTTTTACTATTCGCAGGAAGAGCTGATTGAAGAACAAAATGAGGAAGTTGATGGTTTGTCTCAAAAAGTTGCTGCGCTTCATGCTTAAGTTTCTGCAGTCACTCTTATAGATTAGAAATTTTGATGTACCTGCCCGACGAATCATCAACATTTTTGAAGCTAACTGTAGGTTGTCAGTTGCTACTTGTATTATAAAAATAATTTTTGAAATTTTCCAGCTATTTGTGGACCGGAGACCATGTCTCTCGTTAGATGAGAAGGATAGTTGTGACAAGTTCAAATTTGTAATGACTCGAAATTTATTTAGCAATACCTAAATTCTACCATTTCTCAAATGCCTTTCCTTGTATGACATATGATGCATTTCTGTTAAAAAACAAATGTGAATCCACTGGCATCGCTGACTGATCCCGATCTTTTCGAGTCCTGTATTAATATTGAATTGACCTGATGTGCACTGGTTGTTGATATCAAAATGACCGAGTACTCATTTATCTCCTTGGTAGTTTCTAATTAATTTGCTGTTTATTGCTAGAATGTATATGACTAGGGTAAACAAAAGTGCTGCATAGGATTTTGCCACTTGACATCAGGATGAACCAAAAATAGCTTGTCCAAAACTACGTATAAAAGAAATCATTTTTTCACAACTAGCTTATCCTACTAAATAAATAGATTGATGGCTAATGATTTGACGTCAAAGTACACAGGTCTGCATGTTATAACGATTTGCAATATTTTCCTTATTTCTTGCATATTGAACTCTTCCCGTTTTACTATAATGTTTAAGGAGTTCCTCTGGCAGTTTGAATTGTGTGTAATATCAATGATAACGGAGAAAAGTGTTAAATCAATAGTTAAAAGTTTTATTTGATTAAGAGAACTGTCAACTGTGCAAGTTTGAATTCAATTATTACTAGCTAATGTGTGTCAAAGATTTTGCGATATCACAATATGAAGGAACGTCATAAGAATTGGGATAGACAGGATTAAAAAAAAAAGCAATTTTTCAAATAGATCCTTTATAAGCTATTTCAGATGTTCCACATTCATACAGAGAAACAAACATAAAAATGAACCAAGTAGCAAGATTGAACAGCCTAATCCCAAACTTGAAAAGGAATCAACAAACATAAGAATCAACCAAGTAGCAAGATTGAACAGCCTTATCCCAAACCTGAAGAGGAATCAACTACTAAATCGTTCGCCACAACCAGTTCTCCCACCTTGGGGTCGTCAGACATCACAACCACACGCTTGGTCAACCCTGGTGCCTCGTTGACCATGCGTGCGACATGGAGTACCTCACTAGGCGTTGTGACTACATGATACCTAAATGTAGAGAGGCTCTGCAGCAAGCTTTGCTGCTTCTCCTTAGCTTCATTGTACTACTTCTCCAAATTTTTAACATCAACCCTCAAATAGTTCAGGTGAACAAGCGGCATCTGTATTGTAAGATATAAACATCAGAAAAAGGTTATTCAAAATCTAATGCTGATGATTTAATGTTATTCTACAAAGGGAACATGGCATCAATCTGCAGGGTCATGGAAGCAATTCACCTGTTTACAAGAGTGTCTGGGCTACAGGCTAATGTTGATAAATCATATATATACTTAGCAGGGGTGACAGAACCAGAAAGAGAGCAAATCAAAGCTGAAACTGGATTCCTGAAAGGAACTTTCTCAATGAGATACCTTGGGTTGCCTCTCTCTCCAAGAAAATGGAACAAAGTGGATTGCTATCAACTAGTAGAGAAGATCACATCCAGAATAAGAGCAGTATCTAGCAGACATCTTTCCTATGCAGGTAGACTACAAGTGATAAACTCAGTACTCTTCTCAGTGCATAGTTTTTGGGGATCTTTTTTACCCTTCCTCAGAGTATTGTGAAGGAAGTTGATAGGAGATGCAGAGCATTTTCTATGGGGGAGAACAGAAAGCAAGCAAAAGATCCCCCTAATTGCATGGGACAAAGTTTGTGTTCCCAAGAAATATGGTGGACTGAACATAAGGAATTGTAAGAACTGGAACATAGCACTTGTACGGAAGCTGATTTGGCAACTGGCAGAAAAGAAAGACATGATGCGGGTGAAATGGATACATGGTGTGTATATGAGAAGGAATAACAATGTCTGGGAGCACAATCCACCAGCAGATTGCAGCTGGTACTGGAGAAAATTGAACAAGATCAAGAGTCAAATGATAGACTGGTACAATAATGGAAGATATGCCCTCACTGCTTCCGGAAAATACTCAATAACAGCAGGGTATAATAGACTAATAGGAGAAAGATAGGTTTTGGAATGTCATGATCTGATCTAGAACACAGTCTCAGTCCCAAGAGTCAGATTCATCACTTGGCTTGCAGTACAAGAGAGGTTATTAACTAAAGACAGGCTAGCTAGGATGCAGGTACCATGTCAAAGCATAGAGTGTTGCATGTCCTCAACTTCAGCACGGGAAACTCATCAGCACATATTCCAAGACTGCCAATGGTTCAACCAATTAAAGAAGGGAATGCAAGAGTAGCTAAGGCAGAAGTTCAGACATCTGAGCATCAAGGAGAACCTGGAGTGGATCAAGCAAAGGAAGTGGCACAGATTCAAGAAAGAAATGCTAGCAGCTGGACTGGGAGCAATTATATACTATACTTGGCAAATCAGAAACTGGAAATTGTTTAGGAATTGTAATATCCCAAATGACTTTGTAATGGACCAAATGAAATTGAATATAAGGTATAGAATGGAAATGATGTAGGATAGTAGAAGAGCTAGGAAATGTATCAGGTATATTAGTGTAGTATGCACTACTAAAATATCCGGATTTTTCGACCGCCGGATTTCGACCGAAAATCAGAAAAAAAAAATTTTAAAAAGGTTTCGACCGAAAATCGGTCGAAACTGCGGTCCCCCCCACCCCCCACCCCGCTCATTATTACACGGCAGACCCCCTTTCCCCATTTCATCTTCTTCCCCAAAATACACAAATACTCTCTCTAACCCCCTCCCCCCAACCTCTATACCCGAAAACCACCATAACCCACCCCCAAATTCAAAAATAAAACACATTCTATCCTCCTAAACACTCCATATAACAACAAATTCAAGGTAAATTCTTAGTTTTAGTGTTATTTTAATTATTTTCTAAAACTTAAAACCTCACTTTTTAACTCAATTTTTTTGTAGTTCTTAAGCATATAACTGATGTTGATCGACTTGTTTTTATTGTTTGGCTTGTTAGCCTTGTTGAATATCGTTTATGAATATGTTTTGGCTGGTTTTGCTGCGTGTTCTGGGTGTTGCTGAATTTACAGGTGGTATAGGGCTAATTGCAGATTTTATATTGCAGGTTTTTACAGATTTTCGACCGATTTTCGATCGAAAAGTTGGTCAAAACGTTTTACCAACATTTCGACCGAAAGTCGGTCGAAAGTCCCTTCGACCGAAAGTCGGTCGAAAGTCCCTTCGACCGAAAGTCGGTCGAAAGGCCTTCGACCGAAAGTCGGTCGAAAGCCTTTCGACCGACTTTCGGTTGAAGAACTCGTCATTTAAGAAAAATTTTCCAGGTTATCTGACCGACTGTCGGCGAAAGCCGGTCGACCTTTTTCGACCATCATTTATTCGACCACCGCAATCGGTCGAAGATTGGTCGAAATGTCGACCGTTCTCCGACCGATTTGGCGGTCGGAAAAGCCGGTTTTTCTAGTAGTGATGTAACTAGAGGAGTGTCGGAGACCTGTGGTGATATTGTCAGCTAAAGGTGCTCTTTAGGTGTAATGTGGATGTTTTTTGAGTAATGGTATTCGCAATTTTACAAAAAAAAAAATAATAATAAATGCAATTGATGAGTCTACAGCCAAGATAATGCAGTTATCAGGATTACATAACTAATTAAATTAAGTAAAAATTGGAGGACGTAAAGTAAATGCAGGTAACAATCTCTAAAATACTCCGAAATACATAAAACCTTAAACCTAAACACGCTAGCATAAAAAAAAGAATCTGAATTTTATGATTTCTGTTAACAACAAATTCTTAGCACGAAAAAATTATGGATCGAACCAGTAAAATCAGATCCATTTACTAAAAGCAGTAGCTAGGGTTTTACAAAAGCATATATATAGATCAACAGATCAAAAAAAAAAAATTTAAAAAAATACAGTTCATAAAAGGAGAACTTACCATGGCTACTCGTCGTACTCGAGATATTTTTATGCTTATAATGTGTATGTATATGTGTATGTAGATGTAAAGAGAGAAAGTGTGGAGAATAGTTTAAGACTGGAATAAGACTTATATAACAAGTGTAGATAACAAGCAACAATGTCTGGGAATTCAGAAATGTAACAGAATGAAACCTAGCTATTAATGTTAACAAAGTATTAAATGTTAAGCTGAAAGCAGGCAAATAGATAGACCATAAAAAACCTAATACCACTACGACTACTTCATAGTAAAATGCATAAAAGAGAATGAAATGGACCTCGTCGGCGATTGAGAGAATCTCTGCCTCTGAGTGCGTGCAAAAATGCTGCGTGCTTTGTGTGTGTTCGTATATAGTCTATTTTAGTGTTTATCCGTTAAGTATGGCCATATATATATATATATATATATATATATATATATATATATATATATATATATGGAGTACTAATAACTTACTACTTCCTTTTTGTCCTTTGTTTGTAATAGTTACTGTTTCGAGAGTCAAACTTATTAAATTTGATCGTAGATGAGGATATAAAATCTTTAATTTTTTTAAATAAAATTTACATATTTGAAAACTATACGAAAAATACTATAGGTCACAATAAATTACAGCTCAAAATATTTAAAAGATATATATAAAATTATGGTCAAAGATAAATTCGTTTGACTCTCGAAATACAAACTATGACAAATAAAGTGGGACTGAAGGAGTATATAACTAAATAACCTATTTTATGTTTACAACACTCGTCTCGTCTATTCTATTTCTTCTTTTTGCTATACGTGCCATGTTAATCTGACGACCAGTACTAATATCCAATTAGTCGTACACTCTATTTGGAATTAGTTAGAACGATTTATTCAGTAACTGTTCTTATGCATGGTGAAAAAAGTAATAGCACAATTATTATAAGGAAAATTTACACTATATAACTACCCTAATAGCTTAATTACATAATATACCAATATTTTTAAATATTTTACCCTATATAACAATATTTTCTATATTTTTACAAAACATACCATTTTCATTTCCCACTCCCCCAAACTCAAAACCCTAATTTCTTCCCCCTCTTTCTCTCTCTTTCTCTTCCCTCCTCCCCCTATCCACCCACCCCGCTGTCCCCCTCCCCCTCGCCGGCAACCACCCCATCGCTGCTGCTATTCTCACGGCGGTTGAAGCCACTGCTCCGTCACTGGTGCTCCGATGTGCTCCTCCATCTTTTTTTTTTTTTTGGTTTTGTATGTGTATTTTATTTGTACAAACATGTATAAGGTTTGTATTATGTGTATGTGTATGTTTTTGGTACATCAATACATTAAATTTTTTTTGAATATCTTTGTATATTGTTGTATATTTGTGTATTTTTATATTTTCAAGTGTATGTTTGGCAAAATTGTAGTTTTGCATATTGTATATTTTTGTAGATTTTTTGTATTTATGTGTATGTGTGTTTCATATGTATATGAATAAGTTTTTTGCATATCCACAAATTTATTTTTATGTCTTTGTATGTTTGGGAGTGTATTGAAGTGTATATTTTGTATATTCTATTTTGTAAAAGTGTATATCTTGTATGAATGTGTAATTTGTATGTTTTTTATACCTTTTTATATATTTTTTTCAGATTTAAAAAAAAAAAAATTCCGGCTACCACCACCGGCGGCCGGAGACTGGCCACCGGCGGCAACACTGTGACTGGGAGCAGTGGGTGTGGGAGGGTTTAAAACCTTCATTTGTATGGTTTTAATGGAAGTTGTATATGATTTGTAAAAAAAGTATTGGTATGTTTTGTAAAATGGTATAGTATTGGTATTTTTTGTAAATTTGGTATTAGGGTGGTATATTTGTGTAATTCTCCCTTATTATAATGTGAAATTATGTGTATTGTAATATAAAGATAAGTAAGCGATAACAGAATAAACCCTAGCTATTAATGTTTACAAAGTATTAAATGCTAAGGGGTCGTTCCGTTGAAGTTCTTTTTACGCGAGCATTAACTATTAATGTGTGTATTAGTAATGCAGGTATTAGTAATTTGTGTGTTAATAATGTAGGTATTGATAATGCGGGTATTAGTACTGTGTGTATTAGCTATGCATATATATTATAACGTAAGGAATATTTGTTGAATCATTGGTATATTACAAATTAATAAAAAATATTATAATTTAAAATATTTAGTTACTCCTTAAATAAAATTTTAAAGAATCCTTATTATTATGAAGATTATTTTTGTTATTTTAGTATTTTAGTATATTAATCCCCGTATAACTGATACCCACATTATTATTTCAGCTTCTACCCCGTATAAAATAATACATAGATTTCTTTGTTAAGTTATGCGGATATTATATATAAAAGTGTACCAAACATGGTACTAATTTTATACCAAGTATTAGAATTTCTTCTAACCCAACCGAATACTGCGCTACATTAATGCTGAATTTTGTGCGGGTATCACCCCATAGCTGAACAACCGAACGACCCCTAAAGCAAATATCGTGTAAATACTGCATGTATCCTATTAAATTATGGGAAGCAAGCTTCGCTTGGAAAATGGGAATACAACCCCCACCGTATATATATGTAAAAAATCACTTCAATTAACAAATATAAATCTGAAATCATAATTTTAAGAATTAGAATGAATTTAGTGCTAACAATGTATGGGCCTAAATCGGTTTTAGGATCACAAATCGAATTTGGGTTAGAATATAAGCAAAACTTCGTATCAAAGCTAGTAAATGCGAGAGATAAGTGTAATTGCGAAAGAACAACTTGATTTCAATATATTGTAGTGAGTACAAATTTGGGCAGAGTTTCAGTATATATTTCTAGATGCCTACAATACAAAATGAAGTAATATTTATAGGCCTAGGAGCCTTGCTCTCGTTCTCCACTATCAGTTGTGCTTTAACCCACGTTCTTGGCATTAATGGAAGGAGTTAGTGGGCTGCAGAGCCGTTGGAACCGAGGTGCTCCACCGAAGTTCGATCACATGACTTCGGTGGCATGACCTTGCTGTTCGGTTGGAAGGGGATGTCACCGAAGCTCAGCTCGCGGCTCGCCTTCGGTAGTGACATTGAAGTTCACCTTCGGTAACTTGATCGATTGCTTCAATCATTCTTCTTCGGAGCGTCGGCTCGTTTTCTCTTCGGTTCATCATGCCGAGGTGCTAACCGAGCACGTCAATTTTCACCCACTACAAATAATTTTAACGTATTGTTTGTTTATTGGGCAAAACTTGACGTGCTCGGATAGCACCTCGGCATGCTAAACCGAAGATAATCGAACTGATGTTCCATGGCAGAAAGGTCGAAGCAAGTGATTGAACTGCCGAAGGCAAGCTTCAATGTCACTACTGAAGGCGAGCCGCGAGCTGAGCTTCGGTGACATTCCTTTCAAACGAGCAGCAAGGTCGTGCCACCGAGGTCACACACTTGAGCTTCGGTGGAACACCTCGGTTCAAACGGCTCAGCAGCCCACTACTTTAGCCCATTAACTCTCCTATTAAATGTCCAGAACGTGGGTTGAAGCATGGTTAGTCATGGAGAACGTGGGCAAGAGTCCTTTGGCCTATAAATAGCACTTCATTTTACATTGTATTCATTCAGAAATATATACAGAAACTCTGGCCAAATTTGTACTCATTGCAATATATTGAAACCACATTTTCTCGCATTTACGATTATTCTTAGCATTTTCTTGACTTTGATACGAAGATTTGTTTGTATTCCAACCCAAATTCGATTTGTGATCCTAAACTGATTTAGGCCCATACAGTTTGTTTTTGCGCAGTTATAGTGGGATTCTGACATAGGGATTCTAATGCGATAATTAATTGATAATGAGATTATTATTTTACTGAAACGACTACAAATCTATTCACTCTTTTATTCTAGACACTTTTACGCTAATTGACATACTAAACCACTTAATTACAGAAAATACCGATACTTTTAAATAATTACCCTACATACCAACACTTTTTCACATTTTACAAAATATACAATTTTTCATTTCCTTTCTTCCCTCTCCACCCAAAACCCTAACTTCTCCCTCTCTCTTTCTCTCCTCTCCTCCACCCACCCACCCCACCCTCCCGCCGTTCCCCACCCCCCTCGCTGGTCGCCGTCGCTGCGTGGCTCCACCGCGGCGATTGGAGCAGATCTGCTCCTCTTTTTTCATCTTCTCCTCTTTTTTCTTTTTTTTTTCATTTTGTACGTGTATATGTGTGTATTTTTTATGTATACACATGTATTTTGTTAATACAAGTTCAGATCTGCTTCTCCTTCTTTTTTGCATTTGAATATACACATTCAAATTCATATCTGCAAGTATATGTATCTGTATGTTCGTGTATATACATGTAATAATTTTCAGCACACAAGTGTATGTACGTGTATATCAGTGTATGAACGTGTATATCCGAGCATCTATTTGTATTTTTTGTATGTATTTTTGTGTGTATGTCAAGTAATAAATGTCAAACACATAAATTTGTATGTTTCGTTTGTAGATCTGTAGATTCGTGTATGTATGTGTGTGTTTAGTGCATGTATAATACAATTTTTTTGTGTATTTACATGTATTTTCCAACTTTAATTTCAAAAAAAAAAAAATCAATGTTTATATGTGTATTTATGTGTATTTCATTTTTTAGATTCAAAAAAAAAAACTGATGGTGGATGACGGCGGCCGGCGGTGACTAGGCGGCGCCGCCGCCTGGGGTGGTAGCAGTGGGGGGGGGCAGTAGGAAGAAGGAGGAACCCTAATTTATTAGTTTTGTTGATTTTTGTATATAATTTATAAAAAAATATTGATTTTTTTTGTAAAATGGAATAATGTTGGTATTTTTTGTAATTTTGCTGTTAGGATTGTATATATTTGTAAATCTCCCTTTATTCTAAGGTCCACTTGCTTTCTCTATTTTTCATTAGTTTACATTGACTTGTTTTCTCTATTTTCCTTTAATAATCCCTATACACTTACTGTATTGGGTAAAAATTGACATGCTCGGTTAGCACATCGGTATGATGAACCGAAGAGAAAACGAGCCAATGCTCCGAAGCATAATGATTGAAGTTATCGATCAAGTTACCGAAGGTGAACCTTAATATCACTACCGAAGGCGAGCCGCGAGCTGAGCTTCGGTGACCTTCCCTTCCAACCGAACAGCAAGGTCATGTCATCGAGGTCATGTGATAGAACCTCGGTGATGCACCTCGGTTCCAACGGCTTTGCAGCCCACGATTTCAGCCCACTAACTTCTCCCATTAAGCGCCAAGAACGTGGGTTACAGCATGATTGACAGTGGAGGACGTGGGCAAGGCCCCTAGGCCTATAAATAGTACTTCATTTTGTATGATAGGGATCCAGAAATACATACTGAAACTCTGCTCAAATTTGTACTCACTACAATATATTGAAATCAAGTCATTCTTTTGCATTTTTGCTTACTTCTCGCATTTATTTAGCTTTGATACGAAGTTTTGCTTATATCCAAATCCAAATTCGATTTGTAATCCTAAAACTAGTTTAGGCCCATACAAATTGGCGCCGTCTGTAGGGATATAAGTAGAAATGCTTTGTTCCAAAGTTTTACGTTCTTTTTCGTTAAAGCCTACAGTTCAACGACGTTATGGCTGATAACAGTAACAATCTTAATGAACGGGCTGGCGTTCCGTCGAACCAACAGTCCACATCACCAATGACAATCGAAGCGTTCCAAGCTTTCGTTGTCAATACACTAAGAGCTCTCCAAGATCGACAGGATGAGCAAGTCAATATCAATGCTGAATTTCGCGCTTCGTTGGAAGCGAGGAATAGCGCAGCACCGAATGGCACCCAGCCTTCGGCTCCAGGTGGAGGCATCCCGCCCTTCGTTCCTACGGGCGCGATAATAGGGGGACCTCACAACGGAGCCACGTCTGGGGGTTCGGGAAACGTGTCAGGCACAACGCCACACTTCGGGACGATTCCCACCGTGGCCGAAACAACGTCTTCGGTCGACGTTGAGAGGTTGACTAGGGAGATTGAAGCACGCGTTGAAGCTCGCGTCGAAGCTCGCGTACAAAAGCGCCTCGAGAGCGTACCGGGGATAATAAAAACCGAAGACGAGCTTGACATAGATCAATACAGGGAGCTGCCCTTCAAGCCCGAGGCGGCTCCAGCCCCAACTCCTAAAAACTTCAAGCTCATGTTTCTAAAGAAGTACGATGGGACCACCGATCCCAGAGAGCATGTAAGGGAGTACATGGCTATGGTAAAGAGCAATGACTTAATGGCAATAGAGCTCGAGTCAATGTTCTTAAAGAAATTTGACGAATCCTTAGAGAAAGGAGCGCTACGCTGGTACATGTGCTTACCAGTGGGGTCGATTTCCACCTTCAAGGAAATATCCAACGCCTTCGTTAAGGCACACACCGGGGCCCAAAAAATCCTCCAAAGGAAGGAGGACATATGTGAGGTTAAGCAACGGCCCGGTGAGCCACTTAAAGAGTTCCTTGAGCGCTTTCACGCCGAGCGCATGGAATTGCCTCGGATGGATGATACTCTGGCCATCATGGCATTCGAAAAGGGTATCAATTTTCGCAATTCTGACGCCGCTGCTGAATTGCGAAAGGAGTTTCAACAATACCAAGTTTTGACTTGGGAAGACCTACACAAGCGGACTTATTCCAAGATCAGATTGGAGGAGGCTGAGTTCAAAACCCGAGGTTACAATTATAAAAACCGAGGCGAATCCTCACACCGCGCCGAGGGATCGCGAGGAAATCCGAAGGAGAGATACGAACCATACACCTCTACAAGGCAGCCTGTTAGCCAAAGGCTGGGAAACTCCTTCGGAAACTCATTCACCAGTCTACACATAAGCTAACGGCTCGGAGGAAAGGTTCACTGAAACACGAACCAAAGAAATTCCTCAAGCCCAGCTTCGGCCTCGAAGAAGGAATTACCTCGGATCCCTGACTATAATTTCAACATATCGACCACGGAGCTGGTCAACATGGTCAAGGGGACCGCCGGGATAAGAGTGTCCAAGGACATGACGACTCCAGCAGATAAGAGAGACCATAACTTACACTGTGAGTTCCACGCGGATTATGGCCACCGAACCGAGGATTGCAAAGCATTGCGCCTTGAGGTGGCTCATTTGTTAAAGAAATGAGTGTTGGCTGAATTCCTTACTGATAAGGGGAAGGACAACTACTCCAAGAACCGAGGTGATGGGCAACCACCTTGGGCTCCACCCCCGGAGAGAGTTGTGAACGTCATCACCGGGGGATCAGAGATGAACGGGGTGAATTTCGCAGCAGCCAAGAAATTCGCCAAATTATCGATCACCATGGAAAAGAGAACCCGAGTTGGCGGCTCGGGCAAAGAGATTGTGTTTGACAATGATGACTGTGATGGGATGATGTTCCCTCATCATGACGCCTTAGTCATCATGTTAAGAATCAACGACTCTGACATCAAGCGAGTCTTGATCGACCCCGGTAGCTCGGTCAACATAATCAGCTACGGGGCTGTTAAGAAAATGTGGCTCAAAGGGGAAGTTGTCCCCAAAGCAACGGTACTAACTGGCTTCAACAACTCCACAGAAAAAACTTTGGGTGAAATTACACTCAAACATTTGCTGAAGGAGTAAGCAAAGAAACACTGTTCCAAGTACTGCCCGAGGACATAGCATACAATGTGATCCACGGTAGGCCATGGATCCATTCCATGGAAGCTGTTCCCTCCACACTGCATCAAGTGATCAAATTCCCTACGCCTTGGGGAGTTCGATCAATCAAGGGAGAGAAACGAGTAGCAAGGGAGTGCTACTCGGTCGCGTTGAAAAGTAGAGTCGCCCCGACCGAGCCAAAACAATAGCAACTACAGCAACTGGGGTCGAGCGAGGAGGACCTCCGAGGAGAAGTTGAGAAGATCCCGATTTGCATTCAAGAGCCTCGGAAAAAAGCCGAGGACTCTACCATTGAGGAATTGGAATCTTTCATTCTATTGAAAGATTTTCTCGAAAGAAAGGTGTTTGTCGGCTCGGAGTTGGACCCAGAGTCGAAAAAAGTGATCATTGAAGTTTTAAAGTCCAACAACGATTGCTTTGCTTGGTCTCATTCAGATATGATTGGTATCGATCCGGAGATCATGACCCATAAGCTGAATGTGGACCCAAAATTCGCCCCGGTGAAGCAAAAGAAGAGACCTCACGCCGGGGTCAAAAAGAAGGCGATCGAAGATGAAACCACAAATTTGCAAGAAAATGGTTTCATAAGAGAGGTGAAATACCCCGAATGGCTGGCTAATGTGGTCGTTGTACCGAAGAAGAACGGTAAGTGGAGGATATGCGTAGATTACACCGATTTGAACAAAGCTTGCCCCAAAGACTCCTACCCATTGCTACAAATAGACAGGTTAATAGACTCCACGGCTGGACATAAACTATTAACCTTCTTGGATGCTTATTCGGGCTACAACCAGATCCTCATGGACCCGAAAGACGAAGAAAAAACCTCGTTCATCACTGACCGAGGTACTTTTTGCTATAAAGTAATGCCTTTCGGTCTGAAAAATGCTGGGGCGACGTATCAAGGCTGGTGTGTCGCATGTTCAAAGAGTATATTAGAAAATCTATGGAGGTCTACATAGATGATATGCTCATCAAATCGGTTTGAATGGATGATCATCTGAATCACCTAAGGGAAGCTTTTGCCGTTTTGAGGCAATATGGCATGAAGTTGAACCCTGAGAAGTGTGCCTTCGGTGTTGGATCAGGCAAATTCTTGGGATTCATCATCTAAAGAGGCATCGAAGCAAACCCTGACAAAATCAGAGCTATCGAAGAAATCCCCGAAGAGCTGATCGGGGTGAAAGAAGTTCAGCGCCTAACTGGCCGAATCGCTTCCATGAGTCGTTTCATCTCAAGGTCTTCGGAGCGATGCCACAAATTCTTCTCTGTTTTGAGGAAGAACAACCACTTCAAAATGGACACCAGAGTGTAAAAAAGGGCTGAGAGACTTGAAATGCTATTTGGCTAACGCGGCGTTGCTCGCCAAGCCTAAGGATGGTGAAACATTGCTAGTTTACTTGGCTGTATCCGAGGTATCAGTCAGCGCGGTCCTGGTTCGGGAGGAGGATGGCAAGCAACAACCCATCTACTATGTGAGCAAGACACTCCTCGATGCCAAAACAAGGTACCCACATTTGGAAAAACTAGCACTTGCTTTAATTGTTACTGCTCGAAAACTACGACCCTATTTTCAATGTCATCCAATAGCGGTAGTTTCAACCTTCCCCTTGAGAAGTATATTGCACAAACTGGAGTTATCGGGAGGTTATCAAAATGGGCGGTAGAGTTAAGCGAGTATGACATCACCTATCAACCCCGAACAGCCATAAAATCCCAAGTTTTGGCCGACTTCGTAGCTGATTTTAGCGTTGGGATTCTGCCCGAAGCCGAAAAGGAAAACTCAATATCGAAAGGAACAGCTTCGAGGCTATGGATACTTTATACCGATGGGGCAACTAACTCCAAAGGTTCGGGGTTAGGCATAGTCTTGAGAGCACCCACCGGGGAGAAAATCAGGCATTCGGTTCGGTTCAAAAAAGTGACCAACAACGAGGCTGAATATGAAGCGGCTCTAGCAGGCTTAGAGTTGGCTAAGGAAATGGGGGTAGAAAGAATCGAGCTAAGGTGCGACTCTCAGTTGGTGGTCAACCAGGTGCTCGGCGAATACACGGCTCAAGAGCCCAGGATGCAACTATTCTTAGACCGAGCACAAAAGATTTTAGCACAGTTCCAAGAGTGGCAAAATAAGCAAATACCTCGGGATGAAAATACCGAGGCCGATGCCCTGGCAAATTTGGGTTCGGTGATTGATGAAGCCCACTCGGGGACTGATTCAGTGGTTCGGCTGTTGTCCGCACAAATGAGAGAGATGAAGTTGCAAGTCAACTCGGTGGACAACAGATGGGATTGACGGAGTAATTTCATCTCTTACTTCGACTCGGGGACTGTTCCCCAAGACAAGAAAGAGGCCAAAAAGTTGAGGACCCAAGCAGCTTCATATCACTTGATCGAGGGCAATTTGTACAAGAGGTTATATTGCGGCCCGATGGCCAAGTGTTTGGGCCCCGATGAGGCTAGATATGTGATGGCCGAGGTGCACGAAGGCGAGTGTGGCAATCACTCGGGGGGAAAATCCTTGGTACGCAAACTACTAAGAGCTGGGTATTATTGGCCCATCATCAGTGCAGATGCAAAGGCCTTCGTGCAGAAATGTGATAAGTGCCAACGCCACGGACGGATGATCCACCAACAGGCCGAACCTCTACATTCGGTGGTATCACCATGGCCTTTCATGAAGTGGGGGACGGATGTTGTTGGACCCCTACCGAAGGGAAAGGGTGGTGTTCGCTTCATCCTCGTGTTAATAGATTACTTCACTAAATGGGTGGAAGCAGGAGCTCTTGCCGAAGTCAAACAAAAGTAGGTAATCGATTTCATCAAGAAAAACATCATTTACAGGTTCGGTGTCCCAAGGGAAATTGCCTGCGATAACGGTAAGCAGTTCACGGGAGCAGCCATCACTGATTTCTTCAAACAATGGGAATCAAGAGAATTGCTTCAACCCCCTATCATCCAAGTGCCAATGGCCAAGCAGAATCTTCAAATAGGATTATAGTCGAAAATCTCAAGAAGAGGCTCGATGAGAAAAAGGGTCCTTGGCCCGAGGAGTTGCCAGGTGTGTTATGGGCCATGCGGACAACGGAGAAGAACAGCACCGGTGAGACTCCTTTTTCACTTGCTTATGGTATGAACTCTCTCATCCCCGTGGAAGTGGGCGAACCAAGTCTTCGGTACGCCCACACCACCGAGGACGCAAATCAACAGGCTATGCGCATAGAATTGGATCTGCTCGAGGAGAAAAGAGAACTAGCCTTGGTTCGGCTAGTCGCCCAAAAAAGGCAGATCGAAGCGTACCTCAACAGGAAAGCCAAACTTAGAGATTTTAAAGTTGGCGACTATGTGCTAAAGGCCACAAATCAGTCAACGAAGGAAGAAAATGGGGGAAAGCTTATTGCAAATTGGGAAGGACCTTACAGAGTCAAAATGATCGTTGGGAAAGGATCTTATCAAATTGAAGATCTACAAGGTGTGCCCGAACCCTTAAATTGGAACATCTCCAATTTAAAGCGGTACTACTTCTAACCGAGGTAAATATCCCTCACTCATTTTCAATTTCTTACCCACCGCCCCGAGCAGAACAACGCTCCTAAAGGCTTCGGTCGAAATGTACTAACTTGCTCCTCGTTTCATTTTGCTTGACCTTGTCAGGGAGCAGAGTCTTCATCAAGATTCACACCCGAATACTGGGGGAGAGTAAGGGACGAGTTGCAACCGAGGCAAAAATACGCCTCCCAACCGAAGACCATCTATTCGACAGCCGGGGACTGACACCCGAGGAATAGATTTAGTACATTATAATTCCGCCCGGTAGTGGCACATTATTAATTTGCGTTTTCATATTTTTGCCCAAGGTCCGCTTCGACTTGGTTTCTTGTAATTTCAGCTTGTTAATATTATCAATGAAATGAGCTTCATTCCATGACTCTGTCTCAGTAAATCTGCACTCCGAAGTTGCACTTTAAATGCATCGACTCGAGGACGAGACGTCGTTCTAAAGTTTGCATCGATTAAGTTCAATTAATCCTTGCAAGCAAGTTATTTATTCTAAGGTGTTCGGTACATGCAAAAACCAACACGATAAAAATACAAAATCGTATCAAAAGGCCCGAAGGCTAATTTCATTCATTAGACGAAATGACCCGAAGGTCAAAGTCATATATACACACAAAAGCTCGAAGGCTAATAGCAAAAAGGCACAGAGGCCTAAACAAAAACAGTACATCAAAAACTTGTTTTTTCCTACTACTAAGGCTTCTCCCCATCGGCATCTTCGCTGCCCTCTTCGGCACTTTCGCCCTCTTCATCACCTTCGGGCCCGCCATCGTCTGAGCCCTCGCTCGAAGGAAGTTTATCCACAATCTTCTGGGCCTCGGCAGCAGCCTCCCTTGTTTTGGCAATCTCCTCTTCGAGTATGATTTGCCCAGCTTGGACTTCCTTAAGTGTACTAAGCCTAGTCTTGACGACGGCCCATGCTTCTTCAAACTTCGCCCTCGTCGCCTTGACTTCGGCCCGCTCGTTGAGGTAAGCAACTCTGCCCTCGAGCTCGGAGATCTGGCCCCAAAGGGATGGCACCTGGTCCACTTAGCCTTGCAGCCCAACGAGCTTGGCGTTGTATTCACCAAGTTTACTGCGATACTTTTCGCCTGCTTCAAGCACTTCGGTCTTGGCCCTGAAGAGCTCAGCCTCAAGGCGAGCATTTTCAAGGCTCAACCTCGAACGCTCAGCAGTAAACTCGTTCGTTGCAGCTTGCACCCTAGCTTCGGCAGACTCCACAACCCCACGGAGATCAGCTTCAGCCTTAGCCGAAGCTTTATTAGCACGCTCCAGCTCTTCATTCAAGACGGCAAACTTTGCTTCCAGCTCGGTAACTTTTCCTCTAAGCCCTCTCTTCTGCTCATCCCAAGCGGTGGCCACCACTTGGATCTGTTCGGCCCTCTCGCGCTCGAGGTGAACAGCTTGCAATGCAAGAACCAAGCTCTGCATTAAAACAAAGTATTAATGTCAGAAGAGAGGCAGGACGAACTATGCGAATGTAGTACATTAAGACTTACCCGAAGGGCAGAAGCGGCGGAGACACCCATCAGTCTCATAGGGCTAAGATTCCGAAGGGCGTGAGCCTCGGTAAGGCCAAGCATGCCATCAAGGGCGGCGACATCCTCTTTGGTGGCATCTAGCAAGTTGGTGTCGGGAAATATCTCAAATGCCCGAGGTGCAGTGCTAGAAGACTTCGGCAAAGCTCGAGAGGCTTTAACCGTGCTCTTAATCAAACCCTCGCCTACTCTGGCCTTGCCCTTTCGCTTCGCAGCCTCTTGGTCAGACTCCTCCAAATTTATCACCTCTGTCGCCCTAGCGACCTCGGACCTCGGCTCTGGAATCGTCTCAGAGGCCGACTCTGGCCTTGCCTCGAGAGCCATGGGAGGAATCTCTTCATCACTGGGCTCGTCGACAAGGCCTCGGCGCTTTACGATCGTTGCTTCAGCAACAGGAGCAGCAGTCTCTTCGACCCGAGGTCTTTTCGCCTTTGCTGCTCGCTTTGATTCAGCTCTTTTTCTTTTGGAGCCTGGGGAAGGGAGAAGAGCAATTTGTTTAACATGGGAATAGGTAGGAGTGGAAATGCACGAAAATCGACCTAAGAAAATTTCATCACCTTGCGATGTCCCTTGGCCTGGTGAGCTTTTAGCCTTCTTCTCTTCGACGATCTGCTTCGCTAGACTCGCCATCTTAGCGACACCCTCGGTGATGTCAAGCACTGTTTTCTCTCTATTTTTCTTCTCTTTCTTACTCTCTCTCTCTCTCTTCTCCTTCCCCATCCCCCTTCGCCTCGGTCTCCTCCTCCTCCTCGGCATCCTTCACAGCCCTGTAGGGGAAACCTGCATGAAAGGGGAGAATATCAGGACATAGCAGTTCGAAGCGAACTTGAGGAATCGCAAATGTGGACACGCAACTCACCATGCCTCTTGCATACCCATCGATTCCCCTTCAAGCCAGCTAAAATCATCCATTGCCGGCGTGGGCGTGTCTCCGACTGCATAACCTCGGTAACCCACTCAAGCAGATTCTTCGGTGGGTTAACTGGAACCTTTTCAGCTGCAGGTCATAGATAGGAAGACAAGTGTTAGCTACAATAGTTAAAAGCCGAAGGAGAAACAGAAGTAAACACTTACGTTGAGCATTCCACACTTCGGGGAAGCCATGTTCGGTTGACAGCAGTCTTGTAGGGATGAGCACATACCGGTCATTCCAGCCTCGGTCCCCATGGTCTTCGCTCTTGCTCAAGATTGCGTAAGACCCCCGAGGTAGGAGGGCGACTACCCCGGCTTTATGAAAATAGGGGTAGTAAAGAGAAATCAAATGTTGAAAAGTAAAGGGCAACCCAGCTATGTCGCTCAAATACTCGAGGGCTTGAACGACTCTCCAAACCCCAGGCCCCAATTGAGCCAAACACAAATTGTAAGACCTGCAAAATATGTCAATAATGGGATGTACCGGCAGGTTGAATCCTATAGTGAATGGGTACGTGAAAACCGAAGAGTACCCCTCGACGTGAGTAGAAACAGCCGTGTCCAGAGCCGGGACCCTAATCTCCACTTCAGGCCCCCAACGGCAGTCAGCCCGAACTATTTCAAGCATGTCTTCGGTTATGATGCTCGGGGTAACATGAACCGGTATGTTCCTTTTCTTCCCTTTTTGAGCATCGGACTGAGCGTGGATTTTCAAGTCCTTGTCATTGTTGAAACTTGAAGGGATAACCAACTGAGGGTCAATCTCCACTTCGAGAGGAATCTTCCTCTTCGACTTCTTCGATGTGCCAGCTTCGATTTGGGTTTCCCCCTTGCTGGCTTCGGTTTTGCCCCTTTGGCCACTGGCCCCTCCACTTACCTCGGTTCCACCCACCGAGCTGCCTATCTCCTTGACACTGGTGACGTCATCCCCTTCGACGTCACCCCTGTCTTCCTCGTGGTCATCACCACCAACGTCAACTTCGACGTCGTAACTAACCTCCACCGTATCGCGGCCAGCCCTCGCCTTGTGCTGCTTAGGGATAGGGGCTGCTGACGTGGCCTCGCCGCCACCCTCCACTCCGACTACCTGCAGTGGAGGCACAGTGGCTATGAGGTCTCCACTCATAGCTGCGGCAGCAAAGCGCTCCGCCCTTTCACCATAATCACTAGAATCGTGGCAAGAATTCGTAGCAGACATGACGATGGTCGGTTTGGAAGGAAAGTCAAGGTTGAGAAAATGGATTGAAGATTAGGGATTTTCTCCGTAATTCCACTGTATATCAGAAGTTTTCAAGTGGAGAAGAAGAATATGAAGTGAAGTATTTATAGGAGGTGTCCACGTGCAAGTTGGAGAAGTAATGATGACAGTAACGTTGGAGAAAGCAAAAAGTCGGCGCGACCGTTCGGTGGCCAACCAACGGCCGCCACGTGATGTGGAACAGTAATCAGAAAGACGTGCAACTTTTTGAAATTCTTGGATAGGGTTGCACCAGTTCGGCTTCCCGCTCAAACTCATTCCACTCCTCGGCGACCTCGGCGTTCATCCGAGGAGTGGGGGGACTATCTGTATTGGGTAAAAATTGACATGCTCGGTTAGCACATCGGTATGATGAACCGAAGAGAAAACGAGCCAATGCTCCGAAGCAGAATGATTGAAGTTATCGATCAAGTTACCGAAGGTGAACCTTAATATCACTACCGAAGGCGAGCCACGAGCTGAGCTTCGGTGACCTTCTCTTCCAACCGAACAGCAAGGTCATGTCATCGAGGTCATGTGATAGAACCTCGGTGATGCACCTCGGTTCCAACGGCTTTGCAGCCCACGATTTCAGCCCACTAACTTCTCCCATTAAGCGCCAAGAACGTGGGTTACATCATGATTGACAGTGGAGGACGTGGGCAAGGCCCCTAGGCCTATAAATAGTACTTCATTTTGTATGATAGGGATCCAGAAATACATACTGAAACTCTGCTCAAATTTGTACTCACTACAATATATTTAAATCAAGTCATTCTTTTGCATTTTCGCTTACTTCTCGCATTTATTTAGCTTTGATACGAAGTTTTGCTTATATCCAAACCCAAATTCGATTTGTAATCCTAAAACTGGTTTAGGCCCATACACTTATTTTCTCTTTTAACTCGTCCTTTTTTTTTCCCTTTTAATAAGTAATAAAAGCATAAATAGTACTTCATTATGTATTATTATTGGCGTCTAATTATATACAACATTCATTTAAATGGGGAAAATATTTGCTATTATTACATTGCGCAATCAATATAAAAATATAGACGAGGGGAACGATTTGTATATTATGGTAATTGATGTCTATTATGCAACATTCAGTTGCATTGGAACAAAAGATATTGCCCCAGTTATTGTATTCAGAGTAATTCGGTATCTTCTTGACCTGAGCAAAATGAACAATTTGGTTTTTAGTTATTTATATATTGCTAGTTGTAATTATAGGTAATAAGATACAAGTATATTATTCTATTTTACCTAAAATCTCTTTACAGACATAATTTTCAATGCATGTTCCTTTGTATCACTTCGATTGGTTAATTATGACCAACAATATTTTTATTGTTGATATTGATATTCCCTCTTGATAATCTAACCTTAGGGATCATTTGACCGTGTGCTTTATTTATTATCATTGAAAAATATAAACATACTTCGATTTATTTCTGATGAATTTAAATAACTTTTAATTAAAGCTGGCCAAACAATATTTCAAGCGGAAAAGGCGTTACTTTAGAACTTTATGCTTTATAGCAAGATAGACCAATTAAAAAGGCATAGTGTGATTTATACGAGGACAATAGCAATATTAAACAACTAAACTGTAAAAAATGAGTCTCTGAGGCAACAATCAACAATGAACTTAAAATGGTATGAATATATTACTAGTCTACAGAAATAATTGACCAGACAAGGCAATCACCAATTAAGGTAATAAATAACATCCAAAATTAACTATTTCATCCAAAATATTTTTTTCCAGTTTTCAAGTAGAGTTGTTTCTCTGACTCAATCAGTATGCAAATGATATTTCGTGTTCCTTCCAAAATTCGTTGCATTAGAAAGCCAAGATGTCAAAACCTGAAAACTCAATTAAGATGTATACGTTACTGTTCAGAGAGATCAGAAGTATGAAAATATACCAGCATGTACTGCAAAAAACGATGACACTAGTCAGTTACTATAATTGGAAGCTTGTGAATCATAACACTGCGCTAATAGGGAAAAGTTGGTCATGGCAAAGGAATGAAAAATCGGTAGAAAATAGCTTAAAGTTAGATTCATGAATTGAAGAAGTACAAGAGTAAGAAGAGAGAACTAATTGGAGGCAAAATCAACGACAATGAACAGTTCTGCCTTTAAATGTTGAGGCGTACATCTTTTGTTTGAAGTTCTGTAAACGAGGAACAACACATCGGTTGCACTTGGTGCACCTTAGTGTATATACTAAGGTGGGATAAATAGTATTTTGTCTTAGACTAAACCAAGAAACTTGTTCACACAGTTGAATTTTATACAAAGAACCAACTTCTCTATGAGGTTCAACTCAAAACCTATACGAATGAAACTTGCAGAATTAAAGTGCACAGAAATTTTATGCGGAAAATTTTCTTGCTCGTGGAGCAAAAACCACAATTCAACTATGGGATTTTCAATAACTTCCAAACAACAGACAAGTTTTTAGGTTACAAACTCAATAACCAAGGAACTTGTAAAAATAGACACAACAAAATAAACTTTGGGTAAAAACTCTTACCTTCAATGATGAATGAACCCCTATATTTATACAAGAAAAATAACAAAACCCTAACTTAGTCCCTAAGTTATCCCTAATGGGCTTGGCCCAATATACAATTAACTTTACCCTAACTATATACACATTACACAAATAGCCTATACAATTGCACTAATAACCTTTAGTATATTCCAATACCCCCCTCCCCCCCCCCCCCTCCCTTCAAGTTGGAGCATGAGGATTTCTTATGCCCAACTTGTTAAGGAAATACTCGAACTGTGCCCGTCCCAATATTTTCGTAAAAATATTGGCCAGTTGTGTGGCCGTGGGCACATAGCTAGGACGTATCGTGCCTCCGGTAATTTCATTCAGAATAAAGTGACAGTCAAGTTCGATGTGTTTAGTATGCTCGTGAAAAATGGGATTCCGAGCAATATGCAATGCTGTTTGACTGTCACACTTCAAATTTATCGGAGGATGGTACATTGCTGATGGATCTTATGATGATCGAGCTACCACGCACCTAACCTTTGAAATCCTAAGGTTCCATAATATCCCCTTCAACTACTTTAATTCGCACACGGTCATTACCATCGACCGATACTTTGCCTCCGCTGAAGACCGAGAAACAATTTGTTGCTTTTTCGTCCGCCATGATATTGGTAAGTCCCCTAAAGACATGTACTGACCAGTCAACGAACGACATGTCAACGGACAACCTGCCCAATTGGAATCACACCATTCATGCAAACGTAGATCGCACTGAGAGCCTTTATAATGTCTTGGCCCGGACACCCTTTTAAGTAATAGATTAAAATAACAGATGACACGAAGTGCCGCATCTATATGCTCAACACGGGGACTCTGCATTAGTAGTGACAACATATGCACACTGTAGGACAAATCCGGACGTGTTAAACATAAATAAATCAATTTCCCAACCAGTCTTCGAAATCATTCAGGATCTTTGATAATCGACCAGTCACAAGCGCCAAACGATGGTTTTGCTCTATTGGTGTACCCACCGATTTTCCCCCCAACAAACCTGCTTCCAATATGATATCCAAAGCATACTTTCTCTGACACAAGAAAATGCCTTTCAGACCCTTTGCCACTTCAATCCCAAAGAAATAATACAAAGTGCCTAAATCTGTCATATGAAAGAATTTAGAGAGATACAACTTGAAAATTTGAATACCTCTCGAATCATAATTACCAGAGATAATCAAATCATCCACATATAATAGCACATTCAATTGCACATTTCCCTTCATTATTGTAAATAATGAGTAATTCGAATATGATTGTCTGAACTCATATTTCTTGAGAGCAGCCGACAATTTTGCAAACCAACACCGAGGAGCTTGTTTTAAATCATACAAGGATTTTCAAAGGCGACACACAGTACTTCTCCTATTTATTTGATGCCCCGGAGGCAATTTCATATATACCTCTTCATAAAGATCACCATACAAAAAAGCATTGTGCACATCCATCTGATGTAATTCCCAACCTTTAGCTGTAGCCACCGCCAGAAAAACTCAGATGGTTGCCATCTTAGTGACCGGTGCAAATGTTTTCGTGTAATCAACTCCCTCTACTTGATGATTCCCAAAAATCACCAGTCGTGATTTGTACCATTCAGTAGTACCATCTGAATTATACTTGATCTTATACACCTATCGGTAGCCGAGGGCCTTCTTAGCTGGAAGTAAGCGAACAATTTCCCAAGTTCTGTTTGCTTCCAATGCCTGCAACTCTTGCTGCATGACTGTTCTCCACTTTTCATCTCTCATCGCCTTTGAATAAGAGGTAGGCTCATGTCCCTATGTTATGGCTGCAAGAAAACTCACATACTTCGAAGAAAATTTATCACAATTGACATAACGTGCTAGATGATAGGGTTTATCAGAGGGTTGTTGAGAAATGAGTGAACAGTTAGACTTTCGGACGCAGGACGATACCTGGTGACTCAACTTTTACACCGTATTGGTGATGAAATCTCTCAACAAGACATTTTCCCCTCTTAGTCCGCTTTCCACGACCCAATTCCTCTACTAACACGCCGTCTTCCATGTGTACGGGAGCAACATCAGGGTTTGGATCCCCATGATCCGTCCCTTCAATTCTCGAAGTCATTTCTACTTGAGCATCATTCTCAACACCCCCTTACTCTCACACTGTCCTCTTCTTCTTCCAAAACTACGATCATAAGAACCGATTCATGACTCCGTGTTTCTTTCACATCCTCCTTTGATGCAAACGAAAACTCATTTTTATAAAACATCACATCTCTTGATATCAAAAATTTCTTTGCCTCCAAGTCATTCGCTTGCCAAGTTTTCTTTCCATTTGGATACCCCAAGAATACACATCGATGGCTCCTATTCTCAAATTTATCACCTGTCCGTCCTTAATTGCGAGCATAGCACAAGCATCCGAACACCCTCAAATGATCATAATTCGGTGTCACTCCCATCAAGACATCGTAACGTGTCTTACCATTCAATAACTTAGAATGTGTCCGATTAATTATATAACAGGTCATCATCACACATTCTCCCCAAAAATCGATCAGTAGATTAGCTTGAAATCGTAGCGCCCGTGCTACATTTAAGATATGTCGATGTTTTCGTTCAGCCCTACCATTTCGCTGTGGTGTCCCTACACAAGAAGTTTGGAACAATATCCCTTGTTTGAGGAAAAACCCTTTTAGACTTATGAACTCGTCCTGCTATCACTCCGGACGCACTTAACACGTTTATTAAATTGTCTTTCCACCATCGCAAAGAAACCTTTCAACTTTTGTCCGACTTCTTTCTTATCGATCAATAAAAATACCCATACTCCTCGTGAACAATCATCGACAACAGTCAAGAAATATGATGCACCACATTAGGATTCAGTTCTATAAGGACCTCATAGGTTACAATGAATTAAATCAAAAGGTTCGGCAGCTTTATTATCACTTGAAGGAAATACATTCTTAGTTTGCTTTGCCCGAAGGCATATATCACATGCTTTTTCCTCTAAGCTACCTTTCCTACTCCTATCTTCTAGAGCTGAAAGAGATTTAGTCACTTGCATCGAAGGATGCCCTAACCTTTGATGCCACAAATCCATCACATCGACCTTCATTGCCTTCACTAGGGGTACTGTCCGTATGTAGTAGAGTCCATTCTTTTGTTCACCCACTCCAATCAACTTCCTCATAGCTCGGTCCTGCATAACACATAAATCATTAGTGAAATTTACATTAAAGCTAAACTGATTAATCAATTGAGACACTGAAATCAAATTGCAAGTCATTTCGGGAACATATAATACTCTATGAAGAGTTATGTCTTTGTTAAATCTGATGGATCCTTCTTGTGTAACCATTGTACTGCTTACAATCTTCTTTTCAGCATTTGGCCAGAAAAAGCGCGTTGCTGCTGATGAGAAAGCTTTTGTTTGAAGTAGAGCACTAGCGGACCATTTGGTAGACCTACTGGACATTGTGGAATTGTCCATAGATCCTCCAAAACACTCAATTGACCGGTCATATGATTCGATGCTCCCGTGTCAATAATCCACGGAAGTCTAATTTGCTTAGCAACCAATGGCTCACTTGTGCTCGCCTTCTCTCTGTTCAGCAACTCGAACAACATATGTAGCTGATCACTCGTTATCCCAGACAGGTTAGTTTGTCCGTGTGCAGTCATGTGTCTGATTTCTCCACTCTTGGACTCAGTTTGAACAATATTTGCTTGATTACCACCACGTCCTCGACCAGCGTTCGAGCCATACTGCTGATATCCACGGACTCTACCACCTCTGGTAGCCTCAGTTCTTCCTCTGCCATGTCCACCACTTTGAGATCCTTATTTCGGATAGTGGATCCAACCCTCTAGATTTCCAGTAACTTCAAAGCAGCGCTCCGAAGGGTGTCCACCTCGGTCGCACAAGTGACATTCCTTATAGCTTTTCCTTGATGGGGGTAACTGTTGTGCAGCAAACGTTGTCACCTCCCCCCGTTCTTCCTGTGTCTGTGTCATTCCCTTGACACGTTCATCTTGAACTACCTTTTGGTAAACTTGATTCATGGATTGCAACGGATCCTGGGCCAAGAGATTAAAACAGACGGTTCTATAGAGATTTTCATCCAACCCCATAAGAAACAAATAGACCCTATCTTCTTCTCTCTTCTTCTTCTCCAGTGCAACCGTGAGATTGCATGAACAATTACCACACGAACACGTCGGAAACTTATCATAGTTTCCAAGTTCTTCCCATAGTAATCAGCAATGATCAATCCATTTAGCTTACACCCGGCCAAAGCAGCCTTCAATTCCTAAATTTGAGGTCCGTTTCCTACTAAAAAACGCTCTCGGATATTCTTCCACAAATCCTTAGCAACCTCTATATGCGATATGGTGGTCTTAATAGTAGGCTCAATGGAGTTCCTAATCTGTGACACCAGAAGAAAATTGATAGTCCACCAATCCTCATAATCGACTGTAATATCCCATAATAATAATAATAATAATAATAATAATAATAATAATAATAATAATAATAATAATAATAATAATAATAATAATAATAATAATAATAAAACATTGATGTAATAGTCTTATAAATATTAGCAAGACATTGGAGAAATTTTGAGGCCTAAGTAAAAGTCCAATGACCCATTCACAATTTTAAAAAGTATGTTGGCCTAAATTGCAAACTAAGCCAAAGAAGGAAAATTAAAAGAAACAAAGCAAAATAAAGAAAAAAAATATCATTAAACCTAAAGTGGGAGCTAACGGCGGAGAAGTGCAGCGGCTTGGAGTAGCCATTAAAGGCCAATTTTAAAGCTTGCTCTCTTTCTCAACATTGTGCAAGGTATGTTAGACAAACATTTTTATCAATTTTCTTAATTATACTACATAAGAAGGAGCTTTATCATAGCAATATTTCTCATAAATTTCACTTGTTTGAAGTAGTAACTAAGATGGAAGAACAATTATAACTTTGGTACTTTATGAAAATTTCAGCCATCACTAGATGCAAGCAATTATGAAACATAATTATATGGGTATATGGAAGTTGTTACAGAAGGGAATTTACCAATCACAACTCCTTACGGCAAGAAGTCTAAAATTTTACACAGGCAAATTCATTACTCGTACCATGAAAATCCAGCAATGCCTTGCCCTTGGCAGGGCAACTATTTCCATATATGATCCTACCTAACAATAGAAAGCACAATCCAACGAAACTTATGAATCAAACTAAAATAAGAAAGCTATACAGACAATACTTTTTTATAGGGATGGGATAAAGGGAAATTATAGAAACTTGTTAGATATCCATATAAAATAGGTAATCTTGGAAAGAACAATATCTATTAGTGTGGTGAGTATCAAGTATCATGGATTCAGGAAATTAACAGATGGAATTGTTATATTTGATTATAGATTCTTGAACAAGCGAACCGTTAGCCCAGGAGCACTGGTTCGGGACTAAGGAAGCTAGTACTGTGAGTGAAATATCTACCCATAGTTGGTTTTTAATTATAGCATGTTTGAAACTCACTTTCTTGCATCAATACTGTTTTTATTAAATTATTTTATTGTATGGGACAAGCGCTAGTATAACTGTTATATTGTTATATCCAACTGTTATTTTGGTACTGAAGTTGTTGATACAAATTGATATAGTTTGAACCTTTATTTATTTTGAGAACTGCTACAGATATTGTGATTTGATATCTTGTAAGAAAGAAAGTACAAATATGAGATATTGTGTTATAAAAGTAAATATTGTTTTGGGAATTAACTTAGCCAGATTGTCGTTATCTAACGTCGGGATCGTCAGGCCTGGTGCACCTTGTACAGTATTTCTCCTTCGCTAGTCCGAAGGAACTAGTCCACCCTCTAGAAAGGAACCCAGCTGACGGGGTAGTCAGACGGCCGTGATAAACTCATGGTGTCGGACCGTAATATTTGATTCTGGCTCAGGAACCTTCCATTATTTATATATAAAGACTTAAGTACTTTGGTTGAAATTGTTATGTCAATGGAGTTGCCCTATTATTTTAATTATGCATGTTTCCTTACATATATGCTTGTCCCGAATAAAAACGCTATGGTTGATATTGTCCTCGCTTAGTCTGTGTGACTAACCCTCTTCTTTCCCCACTCATAGATAAGCTAGTTGAGGCTGATACTTTGAGTCAAGGCGAGTGACAGAGCTGAGGATTGATCCAGTAAGCCCCGCATCTGCTTCGCGAGGGCCATTATTCATTCATTAATTTACTTAAGTCATTAGTTCGTTTGAATCTAGAGTTTTGCTCCTTAGTCAGTCTTGGGATGTCGTTTTGATAAAAGTTTGTGTTGAAGTACTCAATAGTTTGGTTATCGTCGTGGATGACGTAGATTTGGTTTTGTTGAACCTTGTTTAGACCTTGAATGTGCGTAAAAATGTCGTAGTTGGTTGTTAGACTGGTTCTGCTGCTTGTTGACAGGTTTAAAAATTTTTCTTTGCTCCCGGTACAGGGGAAACTGTGCCGAATTTTCTGCGCGAATTTGATAGGCTTGCTAGGTAGGCTTAGTCTTGTCTAGCGCTGATCACGGCCCTAGATAGGGTCGTGACATCGACCGAATCCTCACCTGGCTTCTTAATCGACCCATCGACAAATCAAAACTTTTTCCTCGCACGCAACGCCGTTTTAACGGACCGTGCCTATTCCTCATTGTTTTCACCAGTCAATAAGACCTGCGTGATAATCAATCTGTGAGGTGATGAGAGATGGTCTTCCGTACGGCGACAACATCACCCCCTACTCCACGAACACCTTCTCCACCAACACCGTTTGTCGGAGCTGTCATCACTTTACACTCACACGAAGAGTTTCACGGTGGCTCTGATACCATGTAAAAACGGATACAAAAAAATAAACTTTGGGTGAAAACTATTGCCTTCATTGATGAATGAACCCATATATTTATACAAGAAAAATAACAAAACCCTAACTTAGTCCCTAAGCTGTCCCTAATGGGCTTGGCCCAATATACAATTATCTTTATCTTAACTATATACAGATTACATAAATAGCCTATACAATTGCACTAATAACCTTTAGTATATTCCAATAGAACTAAAATTCTTAGTACCTAACCCACTAAGCTAACTCTAGCTTAAAAGAACAAAAAAAATTTCACAAAAGACTACCTAACAAACGCTTCTACAGTAAGCAAATTAGGCTAATTCTTTACTTGATATAGAGAACTAACATAACTTCAGAACTAATAAAAGAAGCTGCTACACGTCTGATTCTTCAACTGTTGCTCTGCGTTGTTCACTCAAGTTTCATAATAATGCTTCCCTTTGTTTTTCTCTTAACGTGAATGAATACCTTGTCTACAACTAATCTTGAATTTATAGAGATCAAGTAGGGTTGAACATAAATAGAAGACCTTTTCCAGATTTGAAAGGAAATGACCTCCTAATTAGTATCTTCCTTTTAGAACTCAACTCCATAAAAAGTCTGGACTCCTTTTATAGTTAAAAGTAGGTAGTTGCTTTTATTTTAAGTCTCCAAATCTAACCTACTAGTTGATCAATTTAATCACATGGCTAGAGATTGTTCGTCAATCATATTCCAACGTCAGTTCCTTCTTGCATTCATTTTCTATCCCGATTAGGATTAGGAAAGTATTTCTGCATCTTTTCGCTTTAATAGAGACTCTGTACCAAAGCTTGGTGCTTTATCATTTTCGTTCAGTTTGTCAATCATCAAAACTCATACTTTAATAAATTCTTCCTTCTTGATAATGACAAACAAATGTTGCCAAGTTCCTACATAAGACCATATACCAGCAAGAAACAGATAAAAGGAAATATAAACATAACTTGGGTTATAAACGCCTCAAAATTTCCTTCTTTCCCCTTTTTTGGCATCATCGAAAATATCATAGTCATCTGTAAGGCTCAGTATCGTGCATTATATTGCCAAAGGCAACAATATAACTATAGTAGAATCGTGCAAGCAAAATATCTAAGGGCCAGAACAAAACATCAGAAACATGGTAAGAGAAGGGACTTTTATACGAAAAGACAATCAGTCCACAACCAAAATGGGCCGCAATTTAAGGACGTTTCTTGAGTAGGCACATATATGCCATTTTATGAAACACAAAAGGGTTTTTTACACTCTATACCCATGAAAATCAAAGTATTTACAAGTCCTACCCATTAAAAATTACACTACCCATGAAATTAAAAGTATTTACCAAACCTACCCATTTATTACTGTATACCTTTGTTACACCTTATACCCGTATACCTTTAAGATATACTGCATAAATAATAGTATACAAGTCTAGATATGGGTATATACCTTTAAGGTATACAAGTCTAGATAGGTAGAGCATGTAAATAGTTTATGGGTAGGACTTGTAAATATGAAACTTATGAGTAGAGGTGGGTAAATATTTTGATTTTGATGGGTATTTTCGTAAACCTCCCTTTTAAATGCAAGCCCTAATATCCCAATATTTTCCTCCCTTCTCCTTTCATTAAAAAAAACCATATTACTCCTATTCCACCTTGCTGTTGCCGCCTTTCCCCAATTCCTCTCTTCTCATTCTCCTTCAAAATCATAGTGCCTCCCTCCGTCAGGCATCCTTTCAACGTCTCCACCAAATGCCGCCATTTTTTTATCGTCATAGTGCTTCCTTCGCTAATGCTTTCCTCCTCCTCCTCCTCCTCCTCCTCCTCCTCCTTCTCCTTCTTCTTCTTCTTCTTCTTCTTCTTCTTCTTCTTCTTCTTCTTCTTCTTCTTCTTCTTCTTCTTCTTCTTCTTCTTCTTCTTTCAAAGCTCCGAAAGATCATTCTTCTCTATTTCTTGATTTTGTGGATCTATGATTATTATGTTGAGAAGTATATATGTTATGTGCAAATTTGATATTTTTGTTGAGGATTTAAACCTAGTATTTTTCTTGAGAAATTGTATATATCTTGTGTTTTTCTTTCACGAATATGTATAAATATGGTGTTTTGCTATAAGATGTGATATATATCTGCTAACAAATAATGTATAAATACTATTGTACATTTATATATTTTTATACCTATTTTATACAAGTTTATATATCGCATAAGCAATGTATAAAATGTATGAAGTTGTATACACGTGTATGTAACGACCCTCAAATAGTCGTTACGGGATCCGGGACCTCGATTTGCGTGTCGACAGTCCCAAAAGCACCGTTAGGTCATTTATGACCCGTCTGTGAAATCTGAGTCGAAACGGAGTCCGTTTGATAGGTTTTCGAGAAAAGGATCCGTTTATGAAATTCCGGAAAGGAATTTGGGGTTTCGATAGGTCGTTTTGAGTAAACGAACCCCGATGGAAAATCCGAGCGCACCGTTAGGTCTGTCTCGTCATTTATGATATGTAGCAACCTTCAAAATTGAAAACGGACCTCGTTTGATAGGACTTTTGATAAAGTCCCCGTTTCGGAAGTTTAAAAGAGTTAAAAGAGGTTTCCGAGCTCGATTTGAGCAAATGAGCTCCGATGAGAGATCCGAAAGTTCCGTTAGGTTCGTATAGTCATTTGTGACTTGTAGCAACTTTCGGAATTGGATTCCGAGGTCGTTTGGTTAAATTTCGCTATTTTGGCGAAAGTCAGAAATTGAACCTTTGCCGTGGGACCCACTTTTTGAGTTCTGGAGGTCCAAATTGAGTTCCGTCTTGACGAGCATGTCACCCAAGTATTTTATGACTTGTGTGAAAAATTTGGGATCATTCCGAGCTTCGTAGGGTCCCGTTTTGCCCCTAAAACAGTAGAAAATCTGGTGCGACTTTTTTGTTCTGTTTTGGCGCAAACAGCCGGATAAAAGCTGATTTTCCGGCAAATCCGTAAGGAATTAAGAAAAAACTCAAAACATGAAAGTTGTAGCCCTTTGAGTTGTGGTTCTAATGGCACAAGTTTCAGGTAATTTGGACATTCCTATCAAAAGTTATGATTTTCTCAAAAGAAGCTGTCACAGAGGCAAAAACTGCTATAAAAAGGCCATTTCGGGCCATTTCGGTTCATAACTTATAAAAATCATTTGGTGAGCTTTTGAGGCGATTTTTGGGTATTTCTTGAAGACCCAATCATACTTACACTTAAGGTAAGCCCTTTCAATCCATCTTTATGTTGATTAACACAAGAATCAAAGGGTTGATTCTTGGAAATGGGTTAGAACCCTATATTCTTAAGAATTGGGGAAAGACATCGAGCAAGGCTCGCATGTGGAATCTAAGTGTACTTTTGGACTCACGGGAGCGTGGGGAGTCCGGAAAAGTACATTTTGTAAATTTAGGGCTCGGCCCTACCCGGGGGCATTTTGGTAATTTTTACCCTGGGATGCCTATAGGCTTAAATAGCTATAATTGAGCACTCATATGTGCTATATCTTGTCTTAATAGACCTAGTGGAGAGTCCTTCGCGGACAAGGCGAGCGGGAAAGGAGATTCTTTCCGGCATTTGAGCCCGAATTTCGAGGTAAGTGAGACTTGACCTCTATTGTGCTTGTGGACTCTTCCTTCATGCTAGTATGCTTCATGTACGCATATATATACCTAACAATGGTTAGGATTAATGATGTGAATTACTTGCTATTATTGTTTGTTATAAATAGCGAGATTGTGACTCGACCGAGGTATGTGCCGGTCTAAACGCTACGTCGAGGTAGCTTAAATTTATATCGTAGTAACGCTTGTTACGCCATGCTTAGATAGCAAGAACTTGGGACATGGCCGAGGATGTTGCCGGCATGTCATGATAAATGTCTTGCCGAGGATTTTGCCGGCTTTTGTATGATATTGGTACTTGATTTGTTCACGTGCCGGGTTGGGTAGTGCTGTCTATACGTAACCTTGGGTTGGACGACATGGGAGTAGGGATTGTACCCCCAAACTGTGGTCGAGTTAACCTTCGCCTTACGTTCAGCTAGCATAACCAACCTGGGTTACGGTGACTGTGAAATATTATCGTTATTAATATTTCTGTTATTATTTCTGTTATTGTTATCAATGTCGTGGATATTAATACTGTTAGAGGGACACTTGACAAGGGGTGTGGTGTCGCCTGTACTATGAGATGTGTCACACTTGACAGGGGGTGTGGTGTGGACACTTGATCGTTGAGATGTGACACACTTGACAGGGGGTGTGGTGTGGTCACTTGATTTATTGAGATACGACGCACTTGACAGGGGGTGTGGTGCGATCGTAGACAGATTTGAGATGAGCCAACGACTACGGGTCGTTGGTCTACTTGTTCATGATTGTGATAGTGACTTCGGGTCACGGTATATGGTTGATACTTAGTAGTGGTGTTGCTAGTCCATCGTAGGTCTAGGTTAGTCGGCACGGGAGTAGAGATTGGGCCTCCAAACCGCCGCTGAGTTGACCTATGCCTTACGTAGGATGGGCATAATCCTTGAGACTTCTGGTTACTACTTGTGTGTATGGAATGTGTTACATCTATTTGTGATTTCACTACTTTATTGTATGATTACTATAGTATGTTGTTGCTTATGATGCATGTAGCGACTTGTCCCGCAAGGGTACCTTAGCGGGCCTGTCGGTGATCTTACTGGGCTTCGGCTCATAACTTACTCTGCTACGTGCGCAGGTCCTTCATCCAGTCAGCAGCCCGGACGTTAGCGGTTCCCGAGGCTTCTGAGACTTTTGATTGAGGTGAGCCGACCACACAGACCGTGGTGGCATACCGCCGGAGTCACTTAGAGATAGGACTCAGATTTCTTTGATGTATATTCATACTTTATTGAGTCACTCTTAGAATGCTCCAATTCTTTTGTGGATATATTCTTTTGGACTACACACTTTTATATTTATATATCCATTTATGATCTTTTCACATTATTGTTCTTTTCGCATCTTGTTTCATTGGTTCGCCTAGGCAAATGTTGTTTAGGTGCCATCACGAGCCCTTGGAAATTGGGTCGTGACAGTTTGGTATCAGAGCCCTAGGTTCTAATTCGAGTCCTAGGAGTCTTGGAGTAGTGTCTGAGTAGAGTCTTGCTTATGGGTATGTTGTCGACCATACTTATGAGCGAGAGGCTACAAGGGCATGTTAGGAAATGTTTTCCCTTCGTTTCATCTCTATTCGTGCTGAGTAGCTTATATAGGTGCTGACCCTTTTTCGTGTATTGTATCTGATGGCGAGGACGCGAGCATCCTCAGCCAGGAGGGCTGCATCTTCTACACCCGCGTCTGCGGGAGAGCCATCAGCACCTACGCAGCCGCCAGCTGCTAAGAAGACTCGGGCAGGTCGCCCGTTAGCCACTAGGCAGGACACAGCTATCCCTGCGGTGTCCGCAGCGACTCTGTCAGCATCTATTCCCCCTGTGCCTGCTGTTGTGCCAGGCACCGTTGTGATCTCTTCAGAGGAGTATATGAGACTGATGGCCTTGTCTAGCCATCAGGTCCCTGTCAGAGATGATGTTGCAGCTCCTGTTTCGGCTCCTCAGCCGACCACACCTGTTATGAGCACGCCTACTTCTGAGGCTGCTCCTGATCATATTGCCCAGCCTTCTGCTTCTGCTCCTCAGGCAGGTCCTGTTATTTCTACTCCTCCTATGGGCACTGAGGAGGTTGCCAAGAGGATAGAGTCATTCATGAAGCTTCAGCCTCCAGAGTTCGACGGTACCTCAGCTACATGTACTGCCCAGAGGTACATTCAGAAGTGTGAGAAGATTTTGACAGTTCTTGGTACTAGAGACACCTTAGGGGTGCAGTGTGCTTCTTTCAGATTATCGGGAGATGCGGAGACATGGTGGGTCTCCATGATGCGGCAGAGGTCTAGTGACCTCCCTCCTTTGTCTTGGGCTGAGTTCGTGTCTATGTTCATGAGCAGGTTCGTGCCCCAGAGTCAGCACGATGCTCAGAGGCGCGAGTTTGAGGGGTTGAGACAGGGAAACCTGTCTGTCTCAGAGTATGACACCAGGTTCTTGTGGTTGTCTCAGTTTGCGCCGGCTATGGTGGCTCAGGAGAGGAACAAGGTCCTCCGGTTTGTTGAGGGTCTTCATCCCCGCTTGCAGGTAGCTGTTGCCCCTGATATGGGCAACAAGTCATATTTTGAGATAGTTGATGTGGCGCGGCGGATGGAGGATATCTTCGCCAGGGCTGACGCGGAGAGGGCGGCCAAGAGATCGCGTCAGTCTGGTGGGTATAGTGGATCCGCTCAGAGGGGTCAGGGTCATTAGGGCCGTTCTCAGTCTAGGCCCCAGGCTGCTGCTTTGCCTGCCCAGGATTTTTCTTCAGAGACCCCGAGGCCTCAGTCATCCCAGAGGCGGGGTGGCTCTTCGCAGTCTGGTCCGCCGCAGTGCCGGAGGTGCCATCAGAGGCATCATGGGAGGTGTTCGTCTGGAGGTGGTCGTGGCAGAGGTGGTAGAGGCGGTAGAGGAGGTAGAGGTGATGGATGTTTTGAGTGTGGGTCTCCAGAGCACTATGTCAGGAGTTGCCCTTATGTTTCATCAGGTCGCCAGGGATCCGCAGCTATGGTACCATCTGGTCCTCAGGCCGCCAGGCCCGTTTCTCAGATTCCTCCTAGACAGCAGTCTCAGAGAGCTCCGGGTTCAGGAGGCTCGGCGCAGGTCTATGCTATGACTCGTCAGGATGCTGAGGCATCCAATCATGTCATCACAGGTATTATTTCTGTCTGTGGCCGCGATGCTTATGCTCTTATTGATCTGGGGTCTACCTATTCGTATGTGTCGCCGGGATTTGCCCCTTGCTTGGGCAGGGATCTGGTCTTCTTAGATGATCCCTTTATGGTTGCCACCCCTGTCGGGTCTTCTATATGTGTAGATAGGGGTTATCGGCAGTGTATGATCTCCATATGTGGTGTAGAGTCCTTAGTGGACCTGATGCTGCTCGATATGTCTGATTTCGATGTCATTATGGGCATGGATTGGCTGGCTTCCTGTCATGCGACTTTGGATTGCCATGCCAAGTCCGTGACGATCGGGGCAGAGGGTGAGTCTCGGGTTGTATGGAGAGGTTCCAGGCCTTCTCCGAAGAGTAGGATCATTTCTTTCTTGGAGGCGCAGAGGATGATATCTAGTGGGTGCGAGGGATATATTGCTTCAGTTCGGGATGTCCGGGCAGAGGAGTTATCCCTTGATAGAGTTCCGGTTGTTTGTGAGTATCCAGATGTGTTTCCTGATGATTTGCCGGGTTTGCCGCCTATGCGGGAGATAGATTTTTGCATTGATCTATTGCCAGGCACTCAGCCTAAATCTATTCCCCCGTATCGTATGGCTCCTGTTGAGTTGAGGGAGCTGAAGGAGCAGATTCAGGATTTGCTCGATAAGGGCTTCATTAGGCCCAATGTGTCTCCATGGGGTGCCCCGGTATTATTTGTGAAGAAGAAGGATGGCTCTATGCGGATGTGTATTGATTACCGGCAGCTGAATAAGGTTACTATCAAGAATAGGTATCCTTTGCCGCGTATTGATGATTTGTTTGATCAGCTTCAGGGTGCTACCTTCTTCTCGAAGATTGATTTGAGGTCGGGGTATCATCAGTTGAGGATTCGGTCCGAGGACGTTTCCAAGACTGCTTTTCGTACCCGATATGGCCACTATGAGTTTCTGGTGATGTCTTTCGGGCTTACGAATGCCCCAGCTGCTTTCATGGATCTGATGAACCGAGTGTTCAAGGCCTACCTTGACTCCTTCGTCATTATGTTTATCGATGATATCTTGGTTTATTCGAGGAGCAGGGAGGAGCATGAGCAGCATTTGAGAGTTGTTCTTCGGACTCTGAGGGATCAGCAGTTGTATGCCAAATTCTCCAAGTGTGAATTTTGGCTCAGTTCTGTATCTTTCCTAGGTCACGTGGTGACCAAGGATGGGGTGTGTGTTGATCCGAAGAAGATAGAGGCCGTTCAGAGTTGGCCTAGGCCTACTTCTCCTACAGAGATTCGGAGTTTCTTAGGCTTGGCAGGTTATTATCGGCGGTTCGTCGAGGGGTTTTCTTCTATTTCAGCACCTCTGACGAAGTTGACCCAGAAGAATGTTCCTTTCCTGTGGTCCGATGCCTGTGAGTCTAGCTTTCAGAAGCTTAAGACTCGGTTGACTTCAGCGCCAGTGTTGGCCTTGCCTAGTGGATCCGGGGGATTCACCGTATATTGTGATGCTTCGGGTGTTGGCCTGGGTAGCGTTCTGATGCAGGAGGGTAAGGTGATAGCTTATGCCTCGAGACAGCTGAAGGTCCATGAAAAGAATTATCCTGTCCATGATTTGGAGCTGTTAGCTGTCGTGTTTGCACTGAAGTTGTGGAGGCACTATCTTTATGGCGAGCCATGTGAGATATTCACCGATCATAAGAGTCTCCAGTACTTGTTCACTCAGAAGGACTTGAACGGGAGACAGCGCCGCTGGTTAGAGCTGCTGAAGGATTATGATCTTTCTATCCGGTATCATCCCGGAAAGGCTAATGTTGTAGCCGATGCCTTGAGTAGGAAGTCCATGGGTAGCCTCGCCTATCTTGATGTTGATATGAGGCCGTTGGCCCGTGAGTTGCAGGCTTTGTCCATTAGTGGGGTTCGGTTTGATGATTCTGTTCCAGGCCGGGTGCTTGCATATGTGGGGTCTCAGTCGTCTTTAGCTTCCCAGATTCGGGAAAGGCAGTTCGAGGATCCTTATCTGAGAGATCTCCGGGACAGGGTCCTGAGTGGGGGAGTGTCCTCGTTCGTGATTGGTGATGATGGTGCTTTGCGGCTTAACGGCCGGGTATGTGTTCCAGCCATTATGGAGTTGAGGCAGATGATTTTGGCAGAGGCTCACAGTTCGAGATATTCCATTCATCCGGGTACTGCGAAGATGTATCATGATCTTCGAGAGCTGTATTGGTGGAAAGGGATGAAGAGGGATGTTGCTGATTATGTATCTCGGTGTTTGAATTGCCAGCAGGTGAAGTATGAGCACCGGAGGCCAGCCGGGGTGACCCAGTCTATGCCCATTCCCGAGTGGAAGTGGGAGCAGATCACTATGGATTTCGTAGTTGGTTTGCCGCTGACCGTGGGTAAGCATGATTCGGTGTGGGTAGTAGTTGATCGACTGACGAAGTCGGCTCACTTCATTCCAGTGAGGACTACTTATACCTCAGAGCGTCTGGCTCGTATCTTCATTGAGCAGATTGTGAGATTGCATGGTGCTCCTGTTTCTATCATTTCTGACCGAGGTGCTCAGTTCACATCTCAGTTTTAGAGATCTTTTCAGAGAGAGCTGGGTACTCGGGTCGATCTCAGCACTGCATTTCACCCGCAGACTGATGGCCAGTCTGAGCGGACCATTCAGATCCTCGAGGATATGTTGAGGGCATGTGCTATTGATTTTGGAGGCCATTGGGATAGCCATTTGCCGCTAGCAGAGTTTGCGTATAATAATAGCTATCAGGCTTCTATCCAGATGGCTCCGTTTGAGGCATTGTATGGTCGGAGATGTCGCTCGCCTATCGGTTGGTTCGAGTCTGGTGAGGTCCAGGTGTTGGGGCCCAATTTGGTGCAGCAGACCTTAGATAAGGTCCGGGTTATTCAGGATCGACTCCGCACGGCTCAGAGCCGGCAGATATCGTATGCAGATCGGAGGCGGAGAGATCTTGAGTTCATGGTTGGGGACCGGGTATTCCTCAGAGTGTCGCCCATGAAGGGTGTTATGAGATTTGGGAAGAAAGGCAAGCTCAGTCCTAGGTTCATTGGGCTTTTTGAGATATTGGAGCGCGTTGGCGCCGTTGCTTATAGACTGGCTTTGCCTCCCTCTCTGTCTGTTCATCCGGTGTTCCATGTGTCCATGCTCCGGAAGTATGTTCACGATCTGTCTCATGTGATCGATATGGCTTCCGTGGAGGTAGATGGCGACTTAGCTTATTCGGAGGAGCCTATTGCTATTGTGGCTAGAGAGGTCCGTAAGATGAGATCGAAGGTGATCCCGCTTATGAGAGTTCAGTGGGGGCATCACTCCATTGCCGAGGCCACTTGGGAGCTTGAGTCCGAGATGCGTGAGAGGCATCCGCGCTTGTTCGATGATTCAGGTATGAAATCCTTGTATTTTCTAAGCCTGAATTTGCATTTTTAAGTTTTATTGATTTCGGGTGGTACCGAGGGGTCCTCGAAATCCGTGCCAGCTCCGTGGCTAGTGTGTGGATCCTACCTTAGACTTAGGCTCGTCCGAGGACGGCCGAGAGTCTAAGTGGGGGAGAATGTAACGACCCTCAAATAGTCGTTACGGGATCCGGGACCTCGATTTGCGTGTCGACAGTCCCAAAAGCTCCGTTAGGTCATTTATGACCCGTCTGTGAAATCTGAGTCGAAACGGAGTCCGTTTGATAGGTTTTCGAGAAAAGGATCCGTTTATGAAATTCCGGAAAGGAATTTGGGGTTTCGATAGGTCGTTTTGAGTAAACGAACCCCGATGGAAAATCCGAGCGCACCGTTAGGTCTGTCTCGTCATTTATGATATGTAGCAACCTTCAAAATTGAAAACGGACCTCGTTTGATAGTGCCTTCGATCTCGTCTCTCATTTGTGGCCAATAATATGCCGACTCCAAGAGTGCTCGCGTGCGTTGTTGCCCCGGATGACCAGCCCACTTTGTATCATGTCGCCCTTCCAATAAGAAAAGGTATAAATATGGAAACTTCTCTGCCATTTGGATCGGAGAATTTATGGAGGAAATCGGGTTTTAAATTCCCAGAAACCGTGATCTATGCATAGTCATTCCAGGTCCACGCATGTTGAAGATAGTTGTTATAAAATTAATAGAACCTAAAATGACTTTTGATAAAGTCCCCGTTTCGGAAGTTTAAAAGAGTTAAAAGAGGTTTCCGAGCTCGATTTGAGCAAATGAGCTCCGATGAGAGATCCGAAAGTTCCATTAGGTTCGTATAGTCATTTGTGACTTGTAGCAACTTTCGGAATTGGATTCCGAGGTCGTTTGGTTAAATTTCGCTATTTTGGCGAAAGTCGGAAATTGAACCTTTGCCGTGGGACCCACTTTTTGAGTTCTGGAGGTCCGAATTGAGTTCCGTCTTGACGAGTATGTCACCCAAGTATTTTATGACTTGTGTGCAAAATTTGGGATCATTCCGAGCTTCGTAGGGTCCCGTTTTGCCCCTAAAACAGTAGAAAATCTGGTGCGACTTTTTTGTTCTGTTTTGGCGCAAATAGCCGGATAAAAGCTGATTTTTTCGGCCAATCCGTAAGGAATTAGGAAAATCTCAAAACATGAAAGTTGTAGCCCTTTGAGTTGTGGTTCTAATGGCACAAGTTTCAGGTAATTTGGACATTTCTATCAAAAGTTATGATTTTCTCAAAAGAAGCTGTCACAGAGGCAAAAACTGCTATAAAAAGGCCATTTCGGGCCATTTCGGTTCATAACTTATAAAAATCATTTGGTGAGCTCTTGAGGCGATTTTTGGGTATTTCTTGAAGACCCAATCATACTTACACTTAAGGTAAGCCCTTTCAATCCATCTTTATGTTGATTAACACAAGAATCAAAGGATTGATTCTTGGAAATGGGTTAGAACCCTAGATTCTTAAGAATTGGGGAAAGACATCGAGCAAGGCTCGCATGTGGAATCTAAGTGTACTTTTGGACTCACGGGAGCGTGGGGAGTCCGGAAAAGTACATTTTGTAAATTTAGGGCTCGGCCCTACCCGGGGGCATTTTGGTAATTTTTACCCTAGGATGCCTATAGGCTTAAATAGCTATAATTGAGCACTCATATGTGCTATATCTTGTCTTAATAGACCTAGTGGAGAGTCCTTCGCGGATAAGGCGAGCGGGAAAGGAGATTCTTCCCGGTATTTGAGCCCGAATTTCGAGGTAAGTGAGACTTGACCTCTATTGTGCTTGTGGACTCTTCCTTCATGCTAGTATGCTTCATGTACGCATATATATACCTAACAATGGTTAGGATTAATGATGTGAATTACTTGCTATTATTGTTTGTTATAAATAGCGAGATTGTGACTCGACCGAGGTATGTGCCGGTCTAAACGCTACGTCGAGGTAGCTTAAATTTATATCGTAGTAACGCTTGCTACGCCATGCTTAGATAGCAAGAACTTGGGACATGGCCGAGGATGTTGCCGGCATGTCATGATAAATGTCTTGCCGAGGATTTTGCCGGCTTTTGTATGATATTGGTACTTGATTTGTTCACGTGCCGGATTGGGTAGTGCTGTCTATACGTAACCTTGGGTTGGACGACATGGGAGTAGGGATTGTACCCCCAAACTGTGGTCGGGTTAACCTTCGCCTTATGTTCAGCTAGCATAACCAACCTGGGTTACGGTGACTGTGAAATATTATCGTTATTAATATTTCTGTTATTATTTCTGTTATTGTTATCAATGTCGTGGATATTAATACTGTTAGAGGGACACTTGACAAGGGGTGTGGTGTCGCCTGTACTATGAGATGTGTCACACTTGACAGGGGGTGTAGTGTGGACACTTGATCTTTGAGATGTGACACACTTGACAGGGGGTGTGGTGTGGTCACTTGATTTATTGAGATACGACGCACTTGACAGGGGGTGTGGTGCGATCGTAGACAGATTTGAGATTAGCCAACGACTACGGGTCGTTGGTCTACTTGTTCATGATTGTGATAGTGACTTCGGGTCACGGTATATGGTTGATACTTAGTAGTGGTGTTGCTAGTCCATCGTAGGTCTAGGTTAGTCGGCACGGGAGTAGAGATTGGACCTCCAAACCGCCGCTGAGTTGACCTATGCCTTACGTTGGATGGGCATAATCCTTGAGACTTCTGGTTACTACTTGTGTGTATGGAATGTGTTACATCTATTTGTGATTTCACTACTTTATTGTATGATTACTATAGTATGTTGTTGCTTATGATGCATGTAGCGACTTGTCCCGCAAGGGTACCTTAGCGGGCCTGTCGGTGATCTTACTGGGCTTCGGCTCATAACTTACTCTGCTACGTGCGCAGGTCCTTCATCCAGTCAGCAGCCCGGACGTTAGCGGTTCCCGAGGCTTCTGAGACTTTTGATTGAGGTGAGCCGACCACACAGACCGTGGTGGCATACCGCCGGAGTCACTTAGAGATAGGACTCAGATTTCTTTGATGTATATTCATACTTTATTGAGTCACTCTTAGAATGCTCCAATTCTTTTGTGGATATATTCTTTTGGACTACACACTTTTATATTTATATATCCATTTATGATCTTTTCACATTATTGTTCTTTCCGCATCTTGTTTCATTGGTTCGCCTAGGCAAATGTTGTTTAGGTGCCATCACGAGCCCTTGAAAATTGGGTCGTGACAGTGTATAAGTATGTATATAAAATATATAAAATTTCAGTTTTGCTATTATTATGGATGTGTGTGTAGTATTCCAATTTTCAGTGCATATTTTTGTAATTCTCTCTTTATATACACATTTATCTTTGTGTATTCATGTATAATATATATTGGTAGATTTGTGTGTATAAACTTGTCAAAAAATAAATGATATAACAAACTACAAAGAATAACTTCAATTAATAAAGTAACTCCAGTAAAGAAATAAAAAATTCTAGTGAAATTTGGTGATTTTAGATTTTCTGGTCACCAAGAACCGCGACCGGTGGCGGGAGGGTGGCCTGTGGATCAGTGATGGGTGAGGGGGAAGTAGCAGCTACGATTTTCTTACTTTGAAGGGAAGCCCTTATTTAAAAAAATAGTCAATATGCTAAGCCAATTTAATAAAAAAGATGGTCATTCCTTTGTAATTTCCTTGTTTGAAGTACTATTTTTGAAAAAAAAATGGTAAGAGAATTAGCATAAAGTAAAACAAGAAAAAATTAAGACATTCATCGAGGGTTCACACCTACGGTAAACCTAAACCTGCCAATCAAGCCGAGCTGGCCCAGTACTGGACTGGACCGGATCGGTAAATGACCGGACGGGACCAGTTGATTGTAAACGGTCTGGGACAAGGAGGAAGGGAGTTGTGGGCCGAGCTGGACTTAAGAAAAAGACCGGTTAGACCGGACCGGTAAAAGACCGGTATTTGGCCCACCATTGGACCGGACCAGGCCAGTTTGGATGCTTGATGTATGATAATACGAAGCATAGATGCTGCATTTTCTGAATCTGCTTCGACAAAGTAAGAAATAGAGCTCTGCCATGTTGAGCATTTGTAACAATATAACCAGAGTACAGTTTGAAGGAAATATTTGGAGGATGTCCAGGAAGAGAAGTTATGAGCTCAGCACTTGATATGCAGTAGAACAAGGAAGATAAGGTAGTGAAAGCACAGATCCATGGCATGAGTGAGTCAATAATTTTAAATACAATTAGTATGTATATTCACGGTGCACGCTAGTCTTTGCACTTAATATTAACTAATATGTTGATATTTATTATTCTAAGTGATAGTAATACACTCCACTTAAGTGTACTACTTAAAAATAAGTTGGAACTAATGACACAATACTAAGTAGAAAGTGGCATACTTAATTAAAACATGAAAAAAGAATATCAGACCGGACCGGATCGGTGCTTAATGGGCTAGGGCCTAGCTGGGCTTAAAATTCTTGAAAAAAAGATCAGTACAGACCGGACCGGTAACGGTCTAGATCGGATCGGACCGGTACTGGGATCGGTAAGCCGACTCTTAACGAGCCGGTCCGGGCCTATCCTGGCCCGATTGACAGGTATATAAAACAACTTAAATACCACCAACAAGTAAAGAAATTAGGTCCAGGGGAGGAAACTGGGTTAGGACATGCTTTAAGCCTTTAAGGACTAAGTTTAAAATGGTCAACAAAAACAGTTTTGTAAGTGGCCCTACATTATAATTTATGCGAAGCTAATACCTACAATGATAATAAATATTAATACTTACATTACTAATATTCACATTTATTAAATTATACATTTCTATTTCTATTATATAGAAAAGCCATCATGGTCAACCAAGGGCAGTTTCATAATTTCATAAGTAAATCAATTCATTTTTTACAATCGCCAAAAACATGTGTCCTTCCTGAGTTCATCATCTAGACTTTTCCAGTCATTTCTCAGTCATCAAAGTGCAATTAAGCATCAGTTTTTATCTCTCAAATTCCAACAAAAATATCCATTTCTTTGTTAAATCTACTCTTTTATTCGACCGCTCTTGCTCTGCAATTTCAGGTTAGTTTATTTTATCTTCCAGTTCTCTTCATGATTCCCACATTCATGGCTTAAATTCATGGTTGTTATCGTTATTAGTGTGCTTAACTCTCTCTCATCATTGATCTTCACTGTACATTTCTTTTGGATTTTCATTATTGATTCTATATTTTTTTTTCAGAAGTACAAGCGTTATTGATATGATGAAATCATTACTCTCTCATTTATTGAATTATTTTTTTCTGAATGGTTTCCAATTATTACCAATCATCAAGAAACTAAAAATCACCATACAGCTTGGTCCTCGAATGATAGAATATGTTGCCTTCATTTTGTATTCCCAATTCTGACCTTTGTTAACTTTATATCGAACAAGAATTTGAGAATTGTTAACTTTCTATTGAACTTGAAACACATATCCTAACAAACCGCCATAATTCATCCGACCTTTTCACACATTAGTGTAAAATAATCATTTAATATGATCTCTCCTTTTGCTATGTTCTTTTCTATCTCTGATCTCACATAGTTTTAAAGATATTTAAGGTTCATTCCCGCTTGAAATCTTCCTCACTGAGATGGTTTACTCAAAAGATATTAGAGATTTACTTGCCATGGTCATGGAAGACTCAAACTCTTACACCCTTACTTTAAAAGGCTATATACGAACTATTTATCTTAGTACAATTCTTATTTTTATGACAGTAAGGCCTAAATATATGCACAAATTCCAATTTTCCTCTTTTCAAGAAGAGGTAGTATTCTAACTTACATTCATATTGTGAAAATTATGACGACTGGACTTGATGTAGTTTTCATTAGGCTACATTGTTAAACAATAGCATATTACCATTTACACTTTCGATTTAAAGTACTTTTTAAATTGATAATATTCTGAGCTATTGAGTTTTATATGTGAATCACAAGACATCAAATCTATAGCACACTGTAGTATTACCATGACATATTTTTGCTTTGGTATCCACTAAGATTAAGGACACACAAAACATGGATGGTTTAGCATGATTATTTGGTAACTCTAACCTGATCTTACTTGTCTTTTCTTTGTTTATAAGTCACTGCAAATTAAATATAATGTGTTAATAGATTGGTGAACTTAATTGGAAAAGAGCCTTTATTTTCTTTGTGATTTTTTTTATTTTTGATTTGCTATCTAGATTTTATTTGTTAACTGAAATGTTAGAATTGTTTGTGTATGCTTAGTTCTGTGGCTATTAATTCAAAATGGCATAACAGTTGCCCCTCTCATAGAACTTGGATGGTAATGATACTTTTTAAACTATTAAACCCATATATTGTCAGCTTCACCAAGTTGGAGAAGGTTCACATTAAAAAAGATAAAGAGATGTCTCTTTATAGAATGAGCTTCGTTCCCTATTTAAATATATAGCATGGCCCTAACGTTACAACCATGTCACGTCTTACTTTATAATAATAATTTTTCTTTGCAATGACATTATTAATGCTGGTATAATGATTTTTATCCTCTTGAATAAAAAAGACATGATACTTGCATCTCTAATAAAATTCGAATGGTAATATTAGGCTTTACACTATTAAACACATAATTCATTGGCAGCTTTACACAAAGAATGTTGTTGTATATAGGCAGCCTCACTACAGGGGACTTGGTTAGTTTTGATAGCAGAGTTTGTTATATAAAATTTAAAGTAGACGGCGGATAAAAAAATTGATGGGGTTTAGTTTCCTTATTATTACTATTATTTTGATAACTACAGTTTCATCATATAGGGATAGAGTATTGATTGTCATCTCTCTATTAAAGTTAAGAAGATATTATCGCTCATTACGCATTGACTGAACAATAACCTTTTATTGCCAAATTACTTCCTATTGAAAGGAGGTGTTAGCACTGCTACTACTTGAGAAGAATTATATCTCAGGTATGTTTGTATTTGACATAGATCTCTTTATGATTCATGCAATATTTTGAAGCAGTGAAGATCTTACTATTCTCTTTAGGAGGTAATACTTGACGCGACAATCCGACATTGTACCAGTTGTGTTAGAAGGTACCTCGCAGATTGGAACTTACTTGCATCAACACTATTGACTCTCAAGATTCTCTCATGTTGAGGAGACCCGTAGCCTTCTCATAAGAGGCCATTCCTCCAGCTTGTAATAAAGTCATCTGCTACTTCAGAGGATACCATATTCATTTAGTGTGTAAATTTTTCTTTGAATTACTATTTGTATGTCAGCAAAACTCTTTGTCTAAAGAGTTTTTCTTCTTAAAGTGGCTATATGTTCAATTTATTTCTTCCTAATGGCAGTTCATCCTGGGACTTGGTGTCTTATTAGCTTCTCAAAATGTATGTATATTTGATCTAATATGTTGTTCCCAATATTATTTATTAAAAGTAAATTCATATGGTAATTCACGTCATTTTCTTAATTCATTATCATGTAAAAATTACTGAGCTACATGTTGGGCATGTGCTGTGCACAGTCATCAAATGTCTAGTTGCTAATACTTACATAAATTGACTTCCAACCAAATAACCTATTACTGTTGAGCTGGATGTTTTGAAGAATAACAAATGAAGGACTTAGTGATTTGAAGAAGAACTTAGTCCTTGGTAAGAAGGGCACGACTGCTCGAAAAGATTTTGTGGAATGCAAATCCATGCAGAACTAGGAGTAGTGGCGCGTAAACTTACACGCATCCTAGTCAGCTAAAAGAAGTTGTGTCGAGGCTGTCTCTTTGAAGTGTGAACAAGAGTTAGTGCTAAACAAGGAAAGTATCATAGGGAAATCTGGACTTGCTATGTTTACAAGGACTCCTAGTGAAACACTGCTAGGGTTACACAGCCCATATAAAGCAAGTAATTGAGGCATTCGATCTCAGTTATTCACAAGGAGAGTTGAGAGCAAACACAAGGCAAATTCAATAACTCTTAAAGTGACATAACTGTTGAAGACAATCAGTGAAGAACCAAGAGCAGAAGCAGTGAATTAGTTTAGGTTCTTGATTGTAGTTGTCACAGTTTATATGTTTTGATTGTATTATCTATCTACTTATATTAGAAGCCATTGTAATAGGTGAACTTCGAGTGTTTACTTTGTAAAGCTAGAGTTTAGCTTTGTTGAGTGGTTAGGGTCTAGAGTGTAACCCCTTGGTTACAGAGTTTGTAATCTAAAACTTGCTCTTTGTGTTAGTGAAGTTATTTCAAAATTCCAGAGTGTGGGTTGTGGTTTTTCTCCCTTGAGCAAGGAGTTTTCCACGTAAAAACACTGTGTCGTTTAGATTATTGTTTAATTCTGTGTTTGTGTTTTTCGTGGAGGCAACATATTCAAGGACAAGGTTCTTGCGATTAAGAGTTAGGTTCTTCGGTGAAAATCGGAGGACACTATTCAACCCCTTCTAGTGTCCATAGAAGATACTTAGAGTATAACAATTACTGTTTTATTTTATTCTTTGGTGGTTGATTCACAAAAATTGTCAGCGTGAAAAATATAAGAAGGGCTATGAAAATGTATAGAAGTTTTCAACGTTTACAAACTTTTTTATTTCAAAAGTGATATCAAAACATAAGATTAACTTGAACAAATTTTTTTCACAAATCGTAAAACTGCTTTTAGCAAGCCCTTTTTATCTACCATCAGTCCCGAACCATTATAACTCCAAATAAAATTTCACCTGGTATCTCCGAAACTGTCTAGTTCTGAGAGTTTGTGTCCATTTAACATGATTTTAGCAAAACAGCTTCCGATTTATCCGTAGGCAACACTTTAAGTTATCAATCGACAAGTACTCGCTTTTAAAAAGAGGTCAAGTGGCAAGGCAACACTTCAAATTATCTGGAAAAATGCATGAAGGGATTGAAGGGGTAAGTGTTGATGCCCAAACAATACTTTATTTGGGAGAATGTAGGATTCAAGTGCACGTGTTGCCTAAAAATGATGGGTCAAAGACAAGTATTGTCTCTTAAGCAGTAATTACGGAGAAAAGGAGGGCATTATGGGAGGTCAAAGAGGCAAACCATTGTCTTTAGTGTCATAGTTCTGCAATTCCTCCAATAGGTAAATATGAAAATGTCCCTTCAATCAATTTGTACTCGAATATTGGTCAAGGTCTACTAATAAGAAATGGTACAAGTTATCAGACTTCTATTTACATAATATGGCGATACTTTAAAAAATTAAAAAATATATAAGAAAAGGAAAACGGATACAACACGCAACAGACTGATATGAACTAAGACATGTTTATACAAACAGATACAAATATATAATTACCGATACATATTGTATAGAAAAAATAATACTATATTTGTAATTTATAATTTATTGCTATTGCGTAAAATAAACTTTTAAAATTGTATATATGTGTTAAAAGCCTCTAACAAACCAGTTTACCCACCATCGCCCCATTTGCAAAAATATGACACCATAAGCAATGCTTTGCTTTTTTATCCGTGCTAATGTGACTTGCAAAAATGCCCCCATTAAATTTAAAGGAAAAACTTTGGACGAAAACACCTTTTTCAATCTCTTGGCACGGGGTCGAGGTTTGCCTTTGACTAGAGGTAGGCATAAAATTTGAAAATCGAAAAATCCAACCGAACATAATTAATTTGGTATTTCGGTTTTGGAATTTCTGTAATTTGGAACACTGTTGGGGTATAAAAATTCGGTTTTTCGAAATTCAGTTTGAAGTGTTAAATTTTGGAATACCGAAATTCCGAATTTTTTTTCAGTATATATATTTAATATATACACATAATATGTAAAACCAAACCCAAGTCCAATTCTTTCTTAGCCCAAATAGCAAATAGACACACACAAACACAACACGTTTTGATTTGGTCACAATTCTGCAGCTATGAGTGGTTTTTCATTTTAGCACTTGCTTGTAAGTTGTGAATTGCAAATTGTGGCTACTATTCATTTCTCCAGTCTCCTTTTTGCTTTCGAGGAACTTCAAATTAGTAGATGAATGTTAGTGGCTTGACGAAATACGTCTTACACTTTTATATTAACTTAGTTGTTACTTTTAAGACATGATGTACTCTGTTGCTAGATCACAATAGTAAAACTTGCACAATTTCTTTCACCAGTGCCTTTCCTAAAATGTAACAGATACCTTAGACCCGTGTACTCACTGATAACTTTTAGAGGCCATTTGTTTTTATTAAGATTAAGAGATCTAAATCTGAAGACATATTTGAATATTAAGATGTGGTATTAGGTTTTGAACAGCGATTGATTAAGATCGTTTATTTTTTCAACATCTGAATATTTATAATTTATATTTATTCTTTATTAAAGTTTATATATACTGTAAAATAGTTTAACTATTATATCCACGAAATATTAAATTGAAAGATGGTGGTTTGTGGTGGTATGACGGTGGTGTCTGGTAGTAGTGAATGTTAGCAGTTGTAGTGTTGGTGGTGGTTGTGTGATGTGGTAGTTTGATGGCAGATGTGGTTAGTAGTTAGTGGTAGTGACTAACAGTATGGGCGGTGGTAGGTAATGGTGGTGGTGGTGCTTGGTAGTGAAGGTAGTTGTGTTTGTGGAGGTGGGTAGTATTGGTTGGCGGTGGTGGTGGTGATCATTGTGCTAATGACAATGATAACGACAGCGATAGGTAGTGGTGGTAGTTATTGTGATGGTGGAGGTGGTCGGTGGTAGAGTGGTGGTTGTCAATTATCTTTAGTGGAAAGTGGTGGTGGTGGTTAAGGAGTTATAATGGTAGAGGTGACGGTGGTTGATAGAGATAATGGTGGTTGTGATGGTGGAGGTGATTGGTGTGGTAGTGATAGTTAGTGGTTTGTAGTTGTAGCAATAGGTTGTGATGGTAGAGGTGGTTAGTGGTTGTTGTTGATGGCTAGTAGTGGCTGGTGGTGGCTAGTGGTAGTAGACAATGGTGGTGGTGGACTGGTGGTGGCGGATGGTGATTAGCAGCGGCGGCGGCGGCGGTTACTAATTGTGGTAGTGCAGTGGTAGTTAGTTATGTAATATATGAAGGGATGATGGACCTCTTAATGGTATTAAGACTCTACTCAAGATCTTAATTATACAGATCTATTAAGAGCTATTAAGTGGTTAAATCTTAATAAAAATAAACGCACTTAATGGCCTGATGTCTGAACCATTCAGATTCAGACCTCCATTAAATACAAACAAATGAGGCCTTAGTACCTTTCTAAGGATTCCCAGGAAATACTCGTTGTCACAAACCTCAGTCCGCACGAGATCTGTCGAGGCAAATGAAGATTCTCGTAACATTGCTTGCATCCATAACTTGCTTTATGTTTGCAGCCTATAATTAAACTTTCTACTATCATGTTCAACTTGAATGCATTATTATTTTGGTGTTAAAATGCTAATAATTGAATGATATAAAATTGAAACAAAAATTCAACTATAAAATCGAAACCGAATTACATAATTCCGAAACGAAATAAATTTTAGTTTGGTATTTGCTATCGATTTTTAAGTACCGAAAACCAAAATTCCGAATTTTAAAAAATCGAACCCGAACCGAAATTCTGAACGCCTACCCACTTTACCTTTAACCCCTCTCGATTTGCCAATACTTGCCGTTGAAGTGTTGGCAAACAGCAACACATGCCAACACTTGATCGTAAGTGTTGGCAAAAGTCCAAGATTTGCTTTTGAACCCTCTCTATTTGCCAAGACTTGCCCTTGAAGTGCTGGCAAAAGGTAATACTTGCCAGCACTTGATCGTAAGTATTGGCAAAAGACAATACTTGCCCCTCCCAATCTCTTCCTGCATTATTCACGCCATATAAGTTGAAATGTTGGTAAGACAACGCTTGCCCTTGAAGTCTTAACTCCGTGCCAACACTTACAAATGTGTGCCTTAAAGTCTGGCCCATGCCAATATAAGAATGTTTTGTTAAAATATTGTTAACGGGAGCAATCTTGCAAAACTACACCATATTGAGGGCACCCGGTGAAAATTTTGCCCACCATCACACGAACTATTCCAACTCGGGTACATAAAAGATCCATCACCAGCAAAAAGCCCATAAACCCTAAAGAACAACTTTCCCACCATATAAATACATCCCTTTACTCATTAGGGTTTCCTCACACTTCCATTTCTCCTTAACAAAGCGTTTGCAGCCACACCCATCACCTGTTTGACAAAATGTCTCAAGAATCACTAGTCCTTCGCGGCACAATGAAAGCCCACACTGATTGGGTTACCGCAATAGCCACCCCAATCGACAACTCCGACATGATAGTCACTTCTTCCCGTGACAAATCCATCATTGTCTGGTCATTAACTAAAGATGGCCCTCATTACGGTGTACCCCGCCGTCGTCTCACTGGCCATGGCCATTTTGTGCAAGATGTTGTTCTATCATCTGATGGTATGTTTGCACTTTCTGGATCTTGGGATGGTGAGCTTCGTTTGTGGGACCTACAAGCTGGGACCACTGCTAGACGCTTTGTGGGCCATACTAAGGATGTGTTGTCTGTTGCGTTCTCTGTCGATAATCGACAGATTGTTTCGGCCTCCAGGGATAAGACTATTAAGCTTTGGAACACTTTGGGTGAGTGTAAGTACACGATTCAAGATCAGGATTCCCATTCTGATTGGGTTTCGTGTGTTCGTTTTAGCCCGAATAATGTTGCCCCAACAATTGTTTCGGGTTCTTGGGATAAGACTGTGAAGATTTGGAGCTTGACTAATTGTAAGAACTTGGCTACATTGCAAGGACACACTGGGTATGTCAATACTGCTGCTGTTTCGCCTGATGGTTCGTTGTGTGCTAGTGGTGGAAAAGATGGTGTGATTCTTCTTTGGGATTTGGCCGAAGGAAAGAAGCTGTACTCGCTTGATTCGGGCTCGATTATTCATGCTCTGTGCTTTAGTCCTAATAGGTACTGGTTGTGCGCTGCCACTGAGACGAGTATTAAGATTTGGGATTTGGAGAGTAAGACTATTGTGGTTGATCTTAAGGTTGATTTGAAGCAAGAGAGTGAAATGGGTGCTGAGGGAGCTGCTTCTGCCAAGAACAAGGTATATTTTGTTTTCGGGTTTTCAATTATTCTGCCTTTATAATGGTACATTTGGTTTAGTGGATTATGTTATTGTATAATATGCATATGTTGTGCCTATGCGTTTATGGTTACCAATTGTTATTGCTATATGTTGCACGATTATATAGATGGATTGCTGGTGACCTATTGTTATTTCTGTATTGTCTGCTTAACAGTGAAAATTTATTATCGTTCTATTGCACTGTTGATAGAGATGGGTTTCTGGATTAGGTGAATGTTTATAATCTAATTAGAGAAAAAAATGTTGCATGATGGCTAACCTTTTATGGGGACATTACTAGTGCTTGGTTGTGTGAAATTCCCCTTGCTGTTCCTGTTCCTGTTCCTGTTCCCTGGTCTTTATTGTATTATATGGTCAACACTGTTTGAAGGTACATTCATAATATGAATAGCAGCCCCAGGGCTTAGCTCAAGTGGCTAAGGTTGAGGGACTTGTGACTTAGGTCAAAGGTTGGAGCCCTGCGTCATGAGATCTAAGCCTGTCATTTAAGTGGTGAAGGGTCGAGGGCAAGCCCATTATTTCCAATTTACGAAGTCTGGTTTGTCCTTAGGGTTGACCCTAGACGGATATGTTTGTCATAGAAAAATTTCATCTATGATTTCATGAATTGTGTTTTCCTCTTTCCAGTGTTTTTGGCTTTCTTTTCTACTGATATAGCCTGTTCTTAATACGAACAAGAAGCTTTAGTGCGTGGAATGAATGCGGCTAATCTTTCTTAGCATATGTCTGAACTATGTGTCATGCTGACTAATATAATCCGAGGCCTTTGTCATACTTTTCTTAAAAAAAAAAGGTTTCTATTTATGCGATTTGAGTGAACCTAATTCTTGTTATAGTCCTGATGCTGGCATTTGCCAGTTTAGTAGTTGGCAATGGTAAAATATTTTGTAAATGTAGCTTACCTAATTGTATGTCGCCTGGCAGGTCATATACTGCACCAGTTTGAGCTGGAGTGCTGATGGAAGCACACTTTTCAGTGGATACACAGATGGTGTGATTAGAGTGTGGGGAATTGGACGCTATTAGGATAAAGTGCCATTTTGGCTAGACTTTCATTTAGATTAAATCTAAAATGTTGGAAGAAGTATGTTGGATTCTCTTTGTTTTCATGGCTTTTGAGGCCTTTGCTGCTACAGTTTTGGATTTTGTTTAAGCATGTTGTTATATTGGATTTAGATCCAACAAGCTATTTTGCCTAGTCTTATGAGTAATTTTGTGTGTCCTGTGTCTTTTCTATGTTTCAGTTCTCCTGTTTGTGTATGATTTTGTGTGGAGATAGATATCTCTGTTATAGGCTTCTCAAAATATCTTTTACCACCTTTTATCCTCATTTTGTCTTGGTATTGGGAAATCATTTTACTAATGATTTATCAGGTTACTTTGCGAAGGTAATTGGCCTGTTACCTTGTATTAGGAAACCATGTCGGGTTGGTATTGATCTTGTTTGATCCCGATCTTTCGCAGCTTGGCATATAGTATCTACTGATAGCTTTCGGAGTTTCTTTCTGAAATGTATAAAAGCAAAATGTTTGGGAGTGCGCTCTATTTATTAGGAAATAGGAATACTGCTATCAGTGGCTATAGGAGCTCTGCCAATTCTGATGTCGCATTTAGAGATGTCCAAGAAATAGAAGTTGATATCGTTCAGTTCACGCAGCTTGAATACTGAGTCTATTGCCGCATGCATTTTCTATTCGCCTGATTGTAACCTTGTTTTATTTGATGGTCACCTTCTGCATTATCCTCATAACTTTTCTGGCAGCTACTCGATAGCGTGGGGGAGTGCAGGAACAATCTCTGACGAAACTCTTCCTCGAAGTTTTGCAAGTTGAGGGAGGAGTTGCACATATAACCCCTTGGCACTAGATGTCTGTTGAGCATTTCAATTTTGCTAGTGACCAGTCGAACCCCCTTCTTCCTGCTCCTCTGCCCAAATCTTCATCTTCTTGACACGAAGAACCAGACGTCGTCTGCCCACTCCCACCTTCCCCTCTGGTTCTTCTTTAAGAGAACTCCTCAACCTTTTCCACTTCCGCAACTGTTATTTAATCTTCCACCTCTAAGGAAGCTCCCCATAACAAGGGAGCAACATCGTCTGCTTAACCCACACATGCTTTTGAGAAAATATATCGTGATGGAATTAAGACATACTTTTTTTTTTAAAATTAAAATTTTCTTATTACATGCGAACCACATTTGTAAGCAACACTAATAAATTGAAGGTTAAGTTTCATCATGATACTTATTTGAAGGGAAATACTTAAACTAAATTTTGCAACTACAATCTACCTCGACAACTATACCTATATTATCCAAAACTTCCTGACACAAATCTTAGAACATAAGACAATTTGACAATACAAAATTATATAAACAAATTATTTAGAATCCTTTCGCCCATATTCACCACTCACTAGACTGTAAATAGTCAATAACTTGTAATTGTACCTAATACAAGAAGTCCAAAGAATGTCTACATACTGTAACTATTGATAAATACTTATTCGCACCCAATTTTTATAATTTAATTATGATTAAATTACAAATGAATATATGTAATACACATATTTCATATTTATTAACTTGAGGTAAACCGCGGGTGCGGTAAGTTGTTACGGTAATTATTTTCATTTCCTGTTTGCCTAATTCAGCCGCATTTATATTCAATGCTCCAACTAACCAAACAAATACTCACTCCGTTCCACTTTAGATGAACTCATTTGACTTTGCACGAAGTTTAATAAAGAAAGAAGACTTTTGAAACTTGTGGTCTTAAATAAGTTATAGATATTTGTGTGGCTACAAATCATCTAGGTATGAGTAAAAGTGAATATTTCTTGCCAAATTTAGAAAGAGGTCATTCTTTTTGAAACAGACTAAAAAGGAAATAGTTTCATCATTTTTGAAACGGGGGAGGGAGTATAAACGCTTGCCAATTTCGAGGCAACCCTTTCCAAATTTGGAAATCCAAAGCAGCTACTATAACATTCCCATCACTCATTCTTACCAAAACCCTCTTAACTGGTACAATTTCCCAACAACTTCCCCAAAAAAAAAAAAAAAATAGATAAGCATTTCCAACAGAGAATTACAAACAGAAAATTAATTGGATGTGGTTTGTGAAATTAATTTCCCTTACCTCTTTTTGTATTATGCATTTTTTTTAATCTCTACTTTATGGTCAGTGTAAATTAGTTAACTTGTAGTTATATGGTTATTATAGTTGGTTAACTTGTTTGGGATTGAGGCGCATTGAAGAGTATGATTTAAGGGGTTGTATTAAATTTTAGCTTTTGATTCTATGTTTATTGTAATAGGGGTCTAAATAGAGTATATAAATGATCAGATAGATAGAGGCACATTTAGAATTTAAATTTGATTGATTCAGCCTTGTAGGTTAATTTTTGGAACTATGGGTTCAAACTTTTATATTTTTTTTTCTTTCTAAAATTTTAATGATTTTGCACACACATATAGAACACACACAATCAGTGTGGAGAATGTTGGGTTCAGTTGAACTCGTTGAGTATTTGCTCCATCCGAGCGTACAGCTGACTCTAACTAGTTTGGTAGTGAGGCATCTTTGTATGTCAGTGTATGTGTGTTTATTTTACATACACACACATAAACACATATACACACACAATCTGTGTTGAAAATGTTTGGTTCAGTTGAACTCATTGAGTGTTTGCTCCATCCGTGAATACAGCTGACACTAACTAGTTTGGTAGTGAGGCATATTTGATTGATTGATCAGTTCATTATTGACTCTGGTTTTCTTGGAATAGGGAATTTTGGAGAAGACATAAGAGAAAAGTATATGTTACTCTTGGAGTTCTGGGAAGTGGGTACTTTTTGTATAAGTTGTATGACACACATAGGCGAAAGCTCTCTGATCTTGAGAGAGAACTCACCGATGAAAGGAGAAGTGAGGAGCTCATTAAATCCCAGTTAAGATCTCTCCTTTTTGTCTTTTATTTGTCGTGAATGGTTAATGTTTGCTTTTCATTTTGTTGGAGAGTGTTATCTGTCTAAGAGTTTCGTCGTGCTTAAAGTCAGTAATGTCTGAACTGGTTTTGTTTGAATGGTAGGGTGAAGACACATTTTGAGAATATCCAAAGAATAGCTGATTCAACAACATTGCCTCATGTAGTGCGATGTTTAAGTAGTCAGATACAAGAAGATTTGGACCTCACACACTTGACAGAGAGGTTGATGAGAGGAAAGGATCTGCCAAATAGTCTAACAGCTGCGGAGAAGCTCGAGCTATGGGACAGACTCAAAATTTTAAGTAATCAGAATTGGTTTATAACTTTTGAACAAAAGAATACCTGAAAGTTCAAATAAATATTTGACATTGAGCACTTACCTTATCTTGTTGTATGTTGCGGTCTTCCAGGTTTTACAAGAATGGTGTTGTCTCTTTGGGCGACAACACTGCTAAGCTTATATATTAGAGTTCAAGTCAACATATTAGGGAGACATCTCTATATAGACACAGCACGTGGCATTGGAAGCTCTGGCCAATTTGTAAGAACTGCTGCCTTTTTCTTGTTCATGACTGTATAATTGGTAGCTTGCGAATATGATGATAACTGTGTCTAAATTGTTTATCAGAGTCATCCCTGCTCATATTCCTTACTTCATCAAAAAAAGAAATCTTGCTGCTCATTATGTTCCTTAAGGTCAAATTTTAGATTACAAGCTACTGATTAGTTTGTGGGGGGGGGGGGGGGGGGGACTATGAATTAGTATGCAGGTCAATTACCGTGAAATCCTTGTACTTAGAGGAAGTATTACTTCTCGGTTTTTTGTAATGAACTTCATCAGAGTTGGCAACGATAACTCTGTTAGACTCCAGCTCCCAAATTCTTCCAGATCACCCTAACTGATGTAAGGTGGTTGGGTCTCAGCTATAGCATTGATTTGTACCTACCACCAGACTGCACCATATCGGAACCATTCGAACTGAAGGGTATCTACTGACACCTTTCCATACTCTAATCACCCATCAAAATCTTGATTTCTTAACAGAAACCTTCTTTCACTTCGAGTTCCTAACCTCCAACTTTTTTGCTTTCATTCCTTGACTACCCTGTTTATCCTTCTCGGTATCCATCTTATGCCCAGAGCCAAGTTCTTTTGTACATCACTGCAGAACCTTCTCTCTGTCCCTCGTCTTTACTTTATTTATCAGGAAAACAAATCTGTCCACCACTGACTGACTACTTTTATGCATGGCCTGTTGCTTAAAATTGTTAACATTTAACATTTAAAAATTGAAAGAGGGAAAGCGCAAAGAGAATGAAAGCTAAGTTTTGCTTTTGCAGTAGTTATTAATCTTCTTAATCATTGATAGCAATGTGTGCTTCTTTCTGGTTCATAATAATACATACTAAATTAGAAATATGGTAGTTATTCTCGTCTTGCTCTGGTGTACTTTTGGTATTGTTAGGTTTTGAAAATTTGTGATGTAGCGGATGCCCTGTACAGTTACATATTCAGGCACATAATTTGTGTAGTCTACCGAAAGGTTCAATATTGAGCTAAATGAAATTCTGTAGATAGTGATAAGAGCACCTTGCTATGCACCTAACTAGCTTTAAGTTCCATAAATAAGTGGGCTTCCATGCTTGGCTTCAAAAGTGTAGGGTTATGGTAGCGAGCTCTGTTTACGAGGGTTCTAAACCCTCTCTCAAATTTTTACACCATGGACTCTTGGGACTTAGGGCTGCATCGATAACTCCAATAAGGTCTGGTCTAAGGTTAGGACCGTGAGCCCTATAGACATGGTATGGACAAAAATTAGCCCACAAGGTTGAGGGGTTTTACTGGGGATACACACCGACCAGCCTTTGGAGGCTACCTCATTTTTATGTAGTATAATTGAAAGAACAGTAGATAATAAATGTGTCTGTTTTACTTACATTAGAAATGAACTCTGCTGTTTCTTGATTTCGGCAGAACTGATTATTCAGTTAATGTTTTCAACTGTAATTCTTCATAAAGTTTTTTTTGGATTGTACCAAGCCTGGACTTACTTCGGCAATCGTACTGAGTCTGAAATAATCTAGTGATCATATGTCATACGTCTGGCTCATTGCAGTTTCTGATATCTTGATGTGCTCGTCCATTTCAGATTTAGAGCTTATCAGAGCTATTTGTGTGCAAATCAATTACCATATTGAGCATAGGGCTTTAGTCAGGCCAGATAGGATGCTTTGATCTGTCATCGCACTGCGAAAGCAGGCTTGTGCAGAGTTCAGAGGGTAGTCATGTTCTTCTTGGCACGCAGTCACCCGATTATGTCTCTAATTTTCTGTTTCACTTTCATCTCCCCTCTCAAGGTGAAATGTCATCATGCAAGTCCTTGACTTGAATCTGCACATCTACTTGTTATACGATGGGAGTTTAATTAATTTAATTTATTACCAACAGAATTAAAACAATCGTGCGATTTCCTCTAATCGAATTGAGGTAGAATGGCAAGAAATAAGGGGAAACAAAGACAAACTGAAGCACAAAAGTGAAAATCCAAACACAGAACTAAGAAGGCTCTTATGTGCAGTTCATTATGACAACAAAGCGAAGTAGCAGGAAAATTTTGGGGAACTTACATGCAGGAAGGAACCTACGCAAGAACTAAGGAGACAATAATGTGTAGATGCTGGATAATGGGAAACTTTCTTGGTAGAAGTGGATCTTTACCTTCTGCTCTAGTGTTGAGTATATGGTTCTAATTTATCTATCCCAAATGTGTGTGTGTGTGCCTGGTGCTTCATGATATTAAATGAAAACAATCCAACTGAAACTTACTATTCAACGTCTATAAATGACTAGTTCATGTACTCCTTATGACTGAAACGAGGCGTGTGTGTATCTGTGTTTGCACACGGAGAGAGCGATAGAGATAATTTGAACCTTGTGGTCAATATACAAATAGAATCAGAGAATGGGGTTCTTTAGGAAGCTTAAAATAATTATGGAAATTTAATTGGTTATTAACAAGGCAAAAGGAAAACGACGATTACTGTGTTAATCTTTTCATGCCAGGGTTTTGGTGCTTCTTGCACTGCATTTTTTTTTGAAAAAAGAATCAAGCTGATTGGTTGATGTTAAGCTTTTAGACTACTTTTCTTTTGCTTATTCAGAAAGTGCTTATTTTATTTTTTTAGGATGAAGTTGATCTAATTGACAGAAATGACCAGCAGCGGTTTCTGGCCAGTGCAGATTATTTAACTACTTTTGGCCTTCCTACCTTAATCTCTTGTTTCGAAGCAGCAAGTTCTGAAGTTCTAAAAGGGTAAGCCTCTTAGTTCTTCCTTTACCATGAAAAACATCACATTATATGTGTATCTACTGTTGCTATTTGGTTAGTTCAGTATCATTTCTTGCATTTGTGTTTTGTAACTGGCCAATAATGGTATTTCAGTTTGTCAGACTGACTACTAGCTGATGGTTGATTTCCCAAACCTTTTAGTTTTTCCCTTATCCGCCGAAAAGCAAAAGAGTGGTCAGTCTCCATGTGAAGAGAGACCCCAAATCAGTATAATTGAGAATATACAAAACAATTCACATTAAAGTCGCAACTACTTTCAAGCCATGGACCTGCCCACGCTACTCTAATTTATATTATATTTTGCCAACACTGTGTAGGCACACTTAACAGTTGTGCTCGTATGTTGTATATGCTTGACCCTGGGCTTTTTCTGATGGTTGGTTCGGACTATGATAAAATATTGAGCTGCTTGATGCAAAGGTTGGAAAAATAAAGGCCCAATCTGTTGGAGAGATGCGGAACTGGGGAAGAGAGGCTCCACGGAGTGAGGCAACTCGGAAAGACATCTATGAATTGTTGCTGCTGTACTCTTGTAAATGCATATAAGATTAGGTAGTCTAGAATTCTAGAATGACATTAGGGATTTTGTGAAGTGGGAAAGTGAGGAGTAAGATTTTTTTTTTTTTTTTTTTTTCGGGTAAGATAAAAACTTATGAACTAACAGAAAATTCTGCTCTAAGTTATTGCTGAAAGATGCAGCATCCAGAAAGTTACAAAAAGTTCAAGTCTGCAGATGACTAATGAAATCAAGCTCCTTCCTCTTATAAACACCAAAAAGCTAAATTACTTGCATTTACAGTTTAGCACATGTATAGGTACAGCTTTTCCCTCAAACACCTCAAGTTTCTCTCTCCAAATCATCCAAAGAACAACCTGGGATGGTTCTCAAAATCTTCTTCAGCTCCTTGTTGCCTTTAAAACATTAAGCTATTGAGGAGATCTTTAATTGGAAAAGGGTCAGATTTTCCGCTCTAGTATCGAGTATAGTTTAAAGTTATCCTCCGTTATACTATTCGACTAGATATACCCCTACCGTCTAACTTTCAAACAAATTTGCCCCTCCCCTAACGGAGGGGATACATGGCAGCCTCAGAAGACATATACTATACCTATTTTTATAATCCAAAGCCCGAAAACCCACAATCCATGACCCAATTCAAAAATTAATGATCTCCACTATCTTCTAAATAATATAACCGATTCAAAGTAAGCTTTTTTCCTTAGCATTCCCATCTCTACTCGTTTTTCCCTATTGTACCATCTTCTAATATAACCTCAAGAAAGGTAATAAAAATCCGAGCGAATTGCTTAGTGTTTTTTAAGGGTTTTGAGTGACAATGTTTATGTAGGCCATGAATAGATGAATGAGATAGCAGAAGTTGCAATCTTCTAACAGACTTCACAATTTTCACACTTCGACACTTTTCCGATTCAAATCACACACTCGTTTCAATGCCAAAGAACTCACAGAAAAATTCATTCATCTTCCAAATTCAGTTCATAAAAGGAGGTGCTTAATCACACACTCCTTTCAATGCCAACATTTTGTCTTGATGTTTGAACAGAAGAATATTTATGGATGCTTGGAAACCAAATCGATGTGCTTAATTAACTACTGCACGGGCTTTCCGCAAAACAAACATGTTATTCTCGTAGAATGTTAAAGCATATCTATATTTTCAATTTCTAACAACTAATCTGAATTATCGGTATTGATGATCTAGGAACGAAATATTGAAAACTGGAACCAAGTTCAAATGCGATTCGAAATTTCAATTTTTTCAATAAGAACCGAGTAATATTTGGTCCTATGTTTTTCACTTTGCAAGCAGTAGATGAGATCAGTTTGTGTTATTCTCTGAATTGCATTTCTTATTTGTGTACTTTCTTGAAGTTATAACTAAAGGATGTTTAGTTGGAAACGGGTAACTATGAACATCAAGCAAGATGGATAACATAAAAGTGCCAATGATGTAGTCTAGAATATAATGAGTTAGGATGAGATAAATATGATTAACTGCTCATTTCACCACCTTCCAATTGCTGGGTGCTGAAGGCAATAGCTTCACCTAATTTGTTGAACTGGAGTTAGAGTTGATGTGTTAAAATATCATTCTCCTTAATCACACAAAAAGAAAAAAAAAGAAAAAAAAGAAGGTAATAGTATCTTCTTCCCATTTTGCTAGATAAAAGGTGGATGATTATCATGGAAAAAAAGGTAGATGATTAACCCTTCTTCTTGACCCTACAGCTTTTACAGATTATTCTGTATATTATCCGCCATATGTATATCTAATTGCTGTATAATGCCTGAAAAGTCTCTTTATAATAAGCCTGAACTTCTAATTGCAGAAAACAGCTCAAGGATTTCTTCAACACTACTGTACTTCATGATACCATTATTCAGATATTGAACACCTTCATGAGCACGGGAAGTCCTCATCAGTGGGTGGTTTTTTTGATGCCAGCGGACTCTAAGCAAAATAACGTTGGTGTAAGCTCTAGCACTCACAGCACAGATCTTTCTAATGCTTCCAAATTTGATCAACTTGTGATGGAGACGCGAGCAGTGTTGTCAAGGTACTTTTCTTGCTATATCTATGTTTAGCAATATAAAATTCAGTCAGGTAAGTCAAGTTTATGACTAGGTTATGAACCAAATATGAGCTTCTTTAGGGCACGAGGGCCATTGTTAGCCTGAATCTGAAGAAAGCGCCAATGTGAACAAATGCTACTCTCTGGAATTTATGCTAGAAAACCACTTCATAACATCTTTAGTTGCTTTGGAGCACGTCATAGTGGAGAAGTTGTCAAGTATAGTACATTTTTACCCATATCATAAAGAACGGACAGAGCTGTCTTTAAGCTACTTTCACCATGAATACTATTAATTGAATTCCCCTTTCTTATGCCCGTGGCCCAAACAACCACCCAACCCTCCCCCCACACAAAAAGAGAGGTAAAGGAATGGGCTTTTCTGTTGCTTTCTTTGTCACTCTGGTTATTTTCCCAACTCTGTAAAGCATCAGCATTCAAACACTACACAAATTTCTTCAATGTTAAAGTTTCTCCAATATTTCATTTCTCAATACTAATCTTGTTGTCATTGTGGTAAACTTGTGAGCAATATACTCAATGTCCCTTTTTTTCATGTGCAGTGCTGAATTTGGGAATATCGTTGACATATCAGTGAAAGCAACAGTGGATATACTGATGGAAGACATAAGAGTCTTATGTGGAGATGCCAATTTAACATCAGGCGTGCCATTAGTTAAACTTCTACCACAAATTGCTCGCATGGATCAGATCCTACTCGAAGAACCCGACAGGAACAGGTATATCCAAGTTCTCCAGGACATCCCGGAAATAGAAATATTCTTCACCCTGTTGTATGCAAGCACTCCTACTTCTTAGTGTAGGAGGACTATTGTTGTATTTTAGCTTCAGCATAGGCATGATGTAAAATATTACATTTGGTTAGTTTCTTTTAAGAATTGTTACCTTGCTTTGAAAAAGTTCATTTGAAGAGTTAAAGTTTGAGCAAATGAAGAAAACATAGAGTTTGCCTACCTTTCGTTCTTATAATCAAGTTCCCGCGTTAGACATCGTACCTTTTTGTATTATCATAAAATAATCTCTCTTGAACTAATTAACAAACTTGTCTTTTGAAACTTTTCTCGCAAGTGCCAACGGAATAAATTCAGAACGTGACAACAGTAGATTGGTTAACAAGTTGTCTGAAGATTATTCGATATCATTACTTCATAAGAAGGTGAAACATTTAAGGGAAAAGAAATTAGAGGGGTAAAACGGAAAAAGGGGACCCTTTTCGAGTTTATTATCGTAAGGAGTGAATGTCAAATGAAGCTGATACTGCAAAGGGGGTAAAAGAAGCCAATTGAAATTATTTGTAGTAATAATTGATTGGAGGTATCTTAATTAAAGAATGATCTTGTGAACTTTAATATAACCTATGTGTATGTCACATAAATACTGGTAAAAACTAGAGAAAAATATTCTATGAACTTATAAATAGTACCAATATCTCTTTGTTACTTTCAAGGGGGTTGGAACTTGTTGAAATGTTGATCAAGGAAGATACACCTATCAAGTAAATTTCTCTATGCAACAGCAACACCAATAGTAACAATACATAAGGAAAGCATAAAAGGCAAAGAATGATAAATGCATTTGAAACAAAAATTGGAAATAGCACACTTAAAATTACAGAACTATTAAAAACAATTTTGCCAAAGATAAATGTTTTCTTTCCTGCTTTAGTTTATTGTTCCTCAGTCCATATCGGCATTAGCACATGTGATATTGTTGAATAACTAAAGATTTTCTTCCTAGCGTGTTGTGTTGCGTTTTGTGATCTTCCGCTCATGTCGGCATGTTTAGGAATCACTTGAGAAAACAAATGGAAAGTAACGAGACTAGACTATTGATCTTGTGGCGTAGTTTGACCCTGGAAATTATAGGATTGTAATATGGTGGTTTTGTTTTTATGGTTTTGAGAGAGAAGGAAACCCTTCAGTCCAAGAAAAGGCAGCCAAAACCGAACTCAGCTCCTGCATCATTGCATCAAGAACATATCTGAGTCTTTTATAAATTCTGCTTAGAGATGCTCATGAACCAATGATTCAGCAGCAAAGATCAGCTCCATAACCACCTTGTTTGGACAGAAGAGTTTCCTTCTCACTCTTAAAGATCAGTGAAGATTATTGTATATTAGAACCAGGTTGGAGATTGGAGCTATAGACATTGTGTATATAAGATGACCAATTATGGTTTCACTTATGAAAGTCAGTAACTATCCCCCATAATTCTTGCATGGTTTTGAGGGAAACCTTTCGTGTCTTGACTTCCTAAAGTCATTATTTAAGGTTGTCTGCCTACTCTACTGTCTAAAGATGTGCTGGCTCTTATGTCATGATGCCCATAGATAGATGATTACTTCAACTTCTTCCAACTTTCTTCTCTCTCTTTTGTCTGTCCAAAACTAGTGATATATGCTGAATGCATGATAATGCAGTTTTCATGGGGTATCAATCAATCGTGTCTTAATTAACTAAGTAATTAATTAGTTTACATTTATAGGCATTGCCAAGAATTCTTTATAGTACTAAAATATTACTACTACATGATATTCTATAAACAAGTGGAGTTAATAAATTAAAAGAGAATACGCACTGTTTACCTGCTATATGTGTTATCTGCTCATAAAATTCTTATACTATCTATGCATATTATAAGTCAAATCTATTTCACTCTAATCTCCAGTGTAATTTAATGATTTTCTATTCGACTTTTTGGACCATGATAAACAGAGTCACCTAGTAGGTATGATATGGATCTTTTTATGCTTGCAACAACGACATATATACAACCAGCAGCCTTCTTTGAAAATGTTTTTAGGCAGAAATGTTAAGCTTTCACGTCTCCTTTTCTTTTATTATTATATACTGTGAATTACTATACTATATTAAATATTTCCTTTAAGCAATGTTAAAAACCTGTTTGCTAAGGAAATGCCACTCAACCGTTTCTGGTTCTCGTCTTTTATTTTGCCTTCTTAGAAATGGGGACTAATGAAGAAGTTATTCAGTTGCGTAGGAAAAGGAATTCCCATTGATGAATGCTAGAGTAAAAAAATTGGACGACACTGTTCCCTGTCCAACGTTTTCTATGCCAAAAAGTTAGATGCAGTAACCACAAGCATATATACTCCATAAAGGAGTGGTGTACAGTACACTATTTTCAATAACCTTTTCATTTAGCTAATGATAGTAAAGTTGTAGTCAATATTTTTACTGAGTTGGTCCAAAAAGAGTTATTGCATCTCAAAAATAAAAAGCTATTGCATCACAGTTGGATTTGAACCGGGTGTTTTCATGTCGAGTCATATTAGCATTTGCATATCTTCATGCCTTACTTTATCAGTTTGAACAGTGAGAAATGTTACAACTATATTTTGTAAAGGGGTTATTCAAAGGTCTATTGAAACAATTTTTGTAACTTGATGGGTAAAGTCGGCATACATCTCACTTTCATCCCATCCTACTTGCAGGATAATATTGGATATGTTGTTGTTGTACTTTTTTTAAAAGGGGAGGGGGTCTGGAATTCATGACGGTTTCGGCACTGCAAGATGTAAATGAAGGAGGAGTTGGTCAAAGCTCCTGGTTAGGTTGAAGTGACGAGGTTTTCCCATGTTTCTGCAATAACATCATTTGTAAACCATAGCTTTTCCTATTTCCCTGAGGAATGTTCCAATGTAAGAACACTCGCTCTATGTATATATCTGTTCTTTTCTCCCTTTTTCTAAAATCGGGATGGCATATATATTTTGGTAACAGTAAATCTTCTTAAAACAGCATGGCTCGTAGAAGTTTATTTCTTTTTAATTATCTTTTTGGTCTTCCTTTTCCCAAGATAAAACACCTACCTCCTTTCAAAAAGGGTGGTCGAGAGTTTAAAAAACATGCATGAGATGAATATGTAAGCGCTAAAACATTTCATGAGAACATTTTAAATCCTTTAAAAATATTTGAAGCATAAATCATATTATGGACAGAGACGGACCCAGGATTTGAGTATGATAGGGACACCACTGAATTTAACATACATATGCTAATTACTCAGGGTGCCTAGTATCATATATTTATTATTTTTAAGGTATTTATACTTATATGTAAAGAAGTTTCGCCAACATCACCCGTGCCCGTGCACCCACACAAACCACATAGGTCCGCCTCTGAATTTTGGAGTTGATGTAAATCTGAAATCTGGAGCTTATGCCCCTAGGCTATAAACAGAGTGTAATGTAGCTTCATTTTTCTGGGGAGTTCCTATTGAAACGATGAATTTTTTGTGCCATGTTGTATATCCTGTTGGTCGACCAAAAGCCAATTGAATGACAAAATTTTATCCCATACCGGCACTTGCGGCTTTTAGGCATTGAACCATTTAAACACCTCCTACTTATCTAAGGTTACTCCCAAAGTGTTTATCTAAACGTGTGGTCTCTTGGTGCTGATTATATGAAAAAATTTACATAAATAGGATACGTTTGTGCCACTGTCGCATTTCTGGCCTTCATTTAAAAAATGTTTTAAGTTTTAACCCACTGTGTTGGCCTAAATCTGATTAGGACAATAAATCGAATTTGTTTTGGGTTAACTAACAATTATTTGTATCAAAGCCGTAAAATGACAAGGAATTCAGTAAAGAAAATAAGACAATAGCTAAGAAACAAAAAGTAAATATTTTGAGATATATTTCTGGAAGCCTTTACATAGTTTCTCCATGACTATTTATAGTCCACAAGAATAAGGAGAGCAATAAATATGTTTAACGCCTTTACATAGTTTCTCCATGACTATTTATAGTCCACAAGAATAAGGAGAGCAATAAGTATGTAATGGCTATTACTCCACGTTCTGATCATGGTTGGCCCATGATTATCCCATTAAATGTGCAGATAACGGTTGACAGTTACAAAAGGCAAAACTCTATCCACCGAGGTACGAACCTTCACCGAGGGATAAACTGCACGCCTCGCGATGTTTATCCTTTAATCGCCCCGAGCAGTAACTTGTAGCCATGACTCATTCTCGCCCGATGCATCTAACCTTGGGATCATAGTAAACTTCTTCGAGGGGTCGTCTTAAGAGGATTCAACCAAACCACACCTCGAGCCCTAGCGTCGAGGCTCGATAAATTTTCACCCAATACAGATAGTCCACCCACCCCTCGGGTAATTGTCAGGATTTTCCGAGAGGTGGAATATATATATTCGGCAGGAAAGCGACGTGGCAAATTATCCGCTAAGGAATTTGAAAAGATAACCGTCTCTTCAACATCACATTCACTGCTCGCGGCGTCTTCTGAGCGGTCGTGACCCTTCGTTTTACCTTCTCAACGTAAAAGTAATGATGACAACTTTTGGGGCACTTGAGCAATCGCTTCCCTATAAATTAGCCAACGTGTCCGCCATTTTTACTGTTTCTTAATCCTCTGATCAACAGTAAAAAACTTTCTGCAACTCTCATTTTCTCTTTACAAAATCTTCTCACCATGTCTTCCACTCATTCTGCTCAAAATTCTTCTGGACCATCAGAAGAAAGAATTATTGATGACAACACCGTGGTAACGGGTGACGAGTTGGTAAACGTGCTCGTGCCACTGAAAGTCATTTCGCCGGAAGAAGGCGAAAATGAAGCCACTTCTGACCGTCGTGATACCACCAATCAGGAAGGGGTATCAGTTGAAGACGATGGAGCTGCGACTGAAGAAATCGCTAAGGATGGCAATAATGAAGCAGAAATCGCAGAAGCTTCAAAGCCCAAGAAGAAATCTTTCACCGGAGAATTTAAACCCCATCAAGTGATCCCCTCAAAGTATGACCCCGGTAAAGATTTGAGATTGCAAAAACAAACGGCCTCAGACTTTTGAGAAAAACAGGAATGTATCCGTTCAGCTTTCACCGAGCCTAATTACACATAAGCTCATATAGATCTGGTTCAGGAAGATTGTAATTGGGGCCCCGAGGTCCAAATCGTTGCTCTTGACCCGGAGAGTCGCACTTGCGATAGAGTCGTCGGGCTCTCCTTTGTTTATACTTATCCCTTCACGATAGGTTTATCCTCCCAATTCATCATATAGCTGACACCTTTTACAGAACCTACAAGTTGTGCCTGGCCCAGTTGGGTCCCAACGTTTGAAGGGTTATTCAATGTCTTGATTTTTTGAGCCAACGAGCCGAGGTCCCTTTTACTTTCGACCATTTGATTTCTCTTTTTTATCCCACCATGCACAAGGATGAAATTGTTCAGTTGAGCAAACGAGGCAAGTTTTCTTTAATCACAAAAGGTGATGATACCGAGGACCGTGGCTGGTGTGATCGGTTCGTTCTCATCCCCACTACTCTTATTTCCACAGAGGCTGGATTCCCCAGGGCGTGGAACAGAACTCGTAAGTGGCCGAACTCTGACTTCTCATTTTTTATTTTCACAATTCCTTGAACTTTAATCAACCTTTTGTATTTTCAGCGGAAAAACTTCCAATCAACCCTCCAAAGGGTTTGACTGCATGAGTCCAAGCGATTATTGATGCCAAGCCGAGGCCAGAGATATCGTGGATGATCTTGGTAGCGTTGGATGAGAACCAATGGTCGTGCAAGCGGCACGGTAAGTGTGCATTACGCTCGTCTCTTCTTAGCTCGAAGACCTGTCCTTACTCTACCTCCTTATTTTGCAGGCTTCCTCAATAGGGCGGCTACCGAGCCGGAGGAGGAAGAAAAGAAATAGAAGAAAGAGGATAAAAAGAAGAAAAAGAAGAAGGAAGAGAAGAAAGAAGCTAGCTGAAGTCCCGAGGTTGAGGATAGTTTGAAAGACTTGGAGGACTCGGTTGAGGTCCTCTCCAAAGCCAAAACTTTAAAGAAGTCGCCCAGTCGCAAGGCTTCAAAAGGTTTGAATCCTCGGCTTAATTGCTTTCTTCATCTCCTTTTTCTTTTCCTTTAAATGACCCCCATCTGTTCAGATTCAAGGAAAAGAAAGGAAGCAACAACTAACCCCTCCAAAGCAAAATGTCTTTAGGTTGATTCACCTGAGGCTTCTCGGCGAGGCCAGGTTGACGAGCCTTTAGATGGCGATGGTCATAATGAAGTCGAGGTGGCTAACCTTGAAGAAAATCGAGCCGCTGAAAAGGCTGAGGGCAAAGTCAAGGTGGCTAAAAGCCTTTCCGTCGAGGAGAGGGCAACTACTGATCCTGCCCGAAATGAAGAGAGGGCAGCTGATGACTCCGCTCGGGCTGCCAAGACGAGCCCTAGAATGATTGGCATTCCCCTCTGATATATGCATGTTAGATGACTCAGTGGCCGTTCCGATTAGTCTTAAGGACTTGCTCGGGCCATCGAGCGAGAGCGTCTCAAGGATTTGCCCATCGATGACTTATGCAGCTCAGCACGCAGTTCATGTAACCTTCTGCTGCTTTAAATTCTTTCATCCTCAATTTCATTTGAACCTCTATAACCCCTTTCCTCCTATTTGCAGAGTTTTATTTATACTATGAAGACGGCTGAGATTGAGGCTCATCGAGCAGCTAACCTTAGGAAAATTGGGGAGCGATGGGATTGCGTAAAGGATGGACTTCAAGCTAAAGTTGCTGAGCTCGAGAAACAATTGCTTGACTCTGAGGTTGATCTGGACCGAGCCTGCAAAGCAGCTGAAGAATCGGACCTTGAGCAAACCAAGTCTCGTGAGATCATTGCCAAACTTGAGGCTGAAAAGAGGTCTCAAGAAGAAATCCTCCGGGCTGAAATTAATGCAGCAAATGCAACTATCGATGATATGACCAGACAGCTTCAAAACCAGTCGAGGGAGTTCTCATCAAAGGTGACCAAGCTCGAGGCCCAGACCCAAACCCTCGAAGAAAAAGTTGAAACTCTTTGGGGCGAAGGAGCCATTTTTTTATCTGAGCTTAAGTCCAAGATCAAAGCTAAGCTAAAGTCTAGAGATACTAGGGCATGTGTTGACAAAAATTGGGCTATTATCCAGTCCGAACTAAAGACTCTCTAGCAATGCAAAGCCGGAGTGAACTTGGATGAAGAAATAGCCAAGGTAAAAGACGGTGTTGCCAAGGCTCAACAACTAATGAGCAAACTTCTCTCGAGCAGTGAAAGCTAGAGTGATGAAGATGAAGAGAGTGAAGGTTCCGAAGCTTCGTCTTCTAGTGCTGACGAGTGAACTTCGTCGGCGCTCTCTTTCTTTTTTTCCTTTTGTCTTTGTTTGGGACTTCGAGCCATAAAATTCCGAGGCTTTTTAGCCCGGCTCACGCAAGCCCACGGCCCGTGAGGCTTGACTGAGGTTGGAATGGGCTGGCCCGTGGGCGTAGTAAAATATCATTTTCTTTTTTTACCCTTCATAAGTGCATTTAACTATAGGTATAATTATAATGACAAAAAAATCAATAATTCAAAATTAATAATTGATCTTGCAAAATATGTCAGAGTTCTAATATAATACTATTCGTAGATTATAGTACCATCTACTCCTTAATTACGAAGAAAAAAGAATACCATATTAGGGTTAGACAATCACCTTTATCCATAAAAAAAAATAGATTACTAGGTTGAGGGAGAATATCAAATATGTGTGCACAGTGGTAGCTTGACTGAAGTTTGTGATTTAACTCTTATTTCTTGTGTTATTTGAAATTGCTTCAGGAACTTTTGAAATTATGATTCACTTTCTTTTAATGAAAGTTAAAATGATTAAGTTCAAATTAAGTATTTGTTGTGATCAAAGTTTGTAATATTTTTCAGCTGAAAACAATGGCTATATCTTATGTACTTTTAGTTTAAAATGTTATCAAAAATTCAAAATCAATATTAAATAATAATAATATTATTATAATGGTGGGCTGGCCCGGCCCCGCCTGCTGCCCACATTGGAATAGACTGGACTAATAATTTAATGGCCCATGCAAATCGCGGGCCGATCCGGTGTAGTCCGGTAAATTGTAAAGTTCATATGGGCTGGGTAGGGCTGAATCGGGCCGACCCGTTTTCACAACACTAGGTAAAAAGCTAAGACTCCATATGCTCTTTTCCTTTTCCATAAAACTCCAGCTGATGATCACTTGCCACTGCAACTTGCAAGAATAATCTACACGACTTATTAATTAGAACGAAGTACTCATAAACAAGGGCACGTTGACAGAGGAAATCAGGTTTTAAAGTTTTGGGGTTCATAATTCTAGTCTTTTTAAGTTAGGGATTCTAAATTAATAATTAATACATATTAAATATTTTCTTCAAGATAAATATACATGGTTTGGCCAAAGCTATGGGGTTCGGCCGAACTTCCGACTAGAAGGCTAGCTCCGCCCCTGCACGTTGATGAGGATTTTATCTAATCTATGTATTTTTACTACAAAAAAACTTATAATTTGCAGCAGTTTTTTTGTGGCGGTTCCATGGACCACGACTAAAATTACAATTTTCTAGCGCTCTTTTTTAAATGCTGCTAAATGAAGGAATTAGCAGTGTTTTTCCTATTTATTGCGGCGTATTGTTATATTTTGCATTTTGCAGCGGTTTGTTATATTTTGCAGCAGTTTGCTTTATGTCCCACATCGATAACATAGTCAAATGTTTTGCACTTTATAAGCAAATACCACAGATGCACAAACAAGCATTCAGTTCACGCGCGGGGCATTGCATAGTATCACGTGGTGGATTGTTTGAAGGCCCAAATTGAAATTGGACCATCTAAATTAAACGGGCCCCTGAGGTGGGAGCCCAGTTGTCATTTTTCTATCATTTTTTTATATGGGGTGAGCATTTTTGGGGTGGTCTTGACTTGATGAGCATATTTTCACTGGTCTTTAAACCATAAGAACATTTTTAATTCTTTTTTATGAAAGGTCAATTTACCCCTCCTATATAAAAGCCTAAATTCATTAATTTTTGCCTCAAAACCCTAGATCTATTCTTACACACACCATATCTCATTCGCTCCCCTCGCTTTTGTCTCTCAGTGTCTGTCGGCCCAGCAGAGTGCTTTCGCCGTTATTGTTAGGCCAGGCGAATTTCTTCCGTCGACGCCGCCGCTGGAGCTCTGCCACCGGCGATGGCGGACCACCATACTCCGGCCAAATTTTTACATCACCAGTTTCGTCTCCTCACCCTCTTCCCTTTACTGAAATTGGTTTTCCCAAAATCTCAACCAATCGGTGTAGATCGAGGTTCAAAGATTCAGCCAAACCCTAATTCCGGCGAGAATTCCATTTTTTTCGGTGAAAATGGGAGTTCATTTCGGCCACTTCATTCGGCCAGTTCATTTTGCTAACAACGGGAGCAGTGATTTGCAACAGCTCAACACAAAATTAACCACATTTTTGTCCATTAATATTCATGATTTTTTAAAAATAAAATGATGCCAGCGTATCCTTCAGGCTTGTGATTATTTCAAGCGGTATGGTGTTGATTATTCTTTTTTTTTTTTCAGTTTCAGGGTCCAGCCTTGAATTGGTGCGCCGCTCTCTTATTAGCTAACTTGGTTCGGTTTTTCTTCTAGATTCGTGGAAAAGTTCGTTTCGAGTAGCGAGCGAGATGAAAAGTGTTGCCAGTTTGAGTGGATTGGACAGGGTAGCATGTCGGTTAGCCTGTTGGTGCTTCAGAATATGAGATTGAATTCTATAGAATGGCTGAATATGTATTAGAACTAGTCCATGAGCCTTTCGAGAGATTCAAAGATTTATTGGTGACGTTTCTCCTTCCTTGAGATCCCAGAGGGCTCGAGAAATCGAGATTGGGACTTCATTTGATGTTGTTATTAATATTGCTCAGAGATATTAGGCATACCATAAGTTAGAGCGGGAAGAGTTAGAGCGGGAGAGTAAGAGATCCCGTGGCCCTGGTGGGCAACCATGGTACCTCATTTGGAGGTAAGAGTTCTGATTATTTTGGGAGGTCACCTTCCAGGTTATCTCAGCTTGTGTCACGTGATTCTTAGAGTGCGCCAGTAGCTCGTCAAGATCAGATTCAGTCTTTTTTTTTTTTTTTTACAGCTATCAACAATCTTTCCAGCTTCCATTTTTCAGCGAAAAGGTGGTATCATTGTCGTGAGTCTGGCTATCCTTTGAGGAGTTTTCCCTTACTCCGACAAGTAGGTAGCCGTCTTTTCTTGCATCATTAGGCACCTGTAAAGTCGCAGGGGATTTCAATTAGATCTTAATCAACTAGAGATATACCCTCATTCGATCGAGGTCGAGAGCGTGGTGGTAGTGGTTCTTCTAGAAGTAATTATCAGGGTAGCGGCTCGGCTCAGCCACAGAGGCAGTTCTATGAACTGCTAGTCTGGCAGGATGCTGAGGTATCCGATATGGTAGACCCTGAGATTTCTTCTTCTCTTAAATGTGAGTAAGATTTGATTCTTTCGATCGATCTGGAAATGGTATGTCTTATCATGTTTCGATGGTTTCCTTGGATGTCGTTTCTATTAAGAATCTGTTGCAGTAGAAGGGTGAGCTTCTGATATGATTTATTCCTGGCATTTATGATGACCCCACTAATTTATCTTGTCTAAATATGAGAGATTTGACAGTGAGTGTCGCTATTGTCTGCCTGGCATCTTGTCGTGCCACCTTCTATTATTATGTCAAATTAGTTTACCTCTCTTCTCGAAATTCCGTGTTGGTTGGATGATGAGATTTTAGTTCATCACCATCAGAAAGTGTCATTGTTTCTTCCGGTGTAAAGTGCTTAGTAAGTAATATTCGATCTACGTATCTTCTCTTGGTTCAAAATGCTAGTAAAGTCATGTTATCCCATGAGCTTATCTGGGCTATAAAAGGATTTTCTGGTAAATTGTTAGAGTTTCCTTTTTATTGGGAGGTTAAATTGGCATGGGTATTGTTCCATAGAGCTCATTTAATATCTATTTCTTCAATTGCGATTCTTTTGCTAGCTTGCCTCGTAAGTAGTCTAGCTTTGGTAGCCAAGCAAATAAGAAGATAAGCTTCCTAAAGCTCTAATTATTCATATCCTTAGCCCATTGCCACCTCTTCTTCATCCGACACTAGTGAGTTTGGGCGGTTAGTAGCCGTTTGTGATGTTTCCTATATTGAGCCAGAGTGCATGTCAAGGTAGCCGGGTGAGCACATTGTTGTTTTTCAAGGCTACTAAGGGTAATGAGAGGCATCATTTGACCTCTGATTTGATCCATTAGGCGGTGGTGCTTATGGCAAAGGTATGGAGTTGTGAACTCGAGGGTTGCAGCTGTTTGGCAACTCGAGAGAGTAATTTGGTAGATCAGGTCTGAGCCGCGTTCTCTATTTAGCTAAGTCTTCCTTAATCCAGCAGGTTGTGTGAGGATGACTATTTCTATTCAAATTAATTGTACGAATTTATGCTCTAAGTGGAAGAGTCTTCCTCCAATTGATACCGAATCATAATATTAAATCTCTAAGGCATTGCTGAAGCGTAAGCTAATTCTTTATTTTATCGACTTGTCCAACAACCGCTTTGTCCTTTGGATTCACTGCTCAAACGATCCCACTGTGTTCGATAAGCAGAAAATATATCAAATTAGGCTAAAGGCTTCATTCCTCACGTCTTAGGGCAATCCAGTTAGGAACCTGATACCCTATTTGCATATGCAATACGCAGGCCAGGCCTATATACAGGGTTTAAGGTCACATAACCAAATCCTAAATAAATTACATTTATATGTTGTCCATAACTCACTGAGTACGAATATATAATCAATTCCATTATCAGGGTTCAATTAACCCTTTAAACTATTAATTGCCCCCTTCAGGAGGTATTTGTCTTCTTTTGTACTCGTAGATGTCTAGTCTGGATAGCCCTAAACCTAGTATGTTGGGTAGTCAGCTGTAATTTCTTTTGTACAGCTTAGAGGTATCAGTATGTCTGTATTTTTTTAAAGTCTTGTCCTTATTTATGAATTGTTATATTTATTTTCTTAATTTAATTGGTAAGGGTATGTAAATCCAAAGCTAAGGCGTAATGAGTACGCCTATCAGCAATCCCTTTTATTGCAGTGCTAATGGGGGTAAACCGCACAAGCTCATATGCTGAAAGTAATGGGGGGAACAAGCTGTCAATTCCACCAGGTTTTGAATCACTAACATCCTTCACACTAAAGAAGGGGGGAATCAGGGGTGGATCCGCTATAGGATCTGCGGTTCCCGTGAACCCATGCTTCTCCCGCGAAACCAGCTATATTATGTATATATTTTTCAAAATATATTTAATATGATATTCGGGAACCCATGCTCTAAAAGCTTAAATGGTTCACTTGGTAAAATGATGGTTCACTTACACTCATGAGTAGGAATCGTTCCTATTTAAATGTCCTTTAATATTTTTTTCCTTAATATATCATCATATAAATGATATTATATCTATATACACTATAATTTTTTGACGAAAGTTGTTCACCGGTCAATTTTGAGACGATTAAACTTCACCCCTAATGATGGTGAACCCATCCTCTCTAAATTCTAGATCCGCCTCTAGGGGAATAAGTGAGGAAGCATGTGGTTCTGTGGCTGTGGGAAGTGAGTTTGCTTCTAAGCCAACAATTATTAGCACAAAAAAGCTTAAGAGTTCTGTTAGGCATAGGCCTTGGATACTTGATGCTCATGTTGGCCAGTTGGACTTTGATTAATCTTGAACATCTTTTCCTGATGCTTACTGTAAAATATCCAAAGAAGCAGAACTTTGATTACCTAAGAAGTTATTTCATTTTAGCATTTTTCCTTAGAAGTAATTTCATTTTAGTATTTTTCTTCAATTTTGGTGTTTTGCTTGAATCTATGGAAAGTGATGACGAGTTGGCTCATTTATTTGTAAAATATACATAGTATTTGGCTCCAATTATGAATAAATGATGCTGAATTGACGTTATATTATGTTTGTTTTAATTTTTATATATAGGCAAAGTGATGATGATTTGGTGTCATTTGTTTATAAAATAGACATGAAAGTTTGGCTCACTTTGTAAATAATGATGCCGAATTGGCTTTGTTTTATTTTTAATTTGGATTTTTGTATTTGGGCAAAGTGATTACGGATTGGCATCATTTGTTTGTATAAATAGATAGAGTACTTTGACTCGCTAATAAGTAAATGATGTCGAATTGGTCTTGTTTTATTTTTACTTTGGATTTTTGTATATGGACAAAGTGATGACGATTTAGTATCATTTGCTTGTAAAATAGACATAGTCGTTTTGCTTAGTTATAAATAAATACGGCTGAGTGGTCTTCACTTTATATTTTCATATGTATTTTTATGTATGAATGAAGTGGAGACGAGTTGGACTCATTTGTTTGCAAAATGTACTTAATATTTAGCTCACATAATGAATAAATGATGACAGATTGTCGTTATTTCAAAATATATAAGCACTTGAAGGTATTTTTTGTGAATGAATAAAGTAAGACGGATTTGGCATCATTTCTTCACAAAACAAACATGAATTTTTGCTCATTGTATGATGAAATGATGCCGGATTGGTCTTATATTTTGCTTTCCTTTGATTTTTGTATATGAGCGAAACAGTGACGATTTGGTGTTATTTATTCACAAAAAAGACGTGAAATAAAGACGGATTGACTGCCTTATATATAAGCGAGACGATGCCGATTTGACGTTATTTATTCACAAAATGAACGTGAAACACAACCGGACTGACATTGTTTTCTGCTGTGTAGGAAGCAGTGGCGTTTTTTATAATTTCGGAGGTAAAAAGATGAGGTGATATTTTTGTAATTACGGATTCAAAAAATAGTCGGTGACATTTTATAATTACGTGAAGCTCTCTATTAGTAAGAGTACTTTTGTACTTTCAGCTTTATTTAATGGTAAAGTGCTTATGTTTTCAAGACCACAAAAAAAGTGCTTACTAAATCAAGACCGGATACTTTTCTACTTATTTTTTTAATTCACCCTTTTTCTGTAGTGCTAGTGTGCTACAAATACAGGGATTTAGCGGCAGTTTAAGACACAACCGCCGGTTTAAAGATTTACCAGCGGCTGCCCAAACTGCATCCAGATAGTTTAAGTACGCCTCCTTAGGCCACCCGCCACGGTTCTTATTTTTTAGCTGCGGTCAACCCCTTTCTTAACCGTTGCGATTCGCAATTTTTTTAAGTGAATTTTATGATCTAAAACAGAAAAAATATGCAGAGGATAATGTCTCCTCCACATGGCCACTGGCTCTAGAGAAACCCCGAAAACCGCTCTACTAACCAGTGGGTCAAAGACTCCAAATGCTCCTTTTCTTTACATATATAACTCCAGCTCACTTGCAACTGCATGGATAATCTCTACGAGTTATTAAATTAGAACCAATAAACAAGTACGTGGATAAGGCCCGTAAGGGTTTTATCTAATCTATGCGTCTTTAATATTTGATCTTTTATGAACTAAAACAGAAAAAATGCATCACAACTCACAACTAGTAAGGATGGTTTGGTTCGGATATAAGTTATACAAAATTTAATAATGTGGCATATTTTAATATACGGATTAGTGACTCATGAATTAATAATTTAAAGATTGTAAATCAGAGATTATTTCCTGTTGAATGACTAATTTATTATAATTTAGTGTGTAATACATTATTTAAAATGTTTGTTTACCCTTTAGAAAAAAAGAATACTATATTCTTACTATTGTGAGCATTAAGTTTGTCCTTCTAGAAATTATAACTCACATATTGCCAATACATATAATTTTAGTTTCATATTTATCTCGCATAGAATAAAATGTAAATTCACACATAATTTATGTAGGTAGAAAACAAAGAGAAGCAACTAAAAACTCATTAGATAGTAACTTGGGCTACTTATGTGTATTGGGTAAAAATCGACTCGCGATGATTTGCCTCGGTCGTGTGAATCTTAACCAACCGAACACGCGCCAACAAGACAAGCGCCGAAGCAGTTGAACAAATCGCCGAGGCCATGGTACCGAGGTCGCTACCGAAGGCGAGCCGTAAGCTGAGCTTCGGTTAGCAATTACCTCGGTCGAGCAACGGGCCAACACCACCGAGGTCACTTATTCGCCCCTCGGTGGATCCCCTCGGTTCAAGCGGCTTTGCAGCCCACTACTTTACCCCACTAACTCCTCTATTTAATGCCCAAATCGTGGGAGACGCATCAGCTGCTGGTGGAGAACGTGGGCAAGGCCTTCATGCCTATAAATATTAGATCATTTTGTATCATAGGCATCCAGAAATATATACTGAAACTCTGCCCAAATTTGTACTCAACATCCATATATTGGAATACAGTTAATTTCTCGCATTTTACATCTTATTCACGCATTGTTTTTACTTTGATACGAAGAATTGCTTGTATCCGAATCCAAATTCTATTTGTACACCTAAACTGATTTAGGCCCATACAAATTGGCGCTGTCTGTGGGGATATAAGCAGTAACGCTTTGTTCCAAAGTTTCGCGTTTGTTCTTTGTCAAAATTTCGTGAATCAACGACGTTATGGCTGATAACAATGGTAACAATAACGATCGGGCTGACGTTCCGTTGAACCGACAGCCCATCGCCCCAATGACAACTGAAGAATTTTAGATGTATGTTGTCACAACGCTAAGAGCTCTTCAAACCAAGCAGGATGAGCAAGCCAGCATTAACGCTGAACTTCGCGCCTCGTTAGAAGCGAGAAACAGTGCTGCCCCTAACGGCACCCAGCCCACGGCTCCTAGTGGGGGCATCCCGCCCTTCGTTCCTCCGGGCGCGACAACAGGGGGACCTCACAACGGAGCCACGTCTGGGGGCTCGGGGAGTAATCCAAATGCCACGCCACACTTCGGGACGTTTCCCTCAGTGGCTGAGACAACGTCCTCGGTTGACGTTGAAAAGATGAGCAGGGAGATCGAAGCTCGAATCGAGGCGCGAGTGGAAAAGCGCCTCGAGGGAGTGCCGGGGATAACGAAGGAGGAGGACGACCTCGACATTGATAAATACAGGGAGCTGCCCTTCAAGCCCGAAGCGACTCCAGCCCCAACTCCCAAGGGCTTCAAACTCATATTCCTGAAGAAGTATGATGGGACTACCGATCCCAAGGAGAACATAAGAGAATACATGGCAATGGTAAAGAGCAACGATTTAACGGCCATACAGCTCGAATCGATGTTCTTGAAGAAATTCGGGGAGTCCTTAGAGAAGGGGGCCCTACGTTGGTACATGTGTTTGCCGGCTGGGTCGATCTCCTCGTTTAAGGAGATGTCAAGCGCCTTCGTCAAGGCGCATACCGGGGCTCAAAAGATCCTCCAAAGGAAGGAGGATATATGTGAAGTGAAGCAAAGGCCCGGTGAGCCTCTCAAAGAATTTCTTGAGCGATTCCACGCCGAACGCATGGAGTTGCCTCAGATGGATGATACCTTGGCCATCATGGCATTTGAAAAAGGTATCAATACTCGCAATTCTGACGCCGCCGCTGAATTGCAAAAAGAACTACAACAATATCAAGTCCTAACGTGGGAGTACTTGCATAGCCGCACTTACTCCAAAATCAGATTGGAGGAAGCCGAGGTTATCATCAACGTAACCGAGGCGAATCTTCAAATCGCGCCGAGGCGCCACGAAGTAACTCGAAGGGGAGGTATGAGCCATACACCTCGGCGAGACAGCATGTTAGCCAAAGGCTAGGGAACACCTTCGGCGGCACGCACCCAAGTTCAAACATAAGCCAAAGGCTTGGTGGGAAGGTTCAGCCCAACACGAACCAAAGAACTCCCTTGAGCTCCGCTTCGGCTCCAAAAAAGGATCTGCCCCATATCCAAGACTACAATTTCAACATATCGACCTCAGAGCTGGTCAATGTAGTCAAGGGGACTGCCGGGGTGAGGGTTCCCAAAGATATGAGGACCCCGGCGGACAAACGAGATCATAATCTGCACTGTGAATTTCATGCAGATTACGGCCATAGAACCGAGGACTGCAAAGCTTTGCGCCTCGAAGTAGCTTACTTGTTGAAGAAAGGAGTTTTGGCTGAATTCCTTACTGACAAGGGGAAAGACAATTTCTCCAAGAACCGAGGTGATGGACAACCACCTCCGGAGAGAGTAGTAAACGTCATCACCGGGGGGGGGGGAGGGGTCAGAGGTGAACGGCGTAAACTTCGCCGCGGCCAAGAAATTTGCTAAGCTCTCCATCACCATGGAGAAGACGACCCGAGTTGGAGGCTCGGGCAAAGACATTGTGTTTGATGAAGATGACTGTGATGGGATGATGTTCCCCCATCACGATGCTCTAGTCATCATGATAAGAATCAACGACTCTGACATCAAAAGAGTCTTGATCGACCTCGGCAGCTCAGTAAATATCATCAGCTACGGGGCCGTGAAAAAAATGTGGCTAAAAGGGGAAGTCATTCCCAAATCAACAGTGTTGGCTGGCTTTAACAACTCAACGGAGAAGACGTTGGGTGAGATCACGCTAAAGACGTTCGCCGAGGGAGTCACCAAAGAGACACTGTTCCAAGTCATGCCCGAGGATCTAGCCTACAATGTGATCCTCGGAAGGCCATGGATCCACTCCATGGAAGTTGTTCCCTCCACCTTGCATCAAGTGATTAAATTCCCAACGCCTTGGGGAGTTCGATCAATTAAGGGGGAACAGCGAGTAGCGAGGGAGTGCTACTCAGTTGCACTGAAGAGTGGAGTCGCCCCGAGCGGGCCAAAGAAATAGCAACCAACGCAACCGGGGTCAAGCGAGGCGATCCTCCAAAGCAAAATTGAAAAGATCCCGGCATGCGTTCAAGAGCCTCGGAAGCAAAAAGCCGAGGACTCCACCATTGAAGAACTGGACTCTTTCATTCTATTGAAAGATTTTCCAGAAAGAAAGGTGCACATCGGCTCGGAGTTGGACCCGGAGTCGAAAGAGGCGATTATGGAAGTTTTGAGGTCCAACCATGACTGTTTTGCTTGGGCCCATTCAGACATGACGGGTATCGATCCGGAGATCATGACCCACAAACTGAATGTGGACCCAAAATTCACCCCGGTAAAACAGAAGAAAAGACCACATGCCGGGGTAAAAAAGAAGGCGATCGGGGATGAAACCGCCAAGCTACAGGAAAATGGTTTCATTAGGGAGGTGAAATACCCCGAATGGCTGGCCAATGTTGTGGTCGTACCAAAGAAGAATGACAAGTGGAGAATGTGTGTAGACTACACTGACTTGAACAAAGCTTGCCCCAAAGATTCTTATCCCCTGCCACAAATCGACAGGTTAATAGACTCCACGGCTGGACACAAACTATTGACCTTCTTGGATGCATATTCGGGCTATAATCAGATCCTCATGGACCCGAAGGACGAAGAAAAGACCTCGGGTTGAAGAACGCCGGGGCGACCTACCAAAGGCTGGTATGTCGCATGTTTAAAGAATACATTGGAAAGTCTATGGAGGTCTACATAGACGACATGCTCATCAAATCGATCCGAATGGAGGATCATTTGAATCATCTGAGGGAGGCCTTTGCTGTGTTGAGACAACATGCACTGTGTTGAGACAATATGGCATGAAGTTGAATCCAGAGAAGTGCGCCTTCGGTGTTGGATCTGGCAAATTCTTGGGATTCATTGTCTCTGAACGAGGCATCGAGGCTAACCCTGACAAAATCAGAGCTATTAAAGAAATCCCCGAGGAGCTTACCGGGGTGAAAGAAGTTCAACGCTTGACTGGCCGAGTCGCTGCCTTGAGTCGATTCATCTCAAGGTCCTCGGAGCGATGCCACAAGTTTTTCTCCGTTTTGAGAAAGAACAGTCACTTCGAATGGACACCGGAGTGCAAGCAACGTTGAAAGACTTGAAACAATACTTGGCTAACGCACCGTTGCTTGCCAAGCCAAAAGAAGGTGAAACGTTGCTAGTCTATTTGGCAGTGTCCGAGGTGTCAGTGAGTGCTGTGCTGGTTCGGGAAGAAGATGGCAAGCAGCAGCCCATCTATTATGTGAGCAAGACACTCCTCGACGCTGAAACCAGGTATCCACATCTGGAAAAACTAGCTCTTGCTTTACTTGTTACCGCTCGGAAACTACGACCCTATTTCCAATGCCACCCAATAGCAGTAGTTTCAACCTTCCCTTTAAGAAATATATTGCATAAACCGGAGTTATCGGGGAGGTTATCAAAATGGGCGGTAGAGTTAAGCGAGTATGACATCACCTATCAGCCTCGGACTGCCATTAAGTCTCAAGTCTTGGCAGACTTCATGGCCGATTTTAGTATTGGAATCTTGCCCGAGGCTGAGAAGGAAAACGCCATGGTTAAAGGAACCACCCCGGGATTATGGATACTCTACACCGATGGGGCAACAAACTCCAAAGGTTCGGGGTTAGGCATAGTCTTGAGAGCACCCACCGGGGAGAAAGTCAGGCATTCGGTTCGGTTCAAGAAAGTAACGAACAACGAGGCAGAATATGAGGCGGCTTTAGCAGGTTTAGAGCTGGCCAAGGAAATGGGGGTTGAAAGAATCGAATTGAGGTGCGACTCACAGTTGGTAGTGAACCAGGTCCTCGGTGATTATACGGCTCGTGAGCCCAGAATGCAATTGTACTTGGACCGGGCACAAAGAATATTAGCTCAATTCCAAGAATGGCAAGTCAAACAAGTGCCTCGAGAGGAAAATACCGAAGCTGATGCTTTGGCTAATCTTGGTTCGGCTATTGATGAAGCTCACTCGGGGACTGATTCGGTGGTTCGGCTGCTGTCCGCACAGATGAGAGAGATGAAGCTGCAAGTCAATTCGGTGGATAACCGATGGGACTGGCGAAGTAAGTTCATCTCCTACTTCGACTCGGGGACTGTCCCCCAAGATAAGAAAGAAGCAAAGAAGCTAAGGACCCAAGCAGCCTCGTATCACATGATCGAGGGTAATCTATATAAGAGATTATATTGCGGCCCGATGGCCAAATGTTTGGGTCCCGATGAGGCAAGATATGTGATGGCCGAAGTGCACGAAGGCGAGTGTGGCAACCACTCGGGGGGAAAGGCCTTGGTGCGTAAGTTATTAAGAGCTGGGTATTATTGGCCCACGATCAGTGCCGATGTGAGGGCCTTCGTGCAAAAGTGTGACAAGTGCCAACGCCATGGGCGAATGATCCACCAGCAGGCCGAGCCTCTTCATTCGGTGGTGTCACCTTGGCCCTTCATGAAATGAGGAATGGACGTGGTTGGACCATTACCCAGGGGAAAAGGTGGTGTTCGTTTCATCTTAGTGTTGACTGATTACTTCACCAAATGGGTGGAAGCAGTGGCTCTCACCGAGGTTAAGCAAAGGCAAGTAATCAACTTCATCAAAAAGAACATCATCTACAGGTTCGGCGTTCCAAGAGAAATCGCTTGTGACAATGACAAACAATTCATGGGGGCTGCTATCACCAACTTCTTCAAGCAGTGGGGGATCAAAAGAATAGCCTCGACTCCTTATCATCCAAGTGCCAATGGCCAAGCCGAGTCTTCAAACAGGATCATAATTGAAAATCTCAAGAAAAGACTCGACGAGAAAAAAGGCCCTTGGCCCGAGGAGTTGCATGGGGTTCTGTGGGCCATGCGAACAACTGAAAAGAACAGCACCGGGGAGACTCCTTTCTCACTGGCTTATGGCATGGACTCACTCATCCCCGTAGAGGTGGGCGAACCAAGTCTTCGGTACGCTCACACGACCGAGGATGCAAACCAAGAGGCAATGCGCATAGAGTTGGATCTGCTCGAGGAAAAAAGGGAGCTAGCTTTGGTTCGGTTAGTTGCTCAAAAGAGGCAGATCGAAGCATATCTCAATAGAAAGGCCAAATTCAGGGACTTCAAGGTTGGAGATTATGTGCTTAAAACTGTGAATCAATCGACAAAGGAGAATAACGGGGGAAAGCTCATCGCAAATTGGGAAGTACCCTATAGAGTCAAGGCAATTGTTGGAAAAGGCTCTTATCAGATTGAGAGTCTGCAAGGAGAGCCCGAACCTCTGAATTGGAATATCTCCAATCTGAAGCGATACTACTTCTAGCCGAGGTAAACTCCTTTTTTAGTCTTTTTTAAATTAAACAGCCCCGAGCCGAACAACGCTCCCACGACATCAATAGAAAATGTGCTAACTTACTCCTCGTTCCATCTTTTTGCTTGACCTTTTCATGAAGCGAACCGAACCGACTCCAGTGCTCGGGTCTTCATCAGAATTCACAACCGAACACTGGGGGGGAGTGGGAAGGGTTGATAGCGAGGTCGACATCGAGCCTCCCAACCGAAGCTTATCTATCCGATAACCGGGGACTTACGCCCGAGGATTAGATTTAGTACATTGTAAATTAGCCCGGTAGCGGCATGATGCTAGTTTGCTTGTATTTGAAAATTCGTTTTTTACCCAAGGTCCGTTTCGGCTTGGTTTTATGTACATAGCCTTTTGGCTCGTTGATATCAATAAAACGACTTCGGTTACACTCATTTTATCTGTGTAAATCTTACATTCTGAAGCCGCGCAATGCATCGACTCGAGGGCGAGACGTCGTCCTAAGTTTGCATCGGTCAAATTCTGTTTAAGTCTTGCAAGCAAATATTAAAGTTTGCATCAAAGTGTTCGGTATATGTAAAAAGCCACCGCACGAAGTAAAGATGAAAACACTTTCATTAAAGGCCCGAAGGCTTAAAATATTTACATTCAAAAATGACCCGAAGGTCCAAAATAAAACTTAAAAGCCCGAAGGCTTACAAAAGAAGTGCTGCAAGAAGTTTATGCCTCGGGAGAATCACCTCCGTCCTCGGAGCCCCTTTCGGCATCTTCATCTTCTTCTTCCTCCTCGTCGCCGCTCGAGGCCTCACTTGACAGAAGTTCATCGATGATCGCTTGAGCTTCGGCCGCCTTGACCTCGGCTTTTTCAATCTCCTCATCTAGGTTGATCTCCGCAGCGCGGCATCGTTTGAGCAGCCTTAGCCGAGACTTGATGATGGTCCACCGCTTGTCAAGCTCGGCCCTCTTGACCTTGAGTGCAGCCCTACTCTTTCGATCAGCGATCTCGTCTTGAAGGGCGGCAATCTGAGCATCCTTGGTTGAAAGCTTGGAGTTCTCACTCTCCAGCTTCCTGATATGGAGCAGATGACTTTTCAACTGCTCGTGATGCTTCTTGGCCATGTTCACGGCCTCGGTCTTAGTTCGAGACAGCTCACCATCCAGCCTCGCGACCTCTTCTCCCAACCTCGAGCGTTCATCTTGAAAATCGTCACTGAGGATCTTAATCTTGGCCTCAGAATTCGCCTCGGCTTCGCGTAGATCGGCCTGGGACTTGGCTAAATCAGCTTTCAGCGAAGCTATCTGGGCATTGAATTTGTCCCTTTGCTGGTCCCATATGCGAGCTACGCGCCGAACCTCGGCAGTCCTCGAGGACTCGACTTCAATGGCCTTCAGTGAGAGGATGAAGCTCTGAGCAAAGATCAAACAACCGAGGTCAGCAACAACCCGAAGGTAAAGATAAAAATTAAATTCTATGGTTTCAAGTATGGTGAAGCTTACCCTTACTGCGTTGGAGGCCATGGTACTGTATAGCTGGCCAGAGGTAAACTCTTGCATAAGCTTGTCCTCGGTTGGCCCCAGCAAGGGTGTGAGACTTAAGAGGTCCTCGGCGCTACAAGCTAGCAGATTTGAGGAGATTGGCACATCAAGCTTCCGATAAGACCCCACCGAGGATGAAATCCTCGCGGGTTCAGAGCGGGCCCTTACCGCCCCGGTGCCAGCCTCTTCTCCAAATGCAGCAGCACCCGCCTCGGTGACTTTAGCCTTGCCCTTGGCTTTTTCCGCAGCTGTGTCGGGTTCGAGTTCTTGGCCCTCAAGATCGATGACATCAACGTCTCTTCGAACCCAAGCCTCGGCAGCTGCGTCCTCGGGCTCGTCCACCAATCCCCGGCGCCTTTCAACAACTGCCTCGGGTTGGCGAGGAATCTCCGCCTCGGTACGAGGAATCACCGAGCGGGATGGCTTTTTTGAAGTTGCCCTCTTCCTCTTCACGCCTACAACGAGGAAAGAAGGTAAAAGAGTGAGAAAACTGGAAAGGGACGGTACTTCATGATGTTAACCAAAGACGAGGATTACCTTTGGAAGTCCCTTGATCGGGAACTCCCTTTGTTGCTTTTGAAGACTTTGAAGCCTTCAGCCCTTTGTATTCTCCAGCCACCGTAGCCAGATCATCATCTGACTCGGTTTTCTCCCCATCCTTCGCTTTCTTCTCATCCTTCTTCTTTTTCTTGCTTTTCTTCGCACCGGTGGCGTGATTGGGAAAACCTGGAGCCAAGGGAGAAATGCCAGTAGTCAAAACAAACTCTCAAAATAGCACGCCAAATGAAACCACCAAAAAAAAAAACAAAAAGAAACTTACCATGTCTCTTGCACTGCCAACCGAAGTCAACAGCCATCTTCATCCACGTTCGAATGGGACGCTTCCGAGCCCCCATCACTGATCTAACCCACTCGGTCAGCCCCTCGGGAGGAACGATGGCGACCTTATTAGCTGAAGGAAGGAACACGAAGCAAGTTTAGCAAGACGTAAACAATAATCGAGGAGAGATTTGAGCGCCCAGAAGATACTTACGGGTGTTATTCCACTTCTCGGGGAAATTGGGCTTGGTGGATAGAATGTCGGTCTCCAGAAGGACGTACCGCTCACTCCAGCCTCGATCCCTGTGATCCTCGCTCTTGTGAAGGAGCCCGTATTTACCTCGGTTGTTTAAAGCCACAACCCCGGCTTTATAGAAATATGGATAGTAGAGGGAAAGAAGGTGTTGCAGTGTGAAATCTACCCCGGCTGCCGTACTTAGCCAATCCAAGCATTGAACTACCCTCCACACACCGGGGCCAAGTTGGGCCAGGCACAGATTGTATGCTCGGCAAAAGTCATCGATGACCCTATGCAGTGGAAGAGAGAAGCCGAGGGTGAAGGGGTAGGTGTAAGCAAAGGAAAGCCCCTCCACGTGCTGGCAAACTCTGCTTGTCGGGTCGGGGACCACCACCTTCACCCCGGTTTCAAACCTACATTCCCTCCGAACCCGATCAACATGGGCCTGGGTTATGAGAGTTGGCGTCGTGTTCACGAGGATATTTCTATTCTTCCCCTCTTGATCAGCTGATTGTTGTTGCAACTTAAGATCTTTGGTGTTGTCGAAATGGGAAGGGATGACGTGGTGAGGTTCTAACTCTTGCTCGAGGGGAATCGCCGGGCCCGGTGGTCCCACCTCGGTGCTCTGATCACCCTCAGCCGAGAGCAGGTCACCTCCCGCTTCAGCCTCGCCCTCGGCACCCTCTTCCCTATGTGTGGCATCATCCTCCTCCAGGCTGACGTCCTCGCCTCCAGCAACGACGTCGTGCCTAGCCCTCTCCCTCCGCTGCCCAGAGCCGCCAGCGTCGGAAGTCACCTCTTCACCACCCTCCGCCTCTATCATTTGAAGCGGCGGCACGGTGGTGATGAACTCGCCGCTAGAAATAATGGTACCAAACTGGTCGGCTTTGGCCCTCTCGCCAGAATCGCTGGAGTCTTGCCTGGAAATTGTGGTAGACATGGTGGCAATACTGGAAGTTGAAGCTTCTATGAAATCAGAAAGTTGGAAAGAGTTTGGAAGAATTTTTTGGCTTTTTACTGTTGATCGCTCAGAAAAACAAGTGAGGATAAAGCTTGGTGGAACGCCCTTTTATAGATATGGAAGATGAAAAGAGGATGACGTCACCGTCATCATTGTAACGTTGGGAGAAATGAGGATTACGGCGCGGTAGTTCGAACGACTAGTGGATGAGCGCCACGTGTCCAAGGGAAGTGATCTGATGGGACGCGAATTGTTGGCGAATTTTGAAACACTTGGATAAGATCAAGCCACGTCGCCTTCCCGCTAAAACTTCACTCCACTCCTCGATCACCTCGGTAGGTAACCGAGGAGTGGGGGGACTATCTGTATTGGGTAAAAATCGACTCGCGATGATTCGCCTCGGTCGTGTGAATCTTAACCAACCGAACACGCGCCAACAAGACAAGCGCCGAAGCAGTTGAACAAATCGCCGAGGCCATGGTACCGAGGTCGCTACCGAAGGCGAGCCGTAAGCTGAGCTTCGGTTAGCAATTACCTCGGTCGAGCAACGGGCCAACACCACCGAGGTCACTTATTCGCCCCTCGGTGGATCCCCTCGGTTCAAGCGGCTTTGCAGCCCACTACTTTACCCCACTAACTCCTCTATTTAATGCCCAGATCGTGGGAGACGCATCAGCTGCTGGTGGAGAACGTGGGCAAGGCCTTCATGCCTATAAATATTAGATCATTTTGTATCATAGGCATCCAGAAATATATACTGAAACTCTGCCCAAATTTGTACTCAACATCCATATATTGGAATACAGTTAATTTCTCGCATTTTACATCTTATTCACGCATTGTTTTTACTTTGATACGAAGAATTGCTTGTATCCGAATCCAAATTCTATTTGTACACCTAAACTGATTTAGGCCCATACATTACGTAATGTTGGTTTTGATGTGGAGATTAAACATCTCCTTGTATTAATACAACCAAACCCTATGTACAAAATAATGCTGGAGTTATGTGGAGATTAAATTTGCTATAACCCAAACCAAGCAACCCTTAAATGAACAAGAGCAAGAAAATTCTTCTGCGATCTACCTTTATCTCTTCTTAGACCTATCACTTTCAACCTTCTCCACCTCCTCACTGCACCAGTGCTCCTCCTTTTGTTTTCTTTTTTTCCCTGTAAATTACGATTTTCTAATTCTATATATTGGACAAACCTATGGAACGGATAAGTATCATTAAAATGAAGAAATATGAAGTAATAATCGACATGTAATGACGTCAATAATTAAAGCACAATATAAAAATTAGATTAAAAATAATTTACTTGTATAAGTAATTTTAGCAATAGAAACTAACACTAAAAATTAATCCATTATGCAATTGACATTTAAATGGAGTGAACTTCATAACATACCTAATGCATGCAAAAAAACAAACATATTAAAAATGCAGTAAATTCCATAACAAATCTAAAATATTATATTTATATTTAAATGAATTCTAACTTATAATTCCATTATTAATAATAAAAACTCAAATTTATATACAAGGTAAAGAATAAGAGAGAAGGTAAAATTTTAAGAAATAAACACTCACACCCCTATAATAAAATAATTTATATACAAAGAGAGGGATACATTACATATATGCAAATAAGCATAATTAATACTTAAATAAAAATTTCATAAAAAATATTATATTTACAATATTGATGAACTCAAATTACTATAATACAATATAAACAATAACAACAACAATAATATACCTAGTATTATCTTATAGGTGAGGTCTGAGGAAAGATGAAATGTACGCAAATTGTATCCCTACTTTAAAAAAATTGAGAGGTTGTCTTAATAGACTCCTGGCTCATTACAATATATTCTTATGTTATATAAGTTAAAGGTAAAATATTTTGGTTAAAAAATTATATACTCCTATGATATAAAAATTTATCACATAAATGGAAAATTGAAAATCTCAAAGTAAAATCAAGTAGGGAGAAGGACCATTACTCATATAGCTGAAGGAGAAATTTAGGATTTTTAAAATAAATTTGGATCTAAATGTTACATTTCCTTCCGAAAGCAAGCTCACTGGCAATTGAAAGGACAAGTGGGTAATTAAGAGTTTTATTTTTAATCTAATAATATATACGTCCTATTAGAACTACTACAATAAACAAGGGCGACTAGATAAGATTTTTTATTTATATGTATCTTATTATTAGAACTAAAATAGAATAGAGACAAGATGCATCACAATGCACAAGGAGTAAACGAAAAATAGAAAGAAAGCTCTCAGTCATCCAAATATACTAATCTTTTAATTTTATACTCCTAAATCAAGTTCCAAGAACTAATATAGAAATATTGACTGCACCAACTCACCATCTGTAGATTCCCAAGTCCAAAAATTACTGAACAGCACCCAAAAGCCAACAAACAAATTTGAACACCAACCTCTAGGGTACCATGTCCATTAATTAATGAACGTTCACATAACTAGTATAGTACCCGCGCGATGCGCGGATAATATTAAGTAAAACTAATTATCTCAATTACGTTGTGATATTGCATGCAATAGTTTTAACAAAATCTCTATTGCTATCTTGCTTCTTAACAGAATGTATAACCAAAAACAAAAGCATAGTGAAATCATATAAAATATATATCAAATAACTTTTGACAAATGAACTTTATTACCAACGTACTGGTAAATTTAAAATGCCACCTTACCCAAATAAAAAGAGAACTCAATCACCTATGTCTTAACCGGTAAACTAAGGCAAACATTCATAGAAAGAATCACTCCATTCCCATCCTTGTCTCGAGACTCCTATTATTTTTGAGTTCCTAAGTGCAAGTGATCAATGACTTGTTGTGTATTCCAAATTTCCAGCATGTTGTATTCAATAAAAAGTAACTTTTTGGTGAAACATTATATTGAAAACAAAACCATTAATTCAAATTCAAGCATGGTTTTACAGTACAGTAACTAACTTCGAAACACCCCTAAGTAGCCAAACCATTCATCTCTCAATTCAGGGGCTTCACAGTTTTCTATTAACAAATGAAGAAAATGAATTCAACAAAATTACATGGCACGTTGAACAATAACAAAAGAACATTAAAAATGTTTAAGACGGAGCTGATGGGAGGTAAGATTTACATTTTCAGCCAAATTGTACCATATGCACTTGTTCGTTCAAATACCCATCAAGAAGAAAATTACTTCATCTAAGAGATGCTACAACCATAGAGTTAGTGGATTATAATTTTGAGCAGTCTCACTTAAGTCATGACTCTATAACATTATACCTTAAGAAAAGTTGTACACCAAAAGAAGTGGATAAATTTTCTAGAAGTATTTACTGGAAGTGCTAATTCTAAAAATATATACAGTTAAAAACTCTGATTTCAGCTACACGAATAACATAATAAATGATTACACATATGCGTATATAATTTCAGCACAATCTAATTAGCCCACACAACAATTTTTTGCCATAAGAAAATCTCACAAAAACTCATCAAAAAAAAAATTCTAGTAAACTTCAAATAAAATGTCGATCGTGAGAAATCATTTACCCACTACTAAGTACAACCAAAAAAGATAGTAGGCAACTCATAGCAACATATCACGGGATTTGAATATGGTTGATTACAAAATCAAGCATAAAAGATTAGATATATTTCTAAATGTATTACAATACCTTTTCATCTTGTAGAAGCATCTCTAGCTTGATCAGATTGTATGCCTTGTTAAAATTTGGAACTCCACGTTAGATCAAATCTTAATCACTGAAATAAAAATCACTCAATACTTAATAAATTATGCAGCTCATTCTAGTTTTGCAGTAAAGTTATACACGTAATCATCGAAAATATTGTAAGCTTACTTATAAAGGGTCATACCAAACAAACATCATTTTGCCCCAGGTTTAGGAATGCTTTTCATCTTTCCTCCATAAAAGATGAAATTATAATCGTATAATTTCTCCATCATGTTCTAACAGTAGGGAGTTCATTCCAACATAATAAACTCAACTGCAGAAGGTTCTGTTTGTTCACAGAGTAATACCAAACAAAAATATTCTCAAATATATTTATATGTTTGTATAGAGTACTATACTATAAACTTTTATCCATTATTTAAATTGTAACCAACTAAGCTCACTCCACCATTATCATATCCTACTGCTCCTATCTTTTACTTTTTATATTTTTTAGCCATAAAAGTTCTTGTAAAAATATCATAGCTCATGACAAACTTTCTTCCTAATTAACCTGTAACATTCAACCATTTACGTGTCAATTCAAACGAACAAAAGTTACTGCTCAAATCAGCTTTACATATTAGCCCGAAAAAAATGGCCCTCATAGATAGAACTTTGATATTTGCAGCCTGCAGATGGAGTAGCCATCGGCTTCTCCCTCTTGGTGATGGTCCACACTACTAACTAAAACCTCACATAATCTTTCAAAGTCTACCATTCAGTGCCACATTTTTTAATCATACATACTTTCTTTTCCACTAATCAATTCAATAAAAAAAGGAATTACTTACAGTTGTTTATGTTGATTTCTCCATATAAAGAGTCAAAGTATCTTGCAGCTGAGTACAACTGTTCCGCTAAATCCTTCAAGCCCTATTATTACCAAACCATTATTTATACCAAAAGACCAAAATTAATATCTTATTATCAACTCTTGTTGTGGAATATCAATAAGCAAGTTCACTAAAGAGAACTATGTACAACAATTATTCATTCAAATCCATCATAATTAAGAGCTAAAGGAATATAGGTCTTATATTAGAAAAATAATTAAAGTACTAACTCTCATAAGAGTCGCTAACAACCACAACTAAAACATAATACAATAAATTATTTAGTTGATATACCTGTGTGTTTCAGGAATTGATTCGTTATTTCTCCTAGCCCATTACTTTTGTTCTGTTGTATCCTGTCATTCTTTGAAATTTACAATGTTAGTTGTTGCATATCTAAGTCTCTCTTTGCAGTGTTTGCTAACTTTGTTCAAAATTTATATCTAGCTTTACCTTTATATGTAGTTGCTGCAGTAAAGAAATGAAAACATAGCTAACTTATAAAAGTTGTTAAATCGAGACATTAAATAATGAACTACCTATTGAAGAGATCATAAAACAAAATATAGCTATATATAATCTGTATAATCACACAGACCTAACAAACAAATAAGATTTATAAAGTAGAATGTTATCCACCATCTCTACTTCATTCTTCATTACTAAGTGTACACATTTTTTACATCAATACCATTGCCAAGCTCTCAAGCAATAAGTAATGATGTAAGAATTTAAGCAATGAGTTATAAAGTGGTAAAAGAAAAAATCAATGAAAGCTAGTGCCATTATGAATAAAACAATCGCAAGTTCAAATGCTATGGATGAAGCAAAATCAGAACGGGAACAATCAAAATAGATCACACAAATAAAGCAATTAAAGAACTTGATTTCGATAATCAGTTGAAATTATTGAAGAGCTATCAAAGTTGGCAAGGAAAGCCAATTCAATAAACCCTCATGAGGGCGTCATCCCTGGAAATTCATGTAACATTTCAAAAACACAAAACAAACAAACAATAATATACTAAACGAATAAGCACTCGGCAAAAAGAAAAAACAAAATAATTGAACCCGAAAAACAATTGCAAGATGAAATTTTCAAATATGTAGAAACAAATAAGAAAAGAAGATGAAGAAAAAAGAAGTAGAACTGGAAAAAAAAAAAAAGCAGACCGAAAGTAATAAAGTTGTCTCAATATCATTGCTTAGTGTTTCTTTGGCATTGTATATGCAACATCTCCAATTCTTTTGTAGTCGAACATAAAGGCAGAATGGAATGGGTGCAATATCTGGAGAAAAAATATAAACTTCCACTTAGAATAGGAAAAAAGTAACTTCTCCATAATGGAGAAAACTTCCAGAGCGATTAATATAGATTGGATAATTAATTCTCTAGAAAATGGAAACAGAAATCAGATAAAATTGCACCATTGTGCATAATAACTGATTGATCAAGCGTTGGGGACGTGGCTAAAATCACGTAGAGATAAAAAAATATTTTTAGAAGGCCTCAACCATGGATAAAACTATTTCAATGTGAACAGGTGCAGTTTTATGAAATTTCATTCTGATAAATAGTAGGAGAACTTTTAGGAGTTAATACTGTCATGGAAGTTGTAACTTCTCATAGATAATGTAAATTTAAAAACAACTCTACGATTTTAAACTACTTTTTAGGAGGATTCCATCATGGATGAAACTCCTCCATGTCTTTCCATATTAAAAGGAACGTGATTTACCCAGAGGAAAAAAAAAGGAACGTAATTTTTGTTAAAAAATAGGCTTTAAATCACAAATTTTCAGTAACTTATTTAAAACAGTTTTAACTTTAAAAACCTTTATTTTGTTAAAAAATAGGCTTTAAATCACAAATTTTCAGTAACTTATTTAAAACAGTTTTAACTTTAAAAACCTTTATCTTTAAAGCATTATCTTTGTAATTTTTACAATTTTTCAAAAATAATAACACGATTTGTAATTTTTACAACTTTTCCAACTTAAATACTTACAACTAAATTCAAATATACATATAATAGGAGTTCTTTTGTACGTTTCTTTTTTCATTTTTAACTTTTTATTTTTGAATTTTATTTTTTTAATTTTTTGTATTTAAATTGGATATTTGTTACCCATTAATTCACTAAGAAGTTATCCTTTTATTCTTTTTTTTTTTTAACTTTTTCTCCATTTTTTTAAAATTATTGTAGTTAATCATGTAATTTAGTTATTAACTTAATCACCTAATTTAACTACTTTGTCCTAACAACTAACACATGGCTTTTTCTTGATATGCCACTTGGCTAAACATGGTTGGCTACAACACTCCTTTTAATATATATATAGATAGATTAGAAAACGAGGAAATAAAACTACTCAAACACAAAACAAAGTAGATGTGCACAGATCGAGCGTCCCACTCCCAGATATCAAGAAAAAGACCTGAAGGATCTAGTGTTGTCCTCTAGATCATTTAGGCTTCCTTTCGTCATAACAAGCCAAAATTAATCTATTGAAAGTATTTTCCGTTATACGCGGTGAGTATCCAAAAAAAGAAAACTACTTTTAAATGTTCTTGAAATTCCTCTGATCTTTTATTTATTTTACTATATGGCTGCCGCCCGTTTATCGGAAATGTTTAGAAAAAAGTTATCTGGTCTAAACAAATTAAAGCCGTACGAATTTGAATTTGGATAAGTATATCAAATATAACACTGAGAAGACCACTGTTAAATGCGAATAGTTTATCCTGCCTAAGGTTAACTTTTAGCTAGAGATTTACTCTAGCAGTCTAGCACATTGACGGTGTATACTATCAAGTCTTTTAGAAGGTAAGTCCGCAAGTATATGTACTGTAACTAATATTTCACTCATGGGGAATCTTAGTAGTAGGTGCTTGAATATATATATAGAGGTTAGGTGAAATTTTGTAAAAGAAAAAGTAAATAAAAATTTTTGAAGTTCAATATGAAAAATGATGCAATTTGAAAGTTGAAGTTATGTTTAGATACGCATTTTATATGAAAAAAATTAATATAGAGCATAAAAAGAATTTTATTGCAAATTGGTATGACTAGTTTTCAAACTTAAGAAACTATTTTGCAATAAAAAACAAAAACTAATCACAGTTTATGACCCAAAAAAGTTTTCAAAAAAGGAAAAATAATTTCCTTGCAAACTACTGCTCTTGAATAGTCAAATTGGTTTGTTACACGACCTTTCACCCTGTGGATGAAAGTTAGATTCTCCAGCTTGTAATCTTCTAGCCTATTTCATCTCTCCCTCAAAAAGGAAAATTATTACTCATGATTTGATAACCTAAAAATAGGGATTGGATAGGGCGATGAGTTAGTAAAGGGAAAAATTGCACTTATTGTATGAAAAAGATTTCTATATAAGTCAAATTTCAATTACTTATTCAGCTTATTTAAACCTTTTAGCTTTTTAGTCTATTCAAATCTCCTTTTCTGTTTGAAAATAATTGAGCTTAAACTTTCAATTGTACCCACAATAACAAGCTTTTATTAGCCAAACAAATATTATGACTTATTTAAGATAAAAATGTTTCACATGAATTATAGCCACACAAATATGATGAAACTATTAAATATAATAAATTTTAAAAGTCTTTATTTATTTTTTAAATTTCGTGTCCAATCAAAAAAATTTATATAAATTAAATGAAAGGAGAATTTTTTTAAGTGATGATCATATAGTATATGGTGTATTTGTATTAACAATGTATGAATATTAAGAGTTAGTATTTGAAAACGGAAACTAGTTATTTAAATATAGATAAGGGCTGAACCACCAACTTGCTCAATTTGCTTTAGGAAATATAAAAACAAAGAAGGGTTGGGGCCTGGGGGAAGTGTTATTTGAAACAAGACGCCTATAAATGGTATACGATTGTGAAGCCATTCATCACACACAAACACCCATATATCATTGATTTAGAATTTTATTTTATACTATCACAAAGTAGGTTTTGGAAATGGCTGTCGAAAGGAATAGCAACAATTCTCATGAATTTGCGATGGCAAGTGGAGCAAGCGCTTTCAGCTACAAATCAAATTCTGCCTATCAGGTATTCTTTCTTCTCGGCCTATAGGTATAAGATCTAGCATGCATTGTTAATAGATGCAAAGAGGGACATATTTACAAGTTGATGATAACAAGTTACTATTAATAATTACACCGATAGCGTAAATATTCTATTATCATGTATATAAGTTAAATGTTGATGATATAATTGTTTATTTGCATCAAAAGAAAGATATAATTGTTTTTGTGTTTCTGTAGAGACGTGTTGTTCGTGCTACCAAGCTTCTCGTGCATGCAATGGTGATGGAGAAACTTCAGCTAGAAAGCTTCAATACAGAAGGGGAAACCTTTCTTATCACTGATATGGGTTGTTCAACCGGACCTAACACCTTCATATCAGTTAAAAACATTGTTGAATCAGTGGAGATGAAGTTCCAAAGCATGAAAAAGACAAATGATACTCAAATAACACCTAAAATACAAGTTTTCTTTAGTGATCACTCTTTTAATGATTTCAATACCCTTTTTGCGTCTCTTCCAGTAGATAAGTCATATTTTCCTGCTGCTGCTGTGGGCTCTTTCTATGATCGTGTTTTTCCCGATAAATCTCTTCAAATTGTCAACTGCTCTTATGGTCTGCATTTTCTTTCCAGAGTTCCAAGTGAGGTTCAAGACAAAAGTTCACTTGCTTGGAACAAAGGGAATGTTTACTATTCCCATGCTAAGGAAGAGGTAAGTAGGGCGTATTCAAGACAATATGAGAAAGATATGGACTCGTTCTTGAAGGCTAGGGCTGAAGAGGTAGTACCTGGAGGATTAGTGTTTATTACTGTTCCAGCTCGTCCAGATGGAACACCTCATTCTAAGGTGATCTACAATATGTTAGCTGACACCTTGGGATCATGTTTTATGGAGTTGGCTAAGAAGGTAATTGCTGATATATAGTATGCACTACTACCTTACATAACATTTTATGCATGCTAACAAAGTTGATACTTGAGTACGCACAAATTATTATGTAAGTCATGAGCACTTTTAAATCACCAGAAGAATACTTATATATGTCCTATTTGACCAGAGACGGATCCAACCGGGGGCAAATTTAATTTGCATAAAGATTTGGCAAAAGCGGTAATTCTGGGTACCAAAACCTATATTTGAGTTAACAAATAAACTTACATAATAATATATACTCCTATAAATAATCTATCCACCGTCCAATAATAAAAAATTATTTTGGTTTAGAATCCATAAACTTAAAATTCTGCCTATATATCTGTATATATAAAAAAAATTAATGATAAAACTTAAAAATTATGGCCTCGTATATAAGTGATTTGATGGTCAAATGGCAAAGCTTGTTATGTTAAGCTATTGATTAAATGCATGTTAGAAGGATAATGCGTAACTCTATTTGACGCGATTCATGTACAATAAGAACTTTCATAGGTCTTTATCTTTGAGCTTGTTTATTTCAATAATAAAATTTTGCAGGGTGACATCAACGAAAACGAGGTGGATTCATTCAATATACCAGTGTACATTACATCTCCATCAGAGGTGGAAGAAGCTGTTGGAAGAAATGGATGTTTCAGCATCGAAAAACTGGAGATTCTGCCAAAGGAAACATCACCAACCAATGGTTTTACTGCCAAAGATGCATCAGTGCACATAAGAGCAATAACTGAGGGACTGATTGAAGAAAAATTTGGACCAAAAATATTGGACAAACTGTTTCAACTTCACGCCCAAAAACTCGAGGATGCATATCTTGACTTGATTTCTGGGGAAGCAATAAGCTTATTCGTAGCCCTTAAACGCAAAACGAACATCTAAATATATGATGAAGATAGCTATGGTGTGCAAGCTAAATAAATCGTGCGATATGCACGTTGCAGTTGTTCTCAAGTTACGTTATTTTTTTATGTTCTCCTTTGTGAGTTGTTGTTCTAAGTACGGTGTGTAATGTGTGCCCTTCGGGTTGTAATTTTTTTCTGGCTTCGGGTTGTAATTTTTTTCTGGCTTCGGGTTGTTAAGTGTTGTTCCAATTTTAAGTACTGTGTGAGATGTGCCATTCAGATGTTATGTTTTGTTCGAAAATAAAGTAAATTTGATTTTGATTACGAGTATCTTGCAAGTACCGGGAACGTCGGGCATAAATGATGACATATTATTTTACAATATTAAAACTGTGAACTGAAAAGTTATCTAATTGTTGAGAAAACTTAGAGCATGTTTGGAAAGTTTACAAAATATGCTTGTTTTAAAAAGTGCATTTTGCCGTAAGTGTTAGCCGAAAAAGTACTTTGCCATTGTGCCAATTTCAAGGATGAAAATCCATTTAGGTTATCCCTAGCCTGGTTGTTACATGTTATCCTTCTCCAAGTACTTTCTGAACCTCTCCTCTAAGTTTAGTATACATCTTCTTTATGGAGAAACTGACTGAGTCTTATGGTGTCCGCTTCTTGTAATAACCCAGCTTGACTCATGTATTCCTTTGCCTTAATGTGGTTATTGTAGCTACTGATTCTGCTTTGTGGTTTATATCTTATTCTAGAGTAAGAAACCTTAGTGCTCATAATCTGGTTTGTCCTATGTACTATGCACCTCTCGTTTCATGTGGTTTCATCACATGCATTTGTCGCTTAAAAAGAATCTATATTTTCATACATTAGTAATGTGTTCTACTGGTTCCTAGACATTTTACAGCTAGTGTTAGAAACAAAGATAGGAAAATAGAACTGAGAAACTTTGATGAGGCGTAAATTAAATGTACTCCTTAAAGAGATATTGCATGAGTGGAGACATCGTAAAATCTTTTAATAAGAATGACTGGCCACTTATTGGGTAGGCGAGAGGAGAAAAAAGGAGACTATTCATGAAGAGTCATGTTTCCTTGAACATGTTTTTATTTTTGAGATTTTTATGGTAATTAATGCATTAGGAGTTTTTATTACAAAATATACCTACACTTTTGAAAAATTACAAAACATTATGACACTTTCAAATTTATTACTATAAAATATAATATTAGGTAAAACATACACAAATTGAATATAACTGTACAAGTATATGTAATGTCACACGCATGAATATACAAAACAAATTGAATATAACTGTACAAGTATATGTAATGTCACACGCATGAATATACAAACATACACATGACATAAAAAATACATTCAGTGATATACAAAAGTTGTGTGTATATATATATATATATATATATATATATATATATATATAGTTGTTGGAGTTCGTATATATTACGTTAAAAAAATTATATTTTTGTAAAGTGTGAGCAGAGGCGGACCCAAAGCCTATGAAGGGGTACCGATTGATACCCCTTTGTCAAAAAATTACACTGCGAATACAAGTAAAATATACTTTATATGGATATGTACTAGTTTTGAGTCCCCTTAGCAACAAAAGATTCTCTAGCTTAAGTTTCATGTACAACAATTATATTTTTTTTAGTCTTCTTGACAAAATTTCTGCGTCCGCCACTGAGTGAGAGTATTTTTTTTTTCTAAATTATTCTAATATCGTATATATTTGTAAAGAGTCATTTATTTTCTTTTAAAGAAATGGTCTCTATTTAAAGGTCTGATCCAGCCCCTTCCCATTCCCAAGTCTAAGCTATACTAATATTTAATGTAAATTATATATATATGATATAACATAATATAATATATTACTACATATTAAAGGCACTTGGTGTGCTTCATTTATCAAAGATATTCAGTGGGTTTCCCAATATATTGAAACCTTCAAACTTCTTAAGCCCCTGTCGATGTTGGACTTTCCATGCCCTCCCAATACAGGTACTACTAACTATTCAACAGCTAGGAGGGTACTACTCTATGGATGCTCATGAACCCTTTTAGATTGAGTGGTGCTGTGGTCTTTGTGCTCTTTCATTTTTGTTCTAGCTAGATCCATCGAGGGAGCTTTCCATTACTCTTAAAAATGTACACAACTACAAGCGAGATCACTTGTTTTCTAATTGTTGCTTGTTTGGCCAGTTTGAAACTTTATGCATTTAATGTTTGAAATACTAAAGATTGAGGTGGAGCTAAATCAACCCAAGTAAGTCCTTGTTAGTATGTTTGGTAAGTTATACTACAATGGAACAGAGTTGTGGCAAGTGAGGTATAAGCACGATGTACTATTAAACCCTCAACCTAACTCCCAAAGAAGCAAACGTGATATGTCATGTATCATGTCTTTCCTTTAAGTAAAATTTGATTTCAGGTGATAGTAGTTTGATTTTGGAAGTTTCTTTCTATATTCCAGCTCAAGAATTATTAAATCTGAAATTACGAGTCAAGTGAGTGAGCTTTATCTGGTTGAGGTGTTTAGGTTTACAATTACTATGTTGATTCAAGTCTGCATGTTACAATTTCCAGCATACCAGCGTTATAAATACCAAATCAGACCTCATAATCTCGACTTCACTAAAAAGTTCTTTTTTCTAAAAAGTCAGCTTACATCATGTTTGTTATGTTGACCTTATGTTTTACTAAGCCTCTTAATTACTGAGATAGGCTAAATATCAAAAAATAGGAGCAAAATATTGACTTAATAGATCTATTGTTCCGTTTTGTGCCCAGACAGCTCGCATTTTAATTCGTAACAAAGACTACACATATCCCTTGTTTGATGGAGGAAGTAGAAATAAAAAATATGAATTTCAAAGGAATTGAGTAAGAGCTATAAAAAGATAACGTATATCTAAAGCAAGAGTCTTAATTGTTCATATAGTTTACAAGCTGCTCTAAAACCTGTCTGGAGGAAGTAGAATTAAAAAATTAGTAGTATGAATTTCAAGGGAATTGAGTAAGAGCTATGAAAGATACCGAATATCTAAAGTAAGAACTCTAATTGTTCATATAGTTTACAAGCTGCTCTAAAACCATAGCGATAATTGAACACAAAGAAAAGCCAAGCCCTTCCAGATTTTACCTGTTGGGATGCAGCTATCTCATGATTGAGACAATCTAAAATAGAGTGTCATCAATATTTAATATTCATATAGTCAACCCTAATTTACATGTGAAGTATAATTAAATCTACAGCACAAAGTAATGAAAGGCTATGCGTACAAAGAATGCCGCGGTATTAGCTAGTACATTTGTACTATTTATTCCCATTGTGATCTTAGAATCATAAGTCCTAACTAATACTATGACTATGTAAAATTGTCCCTCTAAAAAAATCATTCAACAATAAATGAGTAATATTTAGGAGAGGAGGCGCCATCGGTAAGCAAAAACAAGCATATTAGATGACCCATGATAGCCCAGTCACTAATAACAAATGATTATTTTGATTCCTATTATTTAGATTACAGATTATATAAGTCTATATTTTTAGAAATTTATTGTAATCTTCTCCACATATTTAGCCACTTCTAGAATAGTTCTTATCAAGATTTATATTTATCTCTTGTGATTAACTTGTTGTAGAGGAATTGTAAAGGCTCTATATATAGTCAGCTTATATTAATCAATAAAGCAACCTTCTTTCATTCTATTTGAACCATCTACTTCATATGGTATCAGAAGCCATCTAACTCTCACTACTAGAAAAAGAGTAAAAAGCTACAGAATGGTTGGAGAGGGAATTCACTCTCCAATCAGTTAGCGAGTGAATTCCCTCTCCAATCAATGTTTTGCGGTTAAAATAAATTTAATTGGAAAAGTTGGAGACGGAATTCTTTCTCCAGTCAAAAAGTAAAAAAGGTGTCAGGTGATGGAGAAGGAATTCCGTCGCCAATCACCTGACAAATTTTTTACTTTTTGATTGGAGACGGAATTCCCTCTCCAACCCTAACAATTCTATAATTATATTTTTATTTCACCGTAGTCCACATTTTTTACAAACACATAAAATTTTCTAAACACTCCCTCTCCACAGCGGCACCAGAGGTACCCATTTTCTCCACCATTGCAACACCATTTTTGTCCATCAAGTAAGTATTTTGTCTTCCCCATTATTTTTCCCTCCCCATTTTCCCCACCCCAATCCCGTATCCACTGATCCAAATCCATTTTCTTTCCAATTTACTAATAATTTTTTGAGTACAAAAAATGGAGCGAGACCTTTCTGTTTAGTGAGATCGTTAGCTGAGTTAGCGAAAATAAACTGAATATAGAGAGAGATGGGGGTGGTATCTCTCTTCAGATCCAATTTCCTCCTTTCTTTCATCTTGGTTGTAGAAAATAAATTGCAATATATCAATTTCTAAATAAATTTCGAAATTTAGTGTTAAAACATTAGAAAATGAAAGAGTAAAAAATTAGGGTTTGAGAATCTTACAGAGGTTACGCCGTTGGTTTTCACGAGAGAGGGATCGTCCTTAGAGATCAGTATGAAGGTTTTCGATTTATTTGGAAGGTGTGTGGGTGGGTGAAATGTTAGATAGATTTTGAATTTTCTCAAATTCTAAAATCTGTGTTTTGTTATTTTTTCTAACTTACTATATTTGCCACTTTTTTAATATTTTTACTTTTTTTCGATAGATTGTTATATAGTAGTTAAATGTCATCACAGCTCTATCTGATTTTTGGTTGCTTTGTATCGATTTTCTAATATTTTTATTTAGCAGGGTTAATATAGTTAGAGAGGGAATTCCGTCTCTAAACGATAAAAATAATTTTTAATTATTTTTCTGGAGAGGGAATTCCGTCTCTAAACAATAAAAATAATTTTTAATTATTTTCCTGGAGAGGGAATTCCGTCTCTAAATAATAAAAATAATTTCTACAAATAATGTTGGAGACGGAATTCCCTCTCCAAGCAGGCAATTAATTATTTTGCTAGAGAGAGAATTCCATCTCGAAGCACTTACTGACACAACCAATTCATCTCCAGCGTAACCAGCGATGCGCTAAATAGCGAAGGTTGTGCAGAGACGGAATTCCCTCTCCAAACTGAGACGCAAAACACTATATTTCTAGTAGTGTCTCACGAGTCCAATATTCCATTTTTTTCCAGATAGCTCATCTACCTTCCCATAAATGGCCACACACACCTCTGTTGTCAATTCAGATGCTAATAACAACACAGTAGTTGTTCAATTTAATCCCGTAACCCAGTTACCGATCAAACTAACTGGAAGCCACAATTTTTCCCTTTGGAAAGCTCAAGTCTCTATGTTGATGCATGGTCACGACCTTTATGGCCATCTAGATGGTTCCCAGCCTGCTCCTTCTCGCACAGTGTCTCAAAAAAATCGAGACGTCGACAATCCTAACTTTGTTGCCTGGTATCGCCAAGATCAGTTGATTCAAAGCGCTATCTTGGCCTCAGTTGATCCAACACTTGCTGCTACAGTTGCTGCTGCTACCACTGCGAAGGCTTCTTGGGATGCTTTACACACTGCATATGCAAACAAATCTCAAACAAGAATATTTAGTTTGCGCGATCGTTTGGCTCGTCTCTCCAAAGAAACACTTCTACTCGCTGATTATCAACACCAAGTTCGATCTCTCTATGATGAACTAGCCACCGCTGGAGCTCCCGTCTCTAATGAAGAACTCGTTGTCAAAATCCTCACAAGACTTTTCTGTAAGATATCATCATCACAGGTAATCACAGTCGAGGGGTACGTCATATTATAAATGGTCTCTCTAATCAATTTTCCTTGAAAGACCTTGGCAAACTCTATTATTTTCTAGGTGTTGAGGTTCTTTCCTCTATGAATGGTCTTTATCTGTCCCAACAAAAGTATATTTTAGATCTGTTGGATGATGTTGGCATGACAGACAGTAAAGGAGTTCCTACGCCAATGACTTCAACTACTGATTTGTCTCCTTCTATGAATGATGGTCCATCAAATGGAACTCTTTATTGGCAGGTAATTGGAAAGTTGCATTATTTATCCTTTACCCGTCCTGATATTACATTTGCAGTTAGCAAGCTTTCTCAATTCATGCATAGTCTACGTCAATATCACTGGAAAACAGTCAAACGATTACTTCGCTATCTTCATCACACATGTCAATTTGGAATCCGAATTGCCAAAGTTCCAGATTCTCGTCTTTATATTTATTCTGATTCAGATTGGGCTGGTGATCCGGTTGATCGTACTTCTACCTTTGGCTATATAATTTATTTGGGCAGCACGCCAATTTCCTGGTCCTCAAAGAAACAACGCCCAATCTCCCATTCGTCCATAGAAGCAGAGTATAGAGCAGTGGCTGCTGCCGTTGCAGAAACTAATTGGCTCATGAACCTTCTCCGTGAACTTCGCTTTTCACTTACAGGTGTTCCAAAGGTATTCTTTGACAATGTAAGCACCACATACATTTGTGCCAATCCGGTTTTTCATAGTAGGATGAAGCATGTAGCTATTGATTTCCACTTTATTAGTGAACAAGTTCAAAGCAAGGATATTGAAGTCAAACACCTTCATTCAGCTGATCAAGTGGCGGACATACTTACGAAGTCGCTTCCAAAAGACTCTTTTATCAGGCAATTTTTCAAAGATTACAAATTATATAGGTCCACATCTTTAGGAATTTGTTGTAACCTTCTCCACCTATTTAGCCTCTTCTAGGATAGTTCTTATCAAGATTTATATTTATCTCTTGTGATTAACTTGTTGAAGAGGAATTGTAAAGGCTCTATATATAGTTATCATATATTAATCAATAAAGCAATGCTTCTTTCATTATATCTGAACCATCTACTTCATAGTCACAACCACACTTAAGTTTTCTTGCATGTAGCTCGTCCGTGGTAAATTCTTTAGATTTGCATGAACTAGAAAACTCTGCTTCGATAATTTGGAGGCGTGAAACTCTCATTGCCTTCTTCTTTTCTTACTCTTTTGAGGATGGTTTCGGGGAAGCTAGCTCGCCATCCGTAGTAGGAAAGTTAAAATCAACGGATATTCGAAAAGCTTGATTGCATAAAGTTCCAGACAAACATATTAAGCTACATTTCATTCTGAATCTCCAAAGCAATATAATTACAAAGACAACAACACTCTCATAACCATGTTGAAGGATAGTTTTGAAGATGACAAAGGACCTGGTGCTGAGTGGACTACAAAAAGTTTCACAGTTGAGCAAGAAGACTGGGTTGTTCGATTGGTTATTCAAGTTAGAGTTGAAGAAGGAAAACAAGAACAGCTGGAGTCAAAGTTTCAATCCTATCAAGAAAAGAAGAAGCTTGAGCGGTGCTGAAATAGGATGTGGTTCCTAGATGGAAAAGGATTGAAGACTTAGGTAAATTAACTTGGGGTTTCAAATAAGGCAATATGGGTAAACCTTATTTGAAACGAAATTCAAATTGTAAAAGGAGTTCTAAGCTTGATTAGAATCGCCTGTGTTGAACTCTATAAATACAAGTTAATTTGGCCAGAATTCTTTATGCACTCAAGAAATCTCAATAGAGCAAATCAAGAACAAAATTGATCGTGAGAAGTATTGTGTTCAAGAAGAAAGGCTGGGCAGCAGAACTAGACGGAGGAGCAGTTTCATAGTGTAGTCTGTTGTCTTAGTTCTTTATTATAGGCTATCGACTTGTAATCTATCGGCTTGTTAAGAAGCAAATAGTAGAGGTTACTCTTTGGTGTGATAGGTTCAACCTGACAAGCTAACGTGTGGCTTGGAAGGTTCTAGGTACTAGGAGGTCTAGTTCCTTGATTGCATTACGTTGTAATTTAATTAAAACTTGCTCGGTTTTCCTTTAGTGGAAGGTTGAAATCCCAATAGGTTGGGTCGTGGTTTTTGATCCCTTGAGCAAGGATTTTTCCACGTAAAAATCTCTGTGTTCTTTACGTTTTCGCATTGTCTTAAGTTTCAGAGATAGGTGAAACTTGTAAGGAACCTGGTTCTTTGTGAGTTAGGCAATCAAAGTTAAGACCAAGTTTTAGAAGTTTGAAAATTGGGTAAGGACACTATTCACCCCCCTAGTGTCTCACAGAGGTGCACCAAGTACAACAAGTGGTATCAGAGCAGGTTCTCTCACATAAATATTAACATCTTGAGAAGGATCTGAACAATAAGTGCACCACCGATCATAACTGAAGGACAATCTGTCAACAGGCCTCCTCAGTTCAACGACCAGTACTATGGATGGTGAAAAGGTAGAATCGAAGACTTCATTCAAGCTGAACACTTTCAGCTATGGATCATTACTAAGGATGGACCTCTTATTCCCAGCAAAAACTGTTGGTCAACCACCTAATCAGCAAACTGTTCTTAAGGAGATATCTGAGTATACTGATGCTGATTTTAAGATGGTTGAGAAGAATGCAAAAGCTAAGAGGCTCATCATATGTGGACTTGGCCCTGATGAATACAATAGAGTTTCTTCATACGAGACTGCCAAAGAAATTTGGGATGCGCTACAAATTGCTCATGGGGGAACCTCTCGAGTGAAGAAGTCAAGGATCCAGATGCCGAAGAGAAAGTTTGAGTTATTTGCTATGGGAGAATCTGAATCCATCCAAGATATGATGACCAGGTTCACAATCATAACCAATGAGATGAAGTCCTTGGGTATGGTTCTGACCAATGAAGAGTTGGTGGAAAAGATTATCAGGATTCTATCTGATTCATGGGATTCCAAGGTTACAACTATCATTGAGTCAAAAGAGCTTGACAAGATTGAGTTGGATGAACTCGTTGGTAGTCTGAAAACCCATGAGCTAATAAAACAGTCAAGGATCAAGGTGGAACCTAAGAAGGAGAAGAACCTAGCTCTGGAAGCGACTGGAGGTTCTAAGTATGAAGTTTCTTAAAATGAGATGGCTTTGGTAAATGCTGTAAGGAGGTCTTTAAGTCTTGAGAAAAGAAGAACCAAAGCTACTCCTGCCAAGAACAACATAGTTGATAGTCCAGACTACTCAGGTTGTTTCAAGTGTAACAAGAAGGATCATGCCATAAAAGATTGTCCTATGCGGGAAATTGAGTGGAAAAAGTATGGTGCTACAAAGGAGAATGAACCTAAGAAGACCAAACGTCCACCAAACTTTAGAGCCTTGAGGAGAAAGAAGAAAGAAGCTTTCTATGCTACATGGGGACCATCTGAAAGCAAAAGTGACCAAGAAGAAGAGGAACCTGAAGATGACTCTCCATTGGCGTTGATGGCTCTTGATGATGAACCTCCCACTGACGATCCACCTGAGGTAAGTCTCGATGAACTAAAAACTAGACTTCATACTTTCTCTCATAGGGAACTAAATTTGCTTGCTCTGACTTTAATTGAAGGCATTGAAAATTTGAGGGCTGGGAAGGAACTAGTGCTTTCTGAGAAGGACCAACTAATTTTAGTTGTGTCTGAATACTCAACGAAAAATAAAAACTTGGAAAAGGCTAAAACTGATCTTAAAAATGAACTAATTGCTAGTGAAGCTCAAGTTTTTGAACTGAATCAGAAAGTCTCAGCCTTAGAATTTGAAAGTCGTCAATTAAAGGAACAGTTGCTTAGTGAGCAAAAGAAAGTTTCTACACTCGAACTTGAAAATCGAAAATTGAAAGAAGTGTCTGGTAAGCAAGTAGTTAGTGAGACTCAAATCAACCTTGAAGCTAAGCTTAAAAAGAAAAACCAGGTTCTCTATCAGGAAACTGAGAAGAACCGGGTTCTTCAGGACAAGGTTGAAAAAGCTAACTATGAGCTCACCAAACTCACTAAATGGAACAAGTCTTCTGAAGCTTTGAATTGGTTGCATGAAAATCATAATAGAAGTAAAACTAGTTTAGGACATAGAAAACTTTTACCTGCCTGGAATCCTAATAGTAAATATGTAGGACTTCCTTGCAACAAACTCTGCTTCTTGTGTGGAAAATTGGTCATATTAAGAATGAATGCAGTGTTGCAAAAAGAGCAGTACAAAAGAATAAGAAGTCAGTTTTACCTTATTAGGCTAGAAAAGGTTTGATTCATCCATTCTATAACAAAAAGGGACCCAAGCTAGTCTAGGTTCCTATTACTAACCCCTGATCTTCTTTTGCAGGCTGGAGTGAGAAGGAACAACCCAAGCTGGATTCTTGATAGTAGGTATTCCAGGTACATGACCGGAGATAGAAGAAATTTTCTCTCACTCGCAGAGTTTCAAGGGGGGTAGTGTGGCTTTTGGAGGAGACAAGAGCAGTGAAATAATTGGAATTGGAAAGGTTGGGAGGTCCCTCAATCATGCTATTGAAAATGTACTTTGTGTGGATGGATTGAGGCACAATCTGCTAAGTATCTCCCAACTATGTGATAGAGGAAATCTAGTGAGTTTCACATCTGTAGGCTGCACTGTGAATAACTTGCAGACAGGTGAAGTGATATTGGAAGGGAAACGAGCAAATAATGTGTACAAGGCTACATTAGGTTCTTTTTCTGAGAATAATTTGACTTGTCTGAATGTGCTGGAGAATGATAATCAGTTGTGGCACAAGAGATTAGGACACGCAACTCTGACTCAGTTGAATAAGTTGGTGTCAAAGGACCTGGTTCGTGGAATGCCAAGCAAGAGGTTCGACGACATCAAGATCTGTGATGCTTGAGTGAGGAGAAAACATGTAAGATCTTCATTCAAGTAAAAGAAAGTGGTTAGTACTTCTAAACCACTTGAGCTAGTTCACATGGACTTGTGTGGACTAATGAGGGTGAGGAGTAGAGGAGGTAAGAGGTTCGTGGTGGTGATTGTTGATGACTACTCCAGATACACATGGACCCTGTTCCTTAGATCCAAAGATGAAACATATGATATGTTCGAGGACTGGGTTAGAGTTATTCAGAAGAAATTGGGGTTTCAGCTGGTAAGTATCAGGTCCGACCATGGAACTAAGTTTGAGAATGCTAAGTTTGCAGAGTATTGTAACAAACATGGTGTGGACCACAACTTCTCTGCACCAAGGACCCCTTAGCAGAATGATGTAGTTGAAAGGAAGAACAGGTCCTTAGAGGATATGGCTAGAACTATGTTGTTGTCAAGCGGTTTGGCGAAGAGTTTTTGGGCTGAAACAGTTAACACCGCTTGCTACTTACTGAATCATTGCTCTATCCGTCCGTTGTTGGAGAAAACTCCCTATGAGCTTATTAGAGGCAGGAAACCAAATATCGCACATCTCAGAGCTTTTGGGTGCAAGTGTTTCGTGCATAACAACGGGAAAAACCTCTAGGGAAGTTTGATGCTAGAAGTGATGAGGTCATCTTCTTGGGATATTCTTTACAAAGTAAGGCTTATAAAGTGTTCAACAAGAGGACCATGAATGTGGAAGAAAGTACGCATGTGGTATTTGATGAATCTGAAGCTATTGCAAATAGACAAGAAGATGATGATCAGAAGATTGGTCTTGCTAGAGATGAACCTGCTGAAGACCCTGAGAACCTGAATGGAAATAAAGATGATCATGATGATAAAGATCAGACTCAGGGGGAACTAGAAGGCAATCAGACAGGGGAACTGAAGATCAAGATGAAGACGATCCAGATGAACCTGCTCCTTCTGGAAGCACTACTCAGCAGATTCAGCCTAAGCCTTAGAAGCATCAAAGTTCTCATCCACTGGAGAACCTTATCTCTGATCTGAATACTGGAATTGTTACTAGGAGAGTTTTGAAGAACTTCTGTGCATTCTTTGTGTTTTTGTCCTCAATAGAACCTAAGAATGTACGAGAAGCATTTGAGGATCCAGATTGGGTGATTGCTATGCAAGAGGAACTTCATCAATTTGAACGCAATAAGGTATGGCACCTAGTCCCTCGACTAATGGACAGGTCCATCATTGGTACTAAATGGGTTTTTAAAAACAAGCTGGATGAACATGGTATAGTGACAAGGAACAAGGCAAGACTGGTAGTTCAAGGTTACAGTTAAGAAGAAGGAATCGATTATGATGAAATCATTGCACCTGTTGCTAGAATGGAAGTATTAGGATTCTGATTGCTTTTGCAGCTTACATGGAATTTAAGCTGTATCTGATGGATGTGAAGAGTGCATTCCTTAATGGTTAATGAAGAGGTATATGTAATTCAACCACCTGGTTTTGAAAGTGCAGAGTTTTCTGATCATGTCTACAAACTTGACAAGGCGCTATACGGGTTGAAACAGGCTCCTAGGGCATGGTATGAAAGGTTCTCAAAGTTTTATTGAAGAATGGATTTACAAGAGATAAAATAGATAACACTTTATTTCTAAGGAAGAAAGCCAAGGACCTGTTAATTGTTCAAGTGTATGTAGACGACATCATCTTTGGAGCTACTAATGAGAACCTTTGCAAGGAGTTTTTCGACCTGATGGGAAGTGAGTTTGAGATGAGCATGATTGGTGAGCTGAATTTCTTCTTAGGCTTACAAATCAAGCAAACTCAGGAAGGCACCATGATCCATCAGTAGAAGTACATCAAGGAGCTTTTAAAGAAGTATGATATGAAGTCTGCTAAAGATATGAACACACCCATTGCTCCTGGAATGAAGATAGATCTTGATGAAACTGGTGCTTCGATTGATGAAACTAAGTACAGAGGAATGATTGGTTCCTTGTTGTATTTAACTGCAAGTCGTCCAGATATTTTTTATAGTGTGGGGTTGTGCACAAGGTTCTAGTCAAAGCCAAAGGAGTCACACTTATCAGCAGTCAAGAAAATCTTGAGATATTTGAAAGGAACTCAAGATCAGTGCTTATGGTATCCAAAAGGTGGAAGCTTTGATCTGGTTGGTTATGCTGATGCTGACTACGCTAATCACTTGGTTGATAGGAAAAGTACATATGGGATGGCACACTTCCTAGGTCCTTGTCTAGTTTCATGGGCTACTAAGAAGCAGAATTCAGTGGCATTATCTACAGTTGAGGCTGAATATGTAGCAGCTGCTCTGTGTCGTTCACGGCTTTTATGGATTAAGCAGCAGTTGGAGAATTTTGGAATCAAGTGTGGACCAGTTCCAATCTTTTGTGACAATACCAGTGCGGTCAATATAGCCAAGAACCCGATCCAGCACAAGAGAACAAAACATATTGATATTAGGCATTACTTTTTAAGGGATAATGTTGAAAAAAGCCTAATTACTATGAATTTTTGCAAGACTGAGGATCAAATTGCTGATATCTTCACTAAAGCTTTGAACAGGGTACAATTTGAGAAGAACAGGCTTGAGTTAGGGATGACCAAGATACATTGATCGATGCAGCACCTGGTTCTCCCAATGATTGGCTAGAGAAGTTTCTTTGTTTACCTAGCTTAACTTTGTTTAGTTGATTCTACTTTTGAAACTTAATTGTTTTGCTTGCTAACCTATTTGGAACCTGTTTTCATGACTTAGATGCTGGCAATATTTTTTGAGTAGAGGATAAAGTTGCAGAACCCGGTGCATGGATATTCAGGTACACATTCTATATTACTTACTGATAGTAATTCTTGTCTTACGTGGCCAGATAGTTTACCAATTAACCTTACTTGGCACCAGATTATTTTTTATTATTTTAAAATTCAAAATCTTTGAATCCGGTGGCGTTAGCTCCTATGCGTCATAATGAAAAGCTGTTTTTTCACATCCCATCAGCCCCTGTTCCACTTCCCGATACAACTATAGACCTTTCCCATTCCTATAAGTCATCAGAAAGGGTGTGGTTCATTTATCATTGCTATATCGATATATAACCAAGAACTCTCTTTGAAAATTCTCATTCTCTCTCTAAACTCAAAAACACTCTCATCATGTCTACTAGTTCTAAAATTGATTCAAACCGTTCTTCTCCAAAACTCAAAATTTCCAAACTATATCAGAAGGCGAAGTTACTGGCGTCGAGTCGCTCCGTGGAAATGGCGAAAAAGTTCGCTAAATTAAGGCAAAGGAAATTGTCAGAGGAAGCTACTAGCAAGGGGGAAAGTGCTTCTATGGCGATTGCAGAAGAAAGGGTTGAAACTGTTCAAGAAAGTGTTCAAGAGACTGATAAGGTAAATCCTAGTTCCTCTGTTGCTAATGTTATCGTTGAAAATAGTTTGAATCCTGAGCCTGTAGATTTAGATAAGGAAGTAGTGGTTGAAGGTAGTGAGAAAGAGAGGGAGTGGTAGAAATTCTTGAAAAAGAAAAGACTGAACATACAGAGGGTGATTTAGGAGAAAAGTTGACTGAGGAGGCTGTCAAGGAACATGTTCCTGTGACAGTTCCTGTGCAGGAAATACCTAGTGGTGGTAAGGGAGAGGAGAAATCTGTTGAACCTTCCAAAGAAACCGAGGAAGGACCTGGTTCGTTCTCTTGTTCTGTGGCAGGTGATGATGCAGTTCTGAGAGAAATATATGACTATGAGGATGAGAATGTAGAAGGAGTAGGCTATATTGAACCTCTGAATGTTGTGTTTCCTGAGGGAACTGAGGCAAATCCAACTCCTCAAACTAGTGAAGGTTCCTCCAGTAAAACTGAAGTTGTTGTGGGGGAGGAACAGAGGAGGTTGGAGAAAAGGCCTATGGTAGAGGTTCAGACCAAAGTTGTAAATAAACGAAGGTTATTAAAGGGAGGTGAACATGTGGGTAGTTCCAAAGTCGGTAGTTCTTGTGATGCTGAAAGTATGGGAGAAAACAATAGGAAGACTGTGAGTCATGCTAGGAGGCCTGCTACTCGTAGTTCTATTATAGAGCAGCAGAAGAAGGTTGCGGAGGAACCTGAGGTTTGTAGGAGAGGTTCTAAAATCAAGTTGGTAATTGGCAATGACAAGGATGAAAAGAAGAGGAGAGTGGCCTACTTTATGAGTTTTCCACTGGTGAAAAGTAAAATTCTCACTGACCTAGAGCTAGAGGGAGGGTATGATACAGCTTGGTGCTAAGCTGAGTGCTCAGGGTTGGTTGAACCTGTTTCATGATGGAACTAGAAAGCTGAGAGAGCAGGAGGTTCGAGAGTTTTTACTCAAATTGAACAGTGAGTGAGGGAATTTTGACAACCATAGTGAAAGGGTTGGTGATCCAGTTCGACTGCAATGAGCTTGGTGAGATTTTAGGTATTCCTTCTCAGGGCTATAGTGAGTATATGCGGAACTCATGGCCGGAAAGAGGAGATGGTGTGTCTGCTTTGGAGGTGACCCAAAAGTTTGCAGGGAGACCTAGGCTAGCAAGGGCAACGCAAGTGAAGAAGAAGGCAATGCAACCTTTCTATCAGTTGTTGTTTGAATTTGTGCTGAAAAACCTATAGCAGAGGTCAGAAAGGCGCAGTGAGGCCAACTTTTTGGATCTGACCTATATGGACCTGCTAGATCGTGAGGTTCGTATAAATCTGCCTGATTTGATGATCAAGCACATTGGTAGGGTAGCTGATATAGGGTTAGGAAAACATGCCTTAGTCTATCGGTTTCTGTTGAGCAAAGTGTTTGATTTCTTTGGGGTGTCTGTTGCAAAGTGTTTGCCTAACTGTTATTACCCTGGTTCTTGGTTAGTGTTTATACAGGTTCTTGTGCTTAATACCCTCGGTGAGACAATATTGTTTGTCATCATAAAAAAGGGGGAATTTGTTGAAGGATAGTTTTGAAGATAACAAAGGACCTGGTACTGAGTAGACATCGAAAAGGTTCACAGTTAAGCGAGAAGACTGGGTTGTTCGATTGTTTATTCAAGTTAGGGTTGAAGAAGGAAAACGAGAACACCTGGAGTCAAAGTTTCAATCCTATCAAGAAAAGAAGAAGCTTGAGGCGGTGCTGAAATAGGACGTGGTTCCTAGATGGAAAAGGATTGAAGACTTAGGTAAATTAACTTGGGGTTTCAAATAAGGCAATATGGGTAAACCTTATTTGAAACGGAATTCAAATTGTAAAAGGAGTTCTAAGCTTGATTGGAATCGACCTGTATTGAATTCTATAAATACAAGTTAATTTGGCCAGAATTCTTTACGCACTCAAGAAATCTCAACAGAGCAAATCAAGAACAAAATTGATCGTGAGAAGTATTGTGTGCAAGAAAAAAGGTTGGGTAGCAGAACAAGACGAAGGAGCAGTTTCATAGTGTAGTCTGTTGTCTTAGTTCTTTGTTATAGGCTATCGAGTTGTAATCTATCGGCTTGTTAAGAAGTAAATAGTAGAGTGAAACGACCTCGGTCAGTCGTTTCGAAAGTTAGGACTCCGATTGGCGTGCCGATAATTTTAAAATATTCGTAAGGTCCATTGGGACTTGTCTGTAAAATTTGAGTTAAATCAGACCTCGTTTGGTAGGCATCGGAAGAAGGTTTCAGTTTTTATTGTCAGTAAATATTAAAAAGAGATTTTTGAGCTCGGTTTTGGCGAATGAGCTCCGATTCGAAATCCGAAAGCGCCGTTAGATTTGTATGATTATTTGTGACTTTTGTGAACTTTCGAAAGTGAATTTTGATGTTGTTCGGCTAGTTTCCGCTAAAATGCCGAAAGTTAAATAATTTGACTCTTTTTATTTAAATTCGCATCTTAAGTTTCGGGAACCCGATTTGAGATCCGCCTTCGCGAGTATGTTACATATATTTTGTATAACTTATATGCAAAAGTTGGAATTATTTCGAATATTGTAAGGTTCCGTTTTAATTTTCGTCGCGAAAAGGAAAAAAAAGGGAAAATGACAAAAACATAAAAATATTAGGCGGTGGTCCTTAGCTACAAGCTAAGGACGTGCAGAATCATTTGAACGCTTAAAATGAACAGAAACGTGAGCAAGAAGGAGAAGTATAGAAAATTATCAAAAAAAAAATGCCAGAAAATGAGAAAAGGGGCCGGAGAAAAGTAGAATTTTCACCCTGAAACATTCAGGTAATGATCCTAATATATTATTTGAGTTTATTACGTGTATTTGAATATGTGTTAACGGTAAAATTTTGAATATTAGACATCGTTTTAATAAGTTCAACTTATAATTTAAAGGGTCAATTGGACCCCGATAGTGGAATTGATTATATATTCGTACTCAGTGAGTTATGGGCAACATATAAATGTAATTTATTTAGGGTTTGGTTATGTGACCTTAAACCCTGTACATAGGCTTGGCCTGCATATTGCGTATGTAAATAGGGTATCAGGTTCCTAACCGGATTACCCTAAGACGTAAGGAATGAAGCCTTTAGCCTAAATTGATATATTTTTCTTCTTATTGAATAGAGTGGGATCGTTTGGCAATAAATCCAATGTACAAAGCGGTTATTGAGTGGTTGTACTAACTTTGTAACAAGGTAAGTGTTTGTATCCATTTCTTTGGAGGCCCTTGGCCTCGTGGATTTTCTACCACGTATTCCTTACGTGTGTAGCTGCCGATAGGCGTACTCATTACGCCTTAGCTTTGAATTTACATTGTATATTATATGTTATGCCCTGTTGTTGGTATTGCATTGAGCATATGAGCATTGCACTCTGGTTTTGAGCATTGCATATACCTCCCGGTAATCGATGAGTGTCCCGAGCCGGTGAAGGGTCATCATTGCATATACTTCCCTGTTGGCGATGAGAGTCCCGCACCGGTGAAGGGTCATTATTGCATATACTTCCCGGTTGGCGATGAGAGTCCCGCACCGGTGAAGGGTCATTATTGCATATACTTCCCGGTAATCGATGAGAGTCCCGAGCCGGTGAAGGGTCATCATTGCATATACTTCCCGGTAATCGATGAGGGTCCCGAGCCGGTGAAGGGTCATCATTGCATATACTTCCCGGTAATCGATGAGAGTCCCGAGCCGGTGAAGGGTCATATTTGCATATATCTCCTGGTAGACGATGAGAGTCCCACGCCGGAGATAGGTATCAGGCATATATGACTGCATTGCATTGTACCGCATTCATCCCATCTCATTGCACCGCATACTGACTATTGTGTGTATTGTGTTGTGTTTTATGTATGCGGTATGTACACTATGTCGTGGACATGTCTCAGTTTGCCTATATAATTCTGGCTCGTATTCTGGGTTGCGGGGATCGGGTTGCACGCCGCAACGGTATAAATATATGGATCGGGTTGCACGCCGCAACGGTATAAATATATGGATCGGGTTGCACGTCGCAATGGTATAAATATATGGATCGGGTTGCACTCCGCAACGGTATAAATATATGGATCGGGTTACACGCCGCAACGGTATAAATATATGGATCGGATTGCATGCCGCAACAGGATGAATATATGGATCGGGTTGCACGCCGCAACAGTATATATTTCCGATTGTTGATGTGTTCGGGATACCTATATGTTTTGGCTATCTTACGTTCCTGGTTGTTGATGAGTTTGTCATTCCATACGCGTTTCTAGTTATTATCTGGCTCTGCTTTTTTTTATAATTTAAATATGAGGAATTTGGTTCATCTGTTTCTTTTCTCCCTGGCTAGCTATCCTATCCTTTGAGGTGGCTAGTCTGCCCCACTTATTGAGTCCTTTTGACTCACCCTTGTTTGTTGTTTGTTTGTTTCTTGTCCATCTATTTCGTTTCGGCAGGTTCGCTCCAGGATTGAGTTCGCCACGTTGTGAAGGAGCGAAGACGACTTCAGCTGTCAGGGTGAGCCAGCTTTTATTCCGGATGGCCACCAGTTTATTGGTTATTATTTCAGCTGTATTTTGCTCCCTTCAGGAGGTATTTGTCTTCTTTTGTACTCTTAGATGTCTAGTCTGGATGGCCCTAAACCTAGTATATTGGGTAATCAGCTGTAATTTCTTTTGTACAGCTTAGAGGTATCTGTATGTCTGTATTTTTATTTTAAGTCTTGTCCTTATTTATGCCACAATATTTTCAACAATTAAAATAGAAAAATATAAAAAAGAAAAATTCTCACCAAAGACATCACCTAAATCAAGGGATTGATTAGTAGTAATGCGTATTTTTAGCATAATAAAAGAATGAACTTTCCTATTAATTATCCAACAAAGATTCTTATCCAATGGATAACTCTTCAGCAACTACAAAAGAAAATTTACTTAATTAAAAATAAACTAAACCATATTTCATAACATATTTGAATACTCTAAGAATATAAAATGCATATATAAGTAAACATAAAAATTATTTTGAACATATTCGAATACCAAAAGGATACAAATTGCATAAATAAGTTAACATATCTAAAGTTTTATCTACATACACACAGAATAAATACAAAAAATAATATTTTAATCAGTAGCAAGTGAATAAAGACCGCATATTATATGCATAACAAGTGTAAATTGTGAATAATTCATGGATACATGACACATAATAAGTGAATACAAACCAAATATATTTATGAATAAATGTTGAATACACAAGATGCAATTACAAAACAACAACAAAAAAAACACTTTTATAATCCACAATGTTTGAACGCAAATTATAGAAGAAATTCAAATGGTGAATATTAATGGTGGATTTAGGGATATAGACGAAGAGAGATATAATAATTGTACAATATAATAAATTAAAATTAAGGCAAACAATGAAATTTGTATCTAATATTTCCTATAAAATAGGCCTACAAATATACTTTAAGTACGGGACGACAGTTATTATCCCTTAAAAGTAGGATAAATTATTAACCTTTAACTAATATAAAATTGGCTAGAAAAATAAATAAAAATATTTTATTTGTTTATACAAAGAGATTAAAAATAAATGTGTTTAGAGTTTGATAAAATCCTAACTCAATGTTCACTTGATGTTGTTTTCCCATTGTTGAAATACCCTATTATGCATTAGATACATGATACAAATCTTATCAATAACAGACGTTCTTGCGTAAGATGTACGTGTTGCTGAGGAAGTAGTACCTTGGAGGTAGTTAGAAAGTTGAAGCTCAGATTGTGGCCCTAAAGTTTCTTCGTCTTTTACTTTAGTCCGAGAACTATGTCAATATTTTCTTATTAACAAGTAGACCTAGAAATTTCCTTCAAAGTCGCCCCACTAAATTAGATGGGGAAAGTGAGGTGGAGTGGAAAAGTTTTCCACTTCTCAAAAACTTCTCTGTAAAAAAAAATTAAAATTAAAAGGTAAAAAGAGAAGCATATGAAGGAGACTAGAGTAATTAATTACTACTAGCTCTATATAGACGCAGAGAAATAAGTAGTACTCCTGGAAAAACAATTAGGCCTGCCTATCTGTCCAATGTCCATTGTTGTCTAATACTACCCTTCACCCTTTTTCTACTTTATTCTTTTGGCAGGTTATGCCTTTTTGTGTCCTTGATATGGCCCATCCAGTCCATAAAGCACAAACTTTCTGTCCTTTTATGTGTCACCGCCACACTTTGTGAACACTTTGACAAACAATTGTTAGTTGCGTCACCTTGTGGACACTTTGAAAGAGTTTTTTTAGTTGTACACTGGCGCTACGTATGAGCCGAATTTAGTATTTCACGTTTATGTGCGTGCACATTCATTCCTTATTTTTGACACATGGTTAAAACTAAAATATCGTCCACAAGGATCGGTTGGTTGATCGCATTAAAAAAGTAGTTTCAACATAAAATCACACATACAATATTTTGGTTGAACACAAACAAATATAATTTTCACGTAATTAATGATATGTTTTTTTGACAACATCAGAAAAAATTATGCCCCGTTTGGGTAAACTTAAAAAACTACTTAAAGTATTTTTGTACCTTTAAGTAAAAAGTAGGTGTTTGGTAATTTAAAAAATAAAGTATTTATAAGCACTTTTGTACTTAAAAAAAACCAAAAGTAAGAAGTTAGGATTTCCTAATTTCTTAAAATTTACTTATAAATAAATTTTTACTTTTAAGCTAATTAAAATAAGCCCACCCAAACGGGGCCTATCTCGTCATAACTAATAGTATTGCTTAATAGCCACCTAACTTATGCTATGTCGGATTAGTAGTATTTGCTTAATAGCGACCTGACTTATACGATGTATTATTTCGTGGGATAATAATGTAATAAAGACTGAACTAGTTTTCTGGTAAGAAAAAAAAACATATAAACATAAAATAATACTATAAAACAGGGGCGTAAGCACCCTATGGCAAGGTGTGTCACGGGACACTGCTTTGCCGAATTTTTTTACTATGTATATGTATATAAATATATAAATAATCATAATATTCAGTACAAATAAAAAAAGTGACGCTGCTTAAAACACCATGACACCTTGAGAAAGTTTAAAACTGTGAGAATTTGAATTCCGCTTATAACACAACTTAGCTTTTTTTATTATTATTTTTTTAATATTCATCATTTGAAGTAGGAATTGAACCTTCAAGCTTTAGCTAACTTAAGAAGTACGAAACTAGTTGTAAACAATAAAAAACTTCTTTAAAAGTGACACTGCTTGCAAAGAATCCTGCGTTCGCCACTGTCAATATTATTTTTGAAATTATGAATTTCGAAAGCACAATAGATCATTTCAAAACTTCTAAGTTCACCTTCGAATAAGAACACACATATTATTAGTGATACGTGATAAAGCATTTAAAGACATACAGTATTAGTTGTTTTTAAAAGTAATTATTTCTAACATTGTAATTAATTTCGTTCCATGACTCACTTTTCTCTTTATTAAATCTATTAAAAAATATTAATTACTACTATTTAATTAATTTTTGAGCTGTTTTCACATATATTAAGGATCAGCGTTTCACATTTATAACCTTTCTATCTTTAAAATTTATTTGGACTTTTTTTAAATATTTTTTAGATCATTTCTTAACAAAGATAAATTTGAGAAGAAATATTTAATAACTTCTTGATCTTTGAATAAATCAAAATATTTTGAATCAAAGAAAAAAAAAATTAAAAAATCAAATAAAATAGATCGGATGGAATATTTATTTCTCATAAATAAACATAAGTACTATATGAATAGTTATCTATTAGTACCTTTTTAATTGCAAGAGTAAGATTAAGAAATAAATTAATATTTTATTTATTTTGTGAGGTGATACCTATTTTGAAACGAATAAAAAACAGGAACATGGACACTTGGAGGTGGTAGAATTACATGTACTCCACTAAATTCATATTTGCGTCTACTTGAGGGAGCTACAGCCTACAGCTGTTGATTCTTGTGATATATTTTTGCTCTGTACAGTAACAACAAAGTGAGTGATGGAGGAACAGCAACTTGATTATGCACTTGTCCCTCTTGGCATAGCAATTTTTGTATCATACCATGCTTGGCTTTTGTTCACCATAATTCGGTATCCCAGCAGAACTGTCATCGGAATCAATTCTGAGTCTCGCCATACTTGGGTCCTCTCTATCATGACTGTTAGTCTCTTTTCTCTACCTTTTTTCCAGTCTTTAGTTTTCTTTTTTCCTTATTTTATGCGTCATATATTGATCAAGTTATGTTTTCAAGATTTTATGTATTCTTCGACCTCTAATAAACTGCTAGTATATTATAATTTGGGGTTTAGAATTTAATATATAAGTTACACGCACACAGTACACGTATTTGTCAATAATTATGCGTTCAGTTGAACCCGATAGTTATATACTCTGTTCACCTATGCTGGGAGAGTTTTTGGTATCCAAGCCCTATATGTATTCCAGTTACTATTGTCTTTGAAAATATAATTCGGCACCATATAGATTAAGTAGACGAATAATCTACTATGCTTATAAACAGACAGTGGACTAATAACTTTCTCCATGTAATATTAGTCCAAAGTTATTCACCTTTGGTGCTTCCTCATTTGAGTTTGGTGATATGCCTTATAATTGTGATATACTAGACGATTATCTATATATTCCTACTTGACCAGTCTCTGGCGACTGGCATCACTATTTGGGCGTTACTATTCCTATCCGACAAGGTTTGGGTGTTACTAGTTACAGTTTTCTTTCCTAGAAATGACTACTTTGTTGGGTTGTGTTGAAGGTTAAATCTCCATACACCTTTATGTAAATTGGTTTGAAGCTTGCTAACCCTCTAACAAGTCAGGAAATTTCTGTTGATTCTGTTGACACTAAAGTGAGGGTTAGAATTCTATGAAACCAATATGGTTTCAAAGCCATTAATTCAAAGGAATTGTTGGAAAATGAATGGCATGTTATATGAGATAGTTGTAAGACCAGTAATATTATACGGGAGTGAATGTTGGGCCTTAGAAGCCCCAGATACCCACAAGAGATGACCATCCTAGAAGTACAAATTTTAAGATGGATAAGTGGGCATAGAAGATCAGATAAAATTAAAAAAGTTAAAGTGATCACATCAAAGAGGGTGATTTAAAGAACTGCTAAATGCAAATTTGCCTTATAAGCCAAATCATGTAGTAATTGAATAAAATGGGCCCGAATAAAGCAGAACGGATATAGGATATGTATGAAAACTGCAACTTAGGGGTTGTCAGTATTGTTGATTGCTCGATTATATTCACTAATGACGATGCTACTCACAAGTATTTAGTTATCTGGATTTAGCAAGTGAGTAAGGTCATCTGTCATCTGGAAGGTTTGCTTATAATAGTCAGTACGACCCTGAGACTACATGTTCGTTTCTTTGGTTTGTCATTCTGATGTTCTGTGATCTGATCAGAGGAAGTTATCAAATAACTTGGTTATGGATTAAATTTGTATACATTGAATGTGATTTAAAGATAATTGATTATGGGAAATGAGTGATCTGTTTCACCTGGAATGCTATTTAGATGCAGCTTTTGGCTAGTTGATTTATGTGGGTTTTTTCAATATCTTTCCAAGAGTACTACCCTGTACCTAGTCTATGTATGGGGAGCATACTTGATAGGAGATAGACACAGGCGGTAGAGAGGGTTAGGCAGTCAGCCAGACATTACTAGTTGGAACATCACATAGTTTACTCTATGCCAAAACGAAGAAGGCGGGGGGAGGAAGAGAGCCTAAAATAAGAAAATAAAATCATTGTCCGATTTGTGGAACACATCCGATATGAATGCATTACGTCAATTATCTGAAGTATTTTCTCATGTCCAAGTTTTTTGCCTTGCTAGTTTTGTTTCCTTCGATGTGATGTAGATTAAGAAGCACAGTATTGATGCTTTGTGTAGTAGAGCAATCAATAGTGTTAGACAAACATTTTGATATGCATTTTCAATTGACATTGAGGAATTGTATCCAGGATCCAATAAAGAATGGAGTTCTGGCAGTTCAAACTCTACGCAACAACATTATGGCATCTACCCTTTTGGCAACAACTGCGATTACTCTCAGCTCAATCATTAGTGTATTTGTGAGCAATAAGTCAAGCTTGACGTACTCGGAGCTACTGTTTGGGAATAAAACTCCTATGATGTCTTCTATTAAGTTTTTTACCATCTTGCTTTGCTTTCTTGTTGCGTTTCTCTGCAATGTTCAATCTATCAGGTACTATGCACATGTTAGCTTCTTAGCTACTGTGCCTACCTTCAAAGACAGATCTGAAACTATAGAGTATGTCGCGAGGAATTTGAACCGAGGGAGCATGTTTTGGTCACTTGGACTGCGAGCATTTTATTTGTCATTTCCTCTCTTCCTTTGGATATTTGGGCCGATACCCATGTTTGTAGGTTGCTGTGTAATGTCGATTGTTCTATACTTCTTGGATACAACCACAAGTTTTACTAGGGATCTCCACTGTAAATCTATAAAAGAGGAAAGAAAGGCAACTGATGTGTAATATGTAAATCATCCACTATAGAAGTTGTCATGACATAATGAGTTCATTGAGGGCATGTTCAGAGTCTACCCTGTAAGACTTGAGTGTCTTAAATGGAATATAGCTGGCTTTTGTTTTCTTTCTGTAACTAAGTTTACGTCTTTTGGTTTCTATGTGTAATTTATCTTGAAGAGGCTCCACTTTCATATATATATAGGATGAGTGTCTGCTTCCCTTGTACTTGAAGAAGGAACATTGCCCCCAAACCATGCAAGTGAGGGAGAAAATTGTTGATTGGTTGTTGATGACAAGAAAACACACGTCTTGGAACTGTTAATAGTGTCACTAACCTCTCGAAGTTGAGCAATACTTTGCATCATATCTTACTTTCCTCCAGCAGTTATCCCATTATTATTGCAGATTTATAATGGAGCAGAACGATGTTTCCATGTGTGAGATCACTGTGATCTTAAAGAATGAGGGTACAACAGCATGTTACAGTGCTAGCAGGAGTACTTAGAAGTGTTTACCCGCTACCAAAAGCTTCGAATTAGTGATAGAGAAGCAATGGTAACTAACAGGGTAACGTGGTTTCGGGTCATGCAAGTTAACTCAGTACTCAGTAGGTTCACATAAATTAGCTGCTGTCATGAATCCAAGAACAATGATGAGCCTGATAAAAATTCTTTGGGATAAAACATTCTTCACTGCCAATGCCTCATCGTCATAAGAGAATCACTTGGATTTTCACGCAGCCAGTACAACTTCTCAAATTTTAAGGCAGCACAAAAGCAAATGTTTCATGGAAGTCAGGATTGCTTGTAATACCCGCCACTATCCTCGTAACTACTCGTACATTGCACATTTACACTTCTAATCACCAAATCAGAAGGAAAAAGAAAATCCATTCATACATGTTTATACTAAATTATATCCCTCCGTTCACTTTTACTTGTGTGTATTAATTTTCAACTCGCCTAAGAAAGCATTAATTATTTGTTTTATTAACTTACCTTATTTAACTATGCTTTTGAAATCAAAATTTGAATGTTCAATAAGTTTAGAAAATGGTTATTTGATGAGGGTGTGTTAGATATGACAGAAATTTTCATAGAAAAATGATTTCACTGCAAATGTTTCTAATAAAATGTTTTCTTGTGTTTGGCTGGCAAGTGAAAATATTTTTTTTAGAAAAGATCTATATTAAAGATTAATAATAGAAGTGTTTTGATGAAATTTAAGTACTAGAATTGAATAATAATGTCTAAACTGTTAGTTGAATCAAGTGATATGAAGTTAAAAGTTAAGATAATTGTAAAGAAAATGACTTCCGCCCATAAGAGAGAAGTCATTTTCCTCCATTTGATTGAAGAATGTTTCCAAAAAATGACTTTTGTCATACCAAACACTATAAAGTTACTTCCACATGGAGAACATTTTTGCTCATACCATACACACCTTAGAGTTAAGTTAATCGTCAAGCCTTCAGTTTCCTTCATATACTAGCTGTTAAAGTGTTGGCCTTTGATGAAAGGTAAAACCACAGCTATTCCGGAGTTTTAATACTTTAAGCTAAGCTAGTAAGCTTCTCTACTAACTACAGTAATTCAGTATTTTACAAGGCTTGGTACAAATGTAGTACATGTTTCTCCTCTATCAAGTCCTCAGCAGTTCAGCTTCACTAAGTATACTTTCTACCTAAAATCAATGGATCCACTACCATCCCATTCCATTGCCTTTCACAGGGCTGCCACTACCACTCCAGCTGCTATCTTCCAACAATACTATGCGGATTCCAACAACTCCTCCGCACTCTCCCGCCTTAACAATACATGGGACAGGCCTCCACCACCCGTCCCTGATGCCAAGCTACGCCTCATGTGCAGCTATGGGGGTCACATCATCCCGCGCCCCCATGACAAATCACTATGCTATGTTGGAGGTGACACCCGCTTTGTCGTGGTGGAACGCCAATCTTCCATCTCTGATGTCCACACTCGCCTTTCACACACACTCCTCAATGGTCATAACTTCACCTTGAAGTATAAGATCCCCCGTGAACACCTTGACTCACTTGTATCAGTCACCACTGATGCAGATTTGGTGAATATGATTGAAGAATATGATCGCACATTGTTGGCTTATTCACCTTTGAAACCTTCTCATCTTCGCTTGTTCCTTTTCCAAGCCAAGCTAGAAACTGCAGCCTCTGTGGGTTCTCTTCTTGATTATGATCACAGGTCCGAAACATGGTTTGTTGATACTTCTATCAATGCTGGCTTGCTTTCTAGAGGGCTTTCTGATTCTTCTGCCGTACATAATTTGCTGGAACTTGACAATATCCAAAAGAATGATGCTTGTGAAAACCTGGAGGCTCAGAATGAGTCCCTGGACAAGAATGCTATCCTAGAAGTGCACTCACCAATGGCTGATGCACCGATAGTTGAAACAACCTCATCATTTGACTCAAGTATTTCATCTCAATCCATGGCAAATCTGCCACCCGTTACAGTTAAACTGGATGATAATCATATGACTGGAGCATTCCAAGATCAGATTCTTGGATTAGACGAACAGTTTTCATACATGCATGTTGCTGCAAATGCACAAAGCATGGATGATGGTTTTCAATTGGCTGCAAATACAGCTGCAGCACCAGCTCTTGCTACTGAAATTGGTGGTACAGATACTATTTCATCAGGTAGTTTGGTGAAATCTGCAGCTGCTAATGGGGAACGTTATAGCCCCGTTATGTTTGGTGATGAGAAATCAGATCATGGTGCGCCTACTAGGCTCCGGAAGCCTCCATTGCCATTATTATTGATTCAGCGGAAGATTGGAGATGACTATAGCCTACCATCACCAGATTCAATACGTCTTGGAGGTTACAACTTGCCATCACCTGATTCTGTAGCAAGGTATGATTGTACTCTTTGTTCATACAAGTAATGTAGGGAGAATAAGAATCATATCGGGAAATTCTAAATAAAGCTGACGTATCAACTAGAACTTATAATTGCAAATAGCATCATACAACTCCTGAATAGAGTAGTGTGGATACAGAGGATTCAAAGAATAATATAGGATTGAGATATGGTTGATTGATTGATAAAGTACTACTATCCTGCATTATTTGCTTTTCACTTACTTGGCATGTTATATGTAATAGGGAGCAAACATGGCAAGTTTTCAACTTTGTGAACTAAGATATATTTTGAATTGTTTCTCCGGCATTTTCTTTTCCAGTGACAGCAGCGCTGCATCAGCCGTGTCTCTTTCAAAGCACATGATTTACCAACATACAACTCCAGTAACAAGTGGAGAAACTGGAGCACCTTTCACAGTATTTGATCCCAAGAACAATATAATAGAACCAAATTCTCAAATTCAGATGCAACAAGGTCAGGATTCTGTAGTTATACCAGCTCCACAGCAAAATCAGCAACAGCAACCCGAGTTTAGTCCTGCTATCACAGAGTACATCCAGCATACTACGACAGGTCCGGTGACAGTTCCATCTTACTATCCAATGTATGCACCACCATCCCAGCAACCACTTCGTCAACAAATGGATCAGAAATATCAGATATATTTGATTCCTATCCCTCAGACTCAGCCCTACAATATGACACTGCAATCTAATATAGCTGATGCTGCATCAGTAGCTTCAAGCCGGACGGTAACACCACCAAATACAACCACACTGTCCTCCTTGACAGCTTATAAAGAAGCCAGTGTATACATAACAGCCGTGCCAGCAACTCCAAGATTTTTTCAAGTTCCCTCTAGTCAATTTCAGCAACAATATTATGGTCTTTCTCAGGTTCCTCCATCACCGACACTGGCTGCTGTTTCCGCTGCCAATGCTAATTTAAGCTATGAATATTCTCCAGCTCCATCACTTCCCTCCCAGTACCAAACAAGGACCCCTATTACCACAGCAGTTTTAGTTTCACAGGCATCGGCACAGTTTGCTACCGAGAATGCCACTTCATAAGCCAGAACCTCATTGTCTCCATGAGTAAAGCTGGTGCTCCAGGATGGAATATCAAGTGTATATTTCTTTTGTACCATTGCAGTCCGGAGTGTGGAGAACAGAGGTACCAGGTTTACTCTTCATCCTACAGAATGTTGCAGGCTTTCAGGGGTTTAAGATGAGACTAGTGTAGGGTGTGTTAATATGGAATTTAAGATCAGCATTGCAATTGCATCCTATGTATCTTTTCCTACATGTATGTCTTAATAATTGATAGTTGATAACAAAGAACTTGTTAGTCCAATCCAAGTATTGTTCATGGTAAATGGTAGTGCTTTACCTCTTGGTACATTTTGTTGAGCTAATTCATATTGAACGGGCTCCTAATGCCTCAAGATATGATATTCAATATTAAAGATTGTGGAAATTAAGCAGTAGTCCGCTTGACGGTACAAAGGATAATTCGTTGCAAAGACTAGAGAAGCAAGAAGTTGGAAAGAAGCTGAATCCACTACTGTGGTCTCCTAAGAGCTACTCCTTAGATTTTAAGAAATAAAGAACTTTTGAAACTTCCGATCTTAAATTGTCATAGTATTTGTGTGGCTATAAAAAAGAGCTTGTCATCATAGGTTAAATGAATAGTTTAAAGTTGAATATTTACACATATAGAAATGTGTCATTTTATTTAGAGTAAGTTGTATGATCATTCTTCAAGATTATCTTCACCAAGGCTTAATTAGATGGAAAGATATCACCTAAGGTGATTTGTCTCTACTGGAATTTATATCCTGATCTACCAGTATTTTTCTTATATCACACGGTGTGATTCACACCCTTGGTTGCATAAGCCAGTCGCTTTTCAAAGTGCTTATTGGAGTCCTCCTAAGTAAAATATGTAAAGATGAAGGATGAACCGTCGTATGTACGACAATATCATGTGAATGTAAAGCAGAATGTAGAATAGCTCGTAAAACAGTAGCATTTTAATAGTAGTCGTACACAGATCATCCATTTAATTAGATACGAAACCAGTGCTTTCTTTAAGGTACTTTAATTTTGTTGGTAAGATATAGACGTAGCTTTCTTCTTCTTTATGAATAAAAAGTAAATTTCGTGGGTGGGTGGGTAAGTAAGTGGGTTAGCTTATCTTTGGCATCTTGCAATTGACAAATTTTGAGGTTTGAACTTATTGGGGCACCTCCAGTCCAACAACTTGATCAGAAAATAAATGAATAAAGGTCCCATGTAGTTGCCTGAAACAATTGTCAGTGGCAGTTGACTCACCTCCCAGCACGTTTAGAAGGCCTACGAAAAGCCAGCAAAGTGACAACATCTTGCCAAAATCTGTGGCTTAGACATACCAACTATTTCTCTCTGATGAGGAAAAGGTGAGAATTTTTGTTTTGGTAGGGAGAGCAAAATCAAGACAGACCAAACAATTTTCTACAAGAAAGATACTTTTCTACCCAAATCAAACGGCGAAGCTTCCCCTATTGTACAGTACTTATCAGCCCCAGCTAATTGAACTTTGCACTGGGTAGAACCCATTAAAAAGAGAAGCGCTCCCTACCAAGGGTTCTTCGTGCCTTTGAGCTCAAACAAGGTATCTCTGGTTAAAGATAGAGCGATCTCATCCATCCCACCACACATATTAGATTTCTAACAAAGAAGCACTAACAAATTAAAGATACTGATTTAAGGTTCTATTTTTTCACTAAACGGAAGAACAAGACATATCTCCAATTTTGATGCCACTAATTAATTTACAGTAAGATCTAACTTCATATAAACCAAAATATAATCCAGCATACTGAAGGGATTTGTCACGATGACAATGAAAAATGAGTCAAATATCTACATCATATGTCAAAGAAATCCATTATCTGGTAGTGTTTTGTACGATTGAAGTATTGTAATTAAAAAAGAACCAGAAAAAGCTAGTGAACCACTTGTTTCAAGCTGTCTCATAAAGGATTACCTCCAAACAAAGAGCCATCATCTTGGGGAAGCACTTAGGGAAGAACCACTCTAAAAAAAAAAAAAATCTTGCATGGAATGATGAAGAAAGCTATACAAAAGGAAAACGAGAACGACAGGTTCATGAGGTGAACAGTTCTCTCAAAGCTAGCTATCAGATATGGCTGCAGATTTACAAACAGGGCAACTATTTTTGTGCATAAGCCACTGTTTTATGCAAGAGTTATGATAGAAGTGTCCACAAACCAGCTTGCCCATCTCATCTTCAGCCTCATACTCTTCCTGTATTTGGCAAATGCATAAAAGGATAGTTTTATTTGTTAGATCAACCAACGTTTCTTTAAGACAAAGTAGTTAGACTAGAAATATCCAATAAGATTTCACTAAGCACAAACCTGACAGATGCTACACTTCTTCTCTAGTTCAGTGCGTATATGAGACAAATTATTCAAAAAGAAGGGCTTAGTTCTCCTGACACATCGAGTTATCTCATCGTCTCTCAGTCCTGTGCTCACATATCCAATTCTATCACCGAGTTCCAGCAATTCCTGTAAGTAAAGGGTAATTTTCGTTAGCAGGAAGATAGAGTTAAAAGGATGGATAGATCTGCAAGGGAGTGACTTGCCTCATATGACATGTTATCCACATCAACTCTCAAGCTACGGTATCTATCAAGACCATCTGTTCTTCCTCCCATAAGACTATTCTGAAGCATCACAATCTGCAACTAAAATACAGTGAATCACACTACCAATTGATACATGTTAAACAACATCCATTCCTGCTGTTAATGTCAACTTACCCATCAAAAAAATAAAAAAGATCCAATCCCATTGTGCTGCTCTACCACACAGGATTCAATAGAAAACAGCTACTGAAAGCTCCTCTAGTAGTTCTAAATTGAAAGGTTTGTATATGGTGAATAACGATAGAACCCACAAACAGCTGCATTGCTTTAGCACCATTACTCTGACCACCAACTGTAATTGCAACAACATTTTCAATCTCAAGTCAGGGTACTTCCACTTTATATCTGAGGACAAGTTTCTATGGCTTCTCTATCAAGTCTACTCACGTTACTCTTAGGAAAGAACATTACGATGGCATGGTAAATTAACAGGAAAGTATTTTGCTCCATGCCTTTGTATTGTAGATGTGAAGAATTAGAAAGCATTCATGTCAACAAGCTCAGAAGAAATCACCGACAAATTAGCGGTTCTGAGTTTTGCTATGGAAGCATACCAGATTCACGGTAAATTTTGATAAAGCTGCCAGCTTTTCAAGACATTTAAGAGGTCAACATCACCAGTAACATCAATAAACAAGGTGAAGTCACTATTTTTTTAACAGCTAGGCAAAACATATCCCATGAACATCAAGCAAACTAAAGCTATTAAAATGAAAGGATTCAGATCGATGCTTCGTGGAAGTGCAAAAACTCACTGAACTGCTATAGTCAAATCTCATAAGTTGAGCACTGAACATAGCATTGACCAAGCATGCGCAAGAGTATCAACTCAGTATTCTGATGCAATGTCCTTGACCATTTCCTAGGAGGCTAAGCATGGCCTCTCATGATTCTCATTATATTATGCTTGGCACCCAAACCTAAGGGCATTCTCAATACTGGCACTTTCACCAGGGACTGAAGAAAAACGAATAAAAAAATTACCCGACCAAATATGTAAAGTCTTAGCCTCTCATACCAAACTACTAACATCTGTTGTTTATTGAAAAATAATCTGGACAAAACTGTGCACAAATGGATAACTTTTTTCATACTAAAGAAAATGATAATCATGATATATATAACATTCACTAGACCAACAGATAGGATAATATTGACAATGAACATTGGCTAAGCTATCCAGATAAGAGTAATAAGTGCTTGAGAAAAAACAAACCAGCAGCAGAATAACTGTCATCTGTAAATTAGGCAGTAAAGCATGAATGGACAAACCTCCGCAAGATCTTCAGGAAACCATAGTGAGAATGGCGATGATGCCTAGATCTAAACCAATCTGCTCGTGAGCGTGGTACTTCTAGAGCTTCAGTATCAAGAAAAGGGTCATCTTCTGGGCTCACCATTCTTCTCACAAAACATGCAGATCGCTGTGGAGAGGAAATGAAATTGTCGGATGTGCTTCAGTTTATTTCACATAACCCGACTCCATATCCACCATCCATAAACTCAAAAGCAGATTAAACATACAACAAGCTACTTATTCAAAATGATAAGAAAATAGATAAATGACAGTTCCAACCACGAAGCAAAAAGGGACAAGAGTAGAATAGAAAGTACAACTAACAAGATATAAGAACGACAGATTAGATAACTCTGATGATTCAACAACTTCAATTCTTTGCGAAAGTTGATTTCTACATGACATAACTAACATGGGTAGTGACATTGTAAATGGCTAGAAGGGAAACAAAGCCTTTCCTTTGATAGACAAGAATTATTATCAAACCATCTCCTGAGCGAATTATTTCAGAGACATGATTTCTTGGGACCTAATTTTACTGAGGTAATAGTGGATCGACCCCTGACATTCAACTTGGATTAAGACACTAGACTAACAATCAAGGGCATATCCAAAACCTAAGAGTAATTTCTTTCATTAGTCGTGTGGTATGAAACTAAGAGCATGGGGTAGAATAACATAGGAAGCAAATGATATCACCCTGGATGTGTAAACACAACAGTTAAAGTATCCATTACGTCTCAATCGCAAACTAGTTGCGGACACATTATGATTTCTCAGAATCCAATTCGTTTGATATGGATCTGTTTCATTAAACGGATGATAGGAAACAATTTAGTAGTCCCTCCGATCCCATTCTATGTGAAGGGGTTCACAGTACAATGGTCAAATTAGCTAGTACTTTTCGGTAGATTATTTTAATCTTTAAAAAATATAATTAACATCTGCAAATTACACAAAAAAAGTACTTCAAGTTACAATAATTAATAATTCAAAAGATTTTTAAAAAGCACCGAAAGAACCATAGTAAGAAAAATAAAAAGTCAGAGGTAACAGTGACATATTTTAAATGGAAATGATGAAGTAGTTTTTACTTTCAAGCAAAACCTTAAGAGGCAACTCACATGAAACTGAGCAAAAGGTTGTGTTGGGATAGTAAGTACCCCGCCATTATTAACCCGAGGTCTCAAGTTCGAGCCACTTTAACTCAATCCGAATTAGTCGAACCAAAATATTCACAACAAACTATATCTACAACATATATAAAAGAAAATACAGCGCCAAAAGAAATGGAAAACTACCTCCCTAGATGTAATCTTGTCGAGTTCAACTCTGCTTCTACCAGAAACAGGCCTTGTTGAAACAACAACACAATCAACAGAAGCAGCATCAGTAGTTAATCCAATTCCAGGACCACACCAAACATCATCATGAGCAACCAAACAAGATGAGTTATTGCCACTAATAATATTATCACCTCCACAAACAAAATTAAGGTTCTTGTTTTTCTTTTTCTTTTTCTTAACTTTCTTGGATTCCCAATCAGCTGAATTCCTTATAATTGCAGCAGGTATAGAGACTTGTGGTGTTGCCTTGCAACTCAGTCCCTTAAATGTTGTAAATTTAGTCTTCTTTTTAGTTGTTGGGCTATTAGGTGAAAAGGGTGTTAGAAGAAGAGAAGAAATGGTATTGGATTTTGAAGGATGAGTTGATGGGGTTATTGAATACATGGGGTCAATGGGTTTCTGTTGATTTTGGTTTCTTGGTTTTATGTTTCTTGTTTTGTTTGCTGTTATGGCGGAGCTCTTTTTAGAAGATATTACAGGCATGGTTGATCAGTTTTTTTTCAAGAAGAGAACTATGCAGAGAAAAGAGTTTCCCACGAATTCAGATTAGTCATAAGAGGTGGAGAGAAAGAATACTAAGATGAAAGGATTGAATAAGAGGAGATTTAAGACCGAGAGAATGAGAGTGTCAGATAGGGCAGCTGGATGCTAAACTACTCCATTACGTACATGCTGGAAAAATAAAAATAAAAACTGCTTATACTAGTGGGACTCTTCCATGATCCACCTGTCATATAATTATGGTAACGACAGTTATATATATATATATATCTTTAAATGATGAATATGTAGAAATGTATTTAGAAAAAGGGAGATGTTAAGACAAACACTCCTAATTTATGTTATTTTATAAATTTCATTTTAATAAATGAAACTCAATATTTACATTCATACACAATTTATACTTAATTTTTCGAATTCCACAGCTACTTCTGAGACAAAAAAAATATTATATTTTCGACAAACTAGAAAAAGAGAGGGGTTATTTGAGGTTACCTAGAGAATATTAGCATGAATATTCAACTATGGTGATTGGAGAGTTTCCTATTACTTACTTATTTGTTTTTTTTTTTTAAACTAGAACAGCTTTGATAGGATTAGTAGTACACTTTCTCTAACCATAATAGTCTATTATGGTGATTGGTGAATTTTCCCTAAGTTGGTTTATAAATTAGAACAGCTTAGGTCGAAAAAGTAGTAACTTCTTTCCCTTGTTCTTTTCTTCTTTATTGGGAGTTTAGCATAGTTAGTAGTATTCCTTTGGGTTGGGTTGGTTTGGTTTGGTAGGACACTTTGTTTTCATGTTGGCTGTGTGGGCGACTAATCAGCCGCATTGCCATGAAAGGTTTTGGTCAATTGGTGTCAACTTTGGAATTTGCAAATTTTCTTTTGCTTTCTTTGTTGTTGTTCAACTAGTAGGAGACTAGGAGTATTTCGCCAATATGCTATAAATACAAAATAGATAAAAAAAATTCCGGATTACTGAACTATTTTTTTATTGTATTTGTACCTTGAGTTCTATTTTCCCACTTTCTCACGTAAAATCGATCAGAACTTGAACACGCCGCATTTCTTTTAGTCATTAGAAATATTTTGACTTCCTATTAGAAACATCTACTTAAAAAGAATAATATATATTATATCAAGAATTTTTTTGTACCTGAAAAATTTAATTGAGTTCTCTCGTTAGAGAAAAATCTTAATCATTTCAACACAATTTTAAGTGGTACTACATTACTTCCTTAGCGCGATTGTGCAAAATATGAGAAAAATAAAGAAAAGTAAAATTACTTTTTGCTATTTCCTTTCTTATATTTTCTTCCATTTCTTTATATTTCTTCTTTTGCCTTCTTATTAGTGAAATGGTCTTAGGCCCCGTTTCGGTGGGCTTATTTTAAGTAGTTTAAAAGTAAAAAGTTACTTATAAGTCATTTTTTAGAAGTTAAGAAATCCTAACTTCATATTTTTGGCTTTTTTTAAGTACAAAAGTGCTTATAAGTACTCTATTTTTTTAGTTACCAAACACCCACTTTTTACTTAAAGACACACATATACTTTTAAACAACTTTTTAAGCTTACCAAAACGGGCTCTTAGTGTGAATCGGACATTCGACAAACGGTCTAAAGGACGTTTAACTTGCGTAAAATGGAGAATAACACCTAATCAAGGCTTTGCTTCAAGTCACAGAGATTATATTCCCTGTGATCTAATTCTTCTAGTAGTTTATAGGTTGTTTGGTTATTCAAAAATATACTTATTTTTGTAAAAGCTAGTACTATTAATTTATTAACCGTTTAATTATATCCCTTACTTTAATTGACACTTAAAGACATTATTATCAACACTATCATTCTTATATCTAACTTTAACAGCTACACAATTATTGTTTGTCGCATACTTCTACTAAACCAAATGCAAGAAAAAAATATTGAAAAATAAGTTTTCAAGATAAAAAAATTTCACCAACTTCCTATTATAAATGATTTTTCTAAATTTATTAGTTTTGTTACTTTGATATTTGAATATATATATTCTTTAAGAATGGTAGTACTTTTCTATGATAAGAATAATATTTCCACAAAAAAGCTTTGCCAAATATTTCAGATTATATGTAGTTCGTGTATCACTCCTTTCAAACGACAAGATACTTTAAACTTTATATCCAAAAATCACCAAGAACACTACTATTAAGAGGTATTTCTTTCTCAGAATTCAACTTCAAATTCATAGAGTATTATTTATAATATATACCTCACCTTACACTGTTACTGTTTACTCTTATATCAAAGGAATATTAAGAAGTGGTTCAAAAAATAAATTTTCAAGTCAAAAGTTGTTTGTATACTTAAAAGACATCATTAGTTAAGCTTAATCAATCTTGTCATAATGAGGATTGAGGGGGGTCCAATCACAATTCACAAGGTTAACAATCGCCTATGCATAAGGAATATTAGACCATCATATCTTTTGGCATCATATTTAGCCTTCCCAAGTACTCCAAATGTGATGATTTAAAGACTATATTAAACTTGAATCTTAATCTATTTTTGACCCCAAAACTGTCCACAAGAAAGCATAGATATGTATAGGTGGGTCCCATCATTCCTATGCCTTTCTATGTACAAATTTTTAGATTATATCTTCCTACTCCACATATGTACCTCTTTCTTCTTCGTGATTAGAAAGTGGTATCGCTATATCCTTAATTTGAAATATCGATTATTGAATTCAGAGCTATTAAATATAAAGTTATTTTGATAGGGAGAGTTCTATCTCTCAAATTCAGACTTCCTAACGAGATTTTAAATTAGTTATATTTTAATGCATGTGTCGAATATCGAGCGAGAAATCCAAAAAAGTAAATTTCAACTATAAAAAGTTATAAGAAGATATTTCTTCCGTCTCAAATTATTTGTCCTCTTTACTTTTACACGCCCTTTAAAAAATCATTAATGAGGGGGGATTATTGACTATTTTATCCTTATTTAATCTTTATTGGTATTTGAATAATTCTAATAGTAACCAATAAGTGAGATCTTTATGGTCTTCAAGACATTTACTACTGTGGGTAAAATGGGAAAAAAATAGAAAATTTTACCTTGAAATCCTAATTGGACAAATATTTTGAGACGACTATTTTTAGAAAGAAGGACAAATAATTTGAGACGGATGGAGTAATTACAAAAAGATATGTTAGAGTCAAATCTAGTAATTTTAACTTTATTTGTTATAGTGGTAGTCTCGGGGGTGTTGGCCAGTCAAGAACTCTCATACCCAGAAGATGAGCGTGGCGGAGATGCGAATGCTCAGGTGGACGTGTGGCATACTAAGATGGATAAGATTAGGAATGAAGTCATTCGTGATAAAGTGGGAGTAGCCCCAGTGGCCGAAAAGATGCGAGAAGCGAGGTTGCAATGGTTCGGTCACGTGAGAAGGAGGAGTGAAGATGCTCTAGTTAGGAGGTGCGAGAGATTAGCAGTGCTGGGTCTGTGAAGAGGTAGGGGTAGACCGAAGAAGAATTGGGCCGAGGTAATTAGGCAGGACATGACCCAACTCCAGATCACCGAGGACATGACCATAGATAGGCGAGTGTGGAGATCGAGGATTAGAGTAGAAGGGTAGATAATAGTCGAGTATCTTTTTCATTAATAGAGATAATATTATGCTTGTATAGATGATATTCATCTTAGTCGTCGCCTTTACATCTATTGCTATTATCTGTTTGTTGTGAATATGCTTTACTTTTAACTTTCTTTTTAGCACGATAATTTTGGTTTGATTTTATTTTTATTTGCTAATATGTTTCTTTTCCTAGCCGAGGGTCTATCGGAAACAGCCTCTCCATTTTGGTGGGGGTAAGGTCTGCGTACATCTCACCCTGCCCAGACTCCACTTATGGAATTCACTGGGTTTGTTGTTGTTGTTAATAGTAGTCTCGGGGTCAATTAGCACACTTATCGATTATTCTACTTGGTTACTTATTCTTTTATATCTACTTGACACTATATGGTTCAGTCCTCATTGAGAACTTGGATCTTGGCCGCTGAAGAAAGAATTTCATTTTCAAGTCTTATAGGAGTAGAATCTGATTCTTTTGACCTTGAAGTCGGACCTGTTTGGACATAAAATTTGGGGGAAACTAGGGGCGTTTTTTGAAAAGCGGTTTATTTATAAAATTTGGCCAAATTTGAAACTAAAATTTCAAGTTCTCAAAAATTGGTTATTGGAAAAAATATTTTTCTCACTCACAAAACTTCAACTTTTTTCAAGTAAAATGCATGTCCAAACACAACTTCAAATTTCAAAAATTATTTTTCAACTCAACCTCAAAAACTCAAATTTTCAAGTTTCAACTAAATCTATGTCCAAATGTTAGCTTCGTTTCCTAGTTTTTCCTCATTCACAAATTTATTATTTAAAACCAATATTTTAAAAGGCATGGGCACGAGACAATGTGTTTTACCTGACACGGGGAGAGGCCAAGTCCCACGGATCTCTAATATTTAATATTTTATATAATAAAATAATTCACATAAATATTTTTAAAAAATATAAATCACATAAAAAGGGTAAAATTACGTAGAAACTTTAGAAATTCAAACACTATGTTAGGCTAAGAGTAAAAAATTACGCAGAACTAAAAAATAATAAAAATATTTGAGAATTTAACTAGCAAGTTGACATTTAAGTTAAGCATTACATAGAAAATTTATTGAGAAATATTTTTAAAATTTTGAATTTTTTTGTGGGACTTACACCCCGAGACTCGCCCAACGCCTAAGAGTATGCCCCAAATTCTAGGACTTACGCCTTCAAGATTTACGTCTCGTCAAAATGCCCCGGTGCGTTTTTGGTAGGGCTCGCCCCCGAAAACGCTTTTGAAAACACTACTTAAAACACAAAAAACAAATAAGAAGAAAAATACTATTGACAAAATAAAGTCATTGTGTTCTTGTCAATGCCTTAATGGTTGATAATCATCTACACTACAGTAGCAAATTGGGTTACTTTGTTGGCGAGGTAGGAAACCATTTAATGGAGGTTGGAATGCCATTAATGACATGATGATCACATGCCTTCTGGATTTTTCATTAACAATTATATCCCATAATTGATAGGTGAACCTATAAATGTATGATCATTGTACCTCCAACAACTCTCTTACTACAACGTAACTTAGTTATATGCAGATAAACTTTAAATCCCAAAGTCAGTATATTAACATACATCGATAGTAGTAAGTCACCGTATCCAGAGTAATAGTACTGTAGTATTTTAAGATAGGTAGCACTTTAACTGATCTACAGCTACTGTTTATTCGTATTAAGAATTGATCGGAATTTATTTTTCTCATTTAAAAGTCTCGGACTAGAGTTAAGGGAACAGAAAATCTTTTGATAAAGAGTATTCCATCTCTCTTAGTGATCGAGCCAACCTAATAGGCTAATACAGAATCTAAATTTGGCTACTACTAGTAAATTTCAAATCAAAATTTGCAGAATGGTCCTTATTCCAGCACAGCATTTTTTTTGTTGGTCTCTTCTTCTTTCATTTTTCTTTGGGTTGGTTGGTTTAAATAGCTTTTGAAAAGTACTAGTACTATTAAATTTGAGGAGGAAGGGTTGAAACTTGAAAGTGACTAGAGTGCTTTATTTATAAAATCGATAAATGAAGAAATTACAAAAAGAAGATAAGCTGATTGGTACTTTTCATTTTGGTACAATGTCTGATCAGGTACAATTCCTGACATCTACTTTTTTGACTTTCCACTTTCTTGCTTTTCTATACCTGACAATATACATGTAGGGTAGTACTCTATCATTTCAATTTATTTAAGCCTTTTCCTCTTTAGATAGTCAATTTGAATAATATTTGAAGCTAAATTAGATTAAATTAACTTAATATTTTAATAAAATTTTAAATATTCAAAACTGTACGAAAAATACTGAGCTCCCGTTTGTTTATATAACCTAGGAGCACCTTTTGGGAATTTTTGGTAGAAATTTTGTTTGAACATATTTTTTCATCAATTTTTTTTTTAAGTTTTGAAAAAAGAAGAATGTTGAAAAATCAAAAAGTGACCAAGATGTTGTAAATATATATTATAAAAGAGCAGTAAAGTAATTGAGAATAGTAATGATATGGGAGAGATAGGAGTTTTTATTGCTCTTTTTTGTCTATATCTTTTACAAGGTGAAAAATACCCGTTTATATAGGATAAATATCATCACTTTAAAGTTACAATAGCTGATGTTTTCTTTAATACAAATACATTGATTAATGACTTAGTTCTTCATTGAATGAAAGATGAACAATCCGTTCACGAATGGACATCCACATTCTGTGGATTTGTAACCTCCCCTTGGATGTTAATTACACAAAGAGCATGTCTCGTTAAAACCTTACTTGGAAAAACCCTGTGGGAAAAAGCGTAGTGAAGGAAAAAAAGTACATACATCTTATAATACGCATTTAAAGCTGCCTCGTTAAAAATTTTACCAGGAAAATCCAATGGGATAAAACCTTGGCTAAGGGAAAAAGAGTGCACTGCGTATCTTACTCCCCCTGATGAAGACATTGCTTTATATTATGGAGACTACGCATTCTGATCTTGTATATTAACTTCTCAAATGTTGAGGTTGATAATGCTTTAGTAAACAAATCCACCAAATTATCACTTGAACGTATTTGCCGAACGTCTATTTCACCACTATTCTGAATATCATGAGTGAAAAAGAATTTTGGCGAAATATATTTTATTCTGTCTCTTTTGATATATCCTTCTTTTAGCTGAGCTATGCATGCACTATTATCTTCATATAATACAGTTGGAATCATTTGCAAAGAAAACCCACACATTTTCTGAATATGTTGAGTCATCAGTCTTAACCAAATGCATTCACGACTTGCTTCATGAATTGCCAATATCTCTGCATGATTTGAAGAAGCAGCTGCAATAGTTTATTTTACGGAACACCATGATATAGTTGTGTCTCCACATGTAAATAGATAGCCTGTTTGAGAGCGTCCTCTATGTGGATCAGACAAATATCCAACATCCACATAGCCAGTTAATTGTGACTTGCATTCATTTGAATAAAACAACCTCTTATCGATAGTTCCTTGGAGGTATCTGAATATATGCTTAATACCGTTCCAATGTCTTCGTGTTTGGGAAGAACTAAACCTTGCCAATAAGCTTACAACAAAAGATATATCTGGTCGAGTATTATTGGCAAGATACATCAGTGCACCAATTGCACTAAGATATGGTACTTCAGTGCCAAGAAACTCTTCATCATTTTCACAAGGTCGAAATGGATCTTTATTTATATCAAGCGACCTCACAACAACCGGGGTGCTCAGCGGATGTGGTTTATCCATCTAAAACCTCTTAAGAATCTTTTCAGTATATGTTGATTGATGGAGAAATATTCTTTTTGTCAAATATTCAATTTGTAGACCAAGACAAAAATTAGTCTTTCCAAGGTCTTTCATTTCAAACTCTTTTTTCAAACACTCCATAGTATTTGTGAGTGCTTCATGAGTTCCAATAATATTCAAGTCATCAACATACACAGCTATTATGACAATTTCAGATCCAGACCTTTTTATAAAAACACAAGGACAAATTGGATCATTTTTATATCCTTCTTTCAATAGGTATTCGCTAAGGCGATTATACCACATACTGCCCGATTGTTTTAATCCATATAAGGATTTCTGAAGCTTTATTGAACAAGCTTCTCGGGAACCTTTAAATGTTTCGGGCATTTGAAATCCTTCAGGGATTTTCATAAAAATTTCATTGTCTAATAAGCCATAAATTAGGATGTGACAACATCCATTAGACGCATCTCAAGTTTTTCTTGTACTGCCAGACATACAAGGTATCTGAAGGTGATTTCATCCACCACAAGAGAATTTGTCTCCATATAATCAATGCCAGGTCGTTGCGAAAATCCTTGTGCTACAAGTCGTGCTTTATATCTAACGACTTCATTCTTCTCATTTCGTTTTCGCACAACCCATCTGTACCCTACTGGCTTTACACCTTCAGGTGTTCGGACGATTGGTCCGAAAACTTCACGTTTATCAAGTGAAGTCAATTCTTCTTGAATTGCATCTTTCCATTTTGGCCAATCATTTCTCTGTCTACATTCATCGACAGATTTTGGTTCAAGATCCTCGTTTTGCTGTATCTCAACAGCAACATTATATGCAAAAATTTTGTCGACAACAATATTATTCTGGTTCCATAGTTTTCCCGTAGAGACATAACTTATTGAGATCTCTTCAATTTTATTATTTTCAGGTATCCGAGCCTCTCCTGAAGAGGTCTTATTAGTTGTTATGTCTTTATGCTCGTTTTGAGCAATTACATCCGTAGTATAATCGTTTTGATCATTTGCTCCTTTTCTTCTTCGAGGATTTTTTATCTTTGGAACTGGGTGGTCTACCACGCTTTAGGCGTGCCCTAGACTCACTTTCACAAATAGGTTGCCCTACCGGGATATCAACTCGAATTGGAGCATTTGCAGCTGGAATATGGGATTTAGTTACCCTTGGTAGGTCAGTGAATGCATCTGGCAGTTGATTTGCAATATTTTGCAAATACACTATCTTTTGAACTTCAAGTTCATATTGATTTGTACGAGGATCTAAATGAGATAGTGTTAATGCATTCCAATCTATTTCTTTTTCCAGTTGCTTAATCTCTCCCCTAATGTTGGAAAAACTGATTCATCAAAATGACAGTCAGCAAATCTTGCTGTGAATAAATCTCCTATCATGGGCTCAATATATTTTATAATAGACGGAGATTCATACCCAACATATATCCCCAACCTTTTTTGGAGTCCCATCTTTGTGCGGTGTGGTGGAGCAATTGGCACATATACCGCACATACAAAAATTCTAAGATGAAAAATATTTGGCTCCTGACCAAAAGCCAATTGTAATGGGGAGAATTTATGATAACTTGTCGGCCTGATCCGAACCAGGGCTGCCGCATGCAAAATAGCATGTCCCCATACTGAAATGGGTAATTTTTTTCTCATAAGCATTGATCTAACCATTAATTGGAGGCTTTTGATAAATGATTATGCTCGACCATTTTGAGTATGAACATGAGCAACAGGATGTTCAACTGCAATCCCAGTTGACATACAATAGTCATTAAATGCTTGAGATGTAAACTCAGCAGCATTATCAAGACGAATTGTCTTAATCGCATAATCTGGAAATTGTGCTCTCAATCTTATTATTTTAGCAAGCAACCTCGCAAATGCCATAGTGCGAGTTGATAATAAGCACATATGTGACCATCTTGTAGATGCATCTACTAAAACCATAAAATATCTAAATGGTCCACATAAAGGGTGAATGGGCCCACATATATCACCCTGTATACGTTCCAGAAATGCGGGGACCCTGGTCCCAACTTTAGTTGCTTTAGTAATTAATTTTCCTTGAGAACATGCAGCACAAAAGAATTCTTTAAATTGAAAAATCTTTCGGTTCTTCAATGTATGCCCATGTGAATTCTCAATTATATTGCGCATCATATTATAACCGGGATGGCCCAACCGGTCATGCCAAATAATAAAATCATTTGATTTAGTAAACGTTTTGTTTACTATGGCATGTGATTTAACTCTGCCAATGCTTGTGTAGTACAAGCCAGAGAAAAGTGCGGGGAGCTTTTCAAGCACTTATTTCTCACCCGCTATCATTGTAGTAATATAAAGATATTCAATCTTTCCATCAGTTTTAGTCTCAATATAATAGCCGTTTTGGTGTATATCTTTGAAACTTAACAGGTTTCTTTGAGACTTACTACAATATAAAGCTTCATCAATAGCCAAACATGTTCCTCCAGGTAATAGTAACTTGGCTTTTCCAGAGCCTTCAATCAATCTTGTACTACCACTTATTGTATTAACATTGACTCTTTTCATAACTAAATAAGAGAAATATCTCTTATCTTTTAGAATTGTGTGCGTTGTAGCACTATCCAGGAGACAAATATCTTTGTTATTGAACTTGAATCCAATTAAAGACTGGGGAATTTCTATTTTCTTCATAAAAAGACAAATTATATAGTAAGAAATATTGAATAAAATAAAGTACAAGAAAAGTACTTTTAAATATTGAAACATAATCAAAGATGACATTTTTTTTTTCAAACTTTAAAACATAAAAAGTAAAGACATTATTCTTTATTAATTGTATTCCCCAGTTACAACATCAGTTCTTCAGTTACGATTCTCAAAGAAGTCTCCAGCTTCTAAATGAGTAATATTTGGGAGGCCTTCAAAAACATCATCATCTTTCACGGCAAGATACGCCTTAGTTTCATCATGCTTGTCAGCAAGATGTGCCAGATGAGTCCCATTGTCATTATTTTGAAAGGTCAAATGTGCCTCCACATTATTTTCATTTCTTTTGAGCGAAGCTTGATAGAGCTTGGCAAAATGTTCAGGCGTACGACAAATTTTTGCCCAATGACCTTTCACACCACATCGATGGCATATATTATTACTCTTTCCTTTTGAAGGATTAGCTTGAGAACCCCTATTGTTCTCATATTTATTTCCACCATGACGACGATTATTTTTTCGTCTCTTGCCGCTCCCACGACCATGGCCTTTACCACGGTAATTATTTTGCCTTCTTTCAGGCACATTATTTATTGCTAGCACATTCGCCTCAAGGAATGGAGTATGTGCTCCCGCATTCACCTTAGGGAACGGAGCAGATCCAGTGGGGCGGGCTTCATGATTTTTGATCAACAGGGAATTATGTTGCTCAGTCACCAGAAGGCATGAGATCAACTCAGAATATTTTTTGAATCCCTTTTCACGGTATTGCTGCTGTAATACCATATTTGATGCATGATATATGGAAAGTGTTTTTTCCAATAAGGCATCATCATCAATAGGTTCTCTACATAATTTTAATTGAGAACTTATTCTAAAGACAACACAATTATGTTCTGTTAGGGTTTTAAAATCTTGTAACCGTAAATGAATCCATTCATCACGAGCCTTTGGTAGTACCATGGCTTTCAAGTGATCATACCGTTATTTCAAATTAATCCACAGTTCTAGTGGATCTTTCACAGTTAAATATTCAATTTTTAACCCTTAATCAAGATGATGGCGAAGGAAAATCATGGCTTTCGCCTTATCTTGGCTCGATCTCTCATTTCCTTCTTTAATAGTATCGCCAAAACCTTTGGCGTCCAGATGTATCTCGGCATCAAGCACCCATGATAAATAGTTCTTGCCGGATATGTCAAGTGCCACAAATTCAAGCTTTGATAAATTTGACATAGTAAAAACTATCAAAGACAATAAATTAATTAGGAATTTATATAAATGATAATCAATAAATTATAACAGTGACATGAAGGAAAACTAATCTTTCTCTTTCCTTTTTTTTTTCTAATTAATTCCATCCATCATTATAGATAATTATAGTTTTTCATATCATATCCAAAAGTTAGATTAATGAGATTTAATAATTTTAATAACAGAACTTTAAATTTGTGAAGCATCTTTTCAAAACAAAAATAATAGCTCATTAATGCATTATGAAAACTTGTTTATCTAAACGTATGCTGCTATTGTAAAAATCATTTTAGTATATGTGTAATTAATAGTGCATTTATCTGTTAATGAGATATATTATGATAAATAAATTATATATAGTTATACCTTACAGATGGAAGAAATTGGTACTTAATTTGGAGCAGATTAGAGCTTCGTGCTGATAATGTGTTGTAAATATATTATAAAAGAGCAGTAAAGTAATTGAGAATAGTAATGATATGGGAGAGATAGGAGTTTCTATTGCTCTTTCTTGTCTATATCTTTTACAATGTGAAGAACACCCATTTATATAGGATAAATATCATCACTTTAAAGTTACAATAACAGATATTTTCTTTAATACAAATACATTGATTAATGACTTAGTTCTTCATTGAACGAAAGATGAACAATCCGTTCATGAATGGACATCCACATTCTGTGGATTTGTAACACAAGACCACTTTTTGGGAGTTTTTGGGAAAATTGTCTTATCTTACCCAAAAACTTCAACTATTTTTAAAGTAAATTTTATGTTCAAACACAACTTCAAATTCCAAAAATTATTTTTCAACTCAAATTCAAAAACTCAAATTTCCAAGTTTCAACCAAATCTATGTCCAAACGCTAGCTAAGTTACAACTCTTTTCATATGAATATGGTGAAAAATTGCATCTTAAAAATGTTGGTCAAAATTTGTGCAGTTTAACTCTTGAAAAACGAAAAGATTCACATAATCTAGAACAGAAAGAGTATAATCTAACACTTCTTTCACAATTTAATAAAGTGCTTGAGCTCTGTATTGTCTGTATTTTAATTAGTATACGTGGTAGATTCGTAGATGCAGAATATTAAGTCATTAATGATAGTAATAGCTAATAGAGGACAATTTCTTTTCCACGGAGGGCAATTGCATGTTTCTATTATTAGCTCCTAGACATGGCTTGATTTTCTTTATTTTGAATTTTAATATTTGTTAAGTTGGAGAAATCATGATGTGAAAATAGGTCGGTGGTACTGCCATTGGAGAGTTAGAGAGAGAAAATTTGGGGGAAAATGATTGGAATCTTATTTCATGAACAAAGTATATGATACAACTACTATATATACTTGGGGTTAGCCCACACGACTAATAAGCTGGACCCAGAATACAACTGGGCCAGATTAAATAAGCTAAGTGAGAATTACACAACTATGACACCTTAGGTAATGGTTTACCTAACTGATCTCGCTTAAAATAGTTTGCAAGAATGGCCTCCACTAATTTTAAGTAAGTGCTACTACGGAGGCAACACTTTAAGTTATAAAATTGACAAGTGCTACCACGGGGGCAGCACTTCAAGTATAAATTGAAAAATGCTGCAAATGTTGCCCCCGTGGTAGCACTTGACCTTTTATCTCTGTCAATATTCTCCCCAGATAACTTGAAGTGATATCTTGCAGGCAGCACTTCAAGTATAAGGTAGCACTTGTCAATTTATAATGTAAAGTGTTACCTCCCGATGCTATTTTGCTAAACCATTCTTAAGTGGAGAGAAAAAATCATAACCAAAAATAAGGGGGTACATGTAGTGAAATTTTTTGATAAGCTAACTACCTACAAAACAATTATACAAGTATTGCATTATACACACCTTTGCACAAGTGAACCATCAGGCGGTTCATGTTTTCTATCATGGTCCTCGACACCCCCCTCCCCCTCTTCAAGTTGGAGGGTGAACACACACCCAACTTGGGTATAAATGCTCGATGAACTGCACCTGATGTTGGCCATATTTATACATATTTTGATATTAACTCACTCCTATTTTTATCGTCCTTTGAGTATCTTTGTTACTAAATTTGCCAAACATTATATTGTTATTGACATTATACCGATTTAATGTGTTTCAAATATTTTAGGTGTGCCATGAAATAATTTGGAATGGAAAGGGATAAAAATTTAGTTGAGGAGCAATGAGAAACTTGCTACAACAAGCTCAAAGCATGAACGGGAGGGGCAGAACATGTCTCACATCTCGCGAGCCTGAGGAGGAAATTATGATCTGATTCCTAGCATACCTAGGACTAGGTGAATGTCAAAGAATAGCTAATCCTAGTCTACTTTTGAGAGGGACAAAAATGTGCACTTTATAAATTCCGTGTTAGTTTGGATAAGGGGAGCTGGTAGTTATTTAAACTATAAAAGGTCATAAGTTGATGCTGGGAAAGGAGACACATGTTGGCACACAAAGGCAGCAAGGAAACACGTTTGGAGCTTTAGTTCAATACCAAGTTTTTCTTCTCTTTTCTTTTATTTAATTTTTTAGTCCTAGGATTGTGGGATCTTCATGAATGTTGATATTCAGATGTTGATTTGATTTTATTCGGTTATTTATTAAATCATTCGCTTAATTATTTGATTGCTTGATCACCAATTGAATAACTATTTATGAATCTTGAAGTGAACTTGGGAAAGGAAATTCTTGATTGCAATAGGATTTAATAGAGCTTGTTCTTGAACCTGGGCATCGGGGAATAGATTTGCGGATAAGAATAGGAATATACCTATTTGCCTTACTTAATCACTTTTACAGGACTTACTAATGCATTCTTGTTAATACTAATTCCATAGGAATATATACGTTAGATTAGTTTGAATAGGTGAACAAGATATCGGGAGAGTCTTGTAAGAAATATTAATCCTGTTGGTTAGTAACACAGATAGATTAGTTAGTCAGATTAACTGAAGAATTCAATAGGATTGGTAGATTTTCTATAACCCTGGAACATTCTCTCCTACTGAACTCGACTTCTTACTTGTTCTATTTGCTAGATAATTAATTAGTTTTATTAAATAATTCTACTTTGGATTAATTCTCAATAAACTATCAAAATATTTTCTTGTTTATATAATTAGAATTTTTTTGATTTAGTTAATAGTTAATCACACGTCTCTGTGGGAACGATACTTGATCTTATCACTTTATTACTTGTCGACCACGTATACTTGCGTGTGTGTTTGGGAGCAACAGCACCCCCAATGGGCTTTGTAAGAGAGTTTGCAAGCTGGCCACCAGTTCTAACATGATGCAGGGATAATAAGCCTTCAAGCAATTTACTTCGCACAAAATGGAAATCCACCTCAATATGCTTAGTCTTCTCGTGGAAGACTGGATTCTGAGCATTGTGAAGTGCTTTCTGGCTATCACAATAGACATTCACATGAGTTAGAAAAGAAAGAGCAAAATCATAGTAATCTAATCAACCAAGTAATCTCTGCAGCAACTTTGCTCAAAGCTCTATATTCAACTTCAGCTGATGAAAATGAAACCACTGGCTGCTTCTTAGCCTTCTAAGCTATGGGACTGCCACCCGTGAAAACAATAAACCTAGTCACTGATCTCCTAGAATCTGGGCAAGCAGCCTAGTCACTATCAGAGTAGGCTGTGAGAGAGTAATATGGAGAGTAGTTGTAAAAAATCCCATAATCAGGGGTTCCTTTGAGGTACCTTAGAACATGTAAAACAGCATTGAGATGTGGTAGCCTGGGAGTCTGTAAGCATTAGCTGACATGCTGGACAACAAAAGCCAAGTCATGTCTTGTATGGACCAAGAAATTCAGCTTTCCTACAAGACTTCTGCAATGGGCAGGGTTGGACAAAAGCTCACCTTCAGCAGCTTTCAATTTCACATTGACATCCAAGGGAGCCATAACAAGTGTGACATGAGAGCAATTAAATTCCTTTAGAAGATCAGAAATAAACTTTCTTTGGGACAAATAAAGGCCACCAGGAGAGTGACAGACTTCAATACCCAAAAAATAGTTTAGGAGACCAAGATCCTTGATCTTGAATGCATCATCAAGGAAAACTTTGAGGGATGTGATTTCAGCAAGATCATTACCAGTTAGGATAATGTCATCAACATATACTACTAAGATAACAAGGGAAGTCCCTACTGATTTCAAAAACACCGAATAGTCATTCATGGAGTGATGATACCTTCTAGATTGTAGAGCCTGGGCAAGCTTAGCATACCATTGCCCAGATGCTTGCTTGAGCCCATAGAGGCTCTTGTGGAGTTTGCAAGCAACTAGATGATGCTTAGTAGAAGTTGAGGAAGGAAACTGGACGGATAAACCAGGTGGGATCTTCATACACACCTCCTCAGATAACTCTCCATGAAGGAAATCATTGTTCACATCCAGTTGATATAGGGACCAGTTAGCCTTAACAGCTACAACAATCAAGCACTTGATGGTAGTCATTTTAACCATCGTAGAGAAGGTTTCTGTATAATCTATACCTTCAACTTGAGTGACCCCCTTCACCACAAGCCTAGCCTTGTATCTTTATATGGAACCATCAGCCTTGTATTTGACTTTGTAGACCCATTTACAACCAATGGGTTTCTTGCTTGGTGGAAGCTCAACAATACTCCAAGTGCCAGTAGCTTCCAAGGCATCAAATTCTTTCTTCATTGCTTGTTGCCAAGCTGGTATTCCTGCTGATAACTGTGTGGTTCTAGAGTATCATGTGACACGACCCGGAATCCGGTTAGGCCGTGCGGGCACCCGACATCCTCCCCTAGACCCGTCGGGCGAACCCTTACCAATTAAATCAGGAAAATAAATATAACAATTTACAAATAAGGACAAAACTTAAAATAAAAACACAGACATACTGATACCCCTAAGCTGTACAAAAAAATTACAGCTGACTACCCAACATGCTAGGTTTAGGGCTATCCAGACCAGACATCTAAGAGTACAAAAGAAGACAGATACCTCTTGAAGGGAGCAAAATGAAACTGAAATAATGAACAGTAAACTGGTGGCCATCCGGAATAAATCTGGCTCACCCTGACAGCTGAAGTCGTCTTCGCTCCTGAACAACGCGGCGAACTCAATCCTGGAGCGAACCTGCCGAAACGAAATAGATAGACAAGAAACAAACAACAAACAAGGGTGAGTCAAAAGGACTCAATAAGTGGGGCAGACTAGCCACCTCAAAGAATAGGATAGCTAGCCAGGGAGAAGAAACAGATAAACCAAATTCCTTTCATTTAAATTATGAAAAGGCAGAGTCAATTAATAACTAGAAACACGTATGGAATCACAAACTCATTAAAACCAGGAACGTAAGATAGCCAGAACATATAGGTATCCCGAACATATCAACAATCAGAAATACTTCCTGTTGCGGCATGCAACCCGATCCATATATTCATCCTGTCGGGGCGTGCAACCTGATCCCCGCGACTCAGAATACAAGCCAGAAATATATAGGCAAACTGAAATATGTCCACCATATGGTATACATACTGCTTACACAAAACACAGCATGATAGTCACACAATAGTCAGCATGCGATGCACTGAAATGGGATGAATGCAGTATGATGCAATGGTGTCACATGTGCCAAATAGATGGAGCGGAATCCTCCTGCTCCGAGGGCGGAATCCTCCTACCCTCAATATGATGCAATGGAGCGGAATCCTCCTGCTCCGAGGGCGGAATCCTCCTACCCTCAATATGATGCAATGGAGCGGAATCCTCCTGCTCCGAGGGCGGAATCATCCTACCCTCAATATGATGCAATGGAGCGGAATCCTCCTGCTCCGAGGGCGGAATCCTCCTACCCTCAATATGATGCAATGGAGCGGAATCCTCCTGCTCCGAGGGCGGAATCCTCCTACCCTCAATATGATGCAATTTGCATACAAATGCAACATGATGCAATAATAACCCATCACCAGCGCGGAAGTCTCATTGACAGCTGGAAAGTGTATACCAACTCACAGCTAGAGTACAATGTTCAGATCCTCAATGCAATACCAACAACAGGACATAACATATAATGTATAATGTAAATCCAAAGCTAAGGCGTAATGAGTACGCCTATCGGCAGCTACACACGTAAGGAACACGTAGTAGAAAATCCACGAGGCCAGGTGCCTCCAAAGAAATGGATATAAACACTTACCTTGTTACAAAGTTAGTACATCCACTCAATAACCGCTTGTCCTTTGGTTTCATTGCCAAACGATCTCACTCTATTCAACAAGCAGAAAAATATATCAAATTAGGCTAAAGGTTTCATTCCTCACATCTTAGGGTAATCCAGGTAGGAACCTGATACCCTATTTGCATACGCAATACGCAGGCCAGGCCTATATACAGGGTTTAGGGTCACATGACCAAATCCTAAATAAATTACATTTATATGTTGCCCATAACTTACTGAGTACGGATATATAATCAATTTCATTATCGGGGTCCATTTGACCCTTCAAACTATCAATTTACGTCATTAGGGCGATGTCTAATATCCCTATTTTTACCGTAAAAATATATTCAAACATACGTAATAAACTCAAATAGTATATTAGGATCATTACCTGAATGTTTCAGGGTGAAAATTCTACTTTTCTCCGGCCCCTTTTTCATTTTCTGGCATTTTTTCTGATAATTTTTCCTCTGTTTCTCATTTTCTCTCCATCTGTTTCGTTTTCCTCATTATCTATACTTTGTTGACTTTATATATAAGAGGGTACCACCGCCTCTTTCATTTTTATATTTTGTCATTTTGTCTTTTTTTTTTTTTTGTTTTCTTTTATTATATTTTCTTTTCTTAACGAAAATTAAAACGATGCCCTACGATATTCGAAATAATCCCAACTTTTGCATACGAGTTATACAAAATATATGTAACATACTCGAGAAGGCGGATCTCAAATTGGACTCCCGAAACTCAAGATGCGAATTTAAATGAAAAGAAGTCAAATTATTTAACTTTCGGCATTTTAGCGGAAACTAGCCGAACAACATCGAAATTCACTTTCGAAAGTTTACAAAAATCACAAATAATCATACGAACCTAACGGCGCTTTCGGATTTCGAATCGGAGCTCATTCGGCAAAAGCCGAGCTCGAAAATCTCTTTTTAATATTTATCGCCAATAAAAACTGAAACCTTCTTCCGATGCCTACCAAACGAGGTCTGATTTAGCTCAAATTTTACAGACAGGTCCTAATGGACATTACGAGTATTTTAAAATTACCGGCATGCCAATCGAAGCCCTAACTTCCGAAACGACTGACCGAGGTCGTTTCATCATGAATAGCAGCAGGTCTGTTGGTAGAATTAGCAATAGAGCAAGAAGGTAAATGGTAGACATAGTTTTGTCTGAGATAAACAAGAGGCTGGTGGTGTCTGATTGATTTTCTCTGAGGTAAAAATGGCTGATGGGGTGAGGTGGCATGAGAATGAGAAGAAGGAAGAGTGGGAGAAGTAGATGAGGGATGCAGTGAACCATCAGGGGAATCTGGTGGATGACTAGGTAAAGGATCATGGGAATCATGTGGGGTGGGGGGAAACTGAACATGAGATGATGGAGGAGGGGAGGTTGGGGTTGAATAAGGGAATACTGCTTCATAAAATACCACATCCTTGAAAATAAATGATTGTTTGGTCTGAAGGTTCAAAAGTTTGTAACCTTTTTTAGCAAAAGGGTACCCCAAAAATACACATTCTATGGCTCTTGGTTGCAGCTTGTCTCTATGAGGTTTGAGAACACTTGCACAACATAGGCAACCAAAATTTCTCGAATGAAAATATAAAAGAGTTGTATCAAATAGTTTCTCATAATAAGAGATGCCATTGAGGACAGTGGAACGGAATCTATTAATTAGATAAGTGGTTGTAAGGATGTAGTCACCCCAAAATTTAGTGAGAAGATATGATTAAAAATACAAAGCTCTTGCAGTCACTAACAAGTGTTTGTGCTTCCTTTTCACCACTCTATTTTGTTGAAGAGTATGTGGACAGGAAGTCTGATGGATGATGCCCTTACTGGAGAAGTGTGTAAGAGCCTCACGTGATCCTCCCAGTTCAAGAATATTGTCACTTCTTATAGTCTTGACATTTTAATTGAACTGGGTATGAACCATAGAAATAAAAGCCTTAAGGAGAGAAAAGCATTGCTTTTGGAGCCCATGAGCCATGAGGTGGGTCCAAGTGGTTCTCGTGTGATCATCTATAATAGTGAGGAAATATTTAGAGCCATTAGAGGTAGGAGTGTGGTAAGGTCCCCATGTATCAACATGGACAAGTTGGAATAGTTCCTTGGTTCTAATTTCACTATCAGGGAATAGCAACCTGGTCTGCCTTGCTAAGGGACATACATTGCATTGAAAAGTTTGTTTAGAGGGCGAATTCTGTGAAAGGCATGACACATTTTTCATTTTACTAAAAGGTAAGTGTCCAAGTCTATGATTCCAAAGGAATTCAATTCTATTTATAGTACAAAAATGCTTACAATGAGCATTTGCATCAGAAGATATAGAAGCACTACAAGATTTATTTATATTACAAGGAAAGAATCAGAAACAACAATGGAAGTATTGACAGAATGATGGAGGTCAAGGGATCTCATGAATTCTACAGTCCATTATCTTGCTTACCAAGTATCAGTGGCTTCTTCATTCAAGGGCCTTGAATCATGCAAAGATCAGGTGTGAATTGTACTGTACACTTGAGTTGTAAGATTTACTTATGTACAGATATGAGATTATACTGGAAGGAAGGGAGATATAGAACATTGTGTCGAATTAAAGATGGCATGAGTGAAATGGAACCTGTGGAGGTGACTTTGGCTTTGTAGCCATTGGGTAATGTGACAAAAAATGGTAGGGCTAATGGTTTAATGTCAAACATAATATCTAGGTTAGAGGTCATATCATCACTTGCTCTAGAATCTATAATCCAACAACTAATACCTAACTTAGTAAACATGCGAACTCTAGATGATTCACACAAATATGCAGACTTACCAGCAAAGCTAGCAGAGCTCATGAGGCTGGTTGAATTGGAGGATTCAGGTACATTAGGTGGCTGGATGTGGGACTGCTGGAGGAGCATGACCAAGTGGTTGTACTATTCTTGAGTTATGCCTTGAGAAGCCTGGGAAGCGAAGGCTTCACAGCCAAAACCAGAATTTGCAGCAGCCTTCTTGTTATTTGCTCTCTTTCACTTGTGACAATCCTCAATAACATGGCCAGGCTTCTTGCAATATCTGCAAGTCACTCTTTTTCTGGACAAAATTTACTCTATGAGTATAAGAAGGCTGGTTGGGAGCTCTCAAGGTGCCAGAATTATATGAAGTAGAACCAGCATTGGGATATGAAGGATTTGAAGCAGTATTATAATGGGAGCCTTGTGAGTTAGAGTTTCCTGAGATATTTGGAGATCCTATTTGATTATGCCTTTGAAATTGAGAGGATCCAGCAGGGAAGGATGCAGACTCAAAGGATAGATGACCAGCAGTTTGCATCTGTCTATGTTGCTCATCAACAATGAGCATATTATAAGCACTTCCCACAGAGGGTAAGGGAGACATTATCATAATAGTGCTTCTCACAGCCATGTAGGTCCCATTGAGACCCATGAGAAATTGGTATAATTTCTGGTCCTCCTCATATTTGATGAATTCTGCTCTGGCTAAGCAGGTACATTTGATTGAATGAGATGAGGAGACAAGACTAAGCTCATCCCAAAGGCGTTTGATCTTGTTGAAATAGGAGGCTATATCCAGGTTTCCCTGATAAATAAGAGCTAGTTCTCTTTTGAGTTCAAGAACTTTACCCCCACTAATGGTTCCAAACTTATCTTCTAGATCTCTCCAAATAACTTGGGCAGAGGAGAAGTATAAAACTGTGTCTAAAATTTCCTTGGTCATGGGATTGAGAATCCAGGATATGACAATGTCATTCACCCTCTCCCACTGCTTAAAGAGAGGTGAATTCTCATCAGGTTTAAGACAAGATCCATTTATGAAGGCTATTTTGTTTCTTCCAGAGAGATCTATAAGCATATTTCATCTCTAACCACTAAATCTAGTTCCATTGAATGGAACTGATACCAATGAAATCCCTGGGATATCGGAATTATTGACATACAAGGTATTAGAGGGGTCCATAACTATGTGAGTCGAACTAGATGAGATTGAAGTACTAGGGTTCAAAATATTGGGATTTAGGATTTGATTAGGTATTAAAGCAATTAATGTAGCCCAAATAGGATATTATACATGCAATCACACAAACACTACGAGTGATGAATTAGAGTAATAATGTTACTAGAGATTTTCGTGGATCGAAAAGCTAATTCGTCGTCAAAGCTGGAATTAGGGTTCAAAGATGATGGATTCAAACCGTCAGGATGCTGAGTCGTCAGGATGCTGAATCGCCGTAGCAACAGTGAAACGTAGCCGTGAGTAGATAAATGATCCGTCGCCGAAAATGATCGGAAAAAGTTCCGACGATATAGAATATTGTAGACTTAAAAATGGAGAAACGGCCTCGGCCGTAGCACCGCCGTGTAACAGGTGATTCCATAGTCGGAGAATGATCGGAATTACTGAATTTTCCGCTCTGATACCATGTTAAGTTGGAGAAATCGTATGTGAAAGCAGGTCGGTGGAACTGCCAATGGAGAGTTAGAGAGAAAATTTGGGGAAAAATGATTGGGATCTTATTGCATGAACAAAGTATCCGATACAACTACTATATATACTTTGACTTAGCCCACAAAAATAACAAGCTGGATCCAGAATACAACTACTATATATACTTGGACTTAGCCCACACAACTAACAAGCTGGATCCAGAATACAACTGAGCCAGATTAAATAAGCTAACAACCTACAAAATAATTATACAAGTATTGTATTATATACACCTTTGCACAAGTGAAACATCAGGTGGTTCTGGTTTTCTATCATTGCCCTTGACAATATTACGAAAATTTGAATTCTCATTAAAATATTTACTCATGCTCGAATTATGCATTATCATCAATACCTATTTTCACCTCTATTTACGCTGAATTTTTATTGATTTAACTAAACATTGGAGTGAACAAGTTTTTACCATTATCCTATTTTGCATGTACCTTCAGGCACCGGCAAAAGTAGCAAATGAATTGACAAATGATCTTGCGAATGAAACGCTACTTTTTCGTGCTCTATTAACTTGGCTGAATAAAAACAGGAGTTTAATATTATTTTTCATTATTTCTAATTACTTTGTTCTCTGTTTTTATTTGTTTCATTCAATATTATTTGTGGTGAAGATGTGAGGACGTAGGTAGCTATTGGCCCTAAGTTTTACAAAATAGAATGTGCAGTACCTTTAATAATTTCGTGCACAACTTTCTTCAAATATAAAACTTCAACTTCTAGTGATCTGGAAACCTGAAATACTCTTTAATTCCCACTCAAGGAATTATAGTAATGAATTATGATTTGATACAGAAAGCTGTAGGTGTGCCCGAAGTGGATTTTTGATACAATGTGGACCGAGATTAAGTTGGTATTTCTTGGATTTTCTGTCTTGCGTAGTCTGATGATATTGGCATATATGTTGAACACAATCTGATGAATAATGTTGTCTGGAAACCAATTACCAGTATTATTACCAATTTTACTTATTAAAAACCAATATTCTCCCTTTACTTTCGGCCGAGAAATAACCACTCATCGTGTCACCCCTTTTCTTTCTGAAGGAGAATCTTTTAGAGTAGTTAATAATACCATCACTGTCTTTATTTAATTATTTTACGTTATACCCTTAATTGCTACATAACTTGCGCTCGACATAGGCGACAGCCATAATTGAAATTGCAGCAGTGTAGCAAAAAGATCTAATGCTGAGATTTGTAGACCTGAAATGCATAATATACTACTCCTACCATTTGTTTATTGCCATTATTAGTGTGAGATGGTCAGAGTGTCACTTAACTTTAGATAATTGGCCATAAAAATTATTTTTCTGTCATTTGTCATTCATGTCATATAAATTAATAAAAATGGCTTAAATAGACATCGTCACCGATTTTGATATTTTTCAGTTATTGAAATATAATATGACTCAAACATGTTAGATTTTTAAGTGTAATATGATATAGTAGCAATAACTACCGGAAGTTCGATCCTATTATTCATTTTTTGTCCTGGTCTTGTGAGTGAAGTTGCGAACTTTCCTAAGCAGTGGTGGATTCAAAATATATATACGGTACTAGTTTTAGCCAGGGGAGGAGACAAGATTTCTAGCAAGGTGATTCAAAATTTTAAAAGTAAATTTTAAACTTGTGTCAAGGGGGTTCAACATATGGTATGTATATATATAAAAAATTGATTTTATCCTGCATACAATGTGCAATTTTTCAGCAAATGGCATTCAATTGAACCCCCTTCCCCAAGGGTGGCTCCACCACTGGTTTTCGCACTAGGTATAATTTTGTAGATATTTTTTTTAAAAATATAGAGACATTTTGCCTACTTTACAAAAGGCAAAATGGCTTAAGTCCACCCTGAACTATGACTTTTTTTCCAACTTGACACCGGAACTTTGCGGGGGACTTAGTGCCCCCTTGAACCCCTTCGGAGTGTAATAATACACCACCCCAACCATTTTTTGACCAAATATTTTGTATAGTTCTGCGCGTGTATTGCACTTGGAGCAATATTAATTTTCATTTAAATAAAATCCCCAAAATCTTTTAATCTTCCACCTTTTCATTTACCTTTTTACATTTACCCCCCTTTTCATTTCCCTCCCCCCTTTTAATTTACCCGTTACCCATTTTCATTCAAACGAAACATAGTTTGATTTTGTCCAAATTTCTGTTAAAATCTAGTAAAAAATTGTATACAAAGTGTGATGTTGGTGTGAATAACAATATAGGACGACGTGCAATTGAAGATATACAGGTTAGGGTTTGGCTTTTACTGTTTTTGTTGTATCGTTTAATCCGTGCCTTAATGAGTTTAATTTGTTCTTGAATCTGCTTATTAGGGTTAAATTAGAGTATTTAGGGGTTGAATTTAAAACTCTTTTATGGTGTTCTTGGTTCCACATGGTTTAGTTGCTTTCTGCAAGCTTTAATTTATTAGGGTTTTTAATTGAGTGGATTAGGGTATATTTTAATCGCACTCTTTGTATGCTATTTCAGGATCTAATATGTCTTTTACGTTAATTACACTAAGATGGTTTCATCGTGGGGTTATTGATTTTGGTCCCCCACCACACTATGTGGGTGGGGCCTTAAGAGAATATTATGATGTGGATGTTGACAGAATGTCCTACTTTGAGTTAGTGGACTACGTTAAAGACCTAGGATATTTACCAAGCTGTGACTTTTATGTTAGGTCACCTTTGGATGGCCATTTGATATTGATTAAAAGTGATAGGGATATTTGTGAACTTTGCACTTGGTTAGATAATGGAGATATTATGGATGTATTTGTGTCTCATGAAATCAATGAACCAGAATCAATAAAACTGTTGGAGTATAAAACACCCTCTTCTGAAACTGAACCTAACCCAAATCCCCAGTCTCCTATTCTTGACCCACAGCCTCCTAACTTAGATCCCCAGTCTCCTATTCTTGATCCACAACCTCCTAACGTAGATCCCCAGTCTCCTATTCTTGATCCCCAACCTCCTAGCTTTGATCCCCAACCTTCCAACCCTTCAAATATTGATGGTGAGCCATCTGATATAGATCAGGATTTAGGTCCTGATTTTGACATTGAAGAAGGTAACAATAGTTCTAGTGATTCTGAGATTGATAGGTTATTTGGAGAAGCTGACTTAGACTATGGCAGTGATATCCATGAGGAAAATAGAAACATAAGGGAGGAGAATAAGATATTTCATAGGGAAAAAAAGAAGACTAGAGGGACACATGCTAAGCAAATTCCTACTGGTGAAAAGGGGGCAGACCTGGGGTATGATGAGACAAATGCTGGGAAAAAAGAAGTTTAGATAGTAAACTTAGGGGTGATGAAGATTATTATCCTAGTGACGAAGCATCTTCTTTTGAAACTGATGATTCTGATGATTTTGAGAATGGAGAAGACATGGGACAAGTTGTAAATAAACCTCCTAGAAAGAAGAAATCCTACAGAGTTGTGTTTGATCCTTCAACTGAGTTAATTGTTTGGGAATTAGGGTTAGTTTTTTAGAGTGTTAATCAGTTTAGGGAGGCAGTCACTAGGTATGCAATTCAAGAAAAGGTTCAGATTGAAAAGCATGTAAATGAGCCTACTAGGGTGAGTGTTAGGTGCTGTAATAAGGGTTGCAAGTGGAAATTATATACAAGTGTTGATACACAAACCACAGATTTTGTGGTAAAAACATATAACCCATTCCATAAGTGTGTCACCTCAAATTACAATTACCTGTGCAATGCTAAGTTTCTTACTAGTCACTACAAGGACAAAATAGCTCAACATATGGACATAAAAATAGTGAAGTTTCAGGCTATGATTAGAATGGAGTTGGATATGCATGTTGGTAAGACAACAGTTAGGAGAGCTAAAGCAACGATCATTAAGCAGATTATGAGTGATCATATTGAAAAGTTTGGCAGAATATATGATTACAAACCAACAATGCTTTACTTTTTACTTTTGTTTAGGACAGTTGTGTTTTGATGTAAACCAATAATGCTTGAATCATTTTTTTGCCTGCTTTTTGTGCTACTTATCCAGATGTTACATTTGAACATATTTAAGTGTTTAATGATCAGCCGGTTTACATGGTTCTAACTTATTTCTCATTTCTGAATTTTACATTCAAGTTCAGTACAATTGCAACAAAAAACAGTGCATTTAGATACCGGATAAAAACTTGCATAACAACCATTGGTTCCATTACATTATTCAAAGTAGGATACAACACAAACAAAACAGAGCAAAACTTGCAATTTCATCTTGCATACAAGAAACCACTTAAGGCAATTTCAATTGCATACACTTGCAGTGACCATCTTTCATATGGCTATTGAAGCCTAATACCAAAACAACAACAACAATACACAACATAACTTTAAAAGAAAAGCTGCACCAATTTCTCTTCTTATCCTCCTTAATTCCCTTGCTTCCTTTATCCATACAATTTGTCATGTGTATCCACTGATTTTGTTGACTCTCAAAGTAGGCTAGTCCCTCTTCTAGCTCTTTTACTTTGTTTGCCAATCTTGGAAGCACAAACTTAGAGCGACTATCAATTTCTTCATCCCTCCATCGAAAAAATTTGCACGAACTATCCTACAAATTTGATAAGCAAATAATGTTTCAATTTAACCATATTAATGACATAATTAACCTTAAAGATCCAACTTGTTAAGCAACTTACACCATAGTATGGACAAGACCAATATCGCCTTCCCAGATTTTTCTTCGACCAAGAAGTGCATAAGGGCAGCAGCTCCCCATGCTTGCATCGAACATTCATATGCAACATTGGGTCATCCTCGTCCATACAAATTCGATTCAAGCTTGCATTTGACATTCCTATTACAGACACCAACATGTTAAATTACTTTAATAAAAATCCCAACTTTGAGTAAAACCAAAATAACTATAGATGAAATTTTGTAACTAATCACGAATTACCTGCAAAGGTGGAAGGTTAGTACATCTACAATGGCGGGTGAAAAATTGGGAAAGAAAGGGTTCTTAGTGTATATGTAAACAAGACAAGGCCATGTGGCGTTGTTCTGATTGGTTTTTGGGCTGTAATTACAAGCCTTCACGCACCCAATCGACGTGCAAAGACTATAGGGTAAAAAAATGGTCGGGATGGTGTATTAATTACACTCCGAAGGGATTCAAGGGGGCACTTGGTCCCCCGCAAAGTTCCGGATTCAAGTTGGAAAAAAAGTCATAGTTCAGGGTGGATTTAAGCCATTTTGCCTTTACAAAACATAACAACATAATAAAAAAGTGCTACAAAACATAGAAAAAAATGTGGAAACCTAAAATTTCATCTCTCTCTCATTTTCTCTCTCTCTTCTCTCTAGCTGTAAGATCATCTCTCTCCGCATCTAACATTCTTTGGTGGAGCTACTGCTTCTTGTTGCTCCTTCCTTTGGCACGCGGAGCTGCTGCTCCTTCAACCACGACCGGAGCTGCTGAATATTTGTGGTGGTTATGGTAGTTTTTTTGTGGTGGTTGAAGGGAATGTATGCTATATGTATCACCCATTATATTGTACGTCTGCCGTAGGGGTGGGCGTTCAGTCAGTTCGGTTCGGTTTGGTTTAGACCATTTCGATTTGGTAATATTAGGAACCAAAACCAAACCGAAATTAATTCGGCTTGGTTCGGTTTTTAAGAATTCGGTTCGGTTTAAATCGGTTTAGTAGTTCGATTTCCACATATAAACTAATATGGAAAAATCAGTATTTTTCAATTGTATGTGCGAAGAAGAATAAGTTTAACAGAAAATCAAAGTTAGCAGCTGAAAATAAAAATAATTTAGCTTAACCTATCTTACAGTAGTTCAGATTAATGGCATGACAATTGAACTTGGTAAGTACTGGCACAAACTAAAATATTAAACACTTAGATCTATAATATTAAGTACTGGTGCAAGCTAATATGACATGAAAATCGAACTTGACTTTAGGCTTCTTATCTCATCTTCCTAAGAAACGATGATAGTGAGCTGCTTCAAGAAGAGACAATTAGTTAAATTTATAAAGAAAAGTTGTGAAATTTAGGCCTGGTAGCCTAGACTACTGACTAGATATATAAGAAAAATTGTGAAATTTAAAATATATATTATATATATAATTCGGTTTTTTGGTTTGGTTCGGTTTGTGCCCACCCCAAACTAAAATCAAACCGTAAAACCAAAATTTTTAAAATGTAAAACCAACCCAAACCAAAAACCAAAAAACTGAAGACCGAATTAAAAAAAAATTCGGTTCGGTCGGTTTTTTTTGGTTTGATTCGGTTTGTGCCCACCCCTAATATCTGGTGTAGTCCTATGTATCTTTGTATATAAAATGGAGATACAATAAACATACCATGTATATAAATTAGTTGTGTTATTTTATCAATTTTTTTATATATAGTGTGTAATATGTATTGCATGTACATACATAATATATACAAACGACATACAATAATTGTATTAATGTAGGTCTAGTTTATCTTCAATGTTGTACAATGCATCACTATACATGCAATGTAGATATACTACACATGCAATAATATACAAAAAAATAAAGTATTAAAAAAAATTCGCCGACGACTGGGACCTAAGGTAGTAGGTGACCAACGACCCAGAACGAAGATTAAGGGGGCAGCTATGGAGGGCGGCTGGGGGGGGGGGTTGCATGTGGGGTGTAAGAGGAAGATGTATGATTTTTCCTACCTTTTATGTATATTGATATGTTTTAGAAAAATTATTATTATGTTTTAAAATGGTATAGTATAAGCATTTTGTATAAAGTGAAATGTATATTTGCATAGTTATGTAGTAAGCTATTTAGTTGTGCTAAGCACAGGACCAAGATTTTTGTCTGAGACCACTCATTATTTTTTTTATCCCATTGAAAAAAGGCAATTTACATAACTATACAAAAAAAAAATTTATTTTTTACACAAAAATGTCAATACTATTACATTTTCAAAACATAGCAATATTTCTTTCAGTACATAACAAATACATATAAAATTAGTGATAAAACCCTAGGTCCCTCTCCTTCACTAACATGCTGTTGCCCCATGACTGCCACCTAAAGACCTCCATCTTTGGCCAGCCAGGGGAAAAATTTTTAATGGTTTTTTTAAAGTTTTTTTTGTATGTGTTATGTATTTTCGTTGTATGTATAATGATACACTATGCATACAATAAAAATACAGTAAGTATACATAAATACAATTGTAGTGTGTAGATTGTATATTCTTTGTATGGCTAGTATATGTACAATGTGTGTATGTGCATGCATAGGCCATACACAACTTGTACAATGAATAAAAAAACATACATTTATACTATTATTGTATATAAAATATATACCTATTATATGTCCGGTGACATACACCGGACATACAATAGGTATACGCATGACATATACTTTCTTCGCCTCCAATCACCACCGACAACCATCGTAGCCACCGGAGAACACCAAAAAAAAAAAAAAAGAGAAACAAGATCTGTCGGCGCCGAAAAAAGAGCAGCGACGACGACGACGATGGAAGGGGACACAACCTGCGTCAAAGGAACGACGACGGAGCCACCAGAGCTCTGTCGCCGGCCCGTAACAGCAGTAATAGAAAACACAACAATCACAGAGTAGCGACCATAACAACGCCGGCGATGACGAGGGATGAGGGAGGGCACGCTGGCGACGATGGGGGATGGGGGAGTGGACGTCGGAGACGGGGAAGGGGAGGGGAAAGTTGCCAGAAAATTGGGGTGGGGGAGAGAAGAGAGAGGAGAGACAGAAGAGAGAGAAGGAAACCTAGGGTTTCTCTAATTGTGCTATGTTTGGTAGCATTTGGAAAAATATTGCCACGTTTTGAAATAAAGGATACATATTTGTATTTTTTTTCTACAATAATACAAGGTGTAATTTTTCCTTGAAAAAAATTCTTAAATCTTTAGCCACTATTGATGATTTTTCCAAAAAGTTTTCATATTTGTAAATGTGGCTATTCTTTAAAATATTTTACAAAGTAATTTAAGGGGCTTTTTACACATATATACAAATTTACACACTTAATTACAAAAAAATAGTAATATTTCTTATATTACAAGACATAACATTATTTTAATTAACACATTTCACATCAATACATTTCACCTTCATTTTTTCAAATTCAAAATCCTTCAAATCGTGCAGATCCAAAGAGGAAAGCAACCACAGAAACAATAACACCGCCATCACCCCACCCCCACCACCCCAGTGATGTAGCCATCACCCCCACCCCAGATCCAAGACAACTAGTAACGGGGAGAAGCGACTGCCTGGGGGCTTTTCCAGTGAGGTACAGCGGCATCGCAGCGTGAAGGGCCACTGCCTGCGGGCTTTTTCGGTGAGGTATAGTAGCACCGCCGCGTGAAGGGCGACTGCCTACGGGATTTTACGGTGAGGTACAGTGGCATTGCAGCGTCAAGGGTGTTCATGTAGATACACGCTGAGTAGGTATATGTACTTTTCTTAGTGTAACCATTTTGTGTGAAAATGTTTTACGAGTGCAAAGAGAAAGCTAGAAGGAAGAGGCAAGGGAAAAAATTTCAAATTATTTGGGATTTCACTGCTGTGTATTGTTGGGTGAATTAAGTTCTCCATAAAACACCCACATTCTTATAATTTGTATGGTCCCACCCAAACGTGATCTATATTTAACATAACTACTAGAACTAAACAGAATCTGCACTTTCTGCATGTCATTTTATTTCTTACTTTTCATTCCTCCATTTTTTATCACCCTTTTTACCTTTTTTATTTTATAACGTTCAAAAGAGATAGTATTATTCTAATAATACTAGTTTCAATGGTTAATACAACAACATTTTACGATGCTCAATATTTTTCAGGTTAAGTTTTCTTTTTACTAATTAAATTTAGATTTTTGGGAAATTAATTTGTGCATGAACATGTTGAAACAATCTGAAAAAACTGTTGAAACAGTCTGAAACGGTGTTGGAATTGTTGATACAGTGCTAAAAATAATGTTAAACGGTGCAGGAACGGTTTGATACGGTGCTGCAGAAACAGTTGAAACGGTGCAGAAACAGTTAGATACGGTGCTGCAGAAACAGTTGAAACGGTGCAGAAACAGTTAGAAACAGTTGAAACGCTGCAGAAACAGTGTGCAGAAACAGTTAGAAACAGTTGAAACGGTGCAGAAACAGTTAGATACGGTGCTGCAGAAACAGTTGAAATGGTGCAGAAACAATTGAGATACGGTGAGATACAACGAGATACATCGAGGATGGGATGAGGAAAAGTGAAGTTGGGGGAAATGGTGGGAGGAAAAGTGAAATAGGGAGAAATGGGAGATGCAAAAGTGATTGTGGGGGAAATAGGAGGAAGAATGTAAGGGTTTGGTATGTTATGGGAAAATATTGCTATATTTTTGCTATGTTTGTAATTAACTTGTGTTTTCCTCTATATAGAGTTATTTTGCTAATATATTACTATGTTTGGTAATTAAGTTCTAAAATTTGTACTTTTATGTAAAAAATCCCAATTTAAGTGATATTTTAGTGCTCTCTCCACGTTTTTATGCAAAAGACCAAAGCAAAAGCATAATAGTTCAATTGTCTTGCGTCATTTATCAATTGTTCTTGCGCCAATTGATCGCATCCCCCCCGCGCCCTGCCCCTACGCTAGGCCCATCTTTTTCTTGCGTCAATTGTTCAAAGTCTTCAGTCTCTGTCTTACTCATGCACCTTCTTACCCCAAGTTGTTTTAGTTCCTACATGTGATTGTCACACTATAATCTTAAGATATACATTACCTCAAAATCTAGCGTACGTCTTCTACTTCATGACCAAAACTAATCCAAGAAGACGAAGCATGCAGCTCCGGTTTATATATAGTCCTGCGCAACACCACAATCAGTTTGCACTTATTCAAACATGTATACCTCATTCTCGGTCTTTCTCCTTCTTTCTCTCTTCTCATTCTTTATCAATTCCAATGGAGTTGATACCTCATCAGTTACCTATTGCCCTTCATTTTCATGCAATGGACCTGAAATTTCATATCCTTTCTGGAGCCTTAACAGCTACAACTCTACCTCTCCTCATTACTGTGGTTATCCAGGACTTGGTATCCACTGCTCTCAAACCAATACTCCAACACTTTACCTTTCCAACAATTCTTTCTTGGTCAAAGAGATAGATTACACGAACCACTCACTTACCCTTGAGGATATGGACGTTGTTGATCACAAGGCATGCCCAAGACCACGTCACAGCCTCAAGTTGGATAAAGACTCGCCGCTGGAATATTCCAAGCTTGATAAGAACCTTACTTTCTATTTCAATTGTACTCGTCCACTTCCATCTTCTATTCCTATAGATTGCATAACCTCAGGTGGAAAAAACTCGTATTATTATGACGGGGATCCAAATGAACCAAAAGATTTGATTTGGGATGGAATTTGTGAGGAGAAAGTGGTGGAGCCAGAGTTGGACGAAGGCTGGACTTGAGGGCTTGGTGTGGCCATGGCCAATGGGTGACGGTTTTGTGTTGGACTGGTGGAGCCCATCGGAATGCAGCAAATGTGAGAAAACAAACGGGCTTTGTGGTAACAACAATTCAACAAAGGAGTTCTTGTGCTTCTGCAAAGATGGCACCATAAAGTTTGATCACAACAATTCAACAAGGGAGTTCTTGTGCTTCTCCAAAGATGGCACCAAAAAAGAACTAATTCGGTGCAGAAAGCAATCCATATTCACGCCGAGTTCAGAGAGTCGGGTTCAGGGAAAGACCACACCTCAATGGTGTGACGTAGGCAGCCTAGCTAGATGTTTGGCTGTTTAGGATTATAAATTAATTAGCAATGATTAAGACTAGTCATACTTATCATGTAAGTGGATGTGGGACATTTGGTCAAAAGGGACACTCAAGAGTGAAAATAGGTAAAAGGGACAAAGTCTTAATTAATGTAATAAAAGGGACACATCTAATTAATGCTCTTAAACATAACTTTCCTCCACTCCCCTTCACCCCAAAGTTTCATTTCTTACACTTTGGTCCTCACGTATATAAAAAATAAAATTTGCCAAATTAGGGAAATATTTTTCCCTCCGTTTATTCCCTCCTTTCTCTCTCTCTCTCCTCTCTTCTCTTCTCCCTCCCGACCTGAAACACCATAGCTGCTGCGCATCTGCTTTCTTCAATCTCCATTCGTTTTCGCTATTATTCTTGCATTCCAACTCTCCCAAACGGAAAATATTGTCAGATCTAAAATCCATTTCGGTTATTATTGACTCTAATTTAATAAATAATTTGGGGAAAATACGCTGCAATTCTTTGAATAACAATTTCTGGTTGGCATTACTTTTAACGCTGGGCATTACTTCAAACTGGAAAGCTTGACAACTCCCTTATCTCCTGTAAGTGTAAATCTCCGTCTTGCTAATCTCTACTATTCTAATTTTTGTAAAAACCCTTTTAAACCAGTATGTTGCTGTTTTGAAACATCTTACCGTGACGATCGCAACATTATAAAGATTGTTCTATAAATACTCGTACAACGTAGTCACAATTATGGAACATTGTATTAGATGCTCAGGATAATCCTTTTGATGTTCCTATTATGCTAGTCAGAGTTACGGAACATAATTTTGGTTGCCCGAATAATCTTACAGCATGTTCAGTAAATGCTATTCATAATGTTGGAACATTTTTGTAGATGGTCGGAACTGATGTATCGATGTTTCACATCAGTATGCTTGTATTCTTAAACATCCTTGGGCATGTTCGGATCTGTTTTTCGATGTTCCAGTATCCTTTGCTACCTGGACCACATTTGATGAATGTTTATCCTACCTTGCAGATATCGTTAAAGTAATGGGGGACAACATACTACTAGGAGTTGATTTTCTCGGCGAATGGGTTGAGCGTTCGAAATGCTATGCTTGGATTCCTAAGGTGAAAGAGACAAGACCTATCCTTGTGAGTAGGAATATTACATATGATGAACTTGTCGACAAAATCATACGCAGTTGGGGGGTAAGTGATGATCCTAGGGATCTTTGCATTTCATATATGCTGAGTGTTGCCGCAAAGCAAAAGACTGCTCCATCTAAAATTAGGTCTGATGATGATGTTCAGCTTTATATGGCTGATGTAGACCCAGCTGGGGCTAGGCCAACACTAAAGGTTAGTGTGATTCCAAGGCCTGAAGGAATTTCAAGTTCGAATGAACAAGATATGCATGTTGAGATGGATGAAGATGAATTAAAACAAGGTGGAGAGGCAGACGAAGAAGGTGAAGAAGGTGGAGAAGTAGTTGGTAATCCTTCAGAAAGAGCACCATCATTGAGCAGCCGCAACGATTTTTTTGGAAAAGACGGCACAGGTTTTGTAAAGGGTATGACTTTCAAGAACAAGCGAGAATTAGTGGTGAAGTTGAGGCTTGCTGCAGTGAGGAAGCCTTTTTCTTTCAAAGCTGTGAAGAATACAAAAAGGTTGTTTTATGCCCGATGTGTTGATGCAAATTGCAAGTGGTGGCTTCGAGCATTGAGGTATCATAGTAGTGATACATTTTATATTACAATCTACAATGGCGAGCACACGTGCGGTGTGCAGTACCTGCAAAGCCACCATAAACATGCCACAGCTGATGTTGTTGGTGAATACATGAAAGATAGGTACATTGAGGGGAAAGGAATAACACCAAAAGACATCAGGGTTGCATTCAACAGAGAAATGGGATGCAACATTAGTTATTGGAAAAGTTTGAAGGGATGTGAGATTGCAAAGGCAATAGCAAGAGGGACACATGAACACAGTTATGAAATTTTAGAGGCATACAGTTATATGGTAAGGTCCCAAAATATTGGAAGCAAGACAGCTTTGAAGCTTGATAGTTGTGGGAGGTTTAAGTATTTTTTTATATCTTACGGATCTTGGATTAGGGGTTTTCTGTATATGAGGAAAGTCCTTGCTATTGATGGGACTCATTTGTCAGGCAAGTACGGCGGTGTGTTGTTGTCTGCCGTTGCCCAGGATGCAGAGAAGCACATATTCCCTGTTGCATTCTGCGTTGTGGACAAAGAATGTGATGCTTCTTATGATTTTTTTTTCGAACAATTGGTTGACATAGCCCAGTACAATGATGAGTTGAGCGTCATTTCAGACAGGCATAAAAGCATAGCAAAATCAGTTGCCAAGTGGTTTCCCCAAGCTCACTACGGAGTTTGCACGAGGCACCTTGCTGAAAATATCCGTACAAAGTTTCAGTTTGGAGACCACCTGGGGTCCTATTACTTGGCAGCAGATGCATATCGTGTGTAGGATTTCAGAACGCACTTTAAGCAAATCGAAGACAACGATCCAAGGATTGCTAGATATCTTCAAGATGACGTGGGGTTCCATAAATGGAGCAGATGCTTTTTCCCTGGGCACAGGTACACGACTATGAACATTCATACCAAATGTTCTGAACGTTGCGTTGGAATGTTCTATATTTACATGTCAATTAAGCCGAGAACATTCTAATTGATGTTCAAAATAGTACCAATGATGTGTATGACGTAATTATTGATGTTCTGATCGCATGCTTAATGTTCGCACTTGGATTAGACGTATTTAGCATTAAGGTCTTTGTTTGTTTGTTACAATTTCAGATTTGCAGTGATGACCTCGAATATTGCTGAGTCCACAAATGCAATGCTGAGGGATGAAAGAGAATATCCTATCGTTGCCCTATTAAATCATATCAATCGTACATTTGGCGAAAAATTCCATGTGAGAGCTACGGAGTTCCTCGAGGTTTCAACCATATGTGTCCCTTCAATTGAAGGAAAAATAGGATTCAACCTGGAGGAAGGGGGTAAGCTCGCAATTAGTCAAAAAGGTACGTATGGTTTCACCATCATCAGTCCAGGCCAGGGAGCAGAAGTCGATTTACTCAACAGAACTTGTACGTGCAGAGAGTATCAAATTGACTTAATACCCTGTAAACATGCTATGGCAGCTATCAGAATGCTGCGTCCAGAAGACTATGGAGCGTGCGTCAATGACTTCACTTCTGCATATTACAAGTTAGAGTCATATATGCTTGCCTATGCAGAACCGATCAATGCTGTTCCGCCGGAAGAATTTTGGAATGTTCCTCCTGAGCTGCTTGAGAGACGAATATTGCCTCCTTTCATCGACGTGGGTAAGGGTAGACGAAGGAAAAAGCGGATACCATCAGTTGGTGAAGTATTTTCAAGTAGGAGAAACAAATGTAGCATCTGCAAAAGGTCAGGCCACAAAAGAACTACTTGCCCGAAACGAGTGGATAGTGGACAATCCTCCCAAACTCAAAGTGTTGCTTTTTGAATTTTAATCTTGACAATTTTATATATTTTTATATTTGAACTTTTAACTTAATGTTCCGAGCATTTATCAATGGCGTTCCAAATTCCTATCATTTTTGTAGTATATAATTCAAATTGATCATCATACAGATGTTCTAATACTGCAAACGGGATGTTCAGTATAATGCAATAGTCATGCTGATTGATCAAGCGAAGGGTTGCCTCGTGCAATTAAAAGGTGTGAAAGCATCCCCCAACCTGCATACGAAAAAAGGCATTAATTAATCCAGATACATCACCTAGAGAGTAGTGAACGACTTTTCAATGTTCTTATCACGCCTTTTGGTGTTTTTTATATTTTTTATCATCTATAAATACAAAGATTTCCTTGTCCCTCCATACACACAATTATCCTCCTACTTGAATTAGCAAAATTTCTTCATAGACAACAAACACAAATGGAAAATAACCAAAATGAAGTTGTCGCTAATGGCCACTATGCCCCAGCCGACGAACCTGACCATAACGAATATTATGGAAACATCGCCTGGGATATTGCCGGTATACAAACTGACATCACTGCAATCAACCATTCTGTGGACCGCTTATCTGCTGATGTATGGAGCATAAGGTAAGTGTTAGTTCAGCGCTGGGAGCGTATTGAAAGAATGCTTTTGGGACTCCTTATCCATCAAGGGATGAATCCGGAGCAGTTTGCTACTCCTCCAAATTCTCCCAATGCTGACAACTAGAACTAGTACTTTTGTCTAAGCATTATATCTAGTACTTTTGTCAAGCATTATGTCAAGTACTTTTGTACATGTATTTTGTTTCCTTAAGTATGAATGAAAATTATCAGATTATGTGTTAAGTTGATAATACTTCCACTACGTAAGTGAACGCCTAAACTTCATCCGCAACTTGAAACATTCTAACACACGTTCCAAGCACCTTATGAAGATGTTTGACATCGTTATTAACGTAAACATGCTAGCATATATTTTAACAACTCCCATCTAAAATGCATCAGCAAGTTGAAACATCCTAACAAAAGTTCAGAGCACAGTATGAAGATGTTTGACATAGCAGAAGGAGTTTGGCCTTAAAATCGTTATTAACACAAACATGCAAAAGCCGCTATTTGTACAACAACAACAACAGTACACAGCACTGTTTGGGGAGATTTGACAAAAAAATCAACAAAAAGCAGAGATTTTCACGAGAATTTCAGTCCAGAACCAGAAAGAAGGGGTAAAAACCCTAGCTTTATCGAAATAGCCAAATAGCAAAAAAATAAACCCCGATTCACTTGAAAACATCAATATAGTACAAAATTTACCTTTAGATGTTGCCGGAGAACATTATGTAGATTGCCGGCGACGAAATAGAAGACTCGAGAAGAAGACTCGAGAAGTGTGTAAGAGAAGAAAGGGGCGGGTGTTCGATGTTTGAAATGATTGAATTGATAAGACTGATCAGCCGCATTTTTAATTAAAACTTCACTTTTGGGGTTGTCATAATCCTCATAATTTCCATTAAGTCCCCACCTTTTTTTTTTTGTTCCGAATTCCACGCGCGTCCCATTTTTGTATAAAATCGAGCCCGGGGCGGGTGTACATTTCTTTTTTGAGATATTAGAACGTTCTTCTGAACGTGCCAAACATAATAATCAATTAGGTAGTTCGTTTAAAATGAAACTCGTTTGCTCAAAATAAAAAGTACCTTTTTCACGTTCAAAATATAATAAATGATGTTTGAACCCTAACCCTAACCCTGAACCCCAAAACATAACCCTAACCCTAACCCCAAACCGCAAAAATTCCTAACATTTAGAGAACATTCACTCTCATGTTCTAACCTTTTTTGTAATGTTCTTGAACGTCGCAAGTCTGTTCTGGATCTTCATACTGATGTTGTTTTTGTACCGTTGAGGATTAGTTGATAAATACTAATATAAGGATCATTTAAAATGAATAAACAATGATTTAGTAGTTTAGTAAGATTTAAAAACATGCTATGTGTAAGTAAACCAAAATATATGTCGTTAATTATACCAAAATGTAATTATTAGGTTGTTTGGATAAGGAGTGTAGGGTTGATTCTAGATCAATTAACAATTTTAAACATTAAGAAGTGTATTATAACGAATTGTAGCATAGATTGGACGTTATATCACTAGATAGACACATTAGTAATCTATTTGCTGATCTTGCAATCTATGTGTAGCTCAATTACAGGCATTCTTCGTGTATCTACAACAACTAAGACTTCAAATCATACAAGTATTGATTGTAATACTCAATATTATGTGTATTTAAGGTGACTACATCACTAGTGTGTCTATTGAAAGTGTTTACTCATAAAAGTTCTACTAGAGTATACTCATTTATATCTATTGAAAGCGATTACTTAGTTATATCAAATGAAACACTTACTAAGTTATTGAGTATTTCATTAGATGTTGTTCTAACTAATGGATAATCTATATAATGATGACTTAACCTTAAATATAAAGACTTATTAATCTTTTCATGTTATATAGTTTCTTATTACAACCATATTAAAGGTTGGAACACTACATATTAAATTAGGCACCTACTATGAACTGAACATATAAACCCACGTTCGTAACTTAAATTAGATGTTTTTGCATCAATCTTTGGAAATTTTTTTGGTGTTTGTAGTACTAATACAACGGATACATTTGTTTATAGATATTAGAACAATCTCTTCTACGTGCCAAACATGGTTTTCTAATGCTAAAAAAAGTGGAGCAACCTATTTTAAATACGTGGAGTGACCTGCTCCACACAACTTACATTAATCCCAACCCGTTCTATTATCTTATAACACGTGGACTAACCCCAACCATTCAATTAATTAGGTCTTTTTACCCCATTCCCATTATTGTTATAACTCCCTAGGGACCCCCTTTACCTCGTCTTCTTCTTAACTCAACCATGTCTCATCAAGGATCAACTTGTTCTCGCAGCTCCTCTCAAAATCGTCGATGTTGGTGTGGCTTACCTGCGATACAATTCACGGCGGGCACACAGTCGAATGCTGGACGAAAATTTTGCAAGTGTCCCCGCAAGGGTATTAGCAATTGCGGATTTTGGGAATGGTGTGACGAGGAGTATCCCCAGCCTACTACATTGGTTTTAAACAAGTTGAAAATTTCACTTGATGAAGTTTGTGAAGAAAGGGCCAATTTGCTGAAGGAAGTTGACAAATTAGGGGCTTGTAATACTACAAATTTATTGAAGATCAGTAAGTTAGAGGCTAAATTGCAACGGTGGAAGATGTATTTCTTATTGTCTTGGGCAGCTTTTTTGGGTTTCATTGTAGCTAGGTTTATTTGATACCAGTTGCTGTTCATCGAGTACTACTGAGATCTATATATTTGAACGTTTAAGTTAATGTTTCGAGCATTTATCAATGGCGTTCCAAATTCCTATTATTTTTGTAGTATATAAATCAAATTGATCATCATACGGATGTTCTAATACTGCAAATGGGATGTTCAGTGTAATGCAAAACAACATTCATAAATATTCAAAACATGCTAGATTGTACTGAAAATTAAAGGACAACACTTCTAAACACGACATTCAAGGCAAATAGAAAATCTTCTTAAATGACTACACTTGAAATAGTTCTTCATTTCACATGTGTTCCGCTGGAGGCCGTGGTGGTGAAGGGTAGTTTTGGGGGTCAATCTCGAGTGCAGCTTGAATACCACGAAGCATAAGCTTAATAAGATTCATATCCTCACGGAATTCATCGAATCTAGTTCTTAATCGCGACACTTGATCCTCGACATTTCCTACATAAACTACAATCTGATCAACATCTGAGGTCAGATCTGCGATATCTTCACGAACATGATCGATTTCAGTGAACCTACTAGTACTTGGAACTCCACTATCATGTTCTGGTGCTCTTGGTTGCCTTACTCTGCGAGACATTGTTTTTGTTTCGCCTTGTTGTTGTTGTGCAGACATTTAACATTTATAGAAGGCTTGGTGCCTTTTCGGTTGCATATGTGATGATTTAAAGAGGCGCCTATTCGCATTGAATGGTTGGGGTTAGTACACGTGTTTTAACTGTGACCAGGGGTTCCTAATCCTTCCCGCGGAAGTCAGAACATCTTCATGGCGATACGAATCATCATATACTCGTTCCATTAGTCTATTGGTTTTTGACGTTTATAATTCAAATTGATCTTCATGTTTGAAAATTATTTATACCCTTCCAGTAGACTATTGCGACTATTGGTATTTTTTAAACTACTCATCATTATACACTTAACGGCTATCCCCTTCAATTCAAATCTGAAGCAAAGCAACGAAGCGTCACTTCAAAAATTTAAAAAAATATATAACGGCTAGTGTTGGGGATTGTCTGGATAAAACACACTTAAGTCGGTTACCTATTTTTCTCCTATAAATACTCGATCAAACCATTCAAATTCAAAAAACTCTATACCACTACAACCTATAATCTTCAGCCAAAAATAAAAATGGTTCGCCGACCTTCCTCCTCAATAGTTGCTACTGCTGCAAGAACAGGAGCAACAAATACAAGAGCATCCACGTCAAGAGTACCAAAAACGACAAAGGGAGCAACCTTGAAACAAGAAGGAAGAGGTGAAGCCAAGCAAAAAGAAGGAAGAACGGGAAGAGGGTCAGCCAAGCAAAATGAAGGAAGAACGGGAAGAAGTGAAGCCAAGCAAAACGAAGGAAAAACGGGAAGAGGGTCAGCCATGCAAAAAGAAGGAAGAAAGGGAAGAGGATCAGCCAAGCAAAAAGAAGGAAAAACGGGAAGAGGATCAGCCAAGCTAATAGGAGGAAGAAAAAGTCGAAACACATCTGCAGAACGACAAGAACGTGCAAATGATATTTTGGAACAACTTCGTGCTGAAGTTTGGGGTTGGAAGTTCAAATTTGAGGAATTCTTCGAATACTACAATAGGGACGTCAAAAAGATGCTGAAAGAAATAAAGAGGATAAAGAACATGCTCCAGATAGCAACCTTGAATCAAGAAGGGACTGCATCGCGTTGAAGTGAAAACGCATATTATTGACCAGGATTTTAATATGACTGTTTATTAAGTAATGTCTTAAATGCTAATATAATTAGCATACTTTTGTAAAGCGCTGAATCTTTGAACGATCAAGAATGTTTTTGCCTGGTTCTTGATTATCAATGTATAAAGTAACTTTAATGTTCAGAACATCTGTTGTTATTTCCCTATTTACTAGATATTGAACATCAAATAACCATTAAGTTAAAAACTATTTGAACGTACAAAATAATGTTCCGAAAATAACTAATGATGTTCCTATAGTCTATAATTTTTAATATTTTTAAGTCAATCTAATGTAAACTCGATGTTCAGTGTAATGCAAAACAATAGTCATCATTTGCCATATATAGGCATCAAAAATGGGTAATCATCCATATATTACACCCATCAAAAACAAAAACATAATTATCCAAATTTTACAACCCATACTAAGGGACTAATTTGCCATGGAATATGTCCACAGCAAATTTAACTAGACAGTCTTCTATCACATTGTCACAAAGATATTCCATCGGGGTGTTGGACAGCAAATGTTCGAGGAACATGATGGCATACGCTCCACATGCAGTACCAGTCAAATTCCTTGGAAGGCCTTGGATGCGCTCGTACGGCCACATTTCCATAGATTGGATTTCAGGAGGGAGGTGGTTGAATTTACCCGACTGCCGGATGTATATTGGGAACATGTACATTATTGGCCCCATTATTGAATCAAAGCGGTCTTCATTGTACAACCCAATGTTGCAGTCGTAGACATCGATCCTTGCCAACTCTAAATAAAAGACGCATGTAACATAATGCGTGCTTTCAATGTTATACACGACAAAGAGTCTTTTCACACCATCCCACTTCCTTCCACCCGGATATGGAGACTTACCTCTGGCATAATCAAGGAATGTATCCTCAAACTTATATTCTGCTAGGTATTTGTCAAGGTCGACATCAAACCCCCTTGCCTCCTCTTCAGCCGCATCGTATCGAATGCACAAGTTGGTCAAGAATGAAAGATCGAGGATGAGATCAGAGGTATCATAATGCCGGGGGTAAGCCTTATGCCTCACACGCATCAAGGCCAAGTACTCATCCATAAACTGCAGAATAAAACAAATTAGAAGTTGTGAATAAAACTATGCCGACACATACTATTGTATGTTTGGACCAGCAAGTCGAATGTTCAACGAACATAGGACCATCAGGTTCCGAACGGAGAAACAAATGTTCGTTCTTCGATAAAAACCAAACACTAACAAAACAATAGAAGTAAAGAGATGCACTTACGCTATCCCACATCCACTCTTTCACGTCCAGGAATTCCAGAAAATCCAAGTAATTAAACTCGTGACACAGGAAGGCAGTCTTTCGTTCCTTCTTCTCCTCCAAGAAAGCGTCAAATGCAGCTTTCTTGTGAATGTCGAGTGCCTTGTACAGTGTCACTGGCAATCTCCCGAGATCTTGGAGCCTGACTTGAGCTCTCTCTCTAAATTTCCAAAAAAACAAAATATAAATGTTTGAAAAATTGTCTAAATTTGATAGAAGAACGTCCCTTTTATGTTCAACGATTCTAATTGGATGTTTTACTAACCTTGCCATTCTGGCAGCAGTCATTTTCTTCTTTCCTTTGTTCTTCTTTGCCTGGAGCATCCTGGACAACAAAATATTCCTCTTTGGTCGCTGCTGCTGCTGCTTCTTCTTTGACGACGACGCTACTAAATTAGCAAGGGACAGCTGGATCGCATCAAGCTTCTGATCCAGTCCCTGTCGCCATTGAAGGCAGTCGTGACACTTGCAACTGCAGACACTAGGCTCCACATTCTCCTGTTCTCTCGTCCTAGAGCTTTCTCCAACTTCGAACAAACCCCTACCACTAAAAAGGCCACCAGTAAAACGACCAGCCCTACCACCAATCTCATCACCAACTTGTGTTTCACATCTGCCAACACCTCCACTAACAAATTCTTCACCAACCTTTCCTTCATCAATTACCTCTCTTGGAGGGGTCCTGGGGCAATTCCTAAAAACTGTCACTCGATCACCACCAACGATCGAGCTAGCCCCCTCCAACATCACAACAAGCTGATCAATTACCTCGTCGGCCCCATCAACAAACGGCTCAATATTCTGAAAAGTTTCATCTTCCCTCTCTGCATCGATAGGGTCAATAAAAGGGTGCACCACCTACATACCATAAAAGAGTGTTCAGAACATCATTATTACTGTTCGACATTTAACACCATTAAAAATGAAACATCATATCTGTCGTGATCGAACATCTGAAAAGACGTTCTTAACATTAACAGCAATGATTATAACGACATTGCAGATGTTCCAACATTTAGAAAATTGTAGGTAAAGTACTTACAGGCTTTGCAACATTCTCAAACAGCCTTCGGGAGTCTCTTTCATTCTTTTCAGTGATCCACCTGTGCATCCTTGGCATGCTCCTCTCCTTGGGAAAATCCCTGGGACGAAGCGAAGGTATTGCTTCAAATACCCAACCCACAAATACCCAAGGAAACCCATAAAGATTGTAATTTGGCCCGTCCTTGGCCTTGCTAGCTGCACGATCAGCCATGGGCTTCGTCAGGTACTCAATGGTCAGCTCGAAGCTTTTCCACCCCCAAGGATACTTGGCAAATTCATTTGGAAGGTATGCAAGGCAGACCAGTAATTCCTCAATACCAGCTTTTTTGTCCTTGGCGCACAATATTGAGTGAACAAACCAAGCCATGGCAAGCCCAAACTTGTACCGTTCAGGAACTTCCTCATTTTCTATCAAACTCAGCAACCGGGAAGCAGTAACTGCCCTTGCTTTCCCATCCTCCCACGCCGTTGAGATATACTCCCACATCTCCCTGCCCCTCTCTTTGATCGCAGCCTCCCATTGGACACTTGGATAGGCTTGGCATCTCAGCTTTGTCATCAAAGCAAACTCTTGGAGGCCAAAACGAACAGGCACTCCATTGAAATTGAACCAAGCTTCTTTTTCTTTATTGCACAAAACTCTTCTTAGCAGAATATTGTGCACCAACCTGGTTGGAAACGATGGCTCCTCCGGCAAGTCCAAGAAATGGCCAAAGATACTGTTTTTGAACTTGTCATACAAACCACTTGTACGCTGCACAATCCTGAACTCACGCATTCGTCCAATAAGCGACGAGCGGACAGTTATCTTGGATTGAAAATGCTCATGCTCATCCAAGTAAGTCTTCAGCACCATTGGTGGAATGACACTGGTGACGTACTCAGGCTGCACGTACTCAGGCTGCACAATGTTTTGAAATTTGTTAGTTTAAGGAATCACCAGGTTAGTAAGAACATAATATCAGATGCATGAAACATCCCTTGAGATGTTCCAAGGAACTACAAGAAAATACTTCGAACATAGTTAAGATTGAGCTGATCATGCACGCGAGTGTTCTCAAATCACATAAAAAATATTGAACATTCTACTGTAAAGTGACGAACAACTTTATGTATGTTCTCAACTATACCTCTCTAGGTGGCTCTGCAGAATCAGCTCCCACGTCGTCTACGAACTGACCTTCTCCTTCGCATCTCTCACCCTCTTCTTCTTCCCTACCATTCCTACCTCCTTCACCAGCTTGAACATCTACTATCTCTATAACTTCATGTACATCATCTACTTCTTCTACATTTGCAACTCCTTCAAATTCCCCTGCAAGATTATTTACCAACCTTCCCACCTCCTCTTCTTCTGCCATATTTAAAAGGCTCTCTTTTTTGTTTCCATCTTCATCCCAGTCATCATCACCAAACAACGCTTCTATTTCTTCTGATGTATTACCATTGTCCGGCAGCTGTGGCCCAACATTTACATCATAGTCTAGGGACCCCTCCTCTTCGTCCTCCAATATTAGTCTCCTCTTCCTAGGAGGCTGTTTACTAGGAGGAGTAGTCTCCTTCCTCTTAATTCCCCGCGTATAAGCCATTGTAGCTGCAAATCACAAGTACATTCATCAATTAAAGATGTACAAGCATGCAATATGGGTGTGTGAAACATAATATACATATGAATATTTTATCAAACCCTAGTTCAAGTAGAGTCATCATTAAACGTTATCATCCTCTCGCACGGTCGGAGCACTGTCTCAAATGTTCCAGAACTTTAAACATGCATGCACAAACATAAACATGCAAAATCTTGACTATATGTACATCATTTTTTCAACCTTTAGCATATTTATTTTATAAAACCCTAATTTATTTTAACAAAAATCATCTAAAATGTATCACCAACTTCAAACATCCCATCACACGTTTAGAACACTGTCTCACGACGTTTGACTCTGCGAAGGAGTATGCGTACAACATTTTTTCAACCTTTAGCCTATTTATTTTAAAAAACCCTAATTTATTTTAACAAAAATCATCTAAAATACATCACCAACTTCCAATATCGTATCACACGTTTAGAACACTGTCTCACAATATTTCACTCTTCGAAGGAGTATGCTCTTAACATGGTAATATAACATAAACATGCAAAACTTCACTATTTGTACAAGAACATAGCACTATTTGACGAAAAAATCAACAAAAATAAAGATTTTCACAAGAACTTTCTCAGTACTGTAAAAAGGCGTAAAAATCATAGTTTTTTCAAAATAGCAAAATAGCAAAAGAAAAAATCCGATTCACTTGAAAAACATTAATATTGTTCAAAATTTACCTTTAGATGTTACCGAAAAAATGTCTATGGTCGGCGACGATGATGTTTTTTAAAACTGCGTAGAGTTACTGTAGAGACGAACTTGAGAACTGTGAAGTGTGTAAGAGAAGATTTTTTGGGGTTCGATGTTTTAAATCATTGCACTCAGTCCGTTCGGTTCGTTTTCCCTCCTTTTGATTAAAAGTTTTTGGGATTGCTAATTCAGTCCAAAAGGTTTTTAATCAAGCCCCGCAAGTTTTGTTGTTTCTAATATGGCTCATGGTTTAATGTTAAACGCGCGCGTTATTCAACGCTCCACGCGCGTCCCCTTTTATTAATTAAAGACTTGAGAGGGTCTTTTGGCCCATTCTTCTCATGTAAGTGTGATTGACTTGTTGACTTTGACTACCAGTTGCACACAAAATGACAAAGCTGGTTATAGTCATTTTATGGGGTGATTTACCGATGCTTGCACTTTGGCCACCACTTAACAAAGTCTTTAAGGTATGGCCTCGTGGACATAATTTGTTAAAGTTGAAAACGAAGAAAAGATATTGGGTTGAAATTTTCACATTTTTTTCATATTGGGTATTTACAAAAGTTAAAAATATAACCCTAAACTTGATGGCCAAATTTAAACTGAAGCCCAAGACTAAAATAAAATTAAAAAAAGAAAACCTAATTACTATCTTATTAAGATCACATACACCTTACAACTCTACTCTAATTACATATATATAATTACATCATCTACCATTACTCCCCCTGAAATTGGAGTACGGGGATCCGCATCCCCAACTTATAAAGCAAAATAATCAAACTGTGCTTTCTCTAAGGCCTTCGTAAAAATTCTGTCAATTGTGTGTCCGTGGGCACGTGGCGTATTGTTACACCAATTATTTCATTCCAGATAAAGTGACAATCAACTTCAATAATTTTGATCAGCTCATGAAGCAACAGATATCGGGCTATGTGTAAAGTCGCTTGATTATCACAATTCAGTTGTATCGAGGATGGATGACTTACCCTGAAGCTCCACAAAATTCCTTTAAGCCACTTCAATAGACACACAGTCATAGCCATGGACTGATATCTCCTTTAGCGGAGGATCTGGATACCAACTGTTGTTTCTTAGTCCGCGAAGAGATTGTTGGTTCTCCTGAAGAAACGTACCACCCGGTAAAAGACTGTCTAGCTAGTCAATGAACATCCTGCTCAGTTAGAGCCACACCATTTGTGTAAACAGAGAATACAACTAGAGTTCATTACAATTCCTTGACTAGGACCGCCCTTCAAATAATTAACTCACGACTCGTAGAATTGCATCCCAATGCTCAACTCGTAGTTATTGAATAAAGTGAGATAATTCAAGAACACTATAAAATAGATTTAGGCGCGTGAAGCTAGACGTCCTACCAGCTGTCGGTATCATTTTGGATCATCCATAATCCATCCATGCACAAGAGCTAATCGACGATGCTGCTCTAAAGGGGTACCAATGCATCGGCCACCCAACAATCTGACCTCAGAGATTTTGTCAAAGACATTTTTTTTATACAGAAAGATCCCTTTAGGACCTCTCTGCAACTACAACTCTCAATAAATATTTTAAAATTCTCATATCCTTTATACGAAAACAATTAGAAAGATATGTCTTGAAAATTTGAATAATTACAGGAATCATGCCTAAAATGTACAACTAGAAAACTACATATTACATGGAGATATTATTGCAAATTATAGAGAAAAATCCACAGGAAATTAAGTTACATGTGGATTTTACTACCTAAAAAAATATGTTGGGAAAACCTTCATAAGTAATTATTACCTTTGTATTTTAAAATCTCCAGGCATTCTTATCAAAATTTGCATGAAATATATTGTAGATAAATTATTAATTTAATTAATCTCCAGATAAATCCCCATGTAAATAAATCTGTAGGTAAATAGGCATCAAATGTCCTAGAAAAATCCCCAAGTAAAAGTACTAATGGACTTACCTGGGAAATTTCTAAGTAAATATTTCTTCCATTTTCTCATTCGTATCATGGAGAGTTACCCGCAGATATCTCACTTGCGGATACGTATCACTGGTAAATCCCCAGATAATATTTTTGCACTAAAATATATCAAAAAATATCTGCGGCTTTTCATGGAAATCTTTATTCAAATATAAATTTACTAGGTTTAAGGAATTTTTAGATTTTCGTAGGAAAATCAGCTAATATTACCAATGAAAAAATTCCTAGGTAAAGTCCTCATGTGATTCACACTTTTCTAGTTGTGCTAATCAAATCATCTACATAGACAAGTACATTTAATTGCAATTCTCCCTTCTTCATTGTAAAGAGAGAATACTTAGAATATGACCGACAACTTAGCAAACCAACACGATGGTGCCTGTTTTAAGCCATACAAAGATTTCCAAAGACGAGACAATGTTTCTGGAATCATCATTCTGATAATCCGGAGGTAACTTCATATAAACATCTTCGTAAAGATCACCATGAAGAAAGACATTATGAACATCTATCTGATGCAATTCATAATTTTTAGCTGCAGCTACTGCCACAAATACCCATACATCCACCATTTTGACAAATGGCATAAAAGTTTCCCTGTAGTCAATTGCTTCTGCTAGCTGATTATCGAAATAACCAACCATGCCTTGTACAATTAGTGGTACCATCAAAATTGTACTTGATCTTGTCACTACAAAAAAATGGGAATTTTACGGCGGTTAAAATGGTAATTAACGGCGGTTTTAACCGCCACAAAATGCAAGTCGCTGCGGTTTTGTGAACTGCTGTTATCTTCACCATCGCGAGGTAGTTTGCGTGTTGTGGTTAATGAACCAACAAAATTTTAAATTCAAGTGGGGTATACCACCCCCTCTCCGTACCTACCTTCCCCACCAACCCACTACCACTAATACCCCAACCCCTCTCCTTCATACTACATGATGACACGTGGCAGGCATGCGTAACATTTGACACATGGAGCAATATGCGTGGCAAGTCCCGTTGAGCGATGGTCAATCAGTCTACGTCAGTCAGAGAAGAGTTGTTGCTGCTGCAGAAATCAAGCCCTTTGCTTATAAAGTGGAAAGATTTGGTTTTTTTTTTTTCTGGTGTGGGACAAACTAGCGTTTGGACATAGATTTGGTTGAAACTTGGGAATTTGAGTTTTTGGAGTTGAGTTGAAAAATAAGTTTTGGAACTTGAAGTTGTGTTTGGACATAGGATTTACTTGAAAAAATAGTTGAAGTTTTGTGAGTAGTTTTTCAAATTTCCCAAAAACTGCCCAAAAACAGCCTTTAAGCACTTTTTGAGTTTTTGGAACTTTTTGGGAGAAGTTCTGATGAAATAGTATAAACAAACAGTTTTTCTCCCAAAAACTCCCAAAAAATGTCCCCCAAAAACTATAAACAAACAGGGGCTTATCCACACCCACGTCAGCATCTTTTACTCTTTTTAACTTTTGTTTCCTTTTTTTTCTTTTTCTCTTCTTTTATTAATGTCATATTCTTAATAGTTAATAAATTCATATTTATTTTAATACAAGTATATGTACATGTGATTCTTAATTTTCTATTTTCTGATTTTCATATTTTTAAAATTAACAAGTTTTTACTTATTTAAATTTATTTTACATATTAATCTTCAATTAGTTCAAACTTAAGTTATTAAATTAATATGTGATGTTTTTCTTTATTACATTATGTTGGCTATTTTTCATTTACTTTTTAATTTTTAGAAATACTCCAGTATATAAAAGTAATTTTTTCCTAAATTTTCTCATGATATTTTTTATAAGTCCTTTGCTTTTCTACAAAAAGAAATCTATTTTTTTTAAAAAAAACTGCCATTTATACTAATGAACCGCTGCAAAATTCTAATATTAATGTAAACCGCCGGTAAAGGAAACGAACCGCCGCAAAAACACTTCTAAATTAAAAGTGGATACCCAAACCGCTGCTAAATGAGAAGAAACCGCCGCTAAAGCCTTATATATGACCGTCGTGTAAACCGTCCTAAAAGAAATATTAGCGGCGATTTTGGAAACCGCCGCAAAAAAACTGCCGTTAAATGCCTGTTTTCTTGTAGTGTGTATACTCATCGACATCTGAATGCTTTCCTTTCGGATGACAAATGTTCAACACCCAAGTTCCATTAGCTTCAAATGCATGCAACTCCGTTGCATGGCTTTTCTCCATTGTTCATCTTTCACAACATCAAAGAAGAAGGTCGGCTCGTGACCAATAATTATAGCTATAAGAAAATTCACATGTTGCGTAGAAAAAATTATCACAATTAACAATTAACATCGTGTGCTAAAAGATAGGGCGTACCTAAGGTTCGTTGAGACTCGAGTGAATGATCAGATTTACGGATATCGGTTGAAACCCGGTTACTAAGTTTCCGGACTGTATTAGCAGAAAAACACACAAAAGAACATTCTTCTTCTTCTTATGCTTTTCTCGATCCAACTCTTCCTCTAATACTCATTCACCCAAATTTTTGTGAAGAGTTTTTGCTATAGGATCCTCTTGATCGGGTACATCAGTTCCCACTCTAAGAGCTTAGGAATATTAATATCAAGAAAATTCACTTGTTACGTAAGTTCAGTACTTTCTAAGGTCTTGAACCGGAAGTGATACGAAAATTAAAAGACACAAAATTAAAAGAACAAGAATTAAAGAAAGACCCAAATTTGATTAGAAAAGATTAAGAAAGTAGATTAGGGAAACTAGCCTAAACACCTCCTTAATTGTCTATCAAATTGAACAAATTCTAATTGATCCTCAATTCGTCAAGCCTAATTACAAATCAAGAAAAATAAGTGTGCTTAAGCAAACAAGCTTAGCCAAAATCCTCACTAGGTTTAATGTCATCAAAATCTAAGTAAAACTAATGACAATAAGAACTTATATAGTATGACACAATTTGTCTTAATTGCCCCTTAACATTGGGCCTTCAAAGTCATTAGCTGAAAATGAGATTCTGGTCCTCGTCTCAGCACGTTCGCGCCAGAACTGGCGCTATCGCACTGAGCATTAAATCAGAGCCTCACGATCGCGGCTATGGTCTCGCGATCGCGAAGGCGTTGGTCTTCAACCAATATCAGCCTCCTGCGCGATCCCGTCTGAGGACACGCGATCGCGCTGTTCCGCATTCCCTTATTGCGCGATTGCGCCTGATGGCGCGCAATCGCGATTGTCTTCTTTTTGGCCTTCCGCAATCGCGTCCGTGCACTCGCGATCGCAATGAACACTCTCGGCTTTTGAGGTAGAAAGTAGGCAGAACTGCCCTGAAGCTTCCAACACTTGCCCCAGCAGCTCCAACTGTGCAAACATGGACTGCAACTGCTGCAACTCCCGTGCTTGACTCTCAGCTTTTGAGGCAGAAAGTAGGCAGAACTGCCCTGAAGCTTACAGCACTTGCCCCAGCAGCTCCAACTGTGCAAACATGGACTGCAACTGCTGCAGCTCCCGTGCTTGGCTCCTTGTAAATAGTTTGCCCGGGCATCGGATTGCATCATTCTCCCCGTCTTGAGAAGAATCTGTCCACCGATTCGCTTGTTCTTCGACTTTGAAGGGAGATAAGTCACACACGTTAAAAGTGTTGTGCACTTGGTAATTGCTTGGCAAGTCCACCTTGTGCGCGTTGTCATTGAGGCGTTCAAGGATTTGGAATGGGCCATCGCCTCTAGGCATCAATTTGCTCGTCCGCTTGTTTGAAAATCTATCCTTCTAGAAATGAACCCACATCCAATCACCGGGCTCGAAGATAACCTTCTTCCTTCCTTTGTTCGCTCTTTTGTCAACTTCTTAATTTTTCTTCTCGAGTTGTTTCCTTACTTGCTCATGAAGTTGATTCATCTCTTGAGCTCTCACCTTGGCATCCAAGCTTAAGACAACATTACTAGACAAATGCGTAAGATCCAAGGGGGTAAGGGAATTAAAACCATACACAACCTCGATAGGCGTCATGTAAGTAGAAGTATGCATGGTCCTATTATATGCAAATTCAATCAAAGGTGGATGTTCTTCCCAAGAAGCTAGTTTCCCCTTAACCATTGCTCTAAGCATGGCACCCAAGGTTCTATTGACAACCTCGGTTTGGCCATCGATTTGGGGATGACAAGAAGTGGAGAATAATAACTTAGTGCCAAGCCAAGCTGCACATTTTTATACCATGTTTGGCAATCCCCCTTCTTTACAAAAGGGAGGCCATACCGGGTCTTGCCTCCGGGACGTGGTATCGGCACCGCGTCCTTTGGAATCTTAGCCTTTGCCTTTGCTTTTGTCTTGGGCTTGGCCGGTGCCTTGCCCTTTTGCGTTGTGGAAGAAGGCCCGGCTTGAGGTGCTCTCCTCGGACCCGAGGTGGATGAGGAACTAGCTTTATGAGGTGTGGCGATCATGGTACCTACACAAACACAAAGATCAATGTGAGATGTATAGCTAAATACCAAAAATACAATTCACGCTCAAGGGTACCACTCCACACTTATCACACACTCTATGTGTCAATCACTCAATTCAATGGCACGAGCAACCCCACACTTGAACAAAACTAGCCTTGAGCAAAATATGCCACGTTTTGAATTTTGGAAATCAAGCTAGTGTGGGTGCATCATGATCAATTCTTGGGTGTATGCAACACCTAATGTTCATAATAAGCCTAAGGAATGCATTGCTACTCAAGAATTCACAATGTCATTGATATTTCATCTTTGAGGCTTTTTCACAAACACCTAGTGTGCACAACTTTGAACTAGCAATTTCAATGGATTTTGTAATGTGCCAACCCTCCCAAATTGTTGGGAGATCTCTTTTTACAAGTCACAAGTTCTATACTAAGCATCATAGACAAGTTAAGCACATCAAGATTGAATTTTTATGCACAAGCTTGTACTTAGTTAAGAAATCCCCCATGAGTAATAATGAATGCAACTTACATGTTAATGAAGAGAGAAAAGTGAAGAGTTTACTTACTTGAATGATTTAGAATGGATTGCACAAGATTTGGGATGATTCCAAGTGCAAACCCAAGCGTGGGACATGTCTCGAGACGTCCCCTACCCCTCAATACATTCATTTCACCTTGTTTAGCTCACCCGATTCCTGCAAAAACGACACACAAAAACAACAACTACGTGACACTATAAAACAAAAGAAAACTAAACTATTACAAGTACAAACTCGGGTTGCCTCCCGAGAAGCGCCTTATTTAACGTCGTGGCTTGACGGGTATGAAGCAAGGGTCCCTCAAAGTAATTGAAGTGCGGTGATTCACCGCACCTCCCCAATAACGTTTCACCCTTTGACCATTAACCAAAAATGTGTTCTCCGAATCCTGGGCTCTCAATTCAACCGCTCCATGTGCGGTGACACGAACTACTTCAAAAGGCCCCGACCATCTCGACTTCAACTTGCCCGGAAACAATTTCAACCTCGAGTTGAACAACAATACAAGCTGCCCGGGCTCAAAAGAACGACGCTCAATGTGCTTATCATGCCACTTCTTTGTCCGTTCCTTATATAATTTCACATTTTCGTACGCATGGAAACGGAACTCTTCAAGTTCATGCAATTGGAGCATCCTCTTCTCCCCCGCCAAAGCCATATCAAGATTGAGCTTTTGAATTGCCCAATACGCCTTATGCTCTAATTCAACCGGCAAGTGACATGCCTTACCATAAACAAGCCTATATGGAGAGGTTCCAATAGGTGTTTTAAATGCAGTTCGATAGGCCCAGAGAGCATCATCTAACTTCATAGCCCAATCCTTCCTCGAGGCATTCAGAGTCTTCTCAAGGATTTGCTTGATCTCTCTGTTAGCCACTTCCACTTGGCCACTAGTTTGGGGATGATAAGCAGTAGCCACCTTGTGGCGAATCCCATACTTAGCCAATAACTTATTGAACAACCGGTTGCAAAAATGCGTACCTTCATCACTAATGATAGCCCGCGGTGTCCCAAAACGAGTGAAAATATTCTTCTTCACGAACTTCACCACCACACTCGCATCATTTGTAGGAAGTGCAATGGCCTCCACCCATTTAGATACATAATCAACTGCTACAAGGATATATTTATTTCCCATAGAAGGTGGGAATGGACCCATAAAATCAATACCCCAACAATCAAACAGCTCAATCTCCAAGATATTGTTCAAAGGCATCTCGTGACGCCTAGTAATAGTACCCGTTCTTTGGCAACGATCACATTGCTTCACTAAGGCATGAGCATCTTTAAATAAAGTAGGCCCAAAGAAACCAGATTGAAGTACCTTTGCAGCTGTTCGATCTCCACCAAGGTGGCCACCATAAGGAGAGGAATGGCAGCTTTGTAGAATCGGCTCTACTTCTTCCCTTGGAATACATCTCCTAGCTAGTTGATCAACTCCTATTTTGTACAAATAAGGCTCGTCCCACACATAAAACCTGCTCTCATGAAGGAGTTTACGCTTTTGCTCAGCAGTAGCCCCAGGGGGATACACATCACTCACGAGAAAATTCACCATGTCAGCATACCATGGCGCTTCAGCTTCATCAAGAGCAAAAAGTTGCTCATCAGGAAATACCTCTTTAAACTCACGCCCCTCATCTACATGATCTCTATTCTCCAACCTTGACAAATGATCAGCTACTTGATTCTCAGTCCCCTTGCGATCTCGAATTTCAACATCAAACTCTTGCAACAAGAGAACCCATCTAATGAGTCTAGGCTTGGAGTCCTTCTTTTCAAACAAATACCGGATTGCGGCATGATCAGTGTAGACAACAACACGAGTGCCAACCAAATAAGATCTGAATTTATCAAAAGCATAAACCACGGCTAGCAACTCCTTCTCAGTGGTAGTATAATTAGACTGGGCTGCATCAAGCGTCTTGCTTGCATAATAAATGGAGTGAAAAATTCTTCCAATTCTTTGGCCTAGAACAGCCCCAATAGCATTATCACTCGCATCACACATCAACTCAAACGGCAAAGACCAGTCAGGAGCAATGATGATTGGTGCGGTCACCAACCTTTTCTTCAACTCTTCAAATGCCTTGAGACAAGCATCATCAAACACAAATTTCACATCCTTCTCCAACAATTTGCACAAGGGAGTGGAAATTTTGGAGAAGTCCTTTATGAACCGTCTATAGAACCCTGCATGTCCCAAGAAACTACGCACCCCCTTAACAGAGATAGGTGGTGGTAATTTCTCAATAGCCTCAATTTTTGCCTTGTCAACCTCAATCCCTTGCTTTGACACCTTGTGCCCAAGTACTATGCCTTCTTGAACCATAAAGTGACATTTTTCCCAATTCAGCACCAGATTTGTTTCTTCACAACGGCTCAGCACAGCATCAAGATTTTTCAAGCATTCATCAAAAGAGCCACCAACCACTGAGAAGTCATCCATAAATACCTCCACAAATTTTTCCACCATATCAGTGAAAATAGCCATCATGCACCGCTGAAAAGTCCCTGGGGCATTACACAACCCAAATAGCATCCTCCTAAATGCATAGGTGCCATATGGACAAGTGAAAGTAGTCTTCTCTTGGTCTTCAGGGGCTATCACAATTTGATTGTAGCCCGAATACCCATCCAAGAAACAGTAATACTCATGGCCTGCAAGTCTATCCAGCATCTGATCAATAAAAGGGAGTGGGAAGTGATCTTTCCTGGTGGCCTTATTCAGCTTCCTATAATCAATGCAAATTCGCCACCCTGTAACTGTTCTTGTAGGAATCAACTCATTATGCTCATTCTTCACCACTGTCATGCCCCCCTTCTTAGGAACACATTGCACTGGACTCACCCACTTGCTGTCAGAGATAGGAAAAATAATACCAGCATCCAGCCACTTGATAACTTCTTTCTTCACCACCTCCTTCATGATTGGATTTAGCCTCCTCTGCTGCTCTATGAATGGCTTATGATCTTCCTCCAAGAGAATTTTATGCATGCAGAAAGAAGGACTAATCCCTCTAATATCAGCAATAGTCTAGCCAATAGCTCTCTTGCGCTCTCGCAATACCCGCAACACCTTCTCAACCTGCACATCAGACAACAAAGAAGAAAGGATCACGGGCAAAGTATTACCTTCACCCAAATAAGCATAACGTAAATGTGCGGGTAAAGGTTTGAGCTCAAGATTAGGAGCTCTCTCAATAGACGGTTTAGCAGGAGTTAAGGTCAACGGTCTATCAAGCTCCTCAAATTTCTTCCACCCTGGGATGAATCTACTCTGCATATTAAGAACCTCCACATATTCTTCAGTATCTTCATCCTTCAGGATATCATCATCATCACATAAGAGTGCCCTTTCTAAAGAATCAACATTAGAAGCCAAGAATGACCTCTCATCAGCAGTCAACTCATCATCTATCACTTTTACCATGGACAACTCTTCATAATGAGAAGGAATCTGGGTAGCTCTGAACACATTAAACACAGCTTCTTCCCCATTTACCTTCATGATCATCTTACCAGCTCTGACTCGAATAACAGCATCAGCAGTAGCCAAAAATCCTCTTCCCAAGATGAGAGGAACCTCAGGGTCAGCTTCATAATCAAGAATAAAAAAATCCACGGGTAATATAAACTGACCCACTTGTACCAGCACATCCTCAATAATCCCCTCGGGGCATGTCAATGATCTATCAGCCAGCTGCAAAGTCACAGTAGTGGGTCGTGGCTCACCCAGGCCTAGCTTCCTGAAAACTGAAGAAGGCATCAAATTCACACTAGCACCCAAATCACATAAAGCACGACCAACCTCATGTTCCCCAATTTTCAAGGGAATGGTAAAGCTGCCAGGATCCTTCAATTTCTGAGGAAGCTTGCTTCTAACTCTGGAACTATACTCCTCAGTGAGTGCAACTGTCTCAAACTCAGTCAGTCTTCTCTTATTAGCAACAATGTCCTTGATGTATTTAGCATATTTGGGAACATCCCGCAAAAGCTCCACCAAAGGAATATTTACCTGAATTTGACTCAAGATCTCCAAACATTTCTTGCATGCTGCATCAACTTTCTGCTTCTGAAGTCTCTGAGGGAAAGGTGGTGGTGGTCTCATAATAGCAGACTCGGGCTGCTTTGCTATCACTTTCTCTGCTTCTTTCTCCACTTCCCTATCAGCATTTGGCTCTAACTCACCAACAGGCTTCTTTGGTTTTGGGGGAACTTCTTCCAAAGCTTTTCCATTCCTCAAAGTAACCGCTTGCACAAATTCTCTAGGATTCTTCTCTGTATCACTCGGTAAAGCACCCCGAGGTCTATTATTTTGTGCTTCAGCTAGCTGCCCCAATTCCCTCTCAAGATCTTTCTGTGCATTGCTCAAATCTTTAATTGTTTGTGCCTGAGATGCTGAATCATCCATGAGCTTTTGCTGCCCTGCAAGAATTTTCTTAAGCATATCCTCAACTGAACTAGACTGCTGCGGTTGACTCTGCGACTGTGACCCCTGCTGTGGTGCATTTTGGGATCTCTCATTGCCTTGAGGCTGCTCACGACTATCCCTCCAAGAAAAATTTTGGTGACTACGCCAACCCGTGTTATAGCTGTTACCATATTGATTGCGATTCTGGCCCTGTGATCTGTTCTGATTACCCACATAGTATACTGACTCGGGATTAGATAGACAGACGTCAGTAGCATGATCCTCTCCACAAACCTAACAAAAAGTCTGAATTTGTTGCACTGGAGCTGCTGGTTGTTGTGTCTGTGGCAGAGTCAGCTTGCTGATTTGATTGGAAATAGCATCCATTTTCGCCCTCAGCTCTGAAACTGCATCCAATTGAAGTATCCCAGCAGACTTCTGCGTAGTAACTCTACCAACACCCTGCCAATCAGGATTGCTCTGCGAAAACTTGTCAAGTAACTCATAAATTTGATCAAAGTTTAAAGCCAGTACTTGACCTCCAGCAGCAGCATCTACCACAATCTTCGTGTGTGCATTCAACCCCTCAACAAAAGTGTGTGCAATAACCTCATTGGATTGGTTGTGGTGTGGACAATCCCTCAATAGAGCCTTAAATCTCTCCCAGGCTGAGTACAAAGATTCTCCGTCTAACTGTCTGAATGACATGATTTCACTCCTCAGCCGGGCTGTCTTAGCAGACGGATAAAATTTAGCCAAGAATTTCTTAGCCAAATCCTCCCAAGTAGTGATAGACCCAGGCTTTTCAGCCTTTAACCACTTCCTTGCTGTACCAATCAATGAAAATGGGAACAAGGTCAAACGAACATAATCAGTAGGCACACCCGTTGGTGTATAAGTATCACTGATCTCCAGAAAGTTTTGAATGTGTTGCTGTGGATCCTCATGAAGTAATCCAGCATATTGCCCCGTCACATGCAGCAACTGAATCATGCCGGGCTTGATCTCAAAGTTCCCGGTAATAGCGGGCTTCACAATACTTGACGCTACTCTTGCCAGGCTAGGCAAAACAACATCTCGCACTGCTATAGCTTGTTCTTCTGCCATTTCAACAGGTAGAGAGGCAAGTAAGATTGCTAGTGCTTCTCGATCTCTCGCTTCTCTTTTCGCCCTTCTCAAGGTTCTTTCAGGCTCGGGATCAAAAGGTGCGAGTGATTCGTCCTTTTTATTCCTTTGCATTCAAAACTTATTGCCTGAAACAGCATAAGAAACTCAACAAAAAAATTAAACCTGAATAGAAATTAAGTAATCGTTCAAAAAGATATTAGTCAGTAATAGTCCCCGGCAACGGCGCCAAAAACTTGTTGCTCCCAAACGCACACGCAAGTATACGCGGTCGCCAAGTAATAACGTGACAAAGTCGAGTGTCGATCCCACGAGGACTGTGCAGACTAATACTTAGTAAACAATTTCTAACAAACTATCCAGGGGTCTTGTTCTTTTGATGGTGAGAGTTTTGTAACCAAAAAGCAGTAATTAAAGTGCCAGATGTGTAGTCAAGCAATGGTGCAAACTTTGGGTGTTAACAATATTAAGAGGACGGTCCAGGGTCAGAGTTACGAACAATCCAGTTGATGTATTCAATTGATTCCACTTCTTAAATCCCGGGTTACTAACTGACAGAGTAATTGTAATTATGAAAACCTTTCAGTTATTCACAATCTATGCAAGCTACTTCAATCCCTATATGTCTATGGGTTAAATCACATGCACGCATTAACGATCCTGTAATGAGTTAAACTAGGCAAGCAAGTATATGTCTATCCTACTCGCGAATTGGTTCCCCGATGCCCGGGTTCACAAACTAGTTCTATTCTTTCTTATTACGTAATTAGATTCTCTCTTTCGAGTTCAACCCAAAAACCATAGATAATGCATAATTATCGAGCTCTTAACAATTAAGCAAGTGAAATCAAGAAAGAATAAGTAACCCGTTATGGGATTCAATTAATGGGAATCAATCTTCAACAATCAACTTTCATGTAAAACTCTAACCCCAGAACGTAAGGAAATTAGCCACACATATTCATAATCACAAGGCAAAGATTTGATGTAATAATGAAATAATTGATGTAATAGATGAAAGATTAAGAATCACCCTTGTTCAATGAAATATGTAGCTCTCAATATTGCCCAAAGTCAAGAACTCCTTTACAAAAACTAAGTAAAGACTATTTATAATGTTTCCAAACCCTTGGTAATAAGTTAGACCCAAAACTAGAAGGAATAGGGAGTAAAAACGCGCATAAGGGGCGCTATAACGGGCGCCCCGCGCCTCGGAAAGCGCGCCAACAATCAGACCCCGCCATTTCTTGCGCGCCATGGCCACGCGGCGCAGGCCAAACGCGCCTAGCCTCTGCGCGCGCTAGGCAGCGCGGCGCGTGGGCTAGAGCGCCAAGCCAAACTGCTCTTCTTCGCTCCAAAACTCGGCTCGTGTCGTGCCTTTGTGTGCTCAGTCCAATTTTCAACCATCCTTCAACCAATTCATGCTCAATCAAGCTCCGAAACGCTCCAAATGCATCGCGTAACGACCTACACACGCACAACACAACATCAGTATAAAACCACATTCACAAGCTACCAAACAAGTGCAAAACAAGCTCAAATGTGCGGAAATATTAAGGAAAAGTAGGCATAAAATGCCGAACATCACCTCCCCCATAGTTCTTTCCAAAAATGACTAAGGAACTTGGGATCCCTATCACTAACAATAGTTTTTGGAACCCCATGCAATTAATTGCATGTTCAACAAACAAATTGGCTACATGTGATGCATCATCAACCTTGTGACATAGAATGAAATGAGTCATTTTGGAAAATCTATCAACTACCACAAAGATGCTATCTTTTCCCCTTTTGGTCTTAGGCAATCCAAGGACAAAATCCATAGAAATATCAAGCCAAGGACCTAAGGGGATGGGGAGGGGTAAGTACAAACCATATGGAAGTAACTTTGACTTAGCTTGCCTACACTCCAAGCATTGGCCACACACCCTCACAACATCCACCCTCATCTTAGGCAAATAAAATTGCTCCTTAAGAATCTCCATGGTCCTGCCCACTCCAAAATGCCCCATTAGTCCCCCACTATGTGCCTCTCTCACTAGCAACTCTCTCTAAGATGAACTAGGCACACACAACTTCCCATTCCTAAACAAGAAGCCTTCGAACTTGTGAAACCTCTTTTTCTCCACATCACCACTAAGTTCCTCCTCACCACACATTCAATTGATTCGCCTACCTCTTTCCTCCAATTCACAATTAGCATAAAGTTCTCCAAACTCCGGATCATTAGCATACATCTCCTTCATACTTTCAAAACCCATGAGTTTGGACCCCAAGGTATTCAACAACAAATGCCTTCTTGATTGAAGCGCAAACTTTCTTGACAAGGTATCCGCCACCACATTCTCTTTCCCCTTTTTGTAATGGATGACATAAGAAAAAGTTTCAAGGAACTCCACCCATTTGGCATGTCTCACATTCAATTTCTCTTGGGATTTGAGGTGTTTTAAGGATTGGTGGTCGGTTCTAATGACAAATTCTTTGCACCAAAGGTAATGTTGCCAATGAGCCAATGCCCTCACCAAGGCATATAACTCTTTATCATAAGTGGAGTATTTAGTGGTTGCCCCTTGAGTTTCTCACTAAAATAGGCAATAGGTTTTTGATCTTGCATCAACACGGCTCCAATTCCTATCCCACTAGCATCACACGCAATTTCAAAGGTTTTATCAAAGTTTGGAAATTGAAGAAGAGGTGTGGAACTAAGCACTTCCTTCAATTTTGCAAAAGCTCTTCTTGCTCTTTTCCCCATACAAACGCCTTATCCTTCCTTATCACTTCGGTCAATAGTGCGACTAGAGTGCTAAATCCCCTTATAAACCTCCTATAAAAGCTAGCCAACCCATGAAAACTCCTCACATCACCAATACTTTTAGGAGTGGGTCAATCCCTAATGGAATCCACCTTAGCCTCATCTACTTCCACACCATTTGCACTCACCACAAAACCAAGAAAAACAATTTTCTCAACACAAAAAGAACAGTTTTTCAAATTAGCAAACAATTGTTCCTTTCTCAAAACATCAAACACTTGTTTCAAATGATTAGCATGCTCATCAATGGATTTGCTATAGATAAGAATGTCATCAAAGTAAACTACAATAAATTTTTCAATGAAAGATTTGAGCACATGATTCATCAACCTCATGAAGGTTGAAGGAGCATTGGACAAGTCAAAAGGCATGACAAGCCACTCATATAGACCAAAGTTAATCTTAAAGGTCGTCTTCCACTCATCACCCGGTTTCATCCGGATTTGGTGGTATCCACTCCTCAAATCAATTTTAGAGAACACACAAGATCTACATAACTCATCAAGCATATCATCTAACCTAGGGATAGGATGAAGATACTTTACCGTGATCTTGTTGATGGCTCTACAATCCACACACATGCGCCAAGTCTCATCTTTCTTTGGCACTAGTATGACCAGGACCGCACATGGGCTCAAGCTTTCTTGCACAAGTCCTCTCTCAAGCAACTCCTCCACTTGCTTTTGGAGTTCTTTGGTGGCCTCCGGATTGCTTCTATAAGCGGCCTTGTTGGGCAATTGGGAGCCCGAAACAAGGTCAATGCTCAATGCCTCTTAGTAGTGGCAATCCACTAGGCAACTCCTCGGGGAAGATGTCTTCATAACCTTGGAAAAAAGAAAAAATAGAACTAGGAAAAGAAGGGGTTAGTTCATTAGTAAGCAAAACATGGTCCTTGTATAGGAGGAGAATCATGGGTGCTCCTTCCTCCACATCTTTCAAATACTCCTTCCTAGACAAGAACAAGTTCACTCCCTCTTTTGTTTCCTCACTCTTTTGTATGACAACTCTCACTCTCCTATCCTCCACAACCCCCTCTTTCTGTTCTTTCTCTCTTTTCAACCTCAACTCCCTCATCTTCCTATAACCCTCACTCACTTCTTCCGGGGTCAATGGAATGAGAACAAACTTCCGACCCTCCATTTCCAAGGCATACTTGTTAGTCTTGCCATTATGCCTTGCCAAGTGGTCATATTGCCAAGGCCTACCAAGCAAAATATGACAAGCATGCATCAGAACCACATCAAATAAAAGCTCATAATGGTAGTCCCCAATCTTGAATTTAATCAAGGCTTGCTTGGTCACCTTTAGCTCACCACACTCATTCAACCATTGTAGCTTGTAAGATTGTGGACGTTTTCTAGTAGGTAGTTTGAGTTGTTCAATCAAAGTGGTGCTCACCACATTGACACAACTACCACTATCAATAATTAGAGAGCAAGTAGTCCCTTGAACCTTACAATATGCATGGAATAAATTCTCCCTTTGACTCGACTCCTCCTTCACTTGCACCCCCATTATTCTTCTCACCACAAGAGTAGCATATACTTCATCTAATTTCTCACCCACCAACGGCCCCTCGTCAAAATCATCATCATATGGCATACCCCTATCTATCTCCTCATCATCACTACCACTGATGTTTGGCATTTTATGCCTATATTTCCTTAATATTTCCTCACGTTTGGATACTTTATTCGCACGTTTTCTAAGTAATGAATGTGATTTTGCACTGATTTTGTGTCGTATGTGTGTAGGTTGTTATGAAGTGCAATTGAAGCTTTAAAGAGCATGATCGAGCAAGAAAAGATTGAATTTGGATTGAGGATTGGATCGAGCACACGAAGGCACGAAACGAAGCAAGCTGCGAACGACGAAAGCAGCCAAAATGGCCTGGCGCAGGGCGCCCCTAAAGCGCCCACTTTCTGGCACGTTTTGTGGCGCGGGGCATGGCTATTGCGTGCGAGATTTGATGGGTTCTGCTTGGTTCCACGCAGTTTGAGGCGCGGGGCGCCAGCTATAGCGCCCCTGGAGCGTTTTTGGAGTCCTATTTTGTCTAGGCTTAGGCGTAACTTATTTCTACGCTTTTGTAAACACTATAAATACTCTTTTACTTCGTTTTTGAAGGGGGTTCAGACTTTGGAGCAATTGGAGAGCTCATAACACCTTGGACAAGGGTTTTTCTTCCTTCCATTAATCTATTACATCATTATTTCATTATTTCATCAAATCCTTGTGTTGTTATTATGATTATGCGTGGCTAAATCTTTCGCTCTAGGGTTAGAGTGAATTCATGAAGGTTGAGGTTTGAATGTTGATTTCCATGAATTAAATTTCAATTATAGACTGTTTATCCTTTCTTGATCATAATTGTTTGATTATAACGGCCGAATAATTGTAACACTATCTACGGTTCTTAGATTGAACTCGACAGAGGGAATTTATGAACGCACATAAGAAAGAATAGGGCTTGATTGTGAACCTGGGCATCGGGGAACCAATTTGTAGGTAGGATAGACATATACCTATTCACCTTGCTTAGCTAAATACAGAATTCGTTAATACGTGCACGTGATTCAACCCATAGACATATAGGGATTGGAGTAGCCTGCATAGACCGTGAAGAATCGAAAGGTTTTCACTGGTACATTTAACCTGTTAGTTAGCAATTTTGGGACTTAAGAAGTGGAATCAACAGGATAACTCAACTAGATTGGTCGTAGCTCTGACCCTGGACCGTCTCCTTATTACTGATAACAACCAAAGTTTGCTCCATTGTTTGACTGAATTTCCACCATTTAAATTACTGTTCTTTAGTTAATACAACCCTCACTATTGGAAAAGATCCCTGAGTAGTTGTTAAGAAATTATTTGTTAGGAGTCCAGTCTGAATAGTCCTCGTTGGAACGATATTCTACTTATCATTTTATTACTTGTCGATCGCGTATACTTGCGTGTGCGTTGGGAGCAACAACCACCCTTTTCATAGCCCCCATTACCTAAAGCAGCAATAGTCCTCTTATTTGGACAATCTCTCATCATGTGGCCTCGGCCATTACACTTATAGCATTGAATGTTAGACAAGCTTTTAAGTTTAGCTTTGTTACCTCCCACCTTTGGCTCTTCTTTGGGCTTGGCTTTGTCAAATTGCCCTTTGAACTCTCGCTTGGGTTCCTTTGCTTTGTCCCATGGGGTATAGGCCTTCACATTATCCTTCCCTTTGTTCCAAGTGGAAGGGATGTTTTTGGACTTGTAGTACTTGTCCAATTTAATCCCTTTCTCCACCTTAAGAGCCGCTTGAAAAGCATCATACAAGCTTTCATATCGGTGCAATTCCACGGAAGAAGAGATTTCCCTATTCAAACCTCCAAAAAAATTTAGTATGAGGGACCGATCACCATCTTAAACGTTGGCCCTTGTCCTAGTCTTCTCAAATTCATCAAAATACTCCGGCACACTCTTGTTCCCTTTCCTCAAATTGTAGAACTTCTTGATCAATTCATCTTCATAGTTTGGAGGTAGAAACCGAGCCTCCATCATGGTTTTCAAATCCACCCATCCCCCTTTGGCAATAAGCCCTTGAGTTTCCCTTTGCCTTCGTTTGGACTTCCACCAAGTAGAAGCATAATTCTCAAATTGAGTGATGGCATACTTGACCTTTGTAGCTTCTTGAACATTGTTGGTTTGAAAGATTCTCTTCATCTTGACAACCCACTCTAGATACTCCGCGGGGTCACTTTCTCCTTGGAAGGTAGGTAGGTTGATCTTGATAGTGTTCAACCCTCTATCATCATCATGATATCTCCGATGTCCACCATAACCCCCGTAGTCATAGTAGTCCCCTTCACGCTCCACTCTCCCTTGGTAACCTCCCCCAAATCAACCACCTCAATCCCTAGCTTCCCCTTGTCGTGCATCCCCTGGATAGTGAAATGGGTCATTGTCAAAGTTCTCATGCGCATGAAAAGACTCATATTCATGTGGCCTTGGAGTGTCATCCCTCGGTGGGTCATTTCTTGGAAGATCATAAGTGGGATCCCTTGTTTGTGGAGTGTCATTTGGAGAATAGGTATCTTGGACCACCATGTGAGAATAATGGTCATTAGCTCGAGAGATTCGGCTTGGCCCATCACCCCGCACCCCCACGATTGGAGGTGTTTCAACCACTTGCTTACCCATTTCCCGAAGCCTATCTTTTCGGGATAGGTCATCCACCGTCTCCTTCATTCCTTTGAACTCATCTTGCATTGAACTAACACTTGCCATCAAGGCTTGCATCATGGTTTTAAGTTCCATGTCCGCCTCGACTTCCTTTTGAGCCATTGTACCTACAAACAATTAAACAAACAAGGTTAGTAGAAAGAGTACCCACCGAGTCGCTCCCTAAGTGTTTACACTCAAATTGATGGCACTCAATTCACTCGTGTTTGCACTTAACGATTGGCTTTTACTCGCTCTAATATTCTCACCACACTTGCCTTTTTCCACTCTTGGCTATTGCAAGTTTGTTTTTCGCACACAAATCCGACCTGACAATCAAACTCAAACTAATTCGGGATGGAAAGGAATTGTTGTGACAAGATATGGAAAATTGAAACTAACGGACCGAATTTAGGAAAATTCAAAGAAAGGAAAGAAGAAAGGCACGAATCAAATTGGCACGAATTAGATTAGAATTTGGATGAAATTTTATTTATGATCTAGAAACTCACTGTACTTGATGCTGAAACTAGGTTCCGGTTGATTGGAAACTATTTTGGAGCTGTTGCGAGCAATCTGTCTAAGAACATATTTTTCCAGAAATTGCAGTTCAGTGCGATTGCGTGAGACACGTCGCGATCGCGAGGGCTATTCTGGGAGTTCTTGCACGATCACGTAAGACAGTCGCGATCGTGTAGGCCTTTTAATTCTTGGCCTGCGCAATAGCGCTTGATAGCGCGCGTTCGCGTAGGCTTCTGGGCCTGAAGCAGAACCCGATTTTCAAACCCTCTTTTCCACTTGAATCTTCACAAACCACCGTATTTTTCTTCCAAATTTGAGATTTATACTCCTTGTTGTCCGTGAACAAATCCCAGTAGTTGAATTTTCAATAGCAACAACCAATTTCAAAAGCCCCAATTTCTTGATGAAGAACCCTAATTTTTTGAATCTTCAAATCAGCACCCAATTTTTTGTTATTTGTTCAATTCCTTCTAGGAACCAATATCTTTAGTTGGTAACAAAAATTTCACCAAAAATGAACGTAAACCTAAGACTCTTTTTTTATTTTTTGGGTGATTTGAGGAACAAATTTGGGTTAGTGATTGTAAAAACAAACACTAATCCAGCTCTGATACCAAATGATACGAAAATTAAAAGACACGAAATTAAAAGAACAAGAATTAAAGAAAGACCCAAATTTGATTAGAAAAGATTAAGGAAGTAGATTAGGAAAATTAGCCTAAACACCCCCTTAATTGTCTATCAAATCGAATCAATTCTAATTGATCCTCAATTAGTCAAGCCTAATTGCAAATCAAGGAAAATAAGTGTGCTTAAGCAAACAAGCTTAGCCAAAATCCTCACTAGGTTTAATGTCATCAAAATCTAAGTAAAACTAATGACAATAAGAACTTATATAGTATGACACAAATTTCCTTAATTTCCCCTTAACATTGGGCCTTCAAAATCATTAGTTGAAAATGGGCTTCTGGTCCTCGTCTCGGCGCGTTCGTGCAAGAACTGGCGCTATCGCGCTGAGCATTAAATCAGAGCCTCGCGATCGCGGCTATGGTCTCGTGCTCGCGAAGGCTTGGGTCTTCAACCATTATCAGCCTCGTGCGCGATCGCGTCTAAGGACACGCGATCGCGCTGTTCCGCATTCCCTTCTTGCGCAATTACGCCTGATGGCGCGCGATTGCGATTGTCTTCTTTTTGGCCTTCCGCAATCACGTCTATGTTGAACCCCCAAAAAATTACCCCCGAAAGGGATAAATTCCGGAATATCGACAGGATGGACTAACTCTTTTGGAGTTTTTGGAGTCGCCACCCAATTTAAGGAAAACAGGGAACCAAATTAACAAATGCGTGCAATACTCCATTTTCGGAAAAAGACGGTCTTTCTTTCAGAGATTCAAAAAGGTAAGAGGTTTTATTAATTTCGGAAGAAGGTTTTTAAGGCACTTCCGAAATTCCGTTAAAAACGGTCAATCCGACAGGTTTCCAAATATTTACAAGTGCGCTTTTCTTTCAAAAAGAATTATTTAAAAATAGTAATAATAATAATAATAATAATAATAATAATAATAATAATAATAATAAGAATAATTAATCAAATAAAAGCTTATTTGCAAAATATTCTTTTACTTGTACGCATTTGCTAAGATGGCCCCAATTTGCAATAAATTAAATAACGACTTCACAATAAAAGGAAATGAACATAAAGTAAACCAATATACAAACAATCAAATATTATTGAAAAATAAAATATTTTACACATTTATTTGCATAAATATCCAAGGAAAGTAATGCAAAGTTAAGGATAAAACCCGAGAAAATGATCAACTCGCGGGAGCCTTGGATTTTCTAAAATTCCTAAGTCTTATTTTGAATGCTTGAGTCCAGGTCAATGTATATCCGCATTTGCAGGTTAGCCAAACGCGTCCCCAAGTTGTTCGTGCCAAAAATGTACCTCACAAAAGAAAATGCAAATAAAATTGGATTAGTACAATAATAAAGTGTAATAACTAATGAAAATAAAATAATAATAATAATAATAATAATAATAAAGTAATAAAGAGGGGTTTGTTTTTGTAAAATTTAGGCTCATGTTTGTATGGCGCGTCATGTAGAGGCTCGGGGTATTGGTACGATTGCAAACACGGAGTCGGTCGTGTTGCCATGCCAGGTACCAAACCCACCACTCTATCCGACTTGCTTTGCATTAAATTCATACATTCATCATCGCCTTTTGCTTTAGGGACACGGGAACGGGACGGTTCAAGTGTAGTATCATGTTCAAAATCAGTCCCGAGGCCTCAATACGTGCATATGTATTTTATTCATTGGCCAATGTAGTATCGGTTCAATATCAGTCCGTCAATTCTAACATATAGTATCCGTCAATTCCTTGTATGGCCGTCAATTCAATGTATGTAAACCTTAAATTAGAAATATTTTCATAGGCTAGCTTTATCATAATAAATGTCCATAGTGCCAAAACCGAGCAAAATGATGCGACCAAAGGTGCAAATTATATCCGCTCAATAATCCAACAGAACCAACTGGGCAATGTTTGAGCACAATTGCAAAGACCAGAACATTAACACACTGTTGGCTAAGGATAAATGACGGAAAACATCAAGTACCCATTGCACTATCCTAACAGCTTTGTAATCATCAGTAACACCATCATACCCAAAACCACCAATGAATAAACACAACCCCTAATCCGATTCCCCCTGTTCACTTTCCCCTCTCCCCTTTTATCAGCAATAGTCAAGCAAAACAGAGGGACAAATCATAATAACGGGCAAACCAACATGGACCATCATCGGATTAAGATCCAAACAAACACATTCATGCGAGAACCTGCAGATTTTAAAACTCATAGCAAAATCATTGAAACTAAACGGAACCAGAGAAACGAACAAGTGGTACAGTAGGAGCAAAAGAGGAGCGACTGCCGGCGAGGTTTTCCGGTGTAACTCCGGCGAAGCTCACGGCGCCACTTCTACCATTTCCTCTCTTCCTTTTTATTTTTCCGTTTCAATAACAGAGGACAAAACCAATCAAAACTGAGAAACGACATGGAAGACATTATAATGAAGCTTTTTCGATGTTCCCGACTCACTGTTTCCCTTTTTCTTTTCAGATCTGTTTGTAGCCGCTGTCACTGGTGGTGTTTGGGTTGGATATCGTGTGAGAGAGGGAGAGGTAAAATGGTGGTGATTCTCTGTGTGTTAACAAAATGGTGGGTGTATGGTCTGGTTTTTGAGAGAGGTGTGCGTGATGGGGTTTTTGAGAGGAGGAGAGGGCTGTGAGTAGGATGAGTGTATGTGGATCTGATTTTGTTCTAATGGGGATGAATAGTGAGGTTGTGTAATTGTGGTTAAGGAAGATGAAGATCTGATTTTTTATGAAATGTTGTGGGAGAATGGTGGATTGTGAGGATTGGGGGAGATGAATGAATAATAGGTATAGTAGTGGATGAATGAATTGTAGATCTGAAATTTTGTGTTAAGGAAGATGATGATAATAGTGTGTTGTGAGGGTGGGGTAAAAAATGAGTGGGGGTGTCTGTTTAAGGGAGATGGAGAGTGGAGGGGGGGCTGATCTTGATTAATTTCTTTGATTATAGGGAGAAGATGATGGTGTATAATGGGTGTAAAAAATGGATCTGATTTCTTTAGTCGTACGGTGCCAAAAGAGGGGAGGGTTTTGTGAGGGAGATGAATGAATAGTGGTTGTGAATAGTAGATCTGATTTTTGGTGAAGGAAGATGAATAATGGGTCAATGGGGGCTAGGGTTTAAGGGTATATATATGGGTGAGGGGTAGGGTTTTAGAATTGGGCTAGGAAGAAAATTGAGTGTTGCGTAAAATAGGCCGGGACTTAAAGCGAAAAACAATTATGACCCTTTTTCTAAAAACTAATAGCTTTAACTAATTTCGTAAATCAATTTGAAAAACTTTCTAATTAGATAAATGCTCCCAATATTTTACATGTTGTAGGTAATATAAAGCCGAAAATATCATGTTGCTAATATTGAAAACTTTGCAAACGATAGCCAAATTGCGACAAAACATCAGATTTTATAATTTCTTTTTGAAAAGGGACATTTTTGGCTTTATATTAACACAAAATGCTATATTTTGAGATTTATATAAAAAGTAAGTGTCAGCAAATTAATTTCGAAATTTCGGGACAAAATTGGGTGTCAATAGTCTATGCACTCGCGATCGCAATGAACACTCTCAGCTTTTGAGGCAGAAAGTAGGCAGAACTGCCCTGAAGCTTCCAGCACTTTCCCCAGCAGCTCCAACTGTGCAAACATGGACTGCAACTGCTACAACTCCCGTGCTTGGCTCCAACTTTTGAGGCAGAAAGTAGGCAGAACTGCCTTGAAGCTTCCATCACTTGCCCCAGCAGCTCCAACTGTGCAAACATGGGCTGCAACTGCTGCAACTCCCGTGCTTGGCTCCTTGTAAATAGTTTGCCCGGGCATCGGGTTGCATCAGGAAGGGATTTTATTACTTAAACTGAAGGATGTCCTAACCTCTAGTGTCACAAGTCCAACACATCCACATTGAATGCCTTTATGCGTGGTACAGTCTGTCAGTATTAAAGTCCATTCTTTCATTCACATGTGCCAATCAACGCCCCAAGATCCTATCCTGCATACCACATAAGTTATTAGTGAATTGTACATCATAATTAAATTGATCAACTAGTTCAGACACCAAAATTAAATTACATGCCATTTTGGTACAAAAATAATTTGTTGATGTGTCAAATGCTCATTGAATTATATTGATCATTCTCTGATGGATCACCATAAAGGCTAGTAGAAATTGAATACTTCTTCCGCCTAGGCTAAAAGCTAAATACTAGGAACCGCCAGGGACATTAATAGTATTATATTATTTTTTTCAATTTCATATTAGGTGTCTTCTCACTATCAGAAATTGTGTGTTTTTCGACAGCCAAAATGGTCGGATATCAGTCAAAAAAACTCGATCTCCCACCGAAATTCGATCAAAATGGATGGTCAGATAAATGTCGGTTGGAACAACCGAATAAGTCGGCTATTGTGAAGGATCGACGGTCGGTAATGTTCTTTAGTAAATATTTTTTTTTTAAAAAAATCCGACCGAATCAGTCGGTGCTTCGTATTTTTTGTTTTTCCCAAATTTCTGATCGAATTGGTCGGATATGCTCATGTCTTGAAATTTTTTTTCTTCAAACTTCTGACTGATTCGGTTGGAAATATAAGTTTTTGGAAAAAAATTTACCCAAATTTCCGACCTAATCGGTTCAAAATTTGGGTAAAATCTGCAAAATAAAATATGTAATTAGAGTTCAATACAATGAAGCAACCAACAAACAACATGCTTATACAAGCCTTATTTCTTTAACAAATCTAACATAAGTTTAAACAACAAGGTAAACAAGGCTTATTGCCTTTAAAAGTCTAACAAGTTATTAGCAATTTGGAAAAGATTAAGTAATTGTACAACTTACTAATATTATTAGCATTATATCATACTCATGTTTAATTTGACTATTAATTTTATATTACTAAGTAATTTTTACTTTAGGATTATCGTTTAGTAATTAATAAAACTTCTTATATTCAACATATATCTATTTCTTTGAAATGATAAAATTATTTATTTATCTATAATAAGTTGGAGAAATTTAAAATTCAATATTTCAAGAATCAATTGAAATACAATCAAAGATTACAAAATGGATGTTTATAAATAATTTATTTCATTCAAATCAATTTACAAAATAAGATATTTTAAGTTGCGTAGCTACTCTATTTCTTATAACTAATGTCTATTAAATTATTGTTTAAGCGTGATATTAGTTTATTTGCTTACAGTTTATGCCATGAAAGTTTCATACTTATTTCAAGGCTTGAACCCGTATCAATTAATGACATTAAATTATAATATAAATAATTCATACATTATTAATCACTAACAATCACATTACTAATTCAGGCTTAACTTATTTTCTAAAACCAAACAACCTTTCGAATTATTAATATATCCATCATTGTATAATAATATATGTAAAACTATATGTAATAAATTTTTATATACAATAATGGAGTAATTCATTTCATTATTATCCACAACATAAATAGTTTTTCTGTATTATAATCGAGGATGATCCACATTGACTAGCAGAGATGACATACCACATCACGGAGCTGCATCAGTTAAACTCATTCCACTGACCATAAAAAATAAGTATAAAATAAGTAAGATCAAATAGAAAAATATTTTTATCTATTCTGCCAATAGTAGAAACAATATCTTATTAACTTCAACCCACAATTCAAAATTCTAATTTTCTTTTTCTTTTCTTTGGCTACACTAAGCTTGACCAAGAATACTAGTTCAACCAAAAATTTTCATGTCCAACCCAACTACTAACCAAAAGGCATCAAGATTGTTTCTTTTCAAAGTCCGTTAGTAGTATCACTAAAACCCATAAGAAAATGACCTTAAAATTGCCATACTTAATTATTTTCAATTTTTGAATTCTGGTTCTAAGCCTAATACTTATTTTCTTGTTCACTTGACTAAAGCATGTACAAATCTTGGTTGATTTTGTAATGGTGAAAAACTTCATTGTTACATTATAAAATTTGGGTATGTCACCAATATCTTTGTTGCTACAGCTTTAGTAAATTTTTATGAGAAATTTCAGCTTTTGAATAGTGCTCACCACTTATTTGATAAAATGACTCAAACATTCAAATTTGAATCCAACCCTAGTAATAAATTCTACCAAACTAAAACACAGTCAAACCTCTTACTTACAGATTGAAATCAATAAACATAGAAACTCATTTCTTCTTTCTCAAAGTACTAAGTTTTACTAAGCACTAAACAAACAAGCATGAACAAAAAATTTGGGACAGAAAATAAGGAAAAAAAACTGCTGGCCAGAAAACTCACCTCACTGGCCAGAGTTCTGCTCCACCGCCACTCATTTACTATTCCTCTGCTTTGATAGATGAAAGAGCTAAAGATTTGGGTGAAAAAATTAGGATTTTCATATTTTTGGGAAACATGAGAAGGAAAATAATATTTATAATATTCGGACTCTCGGGTCGCCCACATATGGAGTTCTCTGAATCGGTCGGAGAACTCCGCCGACCGCCAATCGGTCGGAAATCACATTATTTCTGGTAGTGGAGGGGGTCGGGAGTAAAAGCACTCGTACTAAATTAGAGGCGACTCCTTTCTTTAAACCTTTTCTCAGAGAGTAATTAAAATATTTTCAATTCAAAAAATTTTAACGTAAATAAAAGAGGAATGTATTTTTATGAATGAAACAAATTGTCTTCAAAGTACGCATACTAAGAGCCTGTTTGACCAAACTTTTGAAAACTGCTTTTTTTGAAAAGCGTTTTTCTTCAAAAATGCTTTTCGTAAAAGTACTTTCGAAAAGTCGCATTTTGTGTTCGACCAACTCATTTGAGAAACACTTTTATCAATAGTTGAGTAGTAATTTGTGTTTGGCCAAACTTTTGAAAGTACTTTTGAGTATTAAATTACGTGTAAGAATATGTAAAGATCCACTAAACAGTTATTTAACTGGATGAATGATTTAGAATATTTATTATTAAAGGCTAAATTTAATTTCTTTATTAACTAATTTTGTTTAAAATAGATCTAATATAATTGAATATTCTAAATTTATACCTTAAAAAAGGACACAATTTGATTCAAAACTTTCAATAATAATGATGTACACATGCGTAGAAGATACCAAAGAAAAAAATAATGTATTATTTATATATTATAATATTAGGTTAAATAAATAGTGTAATTAGGTATATAAATATTTTTTAAAAGATATTTTTGAACCATAGAAATTAAAAACAGCTTCTGCTTATGCTTTTAGAGAAAAACTACTTTTTGAGCTTCTTCCCCGTAGCAGAAAAATAGCTTCTGCTATCACTAAAAAAATACTTATTTTTTCTCCTAGAAGCTTGGCAAACACCTTTTTTTTAAAAAAAATAAACAGTTTTCAAGAAAAATAAGCACTTTTGACTCCCCATAAGCTTGGCCAAATAGGCTATAAAGGTGAATCCTTTCTGCAACCTTTTCAAGAAGTAATTAAATTATTTTCAATTCAAAAATTTCTAACGTAAATAAAAGTGGAAAATATAATATCAAGAAAGAAGCAAATATTCTTCAATTCCTATAAACATAAGTAGCGATTAGCGAAAATAAAAGGAAAATATCTTTTATAGAAGGGATAAAATTATATATCTTTTTTCAAAAAACAAAAAAATTTCCAACAATTCCTCATGTAAATTAAAAAGAAGTTTTTAAAATATATTTACATTTTCTTAAAACATGAAATGCACTTGTGAAGGGTGAAAAAATAATTCAACATTTCGTATTGAAGCTGTTTCGTCATTTATAGTGCTATAGGTTGTTGTTCAAAGTGATAATTCCTTACAAAATATTCTAATCCTTCTAAATAATCTTATAGAGTACATGTTATTGAATTAAAGGTTGCTATACTAAATTGTTTTAGTTTATAAACTTCAAAGAATCTACTAAAATTATCTCCAAAAGTGTTGCTTACTGTTTAGAAAGGGTGCTTGTGCTTCATCCAGGCAAGCTCAAACATGGACAATTGGGAATATTTTTCGTTGTTCTACCATATAGACTCCTCCTACTTCACACGCATGACCCATTAAAGTAATGGAGCTGAGATAAAGTTGTCCGTACTTTTCTTTTTAAACCTCTTCTGGGGTGGTGGAATAAAATGAACTTTTATATATTTGTTAATCTTCATGATGAATGTATAGTGACAACTTTTGCAGGTCGAATCGGAAGGTTACCTGTGAAGCTCAAAATAGGTGCATTATTATTTATCATATTGTTATGAGGCTAAAAGCTTATTTTAGAGAAGATAGTACTCAAGTCCCAATTTTATATGATATTATTTTTTGACTAGTCTGTTTCAAAAATAAAATGATATCTTCTATATTTGAACAGTTATTAGCAATTCTAGACATTCTATATGTACATAATGGCATACTCTATGGCCATTAAAATGTCATAGCATGGTAACCCATAAGTTCTATATATTCGATATAGCCTGTCTTTCTTAAATTCTTTATATGAGGAAACGGAGAAAGTAGCTTTGTTGATGATCGGCGGTCTAAAATAGTTTTTTTCCTTCTTTTGTCCGTCTATAGTGTTATTTGCGGTTGGACCAGCAATAGCTGTGACGTGCAGCTTGATGTGCTGCTTTCGGTTCAGGAACTATGTTTCAATAACAATGAATTCAAGAGGAGATCGAAGATCAGAATATCGAGGCCAACCTAAGGCAGCATGGATCCCTAGCCCCAATGGCGTATAGCTACTCAGACATTAGGAAAATGACAAATTCCTTTAAAGAAAAACTTGGAGAAGGGGGTTATGGAGGGGTCTACAAAGGTAATCTTAATGGTCATCTTGTTGCTGTAAAGATCTTAAAAGAAACCATGGGGAGTACTGGAGAAGAATTCATTAACGAAGTTGCAAGCATCAGTCGAACTTCTCATGTCAATGTACTTACTTTGTTGGGATTTTGTTTGAATCGTCGGAAAAAAGCTCTTATTTATGAATTCATGCCAAATGGATCTCTTGATACACACAAATACAATGAAGATTCTAAATTGGGATGGGAAATGTTGTTTAGAATTGCACTTGGGATAGCTCGAGGACTGGAGTATTGCATAGAGGGCGTAATTCACGAATTTTGCATTTTGACATAAAACCTCACAACATTCTTTTGGACGAGGACTTCTGCCCCAAGATATCTGATTTTGGTTTAGCAAAATTATGTACTCGAAAAGAGAGCATACTGTCCACATTAGAAGCTCGAGGAACCATCGATTACATAGCTCCGGAGGTGTTTGATAGAAGTTTTGGAGGAGTGTCGCACAAATGTGATGTTTATAGCTACGGAATGATGATTCTTGAAATGGTTGGAGGAAGACGAAAAGTGTTATAGTTTTCAAAAAACAATGTGTGACAACTGTTATGGGGTTAATTTTTCGCACTTAAACCCGCACGGCGACAGCCCACACTATTTCAGCCTAATCGTTTGTTGTTTGCTTTGGTTTTGGTTCAATGACTTAGTTTAATTTCAGGACAAGTAAGAAACATAAGCACTGTCACGGGCCACACCTTCCCAATGACAGCGGCACACCTTTGGCCCGTGCGGCGCTCATAGTCCCACCTGACTACAAGCCAGCCTGCTCCTTATCCCAGGTTTTAGGAAGCTCGCCTCAGTGGCCTAGCTTCAACTGTGCCGCCCGAAGGTCTCTCCCTTGTGCGCATCTCATATGCGGAAACTTTAGTGTGCGCACATCCGGGGTTGGCTTAGGACCTGCCCGTCCCTCGCCTAGCACTAAGCGTCGCTCCTGCGCGCGAAGTGCAATCCTCAAGCTTGGCCCTCGCCTTGTGCCCTGGCACTTGGCTTGGCTTCGCCCGAGTAGGACAACTCTTTAGCCCTTGGCCTTTGTCATGTACAACTCCAAGGATACCTCCCAATGTCTCCTGACAATGGCAAGCATAGCCCTCGCATCATGCCTCCCTCCTGAGTAGCGCAGCGTCGCCCCACGACTGCGCGTCTAGGCCAACGAGCCCTTGCTTGCATGGTTGAACCCTTGCCATGCTTGCAAGTCAATACACGAGGCTCTCAATAGCTCCTCGAGTACTCAATCGGCACAGAGGTCTTTATCATATCCGAAGACAGCCCGCGGGGCTTAGTCTTTCCTCCCGTCAAGCCTCTGGCGCCCGTTGTTCGCCCAACGTTGGCCCTCTGGCCACACGCCGTCCATAGAGTCGCCTGACTCGTATGGATACCTGGAACACTCCTCTGAGATGTCCAGGCAGGCCCTTGAGGTCCTTCCTCAAGGCAGCTCACTTGGTGCGACTTCCCGACAAAGTGCACGGGGAGGGCTGGTAGGCTGTCACCAAGTCTGCCCCCCTTATATATGTCCTTAAAAAATAAACCCATGTCTCAGCACTTGACATCCTTTGTCCAGAGAATCGTACAAGGGTCTAACTTTCCACTCCGACCTCCAAATGAGGTGCCGTTTGTTCCTAGAGATTCCTCTTGACTTCCTTCACACCTCCATGAAGTTCATCTCATTCCCATACTCGTGGAAAGTGATATAGCCCTCAGAAGTTCAGCATAATTACCACAATGCCACTGCTTCTTGGCTATGTCAAGCCCATAGGCAAACAAGCTCCGATCGGCACCAAACTTGGTATGCACACTCTATAGCATCTTAGGAACAAGGCCCTCACCCTATATTCCCAGATTCTCACTATAGCTCCAAAACGTGCGGCACTGACACTCGTGCCGCACACAGCTCGCACCGCTGACATTCAGCCTGCGCCCAGCTGACACTCGTCCAGCACCTCGCTGGCCCTCATCTAGCACATGTCTAGCACTCGTCTAGGACATGGCCAAGGCTTCCCCTCACGTACGCGGCTGACATTCATCTGGTCCGCCTGTGGTGCAAAGACATTGCGCGCGCAAAGCCATCAAAAGGGCGCCGCGCAACATTCTCCCTCACTCGATCTAGGCATCGTCCTCGATGACTGACTGCCTACGCCCACGAAAACCCGGAGTTTGCCCCCTCGGGATTCTCCATCACGGTTCCCATTTCCAAGGCTCCTTGGACTTCCTCAAGTCCCTTCTCTTAAAATAGGAGTCGTGCCCATCACTGCTCCTCCCAAGTTTTGCCCAAGCGTGCCTCTGCACTCCATCTCCGCGATGATCACTTGGACAGTGCCTCCGCACTTGCACCTCCGTGGTGACTAACTGTTGCTTCTTCTGAAGACAACTCCTTTGTTTTGGCATACTTGCCAACCACGCCGTAACTCATATGGCCATAATCCATCCGGCTAGCTCCCTTCGCTTTTGGTGAGTACTTCAGGCACCCTCTGGTGTGGCACACGCAGTCCAACCGCGCCTTGCAGCCCTATTCTCCACCTCTAGACGATTTGCTCCCTTCAGGATTTCCCTTAAGCCCAATGCCTCCACATAGGCAAATTCTCCCCCACTCAAGTAGGAGACTCTCCTCAATTTCGATAGGCATCCCTCGACGTGGTTCCTTGCCAACCATACTCTCATGGTCCTTTTCTCTCCTCCGTTTTCCTCTGGAAAGATTCCACTTATGTCATTATGTGAACTATATCAAATCCCGATCCCATAACTCGGAGTAATTTGTTGCTTGATCCCATACTCAAGGCAAATCACGACTGATCGACAATAGCCCACACGAAGACACTAGCGGCTGCTCATGCCCAATTCTGCCCCAATTGGACATCCAATCCGGCCTTAGAAACCCACGCTCCACGCCTGGTAACTTTGGCTCCGCAAATGCCCTCGCACCCTCTGGTACTTGGCAAGCTCTTGGGACATTCTCCTCTGAGTACTCCAATTCTCAAGCGGTAGCTTCGCTATCCCCACTTTGATTTGTCACACAATGCCTCCCCACATAATGGTTTGGCCCATTCCGCCTATCTGCTCCGTGCAGTCCATCACAATTCCCACGTCTGCCTCCCCACACAAAGTGGTTTGGCTCACCATCCTCATTGTTGCCTTCCCGTCCGCCGGTTTGGCCCATTATCATGTCCCTCCATCCGCCAGTCCAACACATTTCCCACATTTGCCTCCCTACTAGGTAGGTTAGCTCATTCTCATCACAAACATGGTGGCTGACTCCACCTCATTATGACACTCAAACACCCCGTAAAGACGCTTGCTCTCAAGCCCTTCTTCACGGTTGTCGCGACCTCCTGGCACGCCTCGCCCTAGCTTTGGCATCACCCAATGCATAGAGCTCATATTTGGAGATCACTCTCCCCCGCGATGGTAGGCGCCTCACCTAATCATCCAAAGCGGTTGTTGGTGCGACATTCATGCCAACACCCCCGTACTAGCTCGGCTCCTGCCTAGCGTAGCACTCTTTCCTGCAAGCATCGCTTGCCCCATGTTGTAGGCACCAAGCCTACTCAACCGACATAGTTGTCGAGGGACTCGCCTTCCATTCATTGCAACCCTTAAGATGGCTAGGCATTCACAATGTCCAACTCCTCAAAAGGACTTCATTCGATGCTCCTCGATGCTTAAGTCTTCCCCCTGGAAGGCCCCTTAATTCACACACTTCTAGCATCCTCTGCTCTGATACCAACTATCACGGGCCACACCTTCCCAATGACAGCGGCACACCTTTGGCCCGTGCGGCGCTCATAGTCCCACCTGACTACAAGCCAGCCTGCTCCTTATCCCAGGTTTTAGGAAGCTCGCCTCAGTGGCCTAGCTTCAACTGTGCCGCCCGAAGGTCTCTCCCTTGTGCGCATCTCATATGCGGAAACTTTAGTGTGCGCACATCCGAGGTTGGCTTAGGACCTGCCCGTCCCTCGCCTAGCACTAAGCGTCGCTCCTGAGCGCGAAGTGCAATCCTCAAGCTTGGCCCTCGCCTTGTGCCCTGGCACTTGGCTTGGCTTCGCCCGAGTAGGACAACTCTTTAGCCCTTGGCCTTTGTCATGTACAACTCCAAGGATACCTCCCAATGTCTCCTGACAATGGCAAGCATAGCCCTCGCATCATGCCTCCCTCCTGAGTAGCGCAGCGTCGCCCCACGACTGCGCGTCTAGGCCAACGAGCCCTTGCTTGCATGGTTGAACCCTTGCCATGCTTGCAAGTCAATACACGAGGCTCTCAATAGCTCCTCGAGTACTCAATCGGCACAGAGGTCTTTATCATATCCGAAGACAGCCCGCGGGGCTTAGTCTTTCCTCCCGTCAAGCCTCTGGCGCCCGTTGTTCGCCCAACGTTGGCCCTCTGGCCACACGCCGTCCATAGAGTCGCCTGACTCGTATGGATACCTGGAACACTCCTCTGAGATGTCCAGGCAGGCCCTTGAGGTCCTTCCTCAAGGCAGCTCACTTGGTGCGACTTCCCGACAAAGTGCACGGGGAGGGCTGGTAGGCTGTCACCAAGTCTGCCCCCCTTATATATGTCCTTAAAAATAAACCCATGTCTCAGCACTTGACATCCTTTGTCCAGAGAATCGTACAAGGGTCTAACTTTCCACTCCGACCTCCAAATGAGGTGCCGTTTGTTCCTAGAGATTCCTCTTGACTTCCTTCACACCTCCATGAAGTTCATCTCATTCCCATACTCGTGGAAAGTGATATAGCCCTCAGAAGTTCAGCATAATTACCACAATGCCACTGCTTCTTGGCTATGTCAAGCCCATAGGCAAACAAGCTCCGATCGGCACCAAACTTGGTATGCACACTCTATAGCATCTTAGGAACAAGGCCCTCACCCTATATTCCCAGATTCTCACTATAGCTCCAAAACGTGCGGCACTGACACTCGTGCCGCACACAGCTCGCACCGCTGACATTCAGCCTGCGCCCAGCTGACACTCGTCCAGCACCTCGCTGGCCCTCATCTAGCACATGTCTAGCACTCGTCTAGGACATGGCCAAGGCTTCCCCTCACGTACGCGGCTGACATTCATCTGGTCCGCCTGTGGTGCAAAGACATTGCGCGCGCAAAGCCATCAAAAGGGCGCCGCGCAACAGCACACACAGATTTACGGGCAAAACTCACGCCCAACTTTGTATTTATCATGTATACAAAGACACACAATGTTCTGAACACTTAGGCAAAATCACAAGGCACACTCTCTTGTGTTTTTGCCTTCACTTGGCCATGTAAATAGCCAGCCTTAGCCTAGAACACTTGGCAGCCACGTTTTTAGCCAACACAACTAGGGTAGTTTACACCCCAAACTGCGTAAGCATTCATAATTATCCACATAATTAAAATACAAGACAAATTACACATAGGCATAACAGCCCCACACCATAGGAACTAAAGAAACTGTTTGTAACCGCCGTCCATGTGCCTTGCACATGATCTGATTGCTTCAGCTGCGCCCTAATACTTAGCCACACGCCAAGTCTTGTTCTGCATGACGTTGCTTTGAGCCAACGTCGTCTTTAGCTGCCTGCACGCACAAGTCTAGCTGACTGCGCCACAGCTACACTTAGCCAACGCCCATGCCTTAGCCGTTTCCCTTGTTCTATTGCCTTGCCTTGCTTTGCCTTAACATGCCATGCCATGTCAAGGTCTTTGCCATGTCCTAGCCATCAAGTCTTGATGCCCACACATGAGTTAGCAACATAGCCCATGCTCGCTGCCATTAAGCATAAATTATGCCCACACATACTTAGCCAATGCACGATGCCCATATTTAGGTTGAGCCAAGGGCCAACATGCAAATCCCTTGTCTCAACCATGCCACTTTCGAGCAACCAAATCAAGGGGCTAACAGACCACCCCCCACCAAATGAACTCGTCGACCTCGATGAGGGAGAATCAAGATAGGCCTGCACTTGTTTCTCAAACTGCCACAACGAAGCAGCTTTCTCCCAAGTTGTATCACTTTCAGGTTGTCCCTTCCATTGCACTAAGAATTCTGTCCGCCTGTTCTTTTTGCTCATGCCCAAAGTCCGGTGATCTAAAATCTTTTCAATGCCCACCTCAAACTGTTTGCGCACCACAGAAGGCACACATTTACTTTTTTTCTATACGGATCAGTAGCATCTTCAAAGTAAGGTTTCAAGAAACTGACATGGAAAGTCGGGTGTACCTTTAGCCTATCAGGTAGCTTCAGCCAGTATGCAACAGCACCCACCTTTTTGACAATATCAAATGGCCCATCATACTTTGGAATCAAGCCATGATGAACTGTCTTAGTGCTGATTTTCTTCCAAATCTGAGGAGTAAGTTTCAGCAACACTTTGTCTCTCTCATCAAACTCAACATCACGTCGACGTCGGTCATCATACTTCTTCATTATCTGTGAGGCTTTCCTCAAGCTGTCAGCCACTTTATCAAGCAATTCTTGCTTCTCAAGCTGTCAGTCCCCATCATGTTTAACAAAGCAGTCCAGAACCGACCCGTAAACCGAGCATCCCTATCACTCACTACATCATTTGGAACACTGAAATACTTGATCACATTATTATAAAATAACTTGGAAGAAACTTCAAATGAACACACAATAGGGGCAGCAATAAAGACTCCATACTTGGAAAATCTGTCTACAACAACCATAATCGAAGACATACCATTCACTTTTAGAAAGCCGCTTATGAAGTCCATAGAAACGGAAGCCCACGGTCTGTCCGGAATAGGTAAAGTCTGCAACAATCCCGCTTCTTTCTTCCTTTCCTTCTCGTCTAGTTGACACATTAAACAAGTTTTGACATAGGCTTCAATATTATCCTCCATCTTAGGCCAAAAGTAGGATCTAGATAACAAAGCCAACATCTGCTCAACACCGAGATGGCCTGCCATATGGTATCATGTGTCTCTTGTAAGAGTTCACGACGCATTCCACCACCCTGAGGCACGACGATCCTCCCCTCTTTAAAATAAAGCAGATTGTCCTCAATCCAATACCGCCTAACAGTACCCTCACGTACTTGATCCATTGTCTTCAGATACAAGAGATCATTCACAGCACATAACTTGATCTTATCAATGAAATCAGATTCAAGTTTAGTGATGTGATAGATAGCAGCAAATACTTCCTTCCTACTCAAAGCATCTACCACTTGATTGTGCCTACCCGGCTTATGTTCCCACACAAAATCATATTCTGCTAAAAATTCTTGCCATCTTGCTTGCTTAGGAATTAGTTTCTGTTGTGTTTGAAAATAAGTATCAGCAATATTATCAGTTCTTACTACAAACATTGTTTCGAGTAAGTAGACACGCCATATTTGAAGGCAATGCACCACAACAACCATTTCCTTCTCATGGGCAGAATATCTTTGCTCCGCAGCATTGAGTTTTCTGCCTTCAAATTCAACAGGATGACCCTCTTGCACCAATACACCGCAACTGCTTTGTCCGATGCATCAGTGTGTACTTCAAAAGGAAAATCAAAATCAGCCAGCCGCAATACCAGTTCCGAGACACTAGCTTCTTTCAGCGTGTTCAATGCCTTATCACAGGAATCAGACCAATCCCATTTGGTTTGCTTCTTTAACAAATCAGTCAAGGCAGCCGCTTTCTTTGAATACCCCGCTATGAATTTCCAATAATAGTTAGCCAACCCAAGAAAAGAATGTAGTTCTTTTACATTCTTAGGAGGCTGCCACTCAACGATAACCAGCACATTTTTAGGGTCCATCCGCACTTGGTTCTCACTAACCAAATGGCCAAGAAATTTTATCTCTTGACTTGCAAATTCACATTTTTCTTCCTTGACAAACAATTGATATTTTCGCAGCTTTGCAAACACTTTACGTAGATGATTTAGGTGGTCATGCAGATAATTGCTATAAATGACAATATCATCCAAGTATACCACAATAAAATCATCCAAGTACTCATAAAGAACATCATTCATCAGATTACAAAAAGTAGCAGGGGCATTTGTTAACCCGAAAGGCACTACAAGGAACTCATACGAACCATATCTAGTAACACGTTGTCTTGCCTTATCACCTTTTGCAATCCGTACCTGCCAATAACCAGAACAGAGATCTAATTTCGAGAACCACTTTGCCTTGCTTAAACGTTCAAGCAGATCCTGCACAAGAGGCACATGATACTTATTCTTCACAGTCACCTTATTCAGTGCCCGATAATCCATACACATGCATAATGAACCATCCTGTTTCTTTTGGAACAAAACAGGCGCACCATAGGGAGCTTTTGAGGGTTGAACCAGACCTACTTCAAGTAATTCATTCAATTGCTTCCTCAATTCAGCAAGTTCCATAGGCAACATACGATAGGGCGGACGGGCAGGAGGCATAGAACCAGGAATAAGTTCAATTTTATGATCAATTTCCCTCCTTGGTGGCAGATTATTAGGCAACTCCGGTGGCATCACATCCTCGAATTCTTTCAAGATCACAACAACTTCATCTGGCACCTTTACATTCACATCAGGTTTGAGTTCAATCAAGGCAGCAAGATAAGTTTCATCACCTTTCTTCAAACCTTTTTCCGGAGAGATTGCAGAGATTATAGCATCTTTCCCACATTCTTTTCCCTTTCCAAGGAGATGAGTACATTCAATAAAGCCCGGGGCAGTGTCATACATCGACATAACTCCATCCAAATGAGGCATAGGGATGAGTTTATGTTTTCGCATAAAATCAACTCCCAAAATCAGACCAAAGTCGTCAAGGGGACACACCATCATGTCCACTTTTCCATTCCAAGGACCAACAGTCATCGGAACATTATAATCTATACCCATAACGGCTTGTGCCTTAGCATTCACAGTTTTGATCGTGCTTTGGCATTTGCTCACTGCTAAGCCGTAATCAATCACATTTTTTGCAGCAACAAATGTGTGAGTTGCTCCAGTATCCACCATTGCAACAATATTTTTCGCCCCAACTTTAACATTGATATACATCAGAAATTTATGTGATTTATCGGATTCAACCATAGTAGAGCAGATTTCCATCGTCCCCAACAAATGCATCGGATTGATGTATGCAACAGCTTCATTGTTTTTCTTCTCAGTTTCCTTAGCAACAAGGGCATGCAGTCTCTCTTTGTTTGGATAATTCTTGGCAATATGAGGGCCACCACAAACGAAACAGCCCTTATCTTTAGCGTTCCCTTTGTTTTTGTTTCCTTCATCAACTTTTCCTTTTCCTTTGTCATGAGTATGATTGCCATCTTTCTTCCAATATCCCCCATTTTTATCTTTCTTCTTCTTAGATTTAGAAGTAGAAGAAGATTCAGAATACTCACGAGTCACACAAAAATCAACCAATGAATCAACTGCAGCAATAGCACCCGGGAGATCTTTAACATTCTATCTCCTAAGTTCATTTTGCGCCCAAGCCTACATACCAGATATAAAGTTGTGCAATTTATCTTCTTCCGACATGTTTTGGACATCAACATTAAAGAAGAGAATTCTTTAATGTAGTCACGAACAGTCCCGGTCTGTCTCAAATTTTTCAAACGATCCCTAGCAATCCAAGAGGTATTGCTAGGCAGAAATTATGCCTTCAATTCTTTCCGAAACATTTCCCACGTATCAATCTTGGGCCTGCCCGCACTTCCATCATCAGCAATGCGGGTTCGCCACCATAATTTTAGCATCACCCGTTAGATACATGGTTGTAATATTAATTTTCTCAATTTCAGAAATATGAGTGTTGGAGAAATAGGTCTTCATATCCCACAGAAAATTCTCCAATCTTTGGCACTCCGCGAGCCAGCAAACGCCTTTGGTTCAGAAATTTTTGGCTTAGATCGTTCCTCACTTCCTTGGCCCGTTGCAGCAACTGCCCTGCGAAGTACCTTCGTGGTCCTTCACAAGACTTTCAATTAGGGTCGTTTTTGCTACAAGATCTGCCTGCAAACGACCCACCTGCGTCAAAATATCAACGAGATCAACTACATCGTCGGTCTACCCCATCAGTGCTTCAAGGCGAGACACCCTTTCACACAATTCTACACTCGTATTACCCACCATAGACCTAACAACCGTGCTCTGATACCAGTTGTTACAGGGTTAATTTTTTGCCTTAAACCCGCATGGGCACAACCCACACTATTTCAGCCTAATCGTTTGTTATTTGCTTTGGTTTTGGTTCAATGACTTAGTTTAATTTCAGGATAAGTAAGAAACATAAGCACACACAGATTTACGGGCAAAACTCACGCTCCGCTTTATATTTATCACGTATACAAAGACACACAATGTTCTGAACACTTAGGCAAAATCACAAGGCACACTCTCTTGTGTTTTTGCCTTCACTTGGCCATGTAAATAGCCAACCTTAGCCTAGGACACTTGGCAGCCACATTTTTAGCAAACACAACTAGGGCAGTTTACATCCCAAACTGCATAGGCATTCATAATTATACACATAATTAAAATATAAGACAAATTACACATAGGCATAACAGCCTTACAACATAGGAACTAAAGAAACTGTTTGTAACCGCTGTCCATATGCCTTGCACATGATCTGATTGCTTCAGTTGCGCCCCAATACTTAGCCACATGCCAAGTCTTGTTGTTGCATGACGTTGCTTTGAGCCAGTTCTAGTTATATAGAGGAAGGGTTAGACACATCCTCCAAGATCCACTAGCACTAAGAGTGGTTTCAGGTCAGATTTAATTTAACTAATACAACAAGGAAGTCTAAAAAGAGAGTGATTAGCTAATACATACTTACCAATTTGTATGCCTTAAATTCGGTATTTAAGTTTACAAGTAAATTTGTATAAGGGTTGCAAGCAATCAAGTGTATCGAGATAACAATTAATGAATATATAGATGAAATAAGGATAAAAACGACAACGAAAACAGTAAAGTGATTGCATTATAATGAGAGTACAAAGTGATAAAGTGTGGGCATATATTTTTGGATCCTTTTACAATGGGATAAGGGAAGTATTAATATGAATCCAAGCTCAATTGTTCATGGGCATTAATGAGCCCACGTCCTTCACATTCTGATTGTGGAAGAACTACAATCTGCTTCGCATTTAATGCGAGATCACGGGATAAATGCAGTCACAAACTATCTGGTTTTGTACGACTCGGTCACTCCATGACTTCTTCCTTTCGGGCGGTGTAGCTCCAATGCTCATCTCTGAAGCCACTGCTGCAGACCCTAGTGCATAATCTCTCTGTGACACCATGTCCGATCGCTACGTGTCCTTGACAGAATCTCACGAATACACTAATTAATTATGAAAGAGCCTTAAGCCAAAAAGATGTTAGAATTAATCAACGTAACAAATAGATGTATTTGACAAATAAAGTCAAGGACTAATTGTTTTTTCTAAAATATAATTTCATGTTTTATAATTAAATTTGTATTTAGTTGAGCCATAGGCGACCTTTCATATCAAGATTTGCTGGTTAAATGTTAAGCTTACATCAAATAATTAGGCTATTTATGTAATTACCAATGTTAATCTGAATAATAACTGAGCTTATCGATTAACTGCCTACGAGATACGCATAAATGCTACAATAGTAAACAAGATCAAGCTCAACGATAATTAAACCGAACATTGATAGCCACTAATGAACAGTAAATAACGAGAACAATAAATAAACAAAACAGTAAATTCTTATTGATGTTATCGGGCGCTTATGCTCCGATGACGAAGATGAGCTTCGTCTCCTCTAAAGCAAAGCTTAAATAATGTGGAGGAACAAAGGATGTAATGATAGAGTAACAATGGTGTATAATTAGAATGAGAGAGTTTGAATATAGACTGTAGTATATCAAAATGTAACCTTACAAGATGGGGGAAAGGGTTTATTTATAATCACAGACTCCTAAACATAATCTGACTACATGTTTTGCACACCTTCCCACAATCAGGTTGTATCCTTATCCACTTCTAACGGCCTCCCAAAATAGCGGGGTCGTTTAAGGATAAAACTTATCTTCTATTTGCATCTGAATTTCTTGTCTCCAGAACAATTGTGTCCGGATCCTTAACCGTTCGACCCTTTCAAGCCTTTGGTGTTGCTTAGTTCTTCATGATGAAGTCTCTGCTGACTTGTTTCTGATTTTCATTCTGCACTTGTTGTTAGCAATATAATATTATAATAATAATCTACAACCTCGAGTACTAGGGGAATTAAGTTCTTTAAGGAGCACCTTTTCATCACACTCATCTTTTGTCTATATATAATGAGACACTTCCTTATTTTTCACTACATAAAAATACAACTAAATATTTCTCCTCACTTCTAGTGTCGTGTGATTTGCTCTGTTCCTTTGAGTTTGCTGATAACTGTGTTGTTTGAAGTGCTGCTACCGCAGACTTGGACGATTACGTTCTATTCTGGGAGGAATTTATCTGTGAACCTTGAGTAACATTGAGGGGATTAGATTCCTTAAAGAGACACAAGTAACTTGTGGGCTCAGAATCATTTGTTTTGATTTCTTGACATGACCCGAATTCTCAGCTAGGCCGTGCGGGCACCCGACTACCTCTCCTAGACCTGTCAGGCGAACCCTATTGACTGAATCGATATAAATGGCATAGAATTGTTTCGAGAACGAAATAAATCTAACCTTAATAACACATACAAGCTGTGTGAATAATACAACTAACTACCCAAAATACACAGGTTTAGAGTTTTCCAGACTAGACATCTAAGAAGTCCAAAAGATATTCACATCTCTCGAAGGGAGAATAATAAGATACAACTATAAAAGCTATAGCTGGTGGCCTCAAAGAACAAGCTGGCTCCCCATAGACAGCTGAATACGTCCTGCTCCTCTCTCAAGATACGTGCTGGGTCCTGGAGCGGAATCTACCGAAATAAAAAGACAACAAAAAAAACAGATAGGGAGTGCGTCATAAGGCCTCAGTAAGTGAGGAAAAACTAGCGACCTCGAAAAATAGCTACGCTAGCCAGGGAAATAGAAGCCATAGCAGTCAACCAGACAAGTCATACACAGATAACCAATAACAAAACCATACAACTCAGAAGATACATATAAAGGAGTTAAATGAATGTATGATGATGCAATGGGGTCACATGTGCCCGTAATCCCGTCCCAAAGCAGAATACTCCTGCATTTGAGAGAAATACTATCTAATAACCAACTGGAGTAGGATACTCCTACTACTGGGGCGGAATACTCCTGCACCCGATATAATATAAAGCTGAGGTGAAATACTCATGCACTCAGTATATGACATAGCAACCCATAACCAGAAAAACATTATATATAAATGCATTTCAAGGATGTAGCATAATAAGTACGCCATGTCGGTAGCTATTCACGTAAAGAACGTGTGAATAGAATATCCAGAAAGCCAAAGGCTGTCAAAGAAGTGGATATAATCACTTACCTTGTTCCAAAGTTAGCATTAGAACTCAACAACCGTTTTGTCCTTTGGATTCACTACCAAACGATTCTTCTCTATTCAGTAAGCAGAAAAATATATCAAATAACGCTAAAGGCTTCATTCCTTACGTCTTAGAACAAATCGGTCAGGAATCCGACACCCGATTCGCATACGCGATACGCAGTCCAGGCCTACGTACATGGTTCAAAATCACATAACCAAACCCTAAATAAATTACATTTATGGGTTGCTCATAGCTCCCTGAGTTTGAATATATAATCAATTCTATTATTGGGGTCCAATTAACCCTTTAAACTATCAATTTACTTATTAAAACGATGTCTAATATCCCGATTTCTACCGTTAAAATATATTCAAACACACGTAATAAACTGAAATAATAAATCAACAACATTACCTGGATGTTTAGGGTGAAAAATCTATTTTATGCTTCTCCCTTTCCTTTCCTTTCTCTCTTTTTTGACTTTTTTTTTTCTATACGTTCTCTCTTCTCGTTTTCTAGTTTCTGTTCAGTTTTATGCTTGCAAATTTTAATCGAAGGGATTTTATCCCTTAGCCTTATCCACTGCCTCTCCTTTAATAATCTTTCCTTTTTCTTTCTTTCTTTCTTTCATTCTTTTTTTTTTAATTAAAAACTTCCTACCGTGACGATAACTAAAACGGAATCCTACGAAACTCGAAATGATCCCAAATTTTTCATACAAGTTATATAAAACTTATATAATATACTTGCGAAGACGGAACTTGAATCTGTTTCCCGAAACTCAAGATACAAATTAAACGGAAAAGATCAATTCTTAACTTTTGGGACTTTAGCGGTAACTATCCGAACGACCTCAGAATTCACTTTCGAAAGTTTACACAGGTCACAAATGACCATACGAACCTAAGAACTCTTTCTGTCTTTCAGATTTCGAATCGAAGCTCATTTGCCAAAATCGAAGTCGAACCTCTTTTTAAGATTTACCGACAACGAAAATTGAAACCTTCTTCCGATACCTATCAAACGAGGTCTGATTTAGCTCAAATTTTACAGACAAGTCCTAATGTACCTTACAGAGCTTTCAAGACTATCGACATGATAATCAGAGTCCTAACTCCTAAAACGACTAGCTAAGGTCATTTCATTTCTTGCTTTTTTTTTTTTTAATAAACTTGTCACATCACCAGACACATGTCATTGAACGTCCGAAAATGTTTTGGCCAATACACCAATCATTATCTTTAAGTCAGGAGATTAAATTCTAATTTCTAACTTGGTTTAGAATAATCTTAAGAAAAGAGTTGAGCTAAGTTTAATAAGAAAAGAGTTGAAGTGAAAAACTTAGATATGTGATATGTCCACCTTTATTAGAGAAGGATCAATCGGTGATTATTCAATACCGGAGCTTGATCTTGAGTTGACAAAATTGAGTGAAGATGAAAGAAAAGTCTCTGCGAAAATCTGTATACATAAGTTTTAGTTAATTTTAGAGTCGGGTTAAATTACACAATTTGAGTCTAGAAAATTGGGACTTTTTTAGTAATAGTAGGAGAGTTTTTTTTGAAGATGAAAGCGTGGTCCATTTGAACCCAAACAGCGAACTAGAACATAAAAGAGATTTGAAAGCATTTTTTAACGAAGGGTTAACGACGGTAGGATGGTTCCGGGACACTAATTTCTTCTTTTTTTTCTTTTTTTTTATTTATTAATTTTTCCATGTTAGCTGTGTGAAGTTCACATATACTTAGGGGTCCTTTGGCTTGTGGGACTAAAAAATAAGGATATCCTACAAATTTGAATTATAATTATCACAGGATTATAATCCATGATTATTGTTGTGCGGCGTCCTTTTGATGCCTTGGCATGCGCCACTTCTCTGCACCACAGGCGGGCCAAATAAATGTCAGCCGCTCGGCCAAGTGTCGGCCGTGCACTGAACGAGTGTCAGTCGTGCGCTGAACGAGGGTCAATCGTGTGCTGGACGAGTGTCAGCCGCGTGCTTAAGCGAAAATGATGGCCATGTGCTAGATGAGTGCTAGACATGTGCTAGATGAGGGATAGCGAGGTGCTCGGCGAGTGTCAGCTGGGCGCAGGCTGAGTGTCAGCCGTGCGAGCTGTGTACGGGTGCGAGTGTCAGTGTCGCACATTTTGGAGCTATAGTGGTAATCTTGGGACATAGGGTGAGTGCCTTGTTCCTAAGATGCTATAAAGTGTGCATACCAAGTTTGGCGTCGTTCGGAACTTGTTTGCTTATGGGCTTGACTTAGCCAAGAAACAGTGGCATTATCGTAATTATGCTGATATTTTGAGGGCTATATCTCTTTCCATGAGTATGAGAATGAGATGAAACTTCATGGAGGTATGAAGGAAGTCAAGAGAAATCTCTAGGAACAAATGGCACCTCATTTGAAGGTCGGAGTTGAAAGTTAAGCCCTTGTATGATTCTCGGGACAAAGGATGTCAAGTGCTGAGATATTGGTTTATCTTTTTAAGACATATATAAGGGGGACAGACATGGTGACAGCCTACCATCCCTCCCCATGGACTTTGAGGAAAAGTCGCACGAAGTGAGATGCTTTGAGGAAGGACCTCAAAGGCCTGCCTGGACATCTCAAAGGAGTGCTCCAAGTATCCATACGAGTCAGGCTTGACGTTGCGTGGCAAGAGGGCTAACGTTGGACGCACAATGGGCGGCAGTGGCTTGACGGGAGGAAAGACTAAGCCTCTCAGGCTGTCTATGGATAAGATAAAGATCTCTGGGCTGATTTAGTACTCGAGGAGCTATCAAGAGCCTCGTGTATTAACTTGCGAGCATGGCAAGGGTTCAACCATGCAAGCAAAGGTTCGTTGGCCTAGACGTGCAGTCGTGGAGCGACGTTGCGCTACTCAGAAGGGAGGTATGATGCGAGGGCTACGCTTGCCAATTTCAGGAGACATTGGGAGGTATCTTTGGAGACGCACATGATAAGGGCCAAGGGCTTAAGAGTTGTCCTACACGGGCGAAGTATAGCCAGGGCACAAGATGAGGGTCAAGCTTGAGGATTGCATTGCGCGTGCAGGAGCGACGCTTAGTGCTAGGCTAGGGACGGGTAGGTTCTTAGCCAACCCCAGACGTGCGCACATTACAGTTTCTGCATATGAGATGCACTAGGGAGAACCTTTGGGTGGCACAGTTGAAGCTAGGCCACTGAGGCAAGCTTCCTAGAAACATGAGACAAGGAGTAGGCAGGCTCGTAGTCAGGAAGGATTACGAGCGCCGCATGGGCCAATTGTGTACCGCTGTCATTGGGAAGGTGCGGCCCGTGACAGTAATAATGCCACCTCCTACGTGAGATAGGATAAGACCATAAATTTGGTATAAAAATTGTCACAGTTTAACTAATTCCACTAGTCAAATATAAGAAATATAGTCCCAAATTTAATTCTAACATTATTAATCCTATCCCACCTGCCAAACGCCCTCTTATTATTTTTACTAGTTACACGTGATTGTTTCATAGAAGTACCTTGAATAATGTTGGAGTGGAAAATGGGTAGTTTGACTTAAAATTTAGACATGTTTGATAGACGTACTTTGAATATTAGTTTGACTTGAAAGTCCATTAATTTGCTAAATTAATTTTATTTGGCTAAAATTATAAATTTTTAACCAAAAGATTTTACATAATTGGCCGTAGATAAAAAGTTTACAATTGAAATAAATAGAAATTTCATGTATAGAAGAAATAAAGAAATACACTCTTTGAAAATTATTATTTTCTGAAAAGTTTTTTTTTATTTATTTTTTATTTGGCTATAAATGAAGTCTAAACCAAAATTTCTAGTGATTGCGTCTAAAGAAAAAAATAACAGAATTAGAATAAATATTCATTGCATCTAAATAAGAAATAAAATTGGTACACAATTGAAGCTTTCTTATTTTGGATAAAGGTTCTTATAATTTTGCTAAAATAAAGGAATTAGTGAAAAGTTGTTTTATATATTATGCCTTAAAAGAAAAAAAAAAGTAATTAGCTATTGTATATAGAGAAGAAATAAACAGTTTGAAACTCTATTATTTGGCTAAAATATTTTTCTAACAATAATAGAATTTAGCCCAAATATCTACAAATTTTAACTGAAAAATAAGAAATACACATTTGGAACAGTAATTGCATCAAAAGAAGAAATTTAAACATACAAAATTGGGATACGTGCATTGTATTATTTTTTAATTTAAAAAAAGCACACAGAAATACACAAATGGAAGTAATAAACTAATGTATTGGATACTATGAACAATTAAACGGTTGGGAAACACCCCACTTGGAAGCTGACCTTTTTTATTTTTCTACAAACCGAGCTCTCACAAGACAGTGTATCCATGCAAAATTTAATTAGATGTGCACTATATAAAACATGCCAAATTATAGGGGTTATTAAATACTTAAATACTAAAGATATAATCCTTTTACTCATACACATTTGTGAGGTAGCAGTGAAGCAAGGAAAGGACTTGAGCGGTGGGAATTTTGGGTGAAGCTGCGCGAGTCACGTTTGGACAAACCATCGGTTTAGAGCCCGTTTGGATGTGTTTAAAGTGGCTTATAAGCTTATAAGTCAATTAGTAAATATATGATAATTTAAAAATAAGCTTTTTACACATATATACAAACCTACACCCCTATATTACAAAAAACCGGCAATATTTTTCAAATTACAAGAAATAATATTATTTTTCCTAACACATTTCACAATAATCAACACATTTCACTTTCATTTCTCCAAATTACAACATCTCTCACTTTACTCACTCTTCCACCCATAGCTGAGATACAGCCCCACACCCCGACGTAGACATCACCCCCACCCCCACCACCCAGCTCCATCACCCACACCCCACCCCATCCCCCCCCACCACCCCAGCGCCATCGCCCACACCCCAGATCCATACAAAAAATGATAATCGACAGATCTCTCCACGATCACCGCTGTTCACAAATCGAAAAGGGAGGAAGCAAATGAAAACTGGTGTTCATAGAGCAGAAGCAATTCGTTTAGCCTTAGAACGGTCCTGCGGTACCGTTTCAATTTTTGGTGGGACAGAGAAGCTGATAAGATTTAAAATGTATAAATATGTTAAGTCTCCAAGGCTCACAAATGATTCTGTGGACAATGTAAATGCCTCATATATGCACGAAGTTACTTGTCCCTTGTGTCTTCACAATGCAAATTTGCAAATATAATGGCTTACTGTACATATTGATTTTGGAGGTCAATTCATTTGTCAGGAACCTTCTGACAGGATAGTTCATTCTAACTATCCAACGTGTCTTCTGTTTTATTGCATCTAATGTAATGTTTAATCCATTACTGGTTGCAGAGATTCATCAAATATCAATTACATGTTTCACCTACTAAGCTAGAAAGAAGAGCCATGAATGTTTCCAACTCAATGTCATTGAAGCAGTTCTTTGGAGATGTCTAGATGCAACCAAAAGAGCTCTTCTAGCGGATATCGTTTTTTTAGGTTTTCTTTTGAAACGACCTTACATAGTTGTTTCAGAAGTTAGGATTCCGATTGGCGTGCCGACAGTGTTAAAATCTTCGTAAGGTCCATTACGACCTGTCTGTAAAATTTGAACTAAATCAGACTTCGTTTGGTAGGTATCGGAAGAAGGTTTCAGTTTCCGTTGTCGGTAAATCTTTAGAAGAGGTTTTCGAGCTCGATTGTGGCGAATGAGCTCCGATTCAAAACTCGCAAATTTCTTCAAGTTCGTATGGTTATTTGTGACATGTGTGAATTTTCGGAAGTGAATTCTGAGGTCGTTCAGATAGTTTCCGCTAAAGTTCCGAAAATTAATAATTTGATTTCTTTTCGTTTAATTCATATCTCAAGTTTCGAGAATCGGATTCGAGATCCATCTTAGCGAGTACGTCACATAAATTTTGTATGACTTATTTGAGAAAGTTAGGATCATTCCAAATTTTATAGGGTTCTGTTTTAATTTTAGTCGTAACAGCAAGTTTTAAAAAAAAGGAAAAAGAAAAAGAAAACAAAAAGAAAGAAAAAAAAGGAAAAGATAGAGGTGGTACCTAATGTTTCCAGTATATAATGAACAGAAACAAAAGAGAAACAAGGAAAACGTGAAAGAAACAGAGAACAAAATGAAGAGAAAAGTCAGAAAATAGAGAAAGGAAAGGAAAAGAAGCAGGAAAAAAATAGAATTTTCACGTCTAAATATTCAGGTAATGATGTTAATTCATTATTTCAGTTTATTACGTGTGTTTGAATATATTTTAACGGTAGAAATCAGGATATTAGACACCGTTCTAATAAGTTAAATTGATAGTTTAAAGGGTTAATTGGACTCCAATAATAGAATGGATTATATATTCGAATTCAGGGAGTTATGAGCAACCCATAAATATAATTTATTAAGAGTTTGGTTATGTGATTTTGAGCCATGTACATAGGTCTGGACTGCGTATTGCCTATGTGGATCAAGTATCGGGTTCCTGACCGGATTGTTCTAAGATGTAAGGAATGAAGCCTTTAACCTTATTTGATATAATTTTTCGCTCATTGAATATAGTGGGATCGTTTGGCAGCAAATTCAAAGGAAAAAGCGGTTGTTGAGTAGCAGTGCTAACTTTGGAATGAGGTAAGTGATTATATCCATTTCTTTGGTGGCCTTTGGCCTTATGGATATTCTACCAAGTGTTCCTTACGTGTGTAGCTGCCGATAGGCGTACTTATTATGCCTTAGTTTTGAATGTACACTGTATATTATATGTTATGCCTTGTTGTTGGATTGTATTGAGTATAGAAGTATTGTACTCTGGTTGTGAGCTTGATATGTACTTCGCCGCTATCGATGAGGGTCCTGCACCAGTGAAGGGTTATTATTGCATCATATTGAGGGTAGGAAGATTCCGCCGCATGAGTAGGAGTACTCCGCTCTTATATCATATATTGAGTGCAGGAGTATTGCGCCTCAACTTTATATTATCTCGGGCGCAGGAGTATTCCGCCTCATCTTTATATTGTATCGGGTGCAGGAGTATTCCGCCCTAGGAGCAGGATTATTCCGCTCTAGTTGATTATTAGATTGTATTCCTCTCGAATGCAGGAGTATTCCGCTTCGGGACGGGATTACGGGCACATGTAACCCCATTGCATCATACTACATTCTTTCCATTTTATTGCACCGGTTGCTGTGTATTGTGTGATTATAGTGCGATGTATTGTGTATGTGTCATGTATTTCTGATTGTTGATATGTTTGGGATACCTATAGGTTCTGTCTATCTCAGGTCCCTGGTTGTTTATGAGTTTATGGTTCCATAAGTGTTTCAAGTTATTATCTAGCTCTGCCTTTTTATAGTTGAAATAAGGTGAATTTGGTTTATCTAAATTTTTTCTTCTCCCTGGCTAGCATATCTGCTTCTTTGCGGTGGCTAGCCAGCCCCCACTTACTGAGTCCTTTTGACTCACTCTCTATATGTTTCTTGTCTATTTATTTCGTTTCGGCAGGTTCGCTCCAGGATTAAGTTCGCCACGTAGTTGAGGAGCGAAGACGACTTCAGCTGTCAGCAGGGTGAGCCAGCTTTTGTTTAGTATGGCCACCAATTTTATGTTTATTATCTCAGTTGTATTTTGCTCTCTTCAGGAGATGTTTATACTTCATTTGTATTCTTAGATGTCTGTCTGGATAGCCCTAAACCTAGTACATTGGGTAGCCAGCTTTAACTTCATCTATACAGTTTATGTATAATTATATTCATGTCTCATTGGGTCTTATTTCTTATCTATAAGTTGATTTATGTGTATTTTTGTGAGTTCAATTCAAAAGGGTTCGCCCGACGGATCTAGGGGAAGATGTCGGGTGCCCCCACGGCCTATCCGAAAATCTGGGTCGTGTCATCTTGTTTCTCTTTTTTCCCCTTTCTACTATTGAATCAACGCACAACAAGATGAAACGATGTTGAAACAGTCTGATACAGTCTATAACGGCGTTGAAACAATATGATACAATTTGAAACGGTGTAGAAACAATCTGAAACAGTCTGATACAGTCTGAAACGGCGTTGAAACAGTATGATATAGTCTGAAACATCTAGTGAAAAAGTCTGAAACAAAATATAAAAAATAATGTAAAAAAACGCACAAAAAAAAGTGAAATAGTTTAGAAATAGTGAGAAACAACACACAAACGAGATGTTTCTCACAAACGAGATAAAACAATGCTAAAATAATCTAGAACAGCTAGATACAGTTCTGAAACGGTGCAAAAAAAAAAAAGTTAGATACAGTTCTGAAACGCATAGATACAGTTAGATACGGAGCAAAAATAGTGCAGATACAACGAGATACAATGCTGAAACAGTCTGAAACAGCTAGTGAAAAAGTCAAAAATAAAATGTAAAAAATAATGTGAAACAACGCAAAAAAGGTGAAATAGCTTAGAAACAGTGAGAAACAACACACAAATGGGATGGAACAATGCTGAAGCAGTCTAGAAACAATTAGATACAGTCTAGAAGTAGTTAGATACGGTGCAAAACAACCTGAAACGGTGCAGAAACAGTTAGATACAATGCTGAAACAACCTGAAACAGCATAGATAGAGTGTTGAAACAGCGAGATACAGTGCTAAAATAATCTAAAATTGGAAGGATGAAAAGTGAAATTGGGGGAAATGATGAGAGGAAAAGTGAAATTGAGGAAAATGAGAGGAGGAAAAGTGAAACTGGGGGAAATAGGAGGAAGAATGTGAGGTTTTGCTATGTTATGCTATGTTTTTGCTATGTTTTGTAATTAACTTTTCCTTTCTTCTATATTGAGTAATTTTGCTAAAATATTGATGTGTTTTGTAAATAACTTCTAAACTTGTATTTTTATGTAAAAATTCCTTTAAAAATTTATGGGTTTATAGGCCCATATGTGCTTAAAATAAGCCAAAAGTGAGAAGTTAGAATTTCCTAACTGAGAAGGATTTCCTAACTTCTAAAAAAATGACTTATAAGACTTATAAGCTGCTTAAAATAAGCTCACCCAAACGGGCTCTTAGTTTGTGCTATTGTATATTGACTGGCCAACTGCGGCACAACCTAAATTGACCAATGAGAGAGGAAACTCTTGCCTAATTTTACGTGGATTGAGTGACCGTCTAGTGTCTAATAGGTAAAAATTCAAGTTGAAGTGTTAAAATAAAAATTGGCATCAACTTTAGCAGAGTGCTTAGGACATCTCCGATGGTGTCCCTATTTTTAGCTTTTTCCTATTTTTGGGTGAAATTTGGGGAAATTCCACTCCAATAGTTTTCTATTTTTGTTTCCAAAATGGGGAGTGAATAGTGTCTCCCCAAATTCGGGGACACACTATTCATCTCCCCATTTACTTTTCCACCATTAAAATAATATTATTTTTTATTATTTAACCTTTTAATTTATCTCTTTATATATACTTAATTATGTTTATATAATTAATTTTTCATTTTAACTTTGGCGTATTATTTTGAAAAATTAATTATCTTGCATCTATTTTTTTAATATAAAATAGTAGTTAATTTTATTATGAGTTATAATTGTATAAAAAAGATATAACCATCACAAAAAATGGAAGTTGAATTTTTATGTATTATTTCGAATGAATTTTACCTAATGTAATATGTATTTAATTATCTTGTATCACAATGATTTCACTTTTATTTGAATTATCCGCTCATGTATATATAATTATAATATTTGCTTATAAATTATATTATTTAAGATTTTATGGTGCAAAATAATTTTATATTGAATATACATTATATGTGACGAATATGTAAAAAAAAATAAAAGATAGAATTTTTTTAATGAAAATAATAAAATAAAATTGAAATAAAAAATATTAATATATAATATAGAAGAGAGAGAAGGATGTAAAAATTAATATTCTTTTTTGGGGGTGGAAATGGGGAAATGGTTAAAGTAAATTTACCCCATTTTGAGGATTTTCCTATTTTAGGGAAAAAAATGAGTACACGAATTGAAGATGGAACATTATCTAAGCGCCAATTTAATGTGATTTGCCTTTTGCTCCATTTTCCTGCTCTTTATTCCAACAAAACATAATTTCAAGGCAAATCGTTCCTTTTTTTAGAGCAATCACATTCACGGTCACACCAAAGTGTCTCGTTACTAGCTGTGACTGTCTTGACTATAAGGTATAGAAGAGTAAACACTAAATTGGCTACCAAGTAAAGTTCCTACTAATTCCCACATGACCAAGTCAACTATAAGAAAAATATAGTAACATATGGTTGTCTATAGTATTCCATGTAAACCACAATCACTTAGCACTTCTTCAAACGTACAATGTTTCAAAGTCAATTATTCTCCTTCTTCTTCTTCTTCATCTCTCTCTTTCTTCCTCTCTTCTCCAATGGAGCTGATACTATGCCCTTTGCATATTGCCCTTCATCTACCTGCCATGGACAAGATATTCAATATCCTTTTTGGAGCCTCGACCATTATAACTCTAGTTCTCCTCGAATCTGTGGATATCCAGGATTTGGGATCCACTGCTCTCTAAATAATCCAGTTTTGTACCTTTCCAGTGATTCTTTCTCGGTTAAACATATAGATTACTCGAGCAAGTCCCTTACTTTAGCAGATATCAATGTTCTTGATAACATGGCATGCCCCAGAGCACTTCACAATATTACTTTGGAAGACTTGCCATTGGAATATTCCGATCTTGATATGGACCTTATTTTCTATTTAAACTGTTCCAGTAACCTTCAATATGCTAGTTCTTTAGATTGTTTAAAATCAGATGGAAAGATGTCATATTTATATGAAGGGGATAGTGAACTGGATTGGCACGGAATTTGTTGCGAACGTGCTCACGATGGACCCATTTGGGGTGGTGTCGAATTACATATGGGACCCCGGTAAAAACACAAGTGTGGAGATGCTTATATATATAAGAAGAAATATCTCTTAGGGTTATGCTATGATGTTTGTCTTTTATTTTTCTTAGCTAGTTTGTTAGCTAAATCTGGAACCTCCCTTTTCTATTTTCTCTTTCTTTTTTGTTACTTGAACTAAGGTTGTAATTCTATTATAATGGAATTCAATCAATATCCATCACAATACTATGATTACAATGTCAATGGTTACTCACCTTCACAACAATGGTGCTTTCATTGTCCTTCCACCACCAAATGGGTATCAACCATTCCACTGCCTCCACATCCATTTCAGCAACCATTTTATTCGACTCCACCTCCACCCCCAAACCCCACTTTTGCACCCCTTGCTCAAATAGAGATGATCAGTAACTCCATCAATACTATCCAGGATATACTAACAGAGATGAAAGAGCGCAATTCTCGTCTGGATTCTTCATTTTCCCAAATTCAATCACTACTGCATGAGCTGCAATTGGAGTCCATGGCTTTGGAAGATGCAAAAGTAGAGGAAGCCACAGTAGAAGATGCCGCAGACAATATTGTTGTTTGTATCGATGAGAGTGCCTTGGATTTGATTGATGGGAATGCACGTGCTGTGGACAATTCAGAGGTGGAAACTGAATATGCTGAGAACTACTCAAGAACCAATGTCTGCAAGGTGTTCGCTGAAATATCCAACAGGAAAATTGCCATGGAAGTTGGAGATTCAGCAAAGGGTGATTCAGTCGAGATTGTAACTCAGGTGTTCGACAAAATGTTTCAATCACTTTCTGCACCTAAGTATGGTTTAGAGGTGAGGGAGTATAAGACACCCGAGTATACACATCACACGGCCCTAGTTGGATCTCCTAGTAAGCTATTTGAGATTGAATTTCATGTGTCCATAGTAGATTTCCCATTTGATCCAGGTTCATTTATGCTCACTACCTCTAGTCATAACTATTTTCATCTTGCCTCTTCAATGAATTTGAGAATGCAAAGTGCCGTGAAGTTATTTGAGATGCAGTCGCTTCAGCTCTCCTTTCATACGAAGTCACCTTTGTTTTCTCACTGTTCCGTTATCTGTGTGGTGCAACATCCGGCTGCTAAATTTTACAAACCTTTTGCCACTTTTCCTGGCATTTATGCTCTGCCGACTATTGATCGCGAATTGTGGGTTCCTGATTCTGCCCGACTACTTGCCCCACAGTTCACACACCAGGTGATGTTGGCCCGAGAAAGAATGGCGATCGTGATAACTGTCACTTTTGCTTCTCCTCCTGGAGATACTTCCTCAAATCATGTTGCTTTTGCTACTCCTGGTCTTGTTCAGTTTCTTTCGGGACTGAACAACAAATTGGCGGATTACATAATCACTTGTGACATAGCTCAAGTTTCCAAGTGTTGTGGCATAGATTGTCTATCTTCTTGCCTAGTGAAAATTGAGATTTCCCAAAGATTGTCAAGTGACTTTTTGGTTGATCTTGTTCGGGATCCAGGATTTTATCCAAGCTCATCTATCAATGTTGGTGTATTGTTTCCCGTTCTTTCACCACTTTTGGTATCTCATATGCGAAAATTTCAAGGACTTTTAATGGATACTATCATAGGTGCTCAATTGGTACACCCAAATGGATTTCATGTGGCATTACGTAGCTGTTCATTGACGAGCTACGTATTAAACCACAAAAACCTTGGACTTCTTAGTGTTCCAGGAAGTACCGACATTCTCCTGCCTTGGCATGTTAGTTCTGCACTTGCACGTGCAAAATATCTCACTAGTAATGATACTCAATTCATTGCTAGGATGGTATTGGAAGTTGTAGACTCAGCTAGGAATGATTCAATGGAGACAGGAACCCAAGTGTTCGATGAAAAGCTTCAACCATTTTATGCAGTCCAGTGTGGTATAAAGATGCGGGAGGAAGCAAGTGATTATGCACATTGCAGGGTCCTACTTGGATCTCCTGACAGATTATTTGCTATTGCATGCCATGTGCTAGACTTTCCGTTTGATCCTGGTTCAACGAGGCTTACTACGTCAGTAAACTCTGTGACATTGGTTTCCTACGATATCCTAGATAAAGAGATTGTGTCGGAGCAACACCTTCCCTGCAAGTTTTGGCCTCGAAAGTCTGTGCTCCATAGATATGGAGTAGCTTATGCTAGTCCTACTCTTTGCTATGCTGACCGAAAATTCTGGGTTGGCAAATCTGGACATGGCCTTTGTAATAGAGAAGATTTGACTGCTACTTGGCTGCCACGACCTCTTCCAAAACCAACCTTCACTGCCTTGCTACTGGTACCCTCTGTTAGACTACTGACAAGGCCAAAGCGATGGTCTAAATCCCTTGTTGAAACTTGCTTTATGTTCTTTATTAAAAAGTTTCAATCGCGCATTCAGAGAGACTTCGTCACAAAACCATTTCATGGTCCTCTACTGTGTGTTCAGTTTAATGTGTTACACTTGGTTCTTTTGAAAAATGAATGGGAGTTAACTGCAGAATCTTTTCACCAGTTATACAAGTTATGTCAGTGTGCTTCTGTTACTCTATACTTGCCCATTGTTTCCGAAAAGCTACTGCTACGTAAAAAAATTGTCAAGCATTTTTTTGTGCAAGCTTTGCTTTGTTCTCATGTTCCAGGAAAGTGTCATAGCTGGACAGAGCGCTCGGATGACTATCATAATCCCACTTATACAGGGATCATTGTGTTTAAAGGATTCTCTCTAGGTTGTGAAGTTGGACATAAAGCTGTATATTCTTTTGATTGGTATGACTTGGATATTTCAAGGCTAGAGGTTGGATGTATTCAGCTTAACTTTGCAACGTTACACCTTCATATTCTCTTAAGAGATGTTCTTCACCTAATCACACCAGATGCATATGTGAAAGAGTTATTTGCCACACTTAGTTGGGTTCTTTATTTCCTGGAATTCGCTTCTGGAGATAACAAACGGCTAATGAATGTTCTTTTAGATATTATCGGTACTGCTGTAAAATTATCAACAGAAGGCGCATCAAGCAATTCCTTGGCTGCAAAATTAGAGTCCTTACAAGATCATCAAGCTCCTGAATATTTTCTTGTACAGAGTGCGAACTACTTTTGTTTTTGTGTACATGAAGTGAAGTTTTTTTTGCAGAGTTGGAGGGGGTTTGCGCAGAAGTTGGTAGTATTTGCTAAAGATTTTGTTGCGGCACAACGAGCAATTGTATGGATTAGTGGGGGGGTTGGTAACCACAAGGATACCTTCTTAATTCTCTATGAAAATTTATTTGCTCTTCATGCCCTATCAGACTGTATTTGGAAACCAGAAAATGAAAAGTTGATGCTCCTTGAAGTTAGTGAAGTGGGTGCATATGTTTTGAGCCAAAAAATTAGAGATCATCTTTCTACTTTAATACAACTATCAAGAGAGAAATTAAATCTTATTATGGATTCTATTGAGATGGCCCTTTGGCACATTAAGAGCGACATTGTTGAAGTTGGACTGAACCTTTTGTTTGAAGTGATCAAGAAAGTTCGGCACGTATTTTCTCTATTCAAACCTGGACTGTTGGCTTACTTTCTATGGGATGCATCAGTAAAGCTTCTTCAAGAATTTAGAAGTATTGTGGAGACAAATCAATTTGAAGTGATCATTGGTATTTTTTCTGTTATGCACACATCAAATGAAGAGAGCATTAGTAATGCTAATGTCACTTTGGATTCCTTGTTTGACATTGCTACCATGATGTGTATATTGCCATATTTTCCCCACAGCATTGACCATGAAGATACTGATCTTGCTGCAGCAGCTCTTGCCTCATATTTGGGCCTTGAAATCTTATCCACTACTTTATCAGTGATACTATATGCGAACCTTGAGGGCAAGGTTCTTATTGAGGGTGGGAGTATTGTTGCGAACGTGCTCACGATGGACCCATTTGGGGTGGTGTCGAATTACATATGGGACCCCGGTAAAAACACAAGTGTGGAGATGCTTATATATATAAGAAGAAATATCTCTTAGGGTTATGCTATGATGTTTGTCTTTTATTTTTCTTAGCTAGTTTGTTAGCTAAATCTGGAACCTCCCTTTTCTATTTTCTCTTTCTTTTTTGTTACTTGAACTAAGGTTGTAATTCTATTATAATGGAATTCAATCAATATCCATCACAATACTATGATTACAATGTCAATGGTTACTCACCTTCACAACAGAATTTGTGAGAAGAAAGTGGTGGCGACAGTGACGAAGCGTGGGTGGACTAATGGAGGACTTATTACGGCTATACGTGAGGGATTCGTGCTGGATTGGAGGTCGGAGTGTGGCAAGTGCGAGGCATCGGATGGGCGTTGTGGTTACAACAATTCAACTAAAGAGTCCTTGTGCTTCTGCAAAGATGGACTCATAATGTTTGATCACTGCACATCCTCCAAAGGTAAGCCTTCTTTTTGCTAGGACGTGTTCAGTGTTCACATGCTCTCTGTCCCGTTCAGGCGTTCACCCTTCAGGAAACAATTTAAGATATTTACGGATTGAATATTTTCATATGGTTAGTGTAATTTAACCTATTATAATAGGTTAATCATTTTAGTAATTTAACCAAATGACTAATTTAGAGTTGCAACACTTCAAGAATTACTTGCTCTTTCATGTAACTTAATTATACTAGTTTTGGGGACGCGCTTTGCGCGTATAACCCATATCAATGGATATAAAACTTGTTTAAATCACAAATATTCTTAAATTATGTTTGAATTCTAACTTTGTTTAAAATATGTATTTGAAATATATGAAAAAGTGAATGTAATAGTACTTACAACATTAAAGAATATACCCTTACATGAATACACGTAGGAAGTAAAAAAAATATACAGAAACAAATGCAAGAAAGATACCTAACTTGACACTTGCACAGTAGATTTACATGTTGCATGAGGTTAATAACGGAGTTCCTTAGGAAAGTATAGTATTACAATTGATCTCAAAATCTACTTGTGAACGAATCTTTGATCGGAATTCAATTGATTATTGATTGGCTTCTTCCGCAAATAAAAAAATTCATTAACAATTTATGGAGTAACTGATGTTTCTTTTAACTGATGAAAAAGTTAATTAACATACCCGTCTTTTCCTTTCAAATATAGGGCTCTACTTATTACACTATGAAAGGGCAGAAAAAAATATCTTCAGTCTTATATACATCCTTAATGAGAAAGCAAAAGGTATTAATAAAATATTCTTCCTTGTAATAGACAATACCAAGAAGTAAAAATCTTATGAAATAGGTGTCAAATCTATTTCTGATCAAGTTTGTACTAATCTCACCAGTCTTAACAATCAAAATGCTCTAAGGAGCATCACTTTGGATTGTAATATTTTAGAAAATTAAAATAATATAAGTATCCAGTTTTTCAAAAAAAAAAAATCTTATGAAATAAACTTACCAAAAATAACAAAACCTTCCCAGTAAATAGAAATTGAAAGATATATCAACATTTTTTTCATATAAGTAGAAACAACTGACTAACACTATAATGACAAATTTTGCATGAAAAATTAAAATACTTCCTTAAAGGTTCATAATAATTAAGAGTGATATACCTGGAGCTTGAATCGAGAGTTATTCTCATTCTAGCATGCCATCCAAAAGCTCTTAAGTACCTTCCCATCGACTTTCAATTTCATTCCTTTGATTTGCAGAATCTTTTAGTTTAAATAAAGAAATGAAAGAAAAGGAAAAGAAGAAAGGAATCCAAAATGAAGGATCGAAGAAAATATAATATGCTAAAACAGTATTTTATGGGCCATCAAGATAGAGAGGATGAATCGAGGAAAATCTTGCCTTTTATACTTGCACTTTGTTCCTTGTTAGCGTTCTTTGGACTTCCCTATCATGTAGTTATAGTGTACATTTAATTAAATAAATGCTTCTCACTTGAGTTATAATTTAGAATAGGATAAAATCTTTCTCTAGTTTTTTACCATGCACTATCGTTTATTACTACCATTTGGTGGGTGTATTCAATGAATGAATCATTTACTACAACTCTCTGAATTCTCCAATTTTTAAAGCCACAAACAATTACTCAATGTATAGGTTTACGAATGAATAAGTCATTTTGGCTAAGAAAATAAGTTATTTATTTATTTCTTTAAAGGTTAGTTCATCAATTTTAGAAGGGCATTTTGGTATTTCACATTTTGATTTGAGGATTCCCTCTTTTATATTAATATGATATGATATGATATGATGATATGATATGATTAACCTGATGATGTATGTGTTATTGTGACACAGGTAGAAGATCACTCGTGAAGCTCATCATAATAGGTATGTGTTAGACCCTTGATTTTGTGGGATTCGGCCATGGCACGAGTTTGGGCATGTTGGCTCGGCCATGGGCAAAAACGGGTTGATGACAACATGATTGACGAATGGTTGGACAAGTGCGGGCTAAATGTGATTGATTGGATCAAGAACGTGTGTGGCTGATTGTCTAACGTGATGGTGGCACAACGGCTAGGCAGCCTTGTGTCTTGTGGTTGTCTAAGTGTGGGCAATGATTGAACGGTCTCGGTTGTCGGGTGGCAAACGGAACGAGGCAGTGGACGAATGACGTTGTGGGCAACGGGGTGTCATGACATGGTGTTGTGATGCCAAGGCAAGCATTGGCTTGGCTAAGTGTTGGTGCATGGCACTTGGCCAAAGTTGGGACGGATCGGTTGATGACATGGGCAGAATCGGCTAGACGTAATGAGCTGAGTCGGCTGGACGATTGCTGAGCAATGGCCGCATGTGCAGGGCACATGGCCGGCCGGTTGAGCGCTGGAACATGGGCCAAACATGGCCGACGTGGACTAGAACGTGGCCTGAGTGGGCTGCCATGTGTAATTTCGTCCCTTATCCATTTGTAATGCCTTTTTGGCTGGTCCCTTTGTATATATTAGTCCATTTATTCATTGTAAAGACTTAGACAGAAAAATGTAGACGAAAATAGAGAGCAAAGCCATAGAACGACTTGTGTTCTTGGCTTAGGACGAAGACGAAGTCGATCCAATTGTATTAGACTTGAGATATTAATACATTGGTTGGGAATTTGTTTCCCGTATATCGTTGTGTTGCTATTTACTTATACTTGCTGCCTATGTATGTTCCAAATACTAAAACGAAATCAAACAACCCTATATTAACAAAGTGTTGGAAGTCGGCTGAGCCAAGTGGGACTTGACTGCCGCGCAGGGGCAAACCTCGGCAGGTTTTTGGTTGTCAAAAACCGCCCCTGTGACAGTATGTATCGTGGTAATTTTTCATTCTATTATATGAGACTATGCTTACTTCACAAAAATATATTTTACTACTACTTCTTCCGTTCTATTTTGCTTGTCGTAGTTTGACTTGGCACAAAGTTTAATAAAGAAAAGAAAACTTTTGAAACTTGTGGTCTAAAATAAGCCATAGATATTTGTGTGGTTATAAATAAGTGAAAAAGTAAGTTTTGAGTTGAATTGTTTCCAAGTTTAGAAATATAACAATCTTTTTGGGATAGACTAATAAGAAAAGTATGACAAACAAAGTGGGACGGATGGAGTATAAGATATACTACCTCATTTCCACAATGGATGTCCTAGTTTGACTTGGATCGGAGTTTAAGAAATGGAAGCATACTTTTGAAACTTGTGGTGTAGAATAAACCATAGCTAAATGTGTGGCTATAAACCATTTCATTAAGGGTAAAGTGGTAAGTTTAAAAGTAAATTGTTTCCAAATATGGAATTGTGTCATTCTTTTTGGAACGGACTAATAAGAAAATTAAGATATCCATTGTAGAACGGAGGGAGTAGTATTAAGCGTTAGCCTCAATAACCTTCTTTTTTTTCTTTTGTCTTATAGCAATAGTTTCTGCTGTTGGGACTGCTATACTTTTAACCTGCTGCTTGACGTCCTACATCCGATTTACAAAAACAAAGAAGAGAAAAATTGAAGATAACAATGTTGATGCATTCCTCAGCCAGTATGGATCCCTAGCCCCATCGGCATATAGCTATGCAAACATTCGAAAAATGACAAATTCCTTTGAAGAGAAACTTGGGGAAGGGGGTTATGGAGGGGTCTACAAAGGTAACCTTAATGGTCGTCCCATTGCTGTGAAGATCTTGAAAGAGACCAAGGGGAATGGAGAGGATTTCATTAACGAAATTGCAAGCATCAGTCGAACATCTCATGTCAACATAGTTGCTCTGTTAGGATTTTGTTTGAATAGTCGAGAAAAGGCTCTTATTTATGAATACATGCCAAATGGTTCTCTTGATAAACACATATACGTCGAAGATTCTAAATTGGGATGGGAAATGTTGTTCAAAATTGCACTGGGGATAGCTCGAGGAATGGAGTATTTGCATAGAGGGTGTAGCTCACGTATTTTGCATTTTGACATAAAACCTCACAACATTCTTCTAGACGAGGACTTTTGCCCCAAAATATCTGATTTCGGCTTAGCAAAACTATGTACTCGGAAAGAGAGCATAATCTCCACACTAGAAGCTCGAGGAACCATCGGTTACATAGCTCCAGAAGTGTTTTGTAGAAATTTTGGAGGAGTGTCATACAAATCTGATGTTTATAGCTACGGAATGATGGTTCTTGAAATGGTTGGTGGAAGAAAAAACTATAGTGCTGAAAGGAGTCATAATAGTGAAATATATTTTCCACGTTGGGCTTATCAACGCATTTTGCTAGATCAAGACCTAAATATAAGAGGTATGATGACCAACGAAGAAGAACATATTGCAAAGAAAATGATATTAGTAGGTTTATGGTGCATCCAAACTGACCCCTCACAAAGGCCAACCACAAGTAAGGTAATTGAAATGTTAGAAGGTAGTTTGGAAGCTTTGCAAGTTCCACCAAAACCTTTTATATGTTCTCCTTCACAATCAGAAGGAACTTCATTGGCCGCTTTGGAGCTACCAACAAAGCCCTTCTTATATCCTTCTTTCAGTTCAACGCTCGAGTCTACAGAGTCTCAAGCAATATAGTTTTCAATGAACAATTTGTGACAACAATTTGGTTTAAAATCATTGAATTATTGTGACCTACTAATATTCATGAAGAAATAACAAAGACGTGGCAGTTCAATCATTTGACGGAAAAACAAACTTTGTGACTTATTCTTTCCGGTACTTCTCTCTTTAACTACTACAATTTTTTTTTTGTCTCTGTCTTCGACTTATTAACTTGTACAATTTGCTTTAGTACTTACTAGTATAGTACCCGCGCGATGCGCGGTTGATATCAATATTGACGAATATAGCTGATTTTATATATCAAAGTAGCAAATCTAAAGTTGTCATATGATTAAGATGTTTACTATTGTGGTTCTTTTTTTTTTTTTTTACCTCTTTTGGTTGAAATAGCACAATAATAAATATGAAACCAGTTAACGATACATTCATTCTAAAGACATAAAGTTTGAAAAAAAAAAAGGAATAATTATACCATTGGTGATACTAATAATTTGATGACCATATAATTTATGATACAAATAATACAAATTAAAATAATGATACAATAACAAATAGTATTTAAATGAAAATAGATTCAAAATGATATATAGTCAAGATGCAATACATCTCTTTTTGAGAAGATAACTGAAAAAATCATGTGCTTGTACACTCTGCTTTTGTTGAACCATCTTATAGAAACTTAAATCTTTCAGCTTTTGCTTCAAACATCAAACATGATGATAATAAATGACAAAAAGTGGATAAATTCTCAAGGTAATATCTGTTGTTAGATATAACCCATGATAGCTTCTATGAATAATTAAACTAAAGCTAGACATTTTATCTAATCATGTGATAAGAGGAATAATAGAAGTACCAAAACATCAATAACATAGGGGAAATAACTTGATATTGGACCATTACATATAAAATTAAACGCAAACCTTCCTGTCTCGTAAGTAATGGACACACACAAAAAAAATCACTATCAATGTAATAACATTGCATATTATCCATATCACGCCAATTATTACTAATATTGCTCTCTACGGATGCATCAACGAAAGATTGGTTGTTGTTGTCTTCAATTCTTCACCACCATTACAAACATTCTTGCGTAAAAGTTCATTTGGATAACAAAGCAAGTTGGGATTACTTACAATTATTTAAACTGCAAAAAAAAAGTAGCTACCGTTATATCCGATTTACTTCCATAGTCAAAAATAATTACAAAACTGTATTTGGAATGTTCCCTGACATATAGTTGTATTAATTGACAATAATATTTACCTCATCGCGTTCTTGAGTTCTCATTCATTGACATCGACACTTAGAATAATATGTCATTCTGCTAGTTATTCATGCTCGTCGTAAGTTGATGGACCAACAATTTGGAACTATAAATTATTCACGTGGGAATTTTCAAAAGTATACCTTAAAGGTTGAACTTATGTTCAAATGATCTAACCTAAACTACAAAAAGACTCATAACACTATTAATTTGTCATGATCTCTACGTTTATTACATTGAAGTTACTTTCAAATTGAGTACATGAGAGATCATGCATGCTCTTTGGTTTAAACGGATAGTTCATTCACTGTCAATTATATGTAGAAAAATATTATATGGTAATACGTTTTTTTCATTTAGTTGAATCAACACATGCTCCGTGGATCGCATGAAAAAAGTAACTGTGGCACATCAGTCGTCTAATTCGACATAGATTTAGTACATATGTATTACAATCATCCCACCAAATATTAAGAAAATATTAGATAAATTGAAAAAGCTCACATAAAATGAAGTTCATTTAATAATGCTGAATTAGATCGTACTATTATATTGTATAAAATTTCAATTGACCTATTTTTCTTATTTCATGGTACCTAATAGTCTCTATGAAATTAAAGGAAATGAATAATATAGTCACATAAATGAATAATAGAATAACTATTATTATATTTTTAATATGATTGTTCATTATCTTATCACCCAACTTAATATCATTCAGTACTCATTTTTCATATAAAATAAATATAATCTGTTTGTACTCCTAAAATATTTTTACACGATATTAGAAAATACTATCATATTTTAAATTCAAGTAGGTCTTAGCCTTCTATTTAATAATAAAGCTCCTGTCTTTTTTATGTTGCGGCTTTTCATTAGCACATCCATACACACTAACCCCAATTGATATTATATTCTTGATATGAATTTTTATTAGCTTATCACCTAATTCTTACATTCAGTACTCATTTATTTTTAATATGATTGTTCATTATCTTATCACCCAACTTAATATCATTCAGTACTCATTTTTCATATAAAATAAATATAATCTGTTTGTACTCCTAAAATATTTTTACACGATATTAGAAAATACTATCATAGTTTAAATTCAAGTAGGTCTTAGCCTTCTATTTAATAACTAGATGCAGTGCCCGTGCTTCGCATGGGTGCTTGATGTTGTCGCGAATTTAGGATTAACTTTTAGAAAGTGCAAACATGGTAAATTTTAAACATGCCAAACCGTCAATTCTGAAATCTAGAGTCTTGTGGTTGAGAACATCATAGGTAACCATAGTGAGAGGACTTTATGAACATGTACAAAAATACATAGTAGCCATAGTTATATAATTTAGGTATACATAATATCCCAAAGTTTGGAAATGCAAAGTATCTTCCGTTGTCCCCTTGATCATTTGTAGTTATCTTAGCTATCTTTCTTTCTCCCAAGTTGGCAATGAGCCCTTGTCATTTCAAAACCAAGCGTAGTTGTTATCCTCCTATCATTTCAAAACCAAGCATGGGGGATAGCTGATAGCTCTGCAAACCTGTTTCCAAATGATTAAATATTATTATTGCGCAGCCAACTAATTGTCAGGGAAGAAACATATGAATTCCAGATGTACTTGTAGTACAATTGCAAAACCCTTTCAAATAACAAAGAACCAGGGTTCCTCTTCCTTTCTTCTAATTACAGGAGAAAGGCACAAAATGTGTGCTCGTTTCAAGCTTAAAAAATTCCTAAATCTTCCAAACTTAGCTTTGGGAAACTGCATATGAATTGTACTCTCACAAATGCGGTAAACATGAAAGTATGGATTTCATAATTACAGGAAAAAATAATTGAAAAGAGCACATCTTCTATGAACGATAAATTGTAAAGATAGAATAAGAGTTTTATTTTATCATAAATTGCATTGTTGATTTGTTCGCCAAGGACTGCTTACTAATGAAGTTAACTCTCGTATCTTGTTTACTGCAAAGCAACAACATTTTTATTCCAAAACTAGAAAAAGCAACCAAGGAAATAGACACTAAAAAGAACATTTGGCACTTGAGCAGAGGATTACCAAAAGGAAAGTGAATATCCACCTTATATCGTTGAAGTTGGGTTGGAATACCTGAAAGCTATCGTCGTGAACACTTCTGCTCAAATATTAACATGGTAAAATGGTAATTACAAATGTTTGTCATGGGCAGTTCTGGATTGTTTTTAGTTTGAACACTTCCCTTTTCATCATTTTCCAGACACTTGTTTAGTTTATAATTTCTTTTCAACGATTTCACTTCCATTTTACAAAGCTTTCTCCAAGTAATTTCATTATGAGCTATTCTAGAACTTGCAGGCAATTTAGTCTTCTGCTAACTGATTCTAAACATGCATGTGAAGATTCTTATTTTGTCTTTCTCTCATTTATCCTGAGCATTTTGCTTTCCTTGGATTCTGGATTCATTTTAAAGTTTAGTTCGCATTTGTATGTGAAACATCTCTTAAAAGATTGAAGAAGAACTTGGAGTCACAGAGAAGCACACAACACTCTCCTCCTTTCGACATTCAAGAGAACAGAGCATACCTAAACTCCTTTCCCATATAACTATCTCATGAACCCAAAAACTAAATAAAAACACATCCCAGCATACATCTATTATATAACAAATACTCCAACTGAATTCATTAAACATAATTTCAAACCATAAGGTCAAATCACATTCCTAATTACATTACAGATGATAAGTTTATCATTAATTTATAAGGACACATTGAACTAAGTTTGACTTTAAGCTGTTAATAACGTTGCTCTCAGTCAATAGGGAATACGGATTAGGTGTTTTGTGCATCAACATACTCTTTTTCAGAGTACCAAAAGAGTAAAAAGAAATCAGATTCTTCAAAGTAAAGCTGAGCAAAAAAGAAAGTAGGAAGAAGAACTCACAACAATGAAGCATTGGTGTCTGGTTAATATGACTATCTGGTTCATATGACTGTCTTACTGACTGATCATTCATCACCACAATAAAATACCTGACTGATCACCAGCACCCAAAAACGACTTCGTTTCCTGCAGCAGGTAATTCTTAAGAAGAAAAACATCGTTTCCTGCATCAGGTAATTCTTAGGAGGGAAACCGTGTTGATAAGACAGTAGTTCACTTCCTTCTTAGATGATTAACTTAGAGAATAAACAAAATAGAGTCATAGTTAAAATAAGTAGTACTATTTCTGATTTTATTACCTTCAAAATGTATATACAAATCAAAAAGGAAGAAGTGGCCTTCATTTTGTCTTCAGTGGAGTTGTTGGCTCCATTTTTTTTTTTCATCTTCAGTGATCCAACTGCTTCAGGTGGAAATTCAATTTCTTCATCGGATAAGAGTACACAATCTTTCTTTCTCTTGCTGCCTTCGCCAACATCAGTCGAGGATCGTGCGGCGAAAGAGCAGGGAGCATTTGATTTTTCAACACATGAGATAACAAACAGTTTTCTAACTGATGCAAGATTGCGCGCCAATGTTTTTTTCGCCTGAATTTTGAACAGTTTGTGAGAAAGGCGGCTTTGAATTTCTTGTAATGGCATGGGCTCTTTCTATAAAAAAACAGTATGGTGAGCTTATTAGCTTTAGTGACAGCACAACACATAGATTTTGTTAGGCGAGCTTGTATTTAAGGCAAAAGTTAGATTTTGTACCCTTACTGAAACTATCTCATAAACCTCGGCTGCAGTAAGGCATAATATATTTTCTCCTCCGATTAAGATAACCCGTCAACTTGCCTTTTAGTATCGATCACACCCAAGGAATTGATCATCGTTCTTCGATCGCATTATTTGATTGAGCATATTTCTACCTTCTTCATTGGTCACCGTATTTAACTTTGTCATCAAATCTGTTAAAACCTAAAATATTCGTTTGTGATTAACATCAACTCGTAATTTGTCTTTGATAAGGAATTTGATCGAAATTGCATCATTGCAAAGTGCTAGTTCGTTTGTTTCATCATCTCTGTTTATTCTCGCTTTCGCATATAATATTGGAACCAGAAAGTGTGTAAATTACCTCTTATAATCAGTTGAGCAATTTTCACTGTTAGAGATATCCGACGCCGAAGACACTGAAAACAACAAATATCAAAATTGAATAAATAATGAATTAAATAACTTATCCCATTTTCATTGATGCCCTACATGACAAAATGACCAATCTTAGAAGGTTCAAGAAAACAATTGAAACACTTTCAGTTTCAAGAGTAGAAGCTTGCAGTAAAAATTTGCAAGAACTGAAACACAGATTGTAAGTGACAAAGTTGCAGAGAATGAAGAAAGCTTTTAACAAAACAAAGGGATATCAGATGAATCAATAATTAACTACTGAAGTATGTGCTAGTAGAATCCACATGCAGACTAAATAAAAAATGCAGTAATTCTAGTGAAAGAAAGAATATTACAAATCTTAACTTGTGGAAATTCAGCTTAACCACACAAAAAGAAGCCACTAAAGGCACAAAGCAAATCAATAAATGTGTTGACATTTCAACCTTTCAACTAAATGGAAATAAAGACCAGAACTTGCACTCGAAGAGTCAAACTTTATCATAGCAGTCACATACATGAATCCATTCCCCTCTTAACACAATTTGAAATTCCTAAAATTATAATCACAATCATGAAAAGAAAATTACAACAAAATTTCCAATAATCACTGATATGCATATAAATATCGAACAAAAAGTTATTCAAACTGTATTCATGAGAAAATTGAATAGCCGAAGAAAGAATATAAACAAAAGATAACATAAAATTTTTCTATATAATAAAATGAATGAGTCAAAACAAGAAAACTCACCAGAGAAAGTCGGAGGGCGAAAAAGAGAGCAGAGAAGAAAATAAGTAATCAATTAGGGATTAGGGTTTATACTTTATTAATGGGTATGTGAATAGAAGGCAGGTTAGGTGTTTTACAGCTAAGTTTACACGTGTCCCAAAGGGGAGAACAAATTTGATAAGTCCCCATTATTGTTTGAGAGAGAGACCTTGGAGTGAAAATTTGGAAGAAAATTCTGGAAGAAATGGATACCAGAGGCAAAAGTCAGTGGAGCAGAGAACAGGCGTTAGTGGAGCAGAGAACACGCATTAATCTTTCAAGACTGAATGAGGGCAAAAATGAAGTAATATTTACCAGATTGCCCTTCGTCGTCCAAGGGAACTCACATTTCTATTATATAGTAATAAAGCTCCTGTCTTTTTTATGTTGCGGCTTTTCATTAGCACATCCATACACACTAACCCCAATTGATATTATATTCTTGATATGAATTTTTATTAGCTTATCACCTAATTCTTACATTCAGTACTCATTTTTTTATCTAAAATAAATCTATACTTTTGTACTCCTAAAATATTTTTGCATTATATTTGAAAATATTGTCATATTTTAAATTCAAGTAGGTCTTGCCCTTCTATTTAATAAGAATACTCTAGTCTTTTTTATATTAGGGTTTTTCATTAGCACATCCGTACCCACTCATTCCAATTGATATTTCACAATAGGGATATATTTAACTCTTAAAATATATTTTAGTTTTTTCTATTTTATTCTGTTGCTCTGAATTCTTAAAGAATTTTTTTCAGTAAGTACTTTTTATTCGATATTACACAAACTTGAAAATTCATAAGTCAAATACATTTTTCTGTATTTAAAGTAAGCTCTTAGTTATTCCATCTGAACACCTATTTAGACTCTCAAAATACTTGTGATAAAAACCTTAGGCATGATAGATCATTATTTGACTTACGATTCATGTGTATATATATATATATGCACACACACTCATCTTCAAATATTTTTAACTACTCTTTCAGATGCTTTTATCATTAAGTAAACTACAACACAAATAAGAATAAACATATCAAAAAGTTGAAAGTAGTAGTAGTCAAAGTTCATACCTTACTATTTGTGGCGAAGAAGCTGCCTTGTAAAAAGTCATTGTAGCAGGTTGAGTAATATGAGAAGATATAATAAAATGAGTTAATGTGTCACTAAAGGGTATATATAAGAGTTCAAGAAATTGAAATTTTACTCCAATTCAGATTCCATTTAAACTCTATTTCTTTTAGTGTATAAAGAAAGCAACATTTAAAGAATGAGTAAACATTCATGAGTTTAAAAAGATTCCGAATCCAGCAATCGTAGCAACTTTTGTGACCATACAACGCTTTTCTCTCATCACTCCCATACTTCCCTACAAAGAAACAACTAAAAAGTGGATTGAAAGAAAAATGACAAATCTAATAGAAGAGATTACTCACTCGTCCGTAATATGCATTTGTAGAAAACTGAAAGTTTTATCTGGACAAAATAAAGAGTAAGCTTTTTCAATTAAAGAACACAAAAAAAAAAAAAGTACATTAGATATTATAATGTGCTAATTCAGCCTAGAGTGGAAAAAAAATACAACACTACATTTTCAATAATTAACATTACCTTTAAAAGGTCAAAGCAGGCACGGCCTGATGAGTAATCAACCGAAGTCTCATCCCTCATATCATGATCATGTAATCACTATTTTTTGCTCTTAAATTTGTAAAAGCTCTGTCGCAAGAAAGCTAAAACATCATGTATGAAAAGAACCAAAATAATTGAAGAAGAAGAAGAAACAACGTAAAGATTAGCCTTATTAATTCAATAGAATAGAGATGCAAATGGAGGGCTTCGTTATACCTGATGAGATTATTTAAGCGAAACAATTTTTAGAATTGAGAACTGTATTGTAAGATTATATATATTTAATTATATAGTTTGATGAAAGTTATTCAGGAGTGTGAGAAGGGAAGGAGAGAGAAGGACTGATATAAGAGTACAAAATACTGAATTTCTTCCGTTCAAATCTTGTAATGATGTAAAATTCAAATATGAAAACTTCCACATCGGAAAGAAGTCATGCTAGAAGTTGGTGCTAGTGGATAAAAGTAGTTCATCTGCAAAAGAGCAGTTTTTATTCATGCTCCAAAACCATTTTTCGCATGGATTAGGATTGGAGGTTTTCCGAATATTGCTAAGTGTAAAGATACAGTTTTTAAACCTTGCTGATTTATTTTTATTTAAATTAAAATTCAAATTCAATTTAAAATGTGAAAACTAATTTTATCCTGACATAACTACCTTAAAAACTAACAACTAATAGAGTTGTGCCACTTGTTAATATTTTAATTAAAATTAACTAAATTTCAAATGTAGTAACTAATAACTAAAATTAACTAATAAAATCTCAAATTTGTGAAAGCTCTGTCGCAAGAAAGCTAAAACATCATGTATGAAAAGAACCAAAATAATTGAAGAAGAAGAAGAAACAACGTAAAGATTAGCCTTATTAATTCAATAGAATAGAGATGTAAATGGAGGGCTTCGTTATACCTGATGAGATTATTTAAGAGAAACTATTTTTAGAATTGAGAACTGTATTGTAAGATTATATATATTTAATTATATAGTTTGATGAAAGTTATTCAGGAGTGTGAGAAGGGAAGGAGAGAGAAGGACTGATATAAGAGTACAAAATACTGAATTTCTTCCGTTCAAATCTTGTAATGATGTAAAATTCAAATATGAAAACTTCCACATCGGAAAGAAGTCATGCTAGAAGTTGGAGCTAGTGGATAAAAGCAGTTCATCTGCAAAAGAGCAGTTTTTATTCATGCTCCAAAACCATTTTTCGCATGGATTAGGATTGGAGGTTTTCCGAATATTGCTAAGTGTAAAGATACAGTTTTTAAACCTTGCTGATTTATTTTTATTTAAATTAAAATTCAAATTCAATTTAAAATGTGAAAACTAATTTTATCCTGACATAACTACCTTAAAAACTAACAACTAATAGAGTTGTGCCACTTGTTAATATTTTAATTAAAATTAACTAAATTTCAAATGTAGTAACTAATAACTAAAATTAACTAATAAACTCTCAAATTTGTGAAAGCTCTGTCGCAAGAAAGCTAAAACATCATGTATGAAAAGAACCAAAATAATTGAAGAAGAAGAAGAAGAATCAACGTAAAGATTAGCCTTATTAATTCAATAGAATAGAGATGTAAATGGAGGGCTTCGTTATACCTGATGAGATTATTTAAGCGAAACTATTTTTAGAATTGAGAACTGTATTGTAAGATTATATATATTTAATTATATAGTTTGATGAAAGTTATTCAGGAGTGTGAGAAGGGAAGGAGAGAGAAGGACTGATATAAGAGTACAAAATACTGAATTTCTTCCGTTCAAATCTTGTAATGATGTAAAATTCAAATATGAAAACTTCCACATCGGAAAGAAGTCATGCTAGAAGTTGGAGTTAGTGGATAAAAGCAGTTCATCTGCAAAAGAGCAGTTTTGATTCATGCTCCAAAACTATTTTTCGCATGGATTAGGATTGGAGGTTTTCCGAATATTGCTAAGTGTAAAGATACAGTTTTTAAACCTTGCTGATTTATTTTTATTTAAATTAAAATTCTAATTCAATTTAAAATGTGAAAACTAATTTTATCCTGACATAACTACCTTAAAAACTAACAACTAATAGAGTTGTGCCACTTGTTAATATTTTAATTAAAATTAACTAAATTTCAAATGTAGTAACTAATAACTAATTTTTATCTTAAAATTGCCATGTGTCATTTTAATTTATTGCCACTTGGCTAATTATTAATGGCTAGGACTTTTCTTTTAATATATATATAGATAGTCTAGTTAATGCTTGTTTGACAACGTTTAAGGCGCTCGTAAATTCAGATGTTAGAAACAACTTTAACGCAACATATATGTTTACGAAATCCCAACCAAGAGCATAAGCTGAGCTGTCACGACCTCTTTTCTAGATGGCTAGCATTTAGTAGCTTAAACTTAACCGTCTCCGAGAACCCTTGTGGCTTTTCTAACCCTTGTTTATAGAGTTAATTTCTAAAAATGATCACTGAACTAATGCAAATGATCTTAAAAAAAGTGACTTTCCTTTGATTTGGAATAAAAATATTACTCAACTTACTTATCCAAAGTACCTTTAAAAGTTATTCTCCAAGTTGTGCATTAAAGTTCACATGAAAATACTGATGTGACATTTTATTTTAGTTCTTTTTATTAAAAGGGAACCCAACAACTATTTTAAATTAAAAAATACCCCTAATTTATTTACTTATTTATGAGAGACCCACATACTACCCAACCCAAAACTCATTTTTTTAATAGGCAATCATTTGTTAAAAAAAAAATCTGAAGTAAAAATTCTCATTATTTTTGTACAAAACTACAAGATTTGACAGATTAGAATATTTAACACGGGATGAAGAAGTATATTTATATTTTTATCATGTTTTTATATGATTCAAAGAGCAATTAAACAACAATAAAAAGCTAAAATAACAAATAAAGCAACAGTTAATACGAAACATCGATTATTTAAAGATTGTACTAATTCAAAAACCAAGTTTTTATAAACAAGAAAGGTCATTGTTATAACTTTCTAACAAATAAAAACTTGTCAAAATATTCCACCAAACCTTAGGAGCACCATTGTCAATAAAAAAAAACTACAAACCATACTAAATAAGCTTTCTATACTAGCAAAGGGTGCCCTTGCGATGCCTGGGCCCAACATGAAAGATTTAAAGGTTAGATAATTTAGTTTTAGGATAGGTAAAATCTGTCACCCTATATAATGCATCATGGTAGTGTCACTCAGTTTCAAGATACAAAAGAAATAAGACGTCATTTCTGTATCTTTTTTTTTTTTGTTAAAAACTAGCAACCATTCATTCAAACATTAGATAGTAGCATACATAATGGACTTTGGCCGTCATGCATAACATGTGGAGTTTTTAGCCTGTCCTTTTCAAAAATATTAATACATGACTGTAAGCAAGTAGCATAACAAAATAACATGTTGGACTGCGCTAGAGAGCTCCCATATTTAGCTATGTTGTCTGCCAATTCATTTGCTGCCCTGGGCACATAGCTAACCCTGACCTGCTCCAGCTCCATGATCAATGACCTACAATCCGAAAAAATATGTGAGTACAAACTGGTAGGATTATTTAGAGTGGAGATTAGTACCTGGGCATCTGTCTCAATGAGTAGTGGCAATAGATTATATTCCTTTGCAATATGAAGTCCAATTAGTAAGCCTTTTAGTTCGCTAAAGAGAGAGTCCGGGCTAGTGAATTTTTGAGCAAATCCCATAATCCAATCTCCCTGAGAATTTCTAAAGACACCTCCTGCACTCCCTATATTACTAGCTGGTTTAAAGGTACCATCAATATTGAGTTTGTAGAATCCGAAGTCAGGGGTTGCCATGGTCGGATATCCTGTTTTCTGGCTATAGTGGAAGGGCCCTGGGTGCTCCTTCCTAGGGTGACAAATTCAACAGCTAACTTTAGTACCTTATTTCCATTGCATATGTTTGGGTTTTGGTTAAATAGAAGGGAGTTTCTATTTGTCCAAATCATCCAAGCAATGAAAGGTATGATAGTGTTGGGGGGTATGACTAATGATTTGTAGTGGATAGTATTGGCTTTGTCGGAAGTGGAAGTTTTCATCCAGTTTACAAAGTCCGAAGTTGGCTTTGATATAGTAGGAAAGAAATTCCAGATAATATCTGCCCTAGGGCATAAGCAGAAAATGTGGTCTATTGTTTCAATATGGTGGGTGCATGATTTGCAGTACTGGGATGAAATAATATGCCTATGGAATAGATGTGTAGCTGTTGGTAGTTTATTGAGGGCGAGCAGCCACAGAAAGGTCTTAATTTTAGGTAAGCTGTTGATGTGCCAAATCCATTGGTGATCAAAGACTTGATGCTCCCTTGGTTTGGGGAATCTTATAAGATTGTGGGGTATGGAGTTTGTGGAGAAAATCCCTGTACTCGTCATATTCCAATGGAAAGTATCATTATTCTGAGGGTTGATTGAAATGTAAGTGGAATAGATTAGGTTTCTTATATTGTCTGGCAGGTGGAAGGATAGTTGTGATAGGTTCCATGAGTTTCCCTCACGCAGGGAACTAACTGTAAGATTTAGGTGATCCTTGGGGATAGGGCCTATAATAAGACTTCGAAGAGTCCCTACATGGTTTATCCATTTATCCTCCCATATGTTGATATCATTCCCGTTTCCTATGTTCCAAGAGATACCTTGGGAGCATATTTTATTACCATGGATTAGGCCTTTCCAAATGAAGGAGTCAGTGGCCCTTCTTTGAATCATATTTATTGCTCTCTGTTGAGGATTGTATTTTTTTTGGAGTATTTCTGACCAAAGGGGTTTTGGAGTGGCCCTAAATCTCCAAGCTAGGCTAGTAAGTAATTTAAAGTTCTTAGTCCTAGCTTGGGTAATACCTAAACCTCCGAATTTCTTAGGTGTAGTTACTATATCCCAGTTTACTAGATGTATTTTCCTTTTATCGGTAGTGGAGCCCCATATGAAGTTTCTAGTTATTTTATCTATATTGTCTGTGATCCCTATTGATAGTAGCGCACTTTGCATAGTATAGGTAGGGATAGCTGCTAACGTGGCTCTAGCAAGGATCGTACGACCTTCCATTGAAAGCATGTGAGATTTCCAACCTTTTAATCGAATTCTCATTCTATCTAATAAATGTTGGTAATCTTTCATTTTAGGGGAGCTATTCGTGATATTAAATCCTAGATATTTCCCAAAGGATTTAGCTTCTCTAATGTTGAGTATTTCGCTTATGTGAGAGCTTAATTGAGGAGGGCAGTTTGCTGAGAAAACTATTCTAGATTTAGCATTGTTGACTTTCTGTCCTGATGCAATACCAAAGTCAGAAAGAGTTTTGAGAATAGCTTCCGATGTTTCTTTATTCGATTCCGCAAAGAGTACTAAGTCATCCGCAAACATTAGGTGGGAAATTTTAGGTCCTGAGCTTAATTTTAGGTCATTTCTGTATCTAACTTGCTCAAATTTTGAAAACAATAAATACCAAAGAATTAGTTACATGGAGTAGCCCCACACAACATCCTCCTGGTCTTTTTTTTTTTGTAAGAACATCCTTCTTGTCTGGTATCTAACTTAGGCGGGCTCTTGAATATTCCTCTCTTGGTTTCATATTCCTTATTATGAGACATATGTGGAGTAGTCCGGCATGATTCTGGTTTGCCCAGTATTTTGAAAAGCGGTCGCTTCATCGCTTGAAGCGAAGCGAAGAGATCCTTCAGCGCTTTTGATCTGTGAAGCGAAGCGTGTTCAATGAAGCGCTTCATGTGCTGAAGCGTGAAGCGACTGAAGCGTGAAGCGGGCGCTTCAGTGAAAAAAGCGTTTAACAGTGTTATTTGAAAGAAAAAATAGAAGTTGGGTTTCTTAATTTCTTGTTCTTCTTTCTTTCTTTCTTTCTTTCTTCTTTAGTTGCTAGGGTTTCTTTCTTCTTCTTCTTCCTCTTTTTCTTTCTTGCTCTGTTTCTTTCTTCTTCTTCTTCTTCTGTTTAAGCTCTGTTCTTTTTTCTATTTCTTATATCTTCTTCCTCTGTTCTTTGCTTTTTGTTTTAAATATAAAGTTTGCTTAAATGTTCTTGGTGAGTTCTTATTCATTCTAATTATTTTTGCAAGAATTATTTTTTTAAAAAAAATTTCGCTTCACTTCAATGAAGCGAGCGCTTCGCTTCACGCTTCACGCTTTAAGCGCTAGGGTCCCTTGTCGCTTTTCTTTGCTTCACTCCCTCCAAAACACTGGTTTGGCCTCCAATCTAGTTCATTCTCCAATTTGTGGCACGGGAAGCCAAAAAGTTCACATCAATAGTATATCAACAGCCCTTTTTCAAGATTCTCCCGAGTCCCAACACAGTCGGAACATATCAACCGCCAAGTACAAGTGCATAATTTTTTTTCCAAAGAGCTTACAATTTGAAATTGTGAGTTTTGAACAGTAAAATCTCAAAGTCTGAATAACTAACTAATTCTAAATTTAAATAATTCTTCTACCACAAAGGCACAAAACTTTTTATGAAGATAAGACTCGATATGAACCAAAAGGCATAGTACGAAGGAGAGCAGAAAGAAGAGGGGAAACTTCGAAAATTTTACTAAGTTGTCACTCTTCCATGGCCTGCACCTAAGTTCTCCTATATCTATTGGGTGATGACTATATCAAATAGTCGAATCACAAGAGCCTTCTTACTGAACTAAAATATTCATGATTCAAAGGACATATACTTAAACAAACAAAAAATTGAACTGTGCACATTTACCCTACTTGGTGGGAGCTAAAACCATGCAGGAGAAAATAAGAATATAAATAAGATGCAGAAAATCTAGTAACAAACAACCAAAAGCACCCTACCTTTACAGTTAGCAGAAAATGCATGCTTTACAATCACAAAAGAAGCTATTATTTGATGTTGCTTTCATCACCAATATTAGGTTTACACTTCAAATTTCAAACGAAATGAGTCCATTAGATTCACAAAGAAACACGCAGATGGAAACAAAAATAAGCATAAATAGTTGGATGCTTACAAATAAACAAGTTACATAATGTCAGCGGTCTAACCGATTTTGTTAAATTATCTAAAAGCCACTGACAAAATCTTATCTTTTAATCTAAATATATGTCTAAACTACTATCTGGATACACGGAAAGATGATATTTCAAGACTACTGGAGAGATTAGAGTGAATGTTATTTGTGAAGGAATAAAGTGATCAGCCGTGCTTTGTGGCTCGACGGAATGCTAAATACATGTTTATAGTAAATATTGTTGGAGTGGGTGTTGTCCCACATTGGTTGTGGAACGGGGTGGTTGTTTGTATATATGGACTTGGGCAATCCTCCCCCCTTGAGCTAGCTTTTGGGGTTGAGTTAGGCCCAAGATCCATTTTCTTTAACATGGTATCAGAGCCAGGTTCGTTCCTGTTTGGGCCCCCATTAATTTGCCCATGCCGGTCTAGGCGTGCGAGGGGGTGTTGGAGTGGGTGTTGTCCCACATTGGTTGTGGAACGGGTTGGTTGTTTGTTAATTGCTCTCATCAGTCTGCCTCTTAGCTAAACAAGAGTTGAAAAGTGAAAATGTCTGAGAATAAGGCTTCTGTGATTGAAATACAGCAAGGACATAAACCTACTATTACTACTCTCGCTGAGAGCGGTAAATCATGTCTTGTCTCCTCTTCAACTAAGTGGGTAATCGATTCTGGTGCTACGGATCACATGACAGGTAATTCAAATCTTTTCACTCACTTTAGAACACATAAAATGCCTTTTTCTGTGACGGTAGCTGATGGGTCAATATGTCACGTTGTGGGATCTGGGACGGTTAAACCAACCTCTTCTATTACTCTGTCATCGGTGTTGAGTCTACCAAAACTCCCTTTAATCTAGTATCTGTGAGTAGACTTACCAAAGATCTAAATTGCAGCATCTCATTTTTCCCTGATCACTGTGTGTTTCAAGATCTTACAACGAAACAGGTTATTGGTAAAGGTTATTTATCTGATGGTCTCTACATACTTGATGGATGGGAGCCTCGGTCTGTTGCTTGCTTCGGTGTTGTATCTCCGTTTGAGGCACATTGTCGATTGAGACATCCTTCTTTACCTCTATTAAAGAAGCTATGCCCTCAATTTCAGGATTTATCTTCTTTGGAATGTGAGTCATGTCGATTTGCAAAACATCACCGTATCTCATTAAGTCCAAGAGTCGATAAGCGAGCAGAGTCTGCTTTTGAGTTAGTTCATTCTGATGTTTGGGGACCGTGCCCTGTTGTTTCTAAAACTGGGCACAAATATTTTGTCACTTTTGTTGATGATTTCTCTCGAATGACTTGGATTTATTTTATGAAGAGCCACTCTGAAGTATTTACTCACTTTTGTGCCTTTGCTGCTGAAGTCAATACCCACTTTAATGCTCAAATACGCATACCCAGGAGTGATAATGCTAAAGAATACATGTCAGATTCATTTCAGTCGTACATGAGGCAACACGGGATTCTTCACCAATCATCTTTTGTAGATACTCCCTCTCATAATGGAGTTGCTGAGAGGAAGAATAGACATTTGCTTGAAACAGCTCGGGCGCTTTTATTCCAAATAAAAGTGCCTAAACAATTCTGGGCCGATGCCATCTCTAGTGCTTCTTTTCTAATCAATCGGATGCCTTCTGCTGTGCTTAATGGTGGTATACTGTTGACACCCAATTTTGTCCCGGAATTTACAATTAGCGTCTAATTATTTTTAAAATAAGGTCAATTTTTAGGATAAATTAAGTTCATAATTTTAACGAAAAAAGGGTCATAATTGTTTTTCGCTTTAAGTCCCGGCCTATTTTACGCAATGCGCATTTACAATTTTCGTAGCCCAATTCCAAAAGCCCTAACCCTCACCCCTATAAAAACTAAAACCTTAGCCTCCTAACCACACTATTCATTCATCTTCTACACAAACCCATTTCATTATATTCCTCAATCCTCACAATTTCCCCTTTTTCTCTCAACACATATACCATACACACCATACACAAAAAAAGAAAATGAGATCGACATCATCAGCATCCTCCTAAAAACACAAAAAAACACCCAAAACCCATTTTACTCACACACACACACACAACAACAGAAATAGGGGTTCAGGGTGAAGGGAAAGGGTGCCGTTTCCTTTCTCAGATCTGTCATTTTATCATCGCTGGTGGTCATTGTTCTCTGTTCTTGTCGCTGAATCGAAAAAGAAAAGGGAGTGGGGAGTGGTAGCGACGCCACCAATCAGCGTTGCTCCTCCTCCGTTATACCGTCGTTCCTTCACTTCATTGTTTGGTTATCTCGTTGTTCCTGCTACTGGTTTTGCTGGGGGTGTATTGCGTGTTTGTTCCTTCGCCGGCGACCTCTCCTGTATTGTCGTTTCAATGATTTTGATTATGGGTTCTTTCCCATTTCTGGATTTATGATTGAAATTAAAAGAAGAAGGAGTCGCAGCGACGCTGCTACGGCTGGCGTCGCTCCTCCGCCTCCTCTTTGTTGTTATTATTCTCCGTCTCACCGGAAAACTGCCATTACCGGCGACTGGAATCTGAGCTTGTTTGCTTTTGTCCTTTGTTTCACCGGAATTCGACCGATCTATTTAGTAAGCATGGATTTTCACCGGAAGATTGTGTTACCAGTGTGGCCGTTTCTTGTCCCTGTTCTGTTTATTTTCTGGACTTGATATCCTAATGCTTTTGACCCGTTTCATTAGGTTGACCCGTTTTGTGCTGTTACGTTGATTATTCTAATGTTGTTGGATTAATTTATACACTGATTGAATTGTTGAGTACAGGTCTTTGGTATCTGTTTGTGATAATTGCTTATGATAATTTTGGACAGTGTTCCACCTGGATTTCGATTGATTTTGGACATGATACTGCACTCCTTAGCTAATAAAACATTGAATTTGAGGTTATGGACTGATATTGAACCGATACTACATTGGCCAATGAAAAAATACATATACACGTATTGAGGCCTCGGGATTGATTTGAACATGATACTACACTTGAACAGTCCCGTCCCCGTGTCCCTAAAGCAAATAGGCGATGATGAATGTATGCACATGCACTTTAATGCAAAGCAAGTTGAATAGAGTAACGGAATTGGTACTTGGCATGGCAACACGACCGGCCGGCGTGTTTGCAACCGTACCAACATCCCGAGCCTCTACATGACACGCCATACAAACCTGAGCCTAAATTTTACAAAACCAAACCCCATTATTATTATTATTATTATTATTATTATTATTATTATTATTATTATTATTATTATTATATATTTTATCATTATTATTACGATTATTATTATTATTATTTTATTACTTTATTGTTATTATTTTATTAGTTATTACACTTTATTATCGTACTAATTTAATTTCATTTGTTTGTTTTGCGAGGTACATTGGGCATGAATATTTGGGATCGAGTTTGGCTAAACTCACCAATCGGGATAGTTTGCATTGACTTGGAGTAGCGTCGGGATCAAGCTCGCGTTCGAATTTTCAATACTCTTTGGAAATTCTAGAAATTCAAGGCTCCCGCGAGTTTGTCACATTCCCGGGTTCTATCATTTTAACTCGATTACTTATTTCAATAAATGTATCATTTGTATTTAGACATTTCATGTGTAGAATATTCAATTTATGTTAATATTATTTGATTACTTGAGCTATTGCTTTACTTTATGTTCGTTACCTTTTATTGTGAAGTCGTTATTTAATTTATTGCAAATTGAGGCCATCTTAGCAAATGCGTGCAAGTAAAAAAAATAATAAAATAATAAAAATAATATTTTGCAAATAAGCTTTTATTCGATTAATTATTATTATTATTACTATTATTATTCCTTACTATTTTTAAATAATTCTTTCGCAAGAAAAGCGCACTTATAAATATTTAGAAACCTGTCGGATTAACCGTATTTTACGGAATTTCGAAAGTGCCTTTAAAACCTTCTTTCGAAATTAACAAAACCTTTTACTTAGAATCTCTGAAAAGACTGCCTTTTTCCAAAAACGGAGTTTTGCACGCATTTGTTAATTTGGTTCCCTGTTTTCCTTAAATTGGGTGGCGACTCCAAAAACTCCAAAAGAGTTAGTCCATTCAGTTGATATTCCTAAATTTAGCCCTTCGAGGTTATTTTTGGGGTTCAACAGCATGGCGACTCCGCTGGGGAGCAATAAAGGTTTTGACCATAAAGGTTTCCAATTATTTGCAACTAGCATGCCTAATTTATTTGCTTTATTATATCTGTTTGTTTGGTTTGTTATGGAAAACATGTATTATATTTTATTTGTGCATAGTTCGCATTTCGTTCATATTTCCTCCCTCATGGAGCCTATCAATTCTCTTTCACCTCCTCAATTTCATCACGGGGCACCCGCTTGACGGGTAGTTATACAGGAAGGGCATTGCCCTTACCTCACTCTTTGAAACTTCTTTCGTGTCACCAAAGTTAGTTGGGGTATGGTTTGCCTGGTTTTGTCGTGGCCGGTTTACTGGTTTATGAGGCCAGGTTTATCCCGCATAGGTCGAATCAGCCTCAACCGTTAGCCCACTCTTAGAAGGAGATTAGGTCATGCATGCATATACACCTCAGTTTGGACCCGGTCCTTGGTACCATTTTCAGGAATTAAGAAACCGCCTTTTTGTTGACGGGTTATTGAATCCCAACGACACCGCATGTTATGTGATCGTGTGGATATTATAACGAATCCGAAACCATTTTCCATGTCAAATTTGAGAAGTTGACAATTATGCCGGTTTAATTTTATCTCAGATGCTGTATTGACAAATGGCTTGTGCCGTTATAATAACCGCATGTGCGTGTTAATTGACGATTAGGCTTACCTCTAGCAAAGAGGCACCTTACAGGGTAGGACGCGTTTGCATATTTATTTACGCTCAACTACTTGTGATTGCCACATGTTAATTGCTTGCCTTGCTTTATTTGCTCAAAATGCATTAAATACTAGGTGTTGCTTGCTTGTGTGCAATCCTATGAATGACATGCGAACTAACTTAGTTACCCTTTGAGGTTTCTTTGTTTTGTTTATTTCTCTAGCAGAATTTTGATTTTTAAAAAGTGGTTGACCATGCAAATCACATAAGATTCAAGATCTGATTGATGGTAGACGCTCTAGCTCGTGAACGATGCAGTACCAGAAGCTAATGATATTGTTTGAAAGAACTTGGCAATTGAACTTAGCAGCATTATTTTCAATTTTAATTCAGATTGAGGTCCTGAATTGCATTGTACTTTAAAGTTTATGTTAATCTGAATCAACTCATTTCGAATTATAAAAGTTGAAATAAAATGCATCGCATTCTTATTATATTATTTACTCTTGCATTTGTTTCTGTTTCAAAACTAAAATTGATAAACCTGCCAAAGCTTTGCTTGTAACGTATGGCAAAACAATTGAACAATTTAAATCGACGCACTGAAAGTTATTGTCTGCGCTCTTTGGATATCGCACTATCTGTTAGAGCTTCAACTAGGGCAGCTTTATTTGTTGGTATATGGCGTTGAAGCAGTGATGCAGAACTATGCACGGTCTGATTCCCAAGGAGGGATACGTAGGCTCCCCCATTGGGCTCGACCCTTTAGCATTTACATTTTTATTTTTCCCCCAAGAAAGACAACTGGGGCAATTTTTGCAAAACGAGTTGGAGATGCGAAAGATAATAACTGGGGCAGAATTTTGCAAGAAGCAGCGTTGGTTATTAAAGATGAGTTGGCAAGAACTCTGTAATTGGCTAAGCAAACAGTGCAAAGTCTAAGACAAAGGACGTTCAGTTTGTTTTAAAATATATTACAAGTTTAAGTCAAGGCAAATTTTTCAAAATGCATCTTTGACTTCATTTGCATGCTTATTTCACTCGCTATATTGCATTAAAATATTTTATCTTGCCTCTATTTTTTAAAATCTATGCTATTTGAGTTCATGAGCCAAGTTTCTGAAAGCAATTCGCAAATCCAAGTCCAATGAAGACGAGGAAGCAGCAGAAGCAGCAAGATCAGGATGAAGTCTGCACAAAGCAAACGCTTCCCCCTCCCTCCCCAAAACTAACAAGTTTTCTGTGAGAGCAGGAACATGAAAGCTTGCAATGAAAGGATCATTCGCACAATGGATGAACAATTTATTGAATTCTCATTCAAAGCTGCCTTGCCGATTGCGTCGCATTGCCTTTTTCATGACTTAAAGCGTTATGCTTTGCCATGAGTTATTTCCGAACAGGCGGCATTTCTACTTCTATGATTTTCATTCCCAAATAAGCAATGAAGCCGAGGCATGCGTTGTGTTTTCAAATCTCGCCAAAATAAGCATTGCCTTATTTTTTAATTGACAATCCACTCAAGGCCATCATTGCCCGATTGTCTCGCCAATTGATTTATCAAATGGCTATTGCACTGATTACATTTCTGCACTGCTTTGATTTGCACTTGCTTTAAATCCTGCCTTTTATATTTGCTTTAAATTAATGCCTTGCTTTACTTTTTCAGGTCAACCATCAGTTTCTCGGAGATTATTCGCCTTGTCGCATATGCAGCACAAATCTATTTCTTTCTTTTTCATTATAGCCTTTGCTTTATTATTCACTCGTTTTCTAACGCATTTACTTTAAATTTGCAGAAATTGAACATCAGATTCAATATGAACTGAAAGCATTCAATGCTTTGCAGCACTATTAATACAAGCAACACGACCCAGCTTTGCTTATTTGTTTTGCATTATCTTGCCTTAATTAATCTAATTTGCAACTTTATTTTGCAGGCTGCATCAAATTTAGGCTCGTTCACCTTATAATTGAACGTTTTGGGCTCGTTCGTCTTATAAATGGATGTTTTGGGCCCGTTCGCCTTATAAATGAACAATTCAGGTTCTTCCACCTGTAAATAGGATATGCAGGTTTATTTCAAGTTGCATTGGAAGGCTGGAGGCTTCGTAACCAGATACCTCATTTCTTTATCAAGTGATTGGAGCACAGTCCAAGATCGCATTGCAAACCATCTCTTCATGATTAAAAGCATTATGCTTATCATGGTTTATTGCCGAATAGCCGGCATTTCTATCTTTATGATTCTTATTTCAAATAAACATTATGTTGAAGCCTGCATAGATTAGAGATAGACAAGTCAACTTGAGGCACCATTTTTGGAGTGTCTCGCGATGTTGGTTGTCTTGCAGTATGGCATAATATATTTGAAGTAGATGATAGCGATAGACGAGTCGACTTGAGACATTATGTCTCGTTAGTCAGCTTATCTTATGAAAGCCTTGCACTTTACGATTCGTTCTCGCTTTACTTATTGTCTTGCTTTACTGTTTCAGAATAAGGATCAGCTTAGAGGTTCTCCGGGCGGAGTACCTTGTCAGTTGATCGAAGGAAGAACTTATCGATGATACCACAACCCGCATTTACAATTTTATCACTTTATCTATTTCTTATTCCAATTATTACAGTTTATTAGCAGTTGCACGCTTACCGCTTGTTGAGATTATTACAGGATTTTTAGCAGCACCGCAGCAGCGTTTGGAGCATAACATGGAGCTTTTCTTAGCAATGAACCGGGGCAATCGTTGATATGAGCTAGACTCGTCAACGAAGACCTAAAGAATCGCACCCGCATAAGTCATCCACCCTAGAGGTAAGTCTCTTGTTAACCCTGAGTCTGAGGTTTGAGATTGAAGACAAGATAGCTCGGCTATCGAGATGCAGTGGAAGCTATGTCCGTGTAAACCCCTCTTTATGGGTGTGTCGTCGACCAAATTTTCATAACTTGGGTGATTACAAGCCTCATTTCCCGCGCTTGAGTAGTCGTTACTATCTTGTCTTTGATTTTCAAATCGCGTCGAACTACATATGGCCTGATTCTCTTTCAGCCCGAGATATGTAGGCAACTCGGAAACCGGAGCTCGACCATGTCCATAAGCCTCGCATTTTGATCCTAGGAATCAGAGTCTTGGCTTTACCGTGACAAAATTGGCTTTCACGTCAACTTTCTTTACCCTTAAAAACTCTTTCATCCTTTTCGGGTAAAGAGAGGCAGCTGTTGACACCCAATTTTGTCCCGGAATTTTCAATTAGCGTCTAATTATTTTTAAAATAAGGTCAATTTTTAGGATAAATTAAGTTCATAATTTTAACGAAAAAAGGGTCATAATTGTTTTTCGCTTTAAGTCCCGGCCTATTTTACGCAATGCGCATTTACAATTTTCGTAGCCCAATTCCAAAAGCCCTAACCCTCACCCCTATAAAAACTAAAACCTTAGCCTCCTAACCACAATATTCATTCATCTTCTACACAAACCCATTTCATTATATTCCTCAATCCTCACAATTTCCCTTTTTTCTCTCAACACATATACCATACACACCATACACAAAAAAAGAAAATGAGATCGACATCATCAGCATCCTCCTAAAAACACAAAGAAACACCCAAAACCCATTTTACTCACACACACACACCACAACAGAAATAGGGGTTCAGGGTGAAGGGAAAGGGTGCCGTTTCCTTTCTCAGATCTGTCATTTTATCATCGCTGGTGGTCATTGTTCTCTGTTCTTGTCGCTGAATCGAAATAGAAAAGGGAGTGGGGAGTGGTAGCGACGCCACCAATCGGCGTTGCTCCTCCTCCGTTAGACCGTCGTTCCTTCCCTTTCATTGTTTGGTTATCTCGTTGTTCCTGCTACTGGTTTTGCTGGGGGTGTATTACGTGTTTGTTCCTTCCCCGGCGACCTCTCCTGTATTGTCGTTTCAATGATTTTGATTATGGCTTCTTTCCCATTTCTGGATTTATGATTGAAATTTAAAAGAAGAAGGAGTCGCAGCGACGCCGCTACGGCTGGCGTCGCTCCTCCGCCTCCTCTTTGTTTTTATTGTTCTCCGTCTCACCGGAAAACTGCCATTACCGGCGACTGGAATCTGAGCTTGTTTGCTTTTGTCCTTTGTTTCACCGAAATTCGACCGGTCTGTTTAGTAAGCATGGATTTTCACCGGAAGATTGTGTTACCGGTGTGCCCGTTTCTTGTCCCTGTTCTGTTTGTTTTCTGGACTTGATATCCTAATGCTTTTGACCCGTTTCATTAGGTTGACCCGTTTTGTGCTGTTACGTTGATTATTCTAATGCTGTTGGATTAATTTATACACTGATTGAATTGTTGAGTACAGGTCTTTGGCATCTGTTTGTGATAATTGCTTACGACAATTTTAAACAATGTTGCACCTGGATTTCAACTGATTTTGGACATGATACTGCACTCCTTAGCTAATAAAACATTGAATTTGAGGTTATGGACTGATATTGAACCGATACTACATTGGCCAATGAAAAAATACATATACACGTATTATGGCCTCGGGATTGATTTGAACATGATACTACACTTGAACAGTCCCGTCCCCGTATTCCTAAAGCAAATAGGCGATGATGAATGTATGCACATGCACTTTAATGCAAAGCAAGTTGAATAGAGTAACGGAATTGGTACTTGGCATGGCAACACGACCGGCCGGCGTGTTTGCAACCGTACCAACATCCCGAGCCTCTACATGACACGCCATACAAACCTGAGCCTAAATTTTACAAAACCAAACCCCATTATTATTATTATTATTATTATTATTATTATTATTATTATTATTATTATTATTATCATTATTATTACTATTATTATTATTATTATTATTTTATTACTTTATTATTATTATTTTATTAGTTATTACACTTTATTATCGTACTAATCCAATTTTATTTGTTTGTTTTGCGAGGTACATTGGGCATGAATATTTGAGATCGAGTTTGGCTAAACTCACCAATCGGGATAGTTTGCATTGACTTGGAGTAGCGTCGGGATCAAGCTCGCGTTCAAATTTTCAATACCCTTTGGAAATTCTAGAAATTCAAGGCTCCCGCGAGTTTGTCACATTCCCGGGTTCTATCATTTTAACTCAATTACTTATTTCAATAAATGTATCATTTGTATTTAGACATTTCATGTGTAGAATATTCAATTTATGTTAATATTATTTGATTACTTGAGTTATTGCTTTACTTTATGTTCGTTACCTTTTATTATGAAGTTGTTATTTAATTTATTGCAAATTGGGGCCATATTAGCAAATGCGTGCAAGTAAAAAAAAAATAATAAAATAATAAAAATAATATTTTGCAAATAAGCTTTTATTCGATTAATTATTATTATTATTACTATTATTATTCCTTACCATTTTTAAATAATTCTTTCGCAAGAAAAATGCACTTATAAATATTTGGAAACCTGTCGGATTAACCGTATTTTACGGAATTTCGAAAGTGCCTTTAAAACCTTCTTTCGAAATTAACAAAACCTCTTACTTAGAATCTCTGAAAAGACTGCCTTTTTCAAAAAATGGAGTTTTGCACGCATTTGTTAATTTGATTCCCTGTTTTCCTTAAATTGGGTGGCGACTCCAAAAACTCCAAAAGAGTTAGTCCATTCAGTTGATATTCCTAAATTTAGCCCTTCGGGATTATTTTTTGGGGTTCAACATATACCGTATAGTGTCCTCTTTCCAAACATGTCACTATTTCCTATAGAGCCCAGAATATTTGGAAGCACATGTTATGTTCGAGATGTCCGACCAACTGTTACTAAGTTTGACCCCAAAGCCTTGAAATGTGTTTTCTTAGGTTATTCTCGACAACAGAAAGGGTATCGCTGCTATTGTCCAGAACTCGGTAGGTATTTTGTGTCTATTGAAGTGGTGTTTTCGGAAAATACTCCATTCTTCTATGCACCTCCCGTTGCTACGAGTCAGGGGGAGGAAGATGAGTGGTTACTCTACCAAGTTGGTGGTACTTTGGCAGATCAATCAGATGATGTTGCTTCTGTTGAGCACCAATCAGCCAGTGTACCTTCAGCACCTACTCCATCTGTTCCAGCTAGACCGCCAATCACTCAAGAATACTCGAGGAGGCAAGAGACCGATGATACAAGCCTTGCACCTGTTACTTCGTCATCAGATCCTCTTCCACCTACTCCCACAGAGGAACTTGACCTTCCTATTGCTCTTCGTAAAGGTACACGTACTTGCAAATCCACATATTCCATAGCTAATTTTGTGTCCTATGGCCATTTATCCCCTGCGTCTAGATCTTTAATTGCTTCTCTAGACACCATCTCTGTACCCAAAATACTGAAAGAAGCTTTGAGCCATCCTGGTTGGCGTGATGCAATGCTTGAGGAGATACATGCCTTGGAGGAAAATCGTACTTGGGATTTAGTAAAATTACCTAAGGGAAAGAAAGCTGTGGGATGCAAATGGGTATTTACCGTTAAAGTTAATCATGACGGTTCTGTTGCCAGACTTGTGGCTAAAGGTTATGCTCAGACATATGGTGTGGATTATTTAGACACTTTCTCTCCGGTGGCGAAACACACTTCTTTCCGATTATTTATATCCTTAGCAGCTTCCCAGGATTGGCCTTTACATCAGTTGGATATCAAGAATGCATTTCTTCATGGTGATCTTAGAGAAGAAGTCTATATGGAGCAACCACCTGGTTTTGTTGCTCAGGGGGAGTATGGGAAAGTTTGTCATTTGAAGAAGTCACTGTATGGCTTGAAGCAGAGTCCTCGAGCTTGGTTTGGCAAGTTTAGTGCAGTTGTTCGGGAATTTGGGATGAAGAAGAGCAAATGTGATCACTCAATCTTCTACAGGCAATCAACAGCTGGCATTATACTCCTTGTTGTTTATGTCGATGACATTATCATTACTGGAAGTGATTATGCATGGATCTCTTCACTTAAGTCATTCATGCAGGCTAGGTTTCACACGAAAGACTTAGGCCAGCTAAAATATTTCTTGGGAATAGAAGTCTCTAGGAGCAAGAAGGGAATTTTTCTATCTCAGAGAAAGTATGTTCTTGACTTGCTTGCAGAAACTGGAAAGTTGGCAGCTAAGCCTTGCAGTACTCCAATGGTTCCAAATGTGCAACTTATGAAAGATGATGGTGATCCTTTTGATGATCCAGGGAGATACAGGAGATTGGTTGGAAAGTTAAACTATCTAACTGTAACTTATCCAGATATCGCTTTTGCAATAAGTGTGGTTAGCCAATTCATGTCGACACCTATAGTCAAACATTGGGCAGCTTTGGAACAAATTTTGTGTTACTTGAAAGGAGCTCCAGGACTTGGTATATTATACAACAATCACGGCCATACTCGCATTGAGTGTTTTGCAGATGCTGATTGGGCCGGTTCCAAAATTGATAAAAGATCTATTACAGGCTATTGTGTCTTTGTTGGAGGGAACCTGGTATCATGGAGGAGTAAGAAGCAAAGTGTAGTATCTCGATCTAGTGCAGAATCCGAATATAGAGCAATGGCTCAGTCCACATGTGAGATAATGTGGATACGTCACCTTTTAGCTGAAGTCGGTTTGAGGACTTGGTTACCAGCAAAACTTTAGTATGATAATCAGGCTGCTCTGCACATTGCCTCAAATCCAGTGTATCATGAAAGAACAAAACATGTTGAGATTGATTGTCATTTTATTCGTGAGAAGATTGAGGAAAACTTGATTTCCACCGGGTATGTGAAGACAGGAGAGCAAGTGGCTGATTTGTTCACTAAGGCGTTGAACGGAGTCCGAGTCGATTATCTATGTAACAAGCTGGGCATTATTAATATATATGCTCCAGCTTGAGGGGGAGTGTTGTAGAATGAATATTGACATAATTCAGTCTATGTACAAAGTAGCAAATATATAGGAGATTCTCTCTTTATTCTTTCCTTACTTAGAACCTAGAGTAGATGTATATGTACCCGTTACTTCTTTCAGCAATACACAAGGAAACAGTCCCAATATCTCTGTAAATTACATGGTATCAGAGCCAAGCCCGTTCCCGTTTGGGCCCCCATTAATTTTCCCACGCCGGTCTAGGCGTGCGGGGGGGGGGGGGTGTTTGTGTTGGAGTAGGTGTTGTCCCACATTGGTTGTGGAACGGGGTGGTTGTTTGTATATATGGACTTGGGCAATCCTCCCCTCTTGAGCTAGCTTTTGGGGTTGAGTTAGGCCCAAGATCCATTTTTCTTTAACAAATATAAAAAACAACACACATACCTTAGATTTTCTCTTTTAACTTTGTCCGTTTGATTAATCTGGTAGAAACGTGCTCTCTCTTTTGCCACAAGCAAGTGAATTTCCTGCTTACGTAAAGTATAGAAATCAAAATGAAAAGCTACATCGACTTGTGGGTGAATTCTCTCCAGTTCTGCTTGACACTACCTAACTTGTCGAAAATAAGGCTTAAAAAAGGTTCGGCCTCATATCTCATTTTTTCCTCCACAACCTCATCGAGTTTAAAATATATACATGATTGGACTTGAGGGATTCTAGAAAATCAGGGAAACACTATATAAGTACATTATAAATTGTCTTAAATCCAAATTTTTTAACTTTCTTTTACATTGAAAATAGAATTTTGCATAAGGTCTTAGCTAAAACTTCATGGATGAAGAGTTTGAGGAAAACTGAAGCTGTAGACAGATGAAAACAACTTTAATTGATATTTCAGACCGAAGAGCAATAAGAACTCCATTTCTACGCATTAGATGTGTACTCCATTCTTAATTAATTCATGATCTCCTTATATACCAAAATAAAAGCTCTTTAATTGATAGTAATTGCATTGCCACACACAATGAGGAATATCATTAGCATAAGAAGCCGCAATGGAATATGAATAGCTTTCCGTAGCTTTCTCAGATAGTAAAAAATTTATTCCTTACCCCGCAATATGAGCCGCATACAGCACTATCGAGCAACTTTTTCTCAGCCTCCACCCATTTGTTTCCCTTGGACTCCAAAATTAACAGTATGCATGTGCAATTAAAAAATGAAAATAGTTTGGAGATCGATTGAAATTTTAAGAACCCAAATTCACACTTTTTAGGTTAAAATCTCAAAGTAATCAAATTAGGAAGTAGATGAACTAACCTGTGCGACGCTGAAAGAATGCAAGAGAATGGAGGATGAAATGGACAGAACCAATGAAGAACGTCAAAAGAAAGTGAACATAGATAATGAAATGGAAGACAGAAAAGATGACATCAATAGAGATGTAAATCTAAAAAAGTGTACACGTGGCTAGGTATAGTACACGTGTCCTTATGCCAACCTACCTACGTGTATAAGACATGATAAGAATTTGATCGGTTTAAACAATCTAGCGCATAGTTCAACTATTAATGCCGAGTTCGTACCCCTCTTGTTCACTTATATATAATAGAATAAACAACAACAACAACATACCTAGTGTATCCCACAAGTAGAGTCTGGGGAGGGTGAGATGTACGCACATCTTACTCCCACCAAGATGGAGAGGCTATTTCTGATAGACCCTCGGCTAGGAAAAGAGACATATTAGAAAACACATTTGAAAAATGAAGCCAGTGATATCATGCTAACGAGAATTAAAACTAAAACATATCCAACAAACATATAATAATAGTAGATATAAAGACGGAGAATAAATGAACATCATCTGCATAAGCATAATATTACATCTAATAAAAGGAAAATATGCTCGATTACAACCTAACCTTCTACCCTAATCCTCGATCTCCACGCCCCCTATCTAGGGTCATGTCCTCGGTGATCTGGATCCGGACCATGTTCTGTCTAATCACCTCGGTCCAGTTCTTCTTCGGTCTACCTCTACCTCTCCGTAGACCCAACATTACTAATCTCTCACACCTCCTCACCGGAGCATCTACACCCCTCCTTCTCACGTGGCCGAACTATCGCAGTCTCACTTCTCGCATCTTCTCCGCTATTGGAGCTATAATAACCTTGTCACGAATGACTTCATTCTTAATCTTATCCATCTTAGTGTGCCCACACATCCATCTAAACATTCTCATTTATGCAACGCTCATTTTCTGGGTGTGGGAATTCTTGACTGGTAGGATTTTTTGTGTTCTTCTGAACGACAAACACATACTCCTTCACAACTTTTTTCTTAAATTGTCTTCCTCCAATTGGTAGCAAGAAATAATTGTTTCTTGCCGATTACATGTCTTCTTCTGAACAGTAAGAAAGTTCTAACAGTAACCTTTCTTGCTTATAAAAACTTGGTTATTGAATTAGTACGATCGATGTTTCATATTAATTGTTGCTTCGTTTGTTATTTTAGCTTTTCATTGTTGTTTCTTATGAATTATATAAAAATATGACAAAGACATAACTATACTTCTTCTTCCCTTATTAAATATTCTAATGTGCCAAATCTAGTAGTCTTGTGCTAAAATAATAACAAATGGTTGCCTTTTAAAAAGATGAGTTTTGGGTCGGGTAGTATGTGGGTCTCTCATAAATAAATAAGTTGGGATTTTTTTTTTATAATTTAAAATAGTTGTTAGGTCTGTTTTAATTAAAAAACCAAATTAAAATGCCACATCAATATTTTCTGGTGAACTTTTACTACAACTTGAGAGAATGACTTTTAAAACTACTTTGGATAAGTTGGGTGATAATTTTGTCGAAAACTAAAAGAAAGTGATATTTTTAGATTATTTGCATTAGTTCAATGACCATTTTAGGAATTAATCCTTATCTATGCATGTCATGCTATGCAATTTAAGTGATTCTTAAACTGAAATATTATTCAACATGAAACATACATAACCAATATAAAATTCTTGAAAACTGATTTTTTTTTCTTTGATGACCGTAAAATACTATTATAAAATAAATTTATTCAGGTGCCATATGAGTAATCATTCGTTTTAAAAGAATGAGTGGAATGCACAGGACAAGAGTTCTCTTGGTATTCCTAAAAACAAAAATGAGAACATTATATTGTGTCTCCATGGTATACCAAAAGCAGGGCTCACAGTGGTGGAGCCACATGGGGCAAGGATGGTGACCACTTTTCGCTGGAAAATTATATTGTATACATAAACTATATTTAATTATTTATGATTAAATATTACATTTTGAACATCCTTGACATAACTAATAGTACTAGACTAGTAATGCAGGATGGTCAAATTTAACTAAACAACCCGGAATCATATCCCACCTTATATATTTTGAATTAAGATTTTTTTTTCCTTAAGCTTGAACACCCTTGAAAACATTCTTAGCTACGCCACTTTCACCGACAAGTCTGTGTGGAATAAGGGATGTCGCCACGTCGCTTCTATTTTACATGAGCAGATAAGATACAATTTCAGAATTATTTGGATGTAAAATATAAAAATAAGAATTCGTCATCCAATATTTAAGGTGTACTAAAATTCTGTCTAAATTAAAGCTATGTTAAAATCCAAATGGTCGGCTAAACCTATGAGATTTTATATAAAGGTCCTAGTTATCCAGAGGCAGGGCCTATGCATCATCTTTTTCTCAAACGGATGTCTTCGATCCACTAAAGTGATTTCTGGTCGGATTCAACTAATGCAACGAGGGAGTCTACAAGGGAGTGATTAGCTAATAAATACCAGTTAATTATGAAAGAACCTTAAGCCCAAAAAAGATATTAGGATAAATCAACATGTAGCAAATTGATGTATTTGACAAAGAAAGTTAAAGACTCATCATTATTTTTAAGCCAAGAGATTAACAACATGCATTCAAACTTGGTTTAGAACATTATTAAGCAAGTAAGATAATAATTTAGCTAAGATAGCTAAGTCTAATAAGAAAAGAGTTGAAGTGTAAAACTTAGATATGTCCACCTTTATCTGACAAAACGACTGGTAATTTTTTAATACTGGAGGTTGATCTTGAGTTGACGAAATTGTAGACATAAATTTTACTTCTCAACTCTCAAAGTTACATGACACCTTTTAGTTTCGAAAATCAAGCTTTAATTCTTTATTTTGACAGTGAATTTAAACATATATTTTTTAAAAATTTTTCTTGAAAAATAATTTATATATTAAAAATATAAAATGTTTTATAAATCATAATAGTTACAATTCAAAATATTTAATGAGCATGTGAAGAAATCACGATAATATATTTTCTTATTTGACTCTCAAAGAGCGAAGTGTCATATAAATTAGGATAAAAAAAGTACTAGTTAGTTAAAGAGCCGAGTTAAATTTACAGAATATGAGTCTGATAAAACGGAGACAATTTCGTGTGTGTATGAAGAAGAATAAATTATTTTGGATTAAACGATTTACTTGCCTAAAAAGGACTTGGAGCGACGTTATTTTTATATATTTTGCCCATAAAGAAAATACAGAAAAATAAATATCGATTGCATATGAAGGAGAAATAAATAAAATACATAGCTTGAAACTCTATTATATTGGCTAAATAATTTTTGGTACATATTAGTAGCAATATTATTCATGCATATTCTATTTTCTACTTTATCTTCTTGCCTTGTTGTTATAGCTATTTTGTGTCTACTTAGCATTTTATCAATTTCGTTAGACCTCTCTTGTTTCATCTCAAACATGTATTCAAAATTATATATTTTTACAGCCTCTACACCTCGGTGGAGGTAAGGTCTACGTACATCTCACCCTCCTCAGACTCTACCATAATGGGATATCACTAGGTATGTCGTTGTTGTTGTATGTAGAAGAAATAAATGAAATACATCATTTGAAACTTCATTATTTTAGCTAATTAAAAGTAATAAAGCCAACCAAAATGTAACTAATTGAAAGAAGAAGGAAATTGTGCAAAACAAAAATTCTTTTTGTATATTCTGATCTGTGTTTTCCTTACTGTACAAGCTCCTATTTATACAAAATTAAAAGAGAATAATTCTCTAACTAACTCCTAGCTACAAGATAAAATTGGTAAACAAACTCACATGCTCCTAAATTATTCTAGACTATACTAAAAGGTAATTACACCAAAATAATTTCTATGATATCTAATACTAAGCTGTATATTTACATATTGAATATGGGCTCAGATTATAACTTGCTCAAAACATGTCCAAGTCCATTAAACACTTCAGCCCAGATAGAATTGATGACCCGGCCCAAACGTCGGTCAAAATTCTTTCAATGTTAACGAGGAGGCTCCGTCAACATGTGTGTCTGTTCTATCTCTCCTCGTTCACCTTCCACAATAACACCATTTACACCATTGTTGCCAATACTAATTTGGTTTGAAAAAAAAAAAGAAATACATTGTTGGAATACAACAAAATAAGAGATAAAAAGAATACATAATTGCGGAATAAATATGCATTGTACATTAAAGAAAGGCAGTAAGATATACAAAATTAGAAGCAATGCATTATTGTACATGACTCTATGTGACAAATAAACGGACGAAAAATGCTATTTTTGGATGCTGATTTCTTTTTTTATATTTTCCCAAGCTCCTACTAGAGATTGTATACACTCTTTTATCACATCAGCGCTCAAAAGTAAATATTATCAGATAGCCAAGTTCTAATAAAAATAGGTACAAGCTCAAGATGAGCCGTCAAAATAAATTAATGCGTATTTTTTAAAATTTATCTGAACATTGTCTAAACGCACGCCTTTTTCTCCATTTTCCCACTCTTTATTCCAACAATACATAATTTCTACGCAAATCATTCTTTGATTAATAGCAATCACAATCACAGTCCACCAAATTGTCTGGTTCCTAGCTGCAACTCTCTTGACTATAAGGTATAGAAGAGTTAATAATTAGTAGCTACCAAGTTCAAAGTTTCCTACTAATTCCTCCATGACCAAGTCAACTATATAAGAAAAATGTAAAATTTGTTTGTCTATAGTATTACATGTAAACCGCAAGCACTTAGCACTTCTTCAAACGTACAATGTTCCAAAGTCAATTATTCTCCTTCTTCTTCTTCATCTCTCTCTTTCTTCCTCTCTTCTCCAATGGAGCTGATACTATGCCCTTTGCATATTGCCCTTCATCTACCTGCCATGGACAAGATATTCAATATCCTTTTTGGAGCCTCGACCATTATAACTCTAGTTCTCCTCGAATCTGTGGATATCCAGGATTTGGGATCCACTGCTCTCTAAATAATCCAGTTTTGTACCTTTCCAGTGATTCTTTCTCGGTTAAACATATAGATTACTCGAGCAAGTCCCTTACTTTAGCAGATATCAATGTTCTTGATAACATGGCATGCCCCAGAGCACTTCACAATATTACTTTGGAAGACTTGCCATTGGAATATTCCGATCTTGATATGGACCTTATTTTCTATTTAAACTGTTCCAGTAACCTTCAATATGCTAGTTCTTTAGATTGTTTAAAATCAGATGGAAAGATGTCATATTTATATGAAGGGGATAGTGAACTGGATTGGCACGGAATTTGTGAGAAGAAAGTGGTGGCGACAGTGACGAAGCGTGGGTGGACTAATGGAGGACTTATTACGGCTATACGTGAGGGATTCGTGCTGGATTGGAGGTCGGAGTGTGGCAAGTGCGAGGCATCGGATGGGCGTTGTGGTTACAACAATTCAACTAAAGAGTCCTTGTGCTTCTGCAAAGATGGAACCATAATGTTTGATCACTGCACATCCTCCAAAGGTACGACTCTTTATTGAGTTTAATGTTTTACATGAACTATAAAAAAAAAAGTTATATTATACTAATACTTCTAACATAGTTAAAAATAGTAATAACTAGTAACAAGTGAAATTAGTAAACTGTAAAGTAAAACACACATAGCATGTTATAGAAAGTTGCGTTAAATAGTTTGAATATGTAATTTTACAGAGAAATAAAGAGTATATAAGTTAGAAAATTTTAATACTCCCTCCGTCCCAATTTATGTGGCACCATTTAACTGGGCACGGAGTTTAAGAAAATAGATGTTGACCTTGTTAAGTATCAATTTTAACCTTGAAAAAGTAAGAGAGAGAAGATTTGAGTAATAAAAAAGTTGTTGGTAGGTTTAAAAGTAGGTAGGGCCCAACAAGGGTAAAATAGAGAAGATGCATTAAATAGTTGTCAAATAAGGAAAGGTGCCACTTATTTTGGGACAAACAAAAAAGGAAATGATGCCACATAAATTGGGACGGAGGGAGTAACATTATACGGATCCGAACATTATATTGCCTTCAATATCGTCCCATTTTGCTGCTTAGTGTAGCTGTTCTAGCTTGTTTCTATGTCAAGGTTGAATTATTGGTTGGTGAATGATCAAATAGTATAAGGCAACCCGAAGACTTTTTCCTCTCATTCCATTTCTGCGAAGGTGTTTAGTAGGACAGTCATCATCTGATTATACGTCAATGGTATCACGTCTTGCGACTATATATAGCTGGCTTTAGAATTTTGACTTAGTTATATAAAATGTCATAGGTAGTAAGTATTCCATCCGTTCTGAATAACATGTTTCGAATTTCGAGAGTCAAACGAGTTTAATTTTGACCGTAATATTTTCATATATCTTTTAAATATTTTGAATTATTAATTATTGTGACTTATTGTACTTTTTATGTAGTTTTTAAATATATAAACATCGTTTCAAAAAATTTAAAGTTTATATATTTAAATTCACAGTTAAAATGAACTCGTTTGACTCTCGAAATCCGAAACATGTCGTCTATTTTGAAAGGGGAGTATATAATAGTCCTATCAGCATCTCAGAATAGTTTGCAGCAACTCATGTTTGTTTTTCTCAATCTCGACGATATTCCAACCGCGGCAGCCTAACTCACAAACTGGACAGTAGTTTTGGTCTTTGACGGTTCTACATTTCAATAAGCCAATTATAATGAATCCAATAATGTGAAAGTTGACTTTTGACTTTCCCAACTCCAAGCCAAATTAGCCAATAAACATTTGAGGACCACAATGTCACTCTATTTTCAGTTTTTTTTTTCTTTATATTTTTGACATTATAAGACGAAAGTTCCGATTGGTATGATAATTTGCAAGTGCACCTGCGTAATGTAAGATTGTATTCTAGCTAATAGGCTGCAACCAAAACATTTCTAAGTAGTTTTTTTCCTTCCTGTTTTATCTGTTGCACTTAGCTTCTTCGCTTAGATCAACCACCTTTTTCATTTCTCTCTGTTTTTTCTTCCAAAATTCTTTCTTTTAAACCTTTAATTTAAACCTCACCACACCGTCACAACCAAATTAAACCACTCCAGCAAGTACTTTTAGAGAAACCAATTGAGTGACGATTCCTCTTTAACACTGCCCTATAGTTTCACAATGCAAAAGAAGTCTACAGAAAGTTGCACAAGTTGGTCATTAGTGCTGGCAGCAAGTGGATTTTACTTGATTTTGGATTTTTCTAACGCATGCTAAGAAGGAAATGTCGTTCATTGATTTTAAAATGTCTCAGTGCTTAGTTGGTGGGTGGAACATAGTTTTAGAAAATAATATACTTACAAATAGGACAGCGTTTTGATGAAATTTTTTGAGTCATAACTTCCGCCCAAATAATCAATTACTACCTCCGTCCCTATTTATGTGCCATAATTTCCTTTTTTGTTTGTCCCAAAAAGAACGACACATTTCCTTATTTGACAACTATTTAATACATTATCTCTATTTTACCTTTGTTGGACCCTACATACTTTTAAAGTTATCAACAACTTTTTTATTACTCAAATCTTTTCTTTCTTACTTTTTCAAGGGTAAAATTGAAACTTTACAAAGTCAACCTCTATTTTTTTAAAATTCGTGTCCGGTCAAATGGTGCCACATAAAATAGAACGGAGTAGAAATTACTCGCACATATCGACAATATTGGCCAATTTGGAGGATGAAGCGCACAAATTGCCTATTTTGACAGTAGTATTTAAAGCCCAGCTGCTTTTGATAATACTTTGCAAAGCATAGCCGCTTCGTCAAAATCAATCCCAAGGTAAGTCTAACTTCAGTTGTCGGGGCTGATGTTGATGCCAACTTCATTCCTTGAAGTTTAAGTCGAACTAAAGGTTCGTTATTTTTACCTCAACTTCACATTTTTGGATTGATATTCACCGAGTAACTCATAATCCCAAGTAACAACACTGAAGGAGCCAATATTGGGGAGTGTGTGACTGTTTGGTGGGACTTAACCAAACTAAAATAACTAGGCAAATAAGTATAGTGAGTTATCTTCATGGGCCTTCAAACTAATGCCACTAATTCATGGAAAAAGTTTCGCCCAAGTCCCTAAAATTGATTGATTCTGAAAGTTTATGGTCGTTTGAAATAGTTTTAGTAAAATAGTATATGCTTCGTCTGTGGGCAACACTTCAAATTATCAATCGGCAGCTGTTGTCTCTTAAAAAAGGTCAAGTGGCAATTGTTGCCTGGGCAACTCTTCGAGTTATCTGGGAAAAATACGGAAAGAGATTGAAGTGGCAAGTGCTGCCCATACAATACTTTATTGAGGAGAATGTGAGGTTCAAGGACAAGTATTACCTAAGAAAAGAGAGTCAAAGGTAAGTTCCGCCTCTTAGGAAGTACCTATGCAGAAAGGCAGCGCAGGGATATGGTCGTCATTATAAAATTTTAAGGGGTATTTCTGTCCAAAATTTTTTCATTAAACTAAGCGGAGACCGTTTTTGCTAAATCACTATTACATGGGTAAAAAAGGCAAACCATTCAAAATCAAAATATTTACCCGCCCATACCTATTAGTTTCATATTTACCACCCCTACTCATAAACTATTTACTCACTTTACCCATCCAGACTCGTATACCATGATTTATGCAGTATACCATAAAGGTATACACCCATAAGGCATAAGAAAGGTATAAAGTAATAAATGGGTAGGTTGGGTAAATAATTTTAATTTTATGGATAGTATAATTTTTAATGGGTATGACTAGTAAATACTTTGAATTTCAAAGGTATATAGTGTAAAAATTCCTTCTAAATTCAGCCTAAATCATGGGCCTACAAATTAAGGCTTAACTATCATGGAGAATTACAAAACTATGACGCCATAGGCAATGTTTGCCTTTTTAACCTCCATTACGACGGTTTAGCAAATGACCTTTGTTTTGTTTAATGAATAAATTTTGGACGGAAGTATCCTTATGAATCTTATAAATGATACACGGTATCCCTCCCTCCCTTTTTTCTGTCTAAAAATATGACTTAGGCAGCACTTGACCCCCACCACTTCCTATATTCTCCCAACTAATTGTTTTGAAGTCTTGGCTAGGCAACACTTGACATCGATCCCAATATCTCAGTTAGTTGCCTTCAAGTCTAGCCGACACAACACTTGTCCTCGATCCCTTCACAAATCTCCAAGCTATTTGCCTTGAAATCTAGCTAGCCTAAACAGTATTTGCCCTCAACCCCTTCCTCCACTCTTCCTAGGCAGCACTTGCCCTCGCCCTTTCCAATATTCTCTCAGTTAATTACCTTGAAGTCTTAGCTAGACAGTAATTGCCCTGATCCCTTCCCCCAATCTCCCACATGCTTTGCAAAATATTACTACCTATTTTAATGATTAAGTACCAAAATTGTATCTCCAAATAGATTAATCTAGCTTTTCTCCACAAAAGAAAAATGAAGAATTTAGGTTCTACATAAATGGTATAAAAAGATATCTACACAATCAACTACTTCTAAACACTTACAAGTAAATCTTATGATGAGTAGAAGTGACAGAAAATTAACCTATTTGTTTTGAATCTGCCCAATCTTAAATAAGTTGGATACGACTCATTTATAAATAAATCGAGCCGGTTTTACCCAAAATGACCTGTCAAAATATAACTCGATGGGTCAAAAATAAATCTAAACTCAAACGTACAAAATCAATGTCTAAGATGAGAAAGTTTGTCTATTTTAACTGATAGTCTAGTAAAAAACGATAAATTACATGTCATCAAGTAGTAGTAAACTATATTGATGTTGTTAGCGTAGAAAATATTTATGTTCTCAACATATATAATTTAAATAAGAATAGTGAAAAATGAATTTGGTTGTTAATCTACCAAGTACAAAAGTTACTAATAGACTATTGGAGCAATATGGAAAAGCTCATTCCGCGTTGTATGTCTTCATCAGTGTTTCCATCACCTAGCCATCCTCCAAAAGTGCATGTGAACATGGTGACTAAATAAAAACAACTTTTTTCTCCCTCTTTCCATTTCTTCTCTTTCGGTTCAACCAACCCAACTTAGAAACCCAAGGTCCTACACTCAATCGAGACTCAAATCATTTTACACCCACATTGCTCAAATCTCAAATTTTCCAAACTCCGTTCCTTGTACTACTTTTTTAACTATATCTTAACTTACTTAAAAGGTAGGAGTAGTTAATATCAATCTGTTGCCCAAGTTAGATTCTGATGTCATGTTATAGTAAGACTTGCATCTTCTGTTGTTTTGCTTCTACGCTATGCAATTATATTCTACTTCCATACCTGAATTTCTGCATATTATTCTATCATTTTAACTTGACTTGACGACTCTGGCTTTTCTATTCTTGGTATTAAATCATAAGTTTTCGTCTATCAACACAATAACTTGTAGACCAACGATTTCTTTTCCATTTTCCCTTCATTTATATTATTGGTTTACTTGTTAAGATCCAAGTTTTCTCCATTTCACGGGCTTAGGTCACTTAAAAGTATGAATTAGATGAAATGGACAATGGAGCAAATGGAGATAAATGATTTATATAATAGCCAACCTTGATTAATTTAACTTGAAATCGTAATTGATAGATTTATACCGTACTCAACACAAGTAACATCATCCAGTGTATCTTCTAACTCGACAATAGAAACATTTGACACACGTCCAATTAAATGAATTTGTTGGCCTTAAAGAACAGCTAACAGAAACAGGAATGTAACAATCTCCTAAAGTGGTCAGAGAAAGAAATATAACTATCGCATCATCATCATATTTAGTGGACAACAGTCAAGTCAATAATAACTGTACAAAGTCGTCTGATTCACCTAAAAGACAATACTACATGGTAACCACTTTTTCTTTATAGTTGCTTCAAGTTTGAAATTTAAGTTGTCTTCCTTGGGCAACAATGTACTGATTGTCAAACCTTCAATTATTAATGAGAACAAAAACAAAAATAAGTTTGAAATATTTGATATATAAAAGAATATATAAACAGCACATTCGAAAAAAGTAATAAAATAATAAACCAATTGGTTACAAATATAATCCCAATGCTTCCCACCATACCACAAACTTTTGTCCTGTTCAACTTTCTCTCTTTGTTCTTTCTTGTTTTAGACAACATCATATGAGCCTTCAAAGCCTATTCATGGTAAAGAAATCAGTCTATGTTCTTGTCATTGCTATTTTTTTCATCACCTTAGCAGATGACACACTCTCTCTATACATCAATTCTAGTGCATGCAATACACAGAGTTGTGGTAATGAAGTGAAGATATCATATCCCTTTTGGATTCCACAGAAACAACCATCTTATTGTGGCTTACCAACTTACAATGTCACATGCAATAAAGATAAGCCATTTATTCATATTTCTGGGGAGGAATTTATCATTAAGGAAGTGTTTTATACAAACAACTCAATTCTTTTAGCCAAAGCAGATGTGTATGATGATGACAATAAATGTCCATTGCCAAGACATAATTTTAGCGTCAGGGGTACTCCGTTTCGCTTAGGTCCTGACACTGCAGATCTCTTTTTCTTCTATGATTGTACTCAACCTTATGAAAGGGAGACATATGCTGTGAATTGTGCCAGCAATGCCACTCATCATTCTTTCGCGGTCTTTCATACTGAGCTATTGGAGCACTATAACTATTCAGTCGAATCGTGTCAGGATCCTGTTTATGCCGTCGTTGAGACCGATTCTATAGATAGATTGCTAAAAATGAATTACAAACAAGTTCTGCAAAAGGGATTCTTTCTGCAATGGGATGGGGCCAATTGTATCGATTGCCAGAATAGTGGAGGGCGCTGTGGTGCTCAAAGTAATGAGTTTATATGCATTTGCAATGACCAACCCCAATCAAGAACTTGCCGTCATGGTATATGTCAAATTTGACCATATTTCCATTTATTAAGTAGAAAATATCTCCTTAATTCCTGGATAGAACAAGGAAAGTCATTCTGTTATCTATCGATCACGTTAAGGGAAAAGAATGTTTTAGACTTAGGTGATAGAAGTTGATTAGTTATACTTTACTGAGATACATTATAATTGTTTGGTATCAGCTGATCACTTGTTATGTCTCCGTTTCAGGAAGAAACAAAACCGTGGTGAAAGTTGTCATAGGTGATTGCCCTTTGAACTTGTTCGCCTTGACTAATCTTATTATCTTCTTCTTCTCAAGAATGATCTAGAAAATTCCAATATACATTTCTTCTTGCAGCTATTGGTGCAGCTGCATTTACCGCTTTTGTGGCTGGTGTAATTTTCTTTATCTATCAGCGTAGACAGAAGAAAATTTATGCTGGTTCGTCCTTGATCTCCAGAAGCATTCTTTCCTATCCTTCCTCAACAAAGGATCCTGAAAAGGCTGTAGGAGTTCACCTCTTTGATTACACTGAACTGGAAGAAGCCACCAACTATTTTGACTCCAAGAAAGAGCTTGGAGAAGGTGGATTTGGTACAGTATACAAAGGTAAGAAAAATTATCCTTATTGAAGTTCTTACTGCTAAGGTGTGAATGAAATTGAGCACTTGATTGTAACATAATAAATTTGTTGAATATGACTGCTTATAGGTAAACTTCGAGATGGGCGTGTTGTTGCTGTAAAACGTTTATATGAAAACAACTGCAAGAGGGTGGAGCAATTCATGAATGAAATTGATATCCTAACACGGTTGCATCATCCAAATCTAGTCACCCTTTATGGATGCACATCTCGCCATTCCCGTGAACTTCTACTTGTTTATGAGTACATTCCCAATGGCACAGTTGCTGATCATCTACATGGTGGAGATTCAAAGCCTGGATCACTTTCATGGAATAAACGATTGAACATTGCCGTAGAAACAGCAAGTGCATTAGCCTATCTCCACGCTTCAGATGTCATCCACCGAGATGTAAAAACTCACAACATCCTCCTAGACAACAACTTCTGTGTGAAAGTAGCAGATTTTGGCTTGTCTAGGCTTTTCCCCCCTGATGTTACTCATGTTTCAACCGCTCCACAGGGTACTCCTGGATATGTTGATCCTGAGTACCATCAATGCTATCAACTGACTGATAAAAGTGATGTCTATAGTTTCGGGGTAGTCCTAATTGAGCTTATGTCATCACTGCCTGCTGTTGACATCTGTAGGCACCGGCATGACATAAATTTGTCAAATATGGCAATTAACAAGATTCAAAGCAATGCATTACATGAGTTGGTAGATTCAAGCCTTGGGTTTAACTCTGATGACAAAGTAAGGTCAATGATCAGTGCAGTTGCAGAACTGGCATTCCAGTGTCTGCAGAATGATAGTGATATGAGACCATCTATGCAGGAAGTTGTGGAGGCTCTTCTGAGAATTCAGAGAATGAATAAAGCAACTGGGAAAACAGAGAAGGGAAGTCCTGATGATGATGCCGATTTGATGAAGAATAACACGTTATCAGTCTCACCTGATTCTGTCACCACAACGTGGAGTAGCAGCTCAACAACACCCAATGCCAGTACCTAATTTTTGGCTTACTTAGCCAGTTTTCTGCTGTTCTCCAAAGTGGTACTTGAGCACCTGCCATGTTGGTTGCCGAAAACTGAATTTCACAAACTTTGATTATCTTAGTTTTCTATGTTAAAAAGGATGTACATATGTCACTGCAGCGTTTTTAATTTGACAATTCTTAATCGATTTGACCTTCTCAGATCTGCTGATCAAATTTTACAGAAGTCCATCAGTTTTGCACCTTGCTGTAGAAAGATTAGGATTAAGTTTTACAAGGGCGATTAATCAAGCATTCATTATTGTATAGTGTAGTAGGCCTACTGATTCTGAATGTGCAAAGCAAGTTTAGTACAACAGGTTTTTAACTTTCAGAATCCAGAAGCTACATGTTCCTTTCAATTGATCTAGCTTTAATTTTCTTTACTCGAGTTATTGCAGGCTTGTAGCATAATGCTCTTATATCAAGACCACATCCAAATGATATAGGTGATAAATCTGATAATATTGTTGATTTAAGAAATTGCAGAAACCAGAGCAGCTCATGTAATAATTCTGTCGTTGCAAAGGAAGATTTAATTACCCCTTCCTGTAGAAGAGAGGTCATTTATCTCATTATCCATACAACCTGGATTTGCACTTCTGTGGCAGAAAAATATGAGAACTTTTTCGTAATACTCTAATGGAATGTTCCACGATACGTAGAATGAGAAATGTAATTTTTTTGATGGAGAAGTGTTTCAAATCCTGAAGAGGATTACAAACTAGTCTTATTGAGTCATAATCCTTAGGTTCACCTTAGTAAGATATACTGAAATACACATCTCACTGTGAGGTTCTCCTAATCAAACTCACAATTACAGAAACAATTTCAACTGCTTACTACTCTTCTAGAAAGTTTCTTCTTTTGCAGACATGAAACACTTGAGGGACTATAAAATAGCTGATGCTTCAGGAGAAGTAAGTGCTGAACTTGAAGGAGAACTTGATTTCAGTGGCATTGCTTGTGTGGTCAAAGAATGTCTTCCTGAACAATAAGGGGAACACAATAAAGGTTTCGGTGGGACTTCTAATGTCAAGTTACCTTCGAACATGTCAATAACCTTGCTCATTGATGGCCTTCCAGCTGGATCAGTCTGGATGCACCACAGACCTACTAATATCATCTTCCTTGCTGTTTCTTCTTCTTCTTTGTTTGTAATCCCTTGTAGGTTTAGGTCATCGTCTAGCTGAATGTGCTGATACGCCCAAAAAGGAAAGTATATCTCACTAGTATGGCTCACTTCTTCATTGACATTTTTTCTTCCTCCAACTATTTCTAGAACCATCATTCCATAACTATAGACATCAGACTTGTGTGAGACTCCTCCGAAATTCCTACTGACCACTTCGGGAGCAATATAACCAATTGTTCCTCGTGCTCCTAGCATGGATACGATGCTCTCTTTCCTGGTGCATAGTTTTGCCAAACCAAAATCTGATATCTTTGGACAGAATTCCTCATCAAGGAGTATGTTATGAGGCTTTATGTCAAAATGCAAAATTCTTGTGTTGCATCCACGGTGAAGATACTCCAATCCTTTAGCAATTCCAACCGCAATTTGGTACAATTTATGCAGCCCCAAGTGAGAACCATCACCATATATGTATTTTTCTAAGGATCCATTTGGCATGAAATCATAGATAAGAGCTCTTTTGCTCCCATCAAGACAATATCCCAAAAGAGATACTACATTAACATGAGAAGTTTGACTGATGCTTGCAACCTCATTGATAAATTCTTCTCCATCACCTTTAGATGCTTTCAGAATCTTTACTGCAACTACACGGCCATCAGAAAGGTTACCTTTGTAAACCCCTCCATAACCTCCTTCACCGAGTTTTTCTTTGAATGCATGTGTCATTTTCTTGATTTGCCAATAGCTGTATCTCTGTGGTGCCAGAGATCCATATTGTTTAAGTAAGGCCTCAAGACTCTGATCTTCTATTTGCCTATTAAGTAGTCTTATGCACTTGTAGAATGATTGTCTATACTGTGTGTACCATATTCCTAAGCAGATCAACATCCCAATTCCAGCCACTGAAATACCTAGTACCAGAGGAGGGAAACAAATGTTTTGGGGTTGAGGGGATAATGACTCTCATATAGGCTTCATATTGTTTTATTAAAAATGAGCTTGGAAGAGGAGGAAGAGCGTCATACCTGTTGTCAACTTCAGTAATCGATTCTTTGCAGCAGAATCTGCGTTTGGTTGCATCAAATCTGTAACTGGCTTACCATTATCTCGGCAGGTAAAAGGAAGAGCTGTATCTCCACAACGACAACGAAACTCATTATCAAATTCACATATCCCTCCTGAATCCTGACATGCCAAACAGCCACCCGAGGCATCACTATAATCCACTTCAAACCCCTCATTCACAGCCTCCTGCAGCCCGAGATTTTCGTCCCACAGATGCAGATAAGCAGCAGAAACAAGAGGAACCACTATGCTGAAGGCACATCCTTGAACATATCCAGCAATTTCATCAGCGAAGAAAACACCAGTGTTGATTGTTCCTACTATAGAACAACTAATATTGCTAGGCAGCTGTACACGTGACATGACCTCAGGGCTGCAGCCGTAGTATATGTTTATAAATCTAGTTTCTGCGATGTACCTGCAGTGACATATCCAATTAGACAATTGAGAGTTCGGAAATATATATCGAACTTTATCTACTCTTGTTTTTTCTTTCGCACATATATATAGAGTGATCCGCCACCAGATACCTGAGACCATTGATTAAGGTGGTGTTGTACTTGTTGAGATTGTACAAAGAAGATGATTCTGCACAAACATTATGCCTAAGATTATCATGCAAAATCCTCATTCGGAGTGAAGATTCGTTAATTGATAGCACATGAAATTTCGAAGGCTGATAGCCAGTGTATTTTCTTCTCATGAAGATGTCGGGAACAGGCAATGTTGACTGATTATCTTTGCACTCAAGAAAGAAATCGTCTCGGCCACAAAATCTTGATCGCACATCACCACCCCAGAAAGGATATTTAACACCTTGTATACTTCCACAGTTGTAAACACGTTCACAGTTTATACTCTCACCTTCATACGTAAAGCTGTAAGCTGATATTGGAATGGTTGTGACTAAGACTAGGAGAATACAAGTTTTGAGGTGTAAGAATAACATAACCATTGCTGGCTCTGGGACGTATGAATATAAGTGAACTTTCAAAGTTACAAATCAAGAACTGATCAAAACATTCTTGATTTGGGTGATTAGGAGCTGAAGCCAAGTCAATGGAAACAGGTGAATCAAGCAAGAAATAGGACACTATTTTTGAAAATATTGTAAGTTCTTTAATGCCCTCACAATTGTCAACACGTACAGCTCTCTTGACGAAGACTTTGACCTGCTTTAATTTCAGTAGTATAACACATTATCATCTTTCTATACTTTGTCTTGATAGCTACAGAGATACTAAGAGGACCGACGTTGCAAGTTTCTATTTTCATAAAATTCATATATTTCAAGCCTACACACACACCCCAAAAAAAAAAAAAAACCTTGACCCGTTGTTTAACCGTAATTTCGTTTATTAGGTTAATTCACAATTAAATTTATAATGCGGAGTCACGATCAATAATCAAGATTAAATGCTTAAAATAAATGATTGCAGTAAAGGTAAGGAAATAAAGACACAATTAATGCGATGTAATAAATGAAGACTAAATAGAAGGAACCGTGTTCAGGCCGTATAGACTTGATCGAATTCCTTCCTCGTACTCCTTATGATACTTAAGCGACGGAACAATAAATGAGATTGCTTGATTGCAAGTAGTAGTAGTAAATATCGACAGAAGGTAGAGAATCGGATATTGATTAATAATTGGAATACAGATGTTTGCTCAGGGAGAAGTTAGATTCAATGCTTGTGACTTGAATTACAATATATAGATAACTAAGCGTCCGTTCACGAGCAGTTGTAACTCCTCGATTGAGCAGTTACGCTGCTTAAGGATAAGACTCCTATTTTGAATTGACTTGATGACGAGTTGCGACTATTCTGGCCGTGGTGACTGTTCATCTGTCCGTTGTAACTGTTCATCTTCGACTCTATCCGTTACCTTTATGCCCATTCACAGCCACGTGTCGTTCATACGTCGTCCTACGTGGATGCTTAGTCACCAACCTTGGTGACGACGGATTTAACCCAATACAGATAGTCCCCGCACTACTCGGGCAGAGAATCTGGTCGAGGAGTGGAAAACGAATTTTGAGCGGGAAAGGACTCTTTCGAATTCCTCTCAAGTAATACATTTGAGTTTTTATATTCATATTTGGAGGCTGCCAGTTGAATTCCTCAAAAGCTTTTGACTGATTGACGTTCTATCAGTGTGAGCATTAAATGCTCCGCTAAAGACAAAACGTGCAAGTTGTCAATTTCGCTCCACTTTTTACTGAAAAAGCGACTGTTGCGTGCTTCGAGGCTGCAGGAGTAATGATTAAGCTGCACCTACTCACGTCTTGCACGTCCCAACGCGAAAAACCGTCATTTCGGTTCCTATTCTTTTAACGGCTGAATTTTCCTCTTGCACGGATGCTTGACACGTGTAGGTGCGGGTCGGGTTTGGCTAACCCTATAAATATAATTTTTACCAGCTTGAAAACCTTTTACTCCATTCTAAATTTCATCCAAACCTTCAAAGCTTCAAAACATCCTTCTAAAAATTTCTAAAACGCAAAAACTCTTCCAATCTTCTAATCCAAATGTCTCCAAAAGCCAAGAAAAGTCTGAATATGGATGCTGCGGCTAGTACTTTCTCAGCAGCAGGTGGTCAATCCACGAGTTCTTCAACTTTGGTTGCTGATGTGATCCCGAAAGTTTGGGGAAATCTTGAAAATGATTGTTCAGTCGGCTCGTTCAGTCATTATGGCAATATAAGGTCGTGGCCTTCAAGCCGGTTTAAGAGTTCAATTACTCCCGACCTCTTGCCTAGGGTTAAGGAAGATTGCGATTGGGACGATGATGTTACAGTTTCTTGTCCTTACCCAACGGAGAATATTACTTCTGTGAGGACTAGTTGGACGGCCATATCCACGTATCCATTCACGATAGGCCATACGCTGCCATTGCATCCTGTTATAGAGGACATTTGCAAATACTACCTTATCTGTCCGGGGCAGCTGTGCCCGAGCATTTATAGAATCATTTCTCTGTTACAATGGTTTGCCGATGAGACTGAGCAGGATTTTGAGTTTAAGCATTTTATCTCTTTGTATAGCCTTCAGGTTGCAAGAGACGGGTATATTAATGCCCGTATGAGAGGAAGAAAAGCTCTAGTGAGCAAATCTGAAGATTCAGGGGATAGGGGTTGGATGCACCGGTATGTTTATGTGCAGTCTAGACTCCTCACACGTGGCAGCAAAACTAATCTCCGCGAGGTGTGGAACAAAACTCGTAAGTCCCCGAGTCCTTGTATTGAATACTCTTTGAATTACGTGTCTGCCCCTTCTAATCTTTATTCTTTATTGGTTAGCTGACAAGATTCCTTACGACGGTCTGATTTCTGAGGAGGAATTGTCCGCCTGGGTTGAACCTATTTTGGCAGGCTTTACCCACGAGAAGAGACAGTGGTCTTACTATGCTACTTTGAAGCATTTATCGAACCCCAGCACCCATGGTAAGCTGATTACCCAAATTCCTGCTAATTTATGCAGAACTCTTCGTGGTATTAATGTGACTTTACTCTCAGGTCTAGGTACTGGTGGTAATTATTTTCCTGCTCCTCCTCCTGTGGAGGAGACTGTTGACCCCGTGGCTGAGATCAACGAGGAGGCAGCTGCCATCCTCCAAACTGCTGCAGCTGTTAAGGCCAGGGAAGGTGGTGAGGAGGTCCTTGCGAGCTTGAAGAGAAAGCAATCTGACTCTGAAAAGAGTAAACCCAAGAAGAAGACGAGGACAGCTCGTAAGACTCCTCAATCCTCCGAGAAAGCAGTTGAAACCACTACTGCTGCCGCAGATACGCCCAAGGCTGGGCAAGAGAGTGTTAAAAGCTCGGCGGCCGCCCCTGAATCTGCTGAGCCTATAATATTTGACATTTCAGATTCAGAGGCTCCCGATGTGAGCTTGACTCGAAGGAGGAGGGCACCTCTTCGGGGTGACAAGGGGAAGGAGGTAGAGACTTCTTCTTATGCTTTTGAGGAGAGTCCCCGAGTTGAGGAGAAGGAAGGAGATAGGACTGGGGAAGTAGGGGAAGAAAGAGTGCATGAGAGTTTTGCCTTCTTTCCCGAGGACCCAAAGCTAGATGAGCCTGAACGGGTCAGCCGTAGGCGACCTGGCAAAGAGCCGATGAGGGAGGAGGACGAGGAGGTTGATGAGAAAGTTGATGAGCAGGTTGATAAGCAGGGGAAGACTGAGGGGGAGGCTGAACCTCAGGTCTTTTATTATGAGGACATGATGAATTTGGCCGGTGAAGGGGTGGCGCCGGTTTATCTGCAAGAGTGTGACACTCTAGACCCCGAGGAGACAGGTGACGTTGAGGTCTCTCGCACAAAGCTTACCAGGCGAGTATCGTTAGGAGGGAAGACTGGGGCATACTTTGTTAAGGGTATTCGTCACAAATTCGGTCCCCAGTACCCTTCTGAACAAGCGAGGGAGCCCAGGCCGTGTATGAGGGAGTGTGACTTCACTATCTCTCCTGATACAAATTTTCTGGCGAAGCCTCGCCACTTGGTTAAAGTGACGTCTAACCTGATCGGTCCTCGTGAGGAGTGGAACATGCATAGCATGAGCGACGAGCAGCTAGCCTACGCAATCGCTGAAGACACTGCTCGGGTAATGTTTCCCTCTTTACTCCTTTATTCCTATTAAGTCCTTAGTTCTGATTACCTGCATATGTTCATTTGTTGCCAGGCAAGTATGATGGCTACCGAGCTCATGTTCCGCTCTAGGTTAAACAACCAGGAACAAGTCCTTGGTTTGAAGAAAGATCTTTTGAAGGCTCTTAAGGACATTCAAGCACTAGAAGAGGAAAAACAAGTTCTGATCGGGGAGAAGCGGGTCCTGGAGGGGAGGCGTGGCTTCTTTGAGGATAAAATAGACAGGTTGGAGAAATTCAACACTGAGGCTAACGACAAGATAAACACGCTCCTCGAGGAGAGGGACCGTTTTCTGGCTGAGAAGGAAAGGTTTGCACTATCCTTCGAGGATCTGAAAGCCAAGATGGATGAGCAAGGTCGTCAGATTTCCCAACTCGCCCATGAGCTTAATATGAAAGAAGTTACTCTAGAGAGCATCCGTAGCGCTTCTGACCTGATGTTGAGGAATATGAACAAGGCTGAAGTTGAATCTCGGGCTGCTCGAGGAGAACTACAAGAAGCCAAGAATCCGGCTGAGGAATCTGCGAGGATCCAAGAGCAACTGACGATGGATTTGGCAAATTTGAGGGATCGTTATACAATCGAGTCTAAACTGGAAGCCCTCGAAGCCAAGAAGAAGTTGCTCATCCAAATGCAGCGCGGCCAGATTAACGTCGACTCAGTCCTCGATCAGACCATAGCGACTATTATCAGTGTCAAGCAGGCCTTGGGCATGGAGGTAGGAGCTGATGACGATGATGATGGAGAGGACGATGAAGGCAGTGAGGACAACGAAGATGAAGATTTGGGTGGGGATCCGACTGATGGAGCTAGTGCATCAGGTCGAGAGCCTGGCCCAAATGATGACTGACGCCTTATCCAATCCTCCTTGTAAATTTTACTGGATGTTGTTAATTTTGAACGTTGCTTAACTTGTGTATATTTTGACTGTCTTTTTGTTTTTGTTTGACTGGCGAGGCTTGATGACCATTTTTGATCTCAAGTCTGGCTTATATGAATGTTGATATCTGTTGCCTAATGAGGTTTTCAGAAGTCAGGATTATGTTTCAAAACCTAGTGTCTGAGTTCCCTTTTTGGTATTAATCTGCGCAGATGTTTGAAATAAAATTTGATCATAACCGGGCTAAGTTGCCCTTAGTTAAGATAAATGAAGTCAGGCCTCCTGGGCTGGACGAAACTAGGCCGTTTAAGTTGGCTGAAATCTGGCCGTATAAGATGGCCTCGCGATAAACTTTGCTTATCATATTTGACAATTGAAAGTTTTCGCAGAAAAATTTTGTTAATTGGGGTTTTACCTTGTTATTTCTATTGAAAAGAATAGGCAACCCAATGACCAAGACACAAGATTGTTTGGTCGTAAAGTTGTAGAATTTGGGCGAATACTGGCCGCAAAATGTAAAGATAACGCAGCACAAGTAAAATAGTTCTGGCCGCAAAATGTAAAGATAACGCAAGACAAGTACAATAGTTCTATTGAACTTACTTGATTCTGCTCAGTCGTGGACTTGGCGAATGATCATGACCTTGCTCTATTCGAAGATCACTCATGTTAGCCGGGACTTTGGCCTACTAGGGCCCTCGCCACCCCCCTGTTTTTATGTGGAAATTTCGTGATTTCAGACATAAAAAGACAATGGGTGAGACGCTGAATCAAGGAACACATATAACCAAAAGAGGAGTGTGTCCATTGTGGGATTTGAACCCACGGCCGCGAAGCACGAGGACTTCGAGCTCTACCAATTGAGCTAAACGGATCTGGCCTTTTGAAGACCGTTAGTACCATTTAGACAAGGATAAGAAAATAGAATAACTTAAAAGAGAACAATAACAAGTAAGCAACAAAGAATGGACAGAGACACTAACCCACGTACTACTTAGAAGTAGTACCTCTTTAGGTGAGTCACGTTCCAACTGCTAGGTAGAAGCGATCCATCTGGTCGCGCCAAACGATATGAGCCCTTACCAACGGATGCGACCACCTTGTAGGGACCTTCCCAGTTTGGACCAAGTTTGCCGACGTTTGCTTCTTGCGTATTCTGGGAGACTCTACGCAATACAAAGTCCCCGACTTCAAAATTACGCAGCCTAAGTCCCCGATTATAATATTGTTCTATCCTTTCCTTCTGAGCTACTACTCGTATAAGTGCTAACTCTCTACGTTCCTCTAGAAAATCCAATTCCTCGGAGAGGTTGACCGAATTAGATTCTTCAGTTGCATGAGCATATCGTAGACTTGGCTCGCCGATTTCGACTGGAATTAATGCATCAGAACCATACACTAAGGAATAAGGCGTCTCCCCGGTGCTCATTTTTGTGGTTGTTCTATATGCCCAAAGAGTCCCGGGGAGTTCTTCTACCCAATATCCTTTGGCCCGCTCGAGACGTTTCTTGAGAGAATCCACTATTATCTTGTTGGTCGATTCTGCCTGCCCATTTGCCACTGGATGATATGGGGAAGAAGTGATCCTTTTAATATGCAGATCCTCAAGGAACCTTGTGACCTTCTGACCAACGAACTGAGGACCATTATCCATGACAATTTTTTTGGGTGCTCCGAAGCGACAAATGACATAACGCCAAAGGAAATCAATTACTTCCGTTTGACGTATCTTTGAGTATGCTGCAGCTTCAACCCACTTTGTAAAATAATCCGTAATAATTAATAAGAAACGTACCCCTCTAGGTGCAGTGGGTAGTGGCCCAACGATATCCATTCCCCATTTCATAAACGGCCACGGGGAGATGATTGAATGCAAGGGTTCTGCTGGTTGATGGAGGAGATGGGCAAATCTTTGGCACTTGTCACATTTCTTGACAAACTCGTTGGTATCTTTTTCCATTTTGTCCCAATCATAGCCTGCTCGTATAAGCTTTCGTGCGAGCGCCTTGCCTCCCAAGTGATTTCCACAGCAACCCTCGTGAACTTCCCTCATCACATACTCAGTTTGGCTGGGACCTAGACACTTGGCGAGCGGGCCTGCAAAAGTCTTACGATAAAGGATATTATCTAAAATTGTATACCTGGCAGCTTTTATCCTCAGTTTTCGAGTAGCCTTAACGTCTGGTGGTAGGGTTCCATGTAGTATATAATTGATTATTTCATTCCTCCAATCCCAAGTCAGACTAGTCGTGTTGACCTCCATTGCATCTTTATCGATTGTTGTACATAGAAGATGAGCCACGGCCACTGAACCTGTTGCTCCAATTTCTGCAACTGAACCCAAATTTGCCAAGGCATCAGCCTCGTGATTCTCTTCTCTTGGAATCTGTATGGCTTCCCAATTGTCGAATTGTGCTAGCAAACCAGTGACTCGGGCAAGATACCTCTGCATACGAGACTCCCTTGCTACGAAGCCACCATTTATTTGATTGACAACCAGGGCAGAGTCACTCTTAAGGTGAATTCTGTCTGCTCCATATTCCCGAGCCAATTTTAACCCTGCAATTACGGCCTCATACTCGGCCTCATTATTTGTAATAAAGGGACATTTTACGGCTTGTCTAATGGTCTCCCCCGAGGGAGTGGTAAGAACTAAACCTAACCCTGATCCTTTTACACTCGAGGACCCGTCAGTGCATAAGGTCCATATCCCCGACTCTGATCCGGCGAAAAGAACCGCCTCACGTTGAGCATCAGGGTACATAGTAGCACTAAAATCCGCAATAAAATCTGCTAAAGCCTGAGATTTTATGGCTACCCGGGGTTGATAAGATATATCAAACTCACTTAATTCTACTGCCCATTTTACTAACCTGCCCGAGAATTCAGGTTTGTGCAAGATATTGCGTAAGGGGAAGGTAGTAACTACAGCTATTGAATGACTTTGAAAATAAGGTCTTAATTTACGGGCAGCTATTACCAAGGCTAGTGCTAATTTTTCCAAAGGTTGATAGCGAGTTTCAGCATCTAATAAGGATTTGCTAATGTAATAAATTGGAAGTTGTTTACCTTTGTCTTCTCGAACCAGAACTGCACTCACCGCAGACTCAGACACGGCCAGGTAAAGTAATAGTTGTTCACCTGGTTGGGGCGTTGAAAGTAAAGGCGGGTTTGACAGGTATCGCTTCAGATCCTTGAGTGCTTGCTGACATTCAGGGGTCCAATCGAACTCCTTGTTCTGTTTCAGCACGTCGAAGAAGCTTTTGCATCGATCAGATGAGCGAGAAATGAATCTCCTTAGCGCTGCTACTCTTCCGGAAGCCGGATTACGTCTTTTCTGTTATGAAGTACGTCGGGGATGGCTTCTATGGCTTTTATCTGGGCGGGGTTTACCTCGATCCCTCGCTGGGAAACGATGAAACCAAGGAATTTTCCCGACCCCACTCCAAATGCACATTTCTCCGGGTTGAGTTTCATGTTGTATTGATCAAGGATTCGAAAGGCCTCCTCGAGATGTGCTAAGTGATCTTCTGCCCGTTTGGACTTGATTAGCATGTCGTCGATGTAGACCTCCATGGTTTTGCCAATGTGGTCGTGAAACATCCGGTTGACTAATCGTTGGTAAGTCGCACCTGCATTTTTAAGTCCAAAAGGCATTACTTTATAGCAATACGTACCTCGGCAAGTAATAAAGGAAGTTTTCTCCTGGTCGCCGGGATCCATTAGGATTTGATTATAGCCTGAATATGCATCAAGGAATGTAAGTACTTCGTGCCCGGCCGTCGCATCGATTAGTTGGTCAATCTGAGGTAGTGGGTAAGAATCTTTTGGGCAGGCTTTGTTCAGATCAGTGAAGTCGATGCAGACCCTCCACTTGCCATTTTTCTTTGCCACTACGACCACATTGGCCAGCCAATCTGGATACTTGACTTCTCGGACGGAGCCAATCTTGAGCAAGCGGTCAACTTCGTCATTTATGATCTGGTTCCTGAATGCTCCTTGTTGGCGCTTCTTTTGCTTCACCGGGCGATGGTATGGATTCACGTTCAACTTATGAGAAATAATCTCTGGGGATATTCCTGTCATATCCGCATGCGACCACGCAAAGGTGGTGTGTCGCTCCTTGAGGAAGTGCAGGATATCTTTGCGTAAGTCTTTGTTTAACTCTGCTCCCAAATATACCTTTCTTTCAGGCATGCTATCGAAAAGTTCTTCTGGTTCTAAAGCTTCAATAGTTGGCGCGTACTCTTCCCGTGCATCCAACTTCGATATGAATTTTGGGACTTGGTAGTCTGATGCTTCATTGTTTGACTCTGATCCCGAGTTCTTTAATTGCTATTTCGCCTCCTCGGGGAGCTTGACTGCAACTGAGTAGCAATCTCTAGCGCAACGCTGCTCTCCCCGAACTTCTCGTATTCCCCACTCTGAAGGGAATTTCATTACTTGATGATATGTTGACGAGAGTATCCATGGCCTCCCAAGTATTATGTTGTAAGCCATATCCCCATCAACGACATGAAACGTTGTCCATCTCATAACGCCTTCGACCAGGGTTGTCAAAGTAATTTCTCCTAACGTTTTCTCGCTGGAATTGTTAAATCCTGAGAGAACACGAGAAATTGGTATAATCTTATTGTATAGTTTCAACTCCTGCACGACCCGAGATAATATGATGTTCGCTGAGCTGCCTGGATCGACGAGTACTCTCCTGACATCAAACTCTTCCACTCGTAATGTTATCACGAGAGCGTCCATATGAGGAAATTGCAAGCCATCTGCATCTGTTTCTTCAAAAGTTATTGTATCCTCAAGTCGTGGTCGTTTGGTCTTTGTAATAGATACTTTGGCGTACTTCTTTGCTGTGTATGTGACTGCATCAACATCAATACCACCAGAGATGACGTTGACTGTCATTTTTGGAGATGATGCTCGGGGAGGTTCTTATTTACTTTGCTGGGCCTTCGCATGAGTTTGTTTTCCTTTTTCTGTCAAGAACTCCTTGAGATAGCCCTGTTTCAATAAGTTAGCGACCTCGTACCTTAGAGCCTTGCAGTCATCCGTTGTGTGGCCGTGATCGCGATGAAATTCGCACCACAAGTTTTTGTTGCGCTTGATGGGGTCACCCTTCATATCCTAAGGCCATTTGACCTTTTCGCTCATCCCTTCGAGTGCTGCTACAAGTTCAACTGCTCCGATATTGAAAATGGGCAGGGTTGGGAGCCCACTAGAGGTTGAAGCGGAATCATTGCCCCTTGCAAGACCTTTGTTGTTACGACCGCGTCCATTTGAGTTGTTACGCGACCGATTGGGATATGGCTCGTGCCGTGCATCCGGTTTATCTGTCTCGATCTTTCCTCCAGCGCCATTGGTGCGAGTTTGGCTCCGTCCCCGGGCACCTGTGCCAATCAATTTATCTTCGTCTATACGTACCTTTGAATTATAACGATTGTAGACATCCGACCAGTTTGCTGCAGGATATTCTCGCAGGGATTCATACAATCGTCTGGTCGCTTCAGAGCTTTTGACGTCCAAGCTGTTAGTGAATGCAATAGCCGCCCATCGATCTAGAACTTTGGGTAGCAACATGCGTTCACGCTGAAAGCGATCCACATACTTCCGGAGAGACTCCCCGGGCAGTTGTTTGATTTCAAAGATGTCTTCAACTCTTGTTTCTGTTTTCTGAGCGCCTGTGTGTGCTTTGACAAATAACTCCGCCATCTCGGCAAAAGATCCTATTGAATTCGGTGGCAGCATTGAGTACCATCGTAGAGCGCCATCTGCCAAGGTTTCTACGAATTTCTTCAATTGTACTGACTCGATCTCTTCGTCGATGAGATCGCTTGCTTTTATGAAATTGCTAAACATCATCAAGTGGTCGTTGGGGTCAGTTGTTCCCCGGTATCTTGGTATGTTTGGCATTTTGAATGTTTTGGGTATTGCCTTTGGTGCTGCTTCTTTCTTCCAAGGCCTTTGAGTGTACCGTTGAACGTCAACTTTCTTCAAAGTGGGTGGTGCGCCAGGGATCTGATCAATCCTCTCGTGTAGAGAGCGCTGTAGGGCCTCCTGGCTTTCTTTAAACTGCCTAGTGAGGGCTTCAATGACCTCGCTCATTTCCGTTGGCACCGCTGATCCTGCATTCTGATTTTCAGCACGCCTCGAGGCATGGGACGGTGAAGCATCCCTTGGATTTCCTGCGTTTGGCAGGTTTTGTCCTCGCAGGCCGTCGATAGCTTCCCGTATTTGCCTGTTGATTTCAGCCTGTTGTCGTATGAATTCAAGGACAGCATCTCGAGAATTCCTCGAATTCCCAGGACCGTTGGGTCTTCTAGATCCTCCAAGCCCTTGATCGAAGTTTCCTTGGCCAGGAGGGCGGCTATGTCTGCTACTCTGCTGGTTGTGCTCGTTTTCCTGTTCTGCTGGGAGCACGTTCTCGTCCTCTGCAATGGGGATTACGTCGTCGTCTGCAGGAATAACATTTTGCTGCTCGTTCCCGACCAGATTCAAGTCTACTTGCTCCGCGGCATTAAGGTCTTGTTGCCCGTCGATGTGAGCGTTGTTGTGTGAGTTGTTATCTGCCATTTTGACAAAAAGAAAACAAGGAGAGCCAACGAGCAAGAAGCAAAACGAACAAAGAATAAAATACGATAAGCAATTTAACCTACAGAAGTTATTGACCGGCTCCCACTGTGGTCGCCAAATTGTTTAACCGTAATTTCGTTTATTAGGTTAATTCACAATTAAATTTATAATGCGGAGTCACGATCAATAATCAAGATTAAATGCTTAAAATAAATGATTGCAGTAAAGGTAAGGAAATAAAGACAGAATTAATGCGATGTAATAAATGAAGACTAAATAGAAGGAACCGTGTTCAGGCCGTATAGACTTGATCGAATTCCTTCCTCGTACTCCTTATGATACTTAAGCGACGGAACAATAAATGAGATTGCTTGATTGCAAGTAGTAGTAGTAAATATCGACAGAAGGTAGAGAATCGGATATTGATTAATAATTGGAATACAGATGTTTGCTCAGGGAGAAGTTAGATTCAATGCTTGTGACTTGAATTACAATATATAGATAACTAAGCGTCCGTTCACGAGCAGTTGTAACTCCTCGATTGAGCAGTTACGCTGCTTAAGGATAAGACTCCTATTTTGAATTGACTTGATGACGAGTTGCGACTATTCTGGCCGTGGTGACTGTTCATCTGTCCGTTGTAACTGTTCATCTTCGACTCTATCCGTTACCTTTATGCCCATTCACAGCCACGTGTCGTTCATACGTCGTCCTACGTGGATGCTTAGTCACCAACCTTGGTGACGACGGATTTAACCCAATACACCCATACAAAATCATATTGATTTTACCATGTTAAGGGATAAATTAAGATAAAAAGAGGTATGGTAATTAACTATGGGTAAGTGATAAATTTATATAATATGAAGTAGACAGAACCTATAAGCTTTGGCACAAACTTGTACACATGCTAGTACTAAATAAGTATAAAATTAAATTCAAAATCTATTTATAATTACTAGCACTTGAGGTCATTATAAAAATGTAGAATCTATAACAGTTTAAATTCTGGATCCTTAGGTAACTTTCTTTTTTACTGCTCCTCGAATTTATAAAGCAGTAGGTTTGAAATACGAACTGAAGGTTTGACCAATAGATAGCGACATAGTAATAGATATCAAACTACTTTTGAGAAGTCGAAACTAGCCCAATATGAGGCGAAGAACCTTCATTGTAAATGCAAGTTTAGATCTTTGCCGAAGGAAATCTGCGAATAAGGCAAACTCTAGACTTTTGACCAAGAATATTTATAACACAAGATCGTCTAGTCACTAATTTGCCTCCTAGTAAAATCATCCTGCATCTTTCATATTCAAAGTTTGTTTCTAATAGCCAAGCGTAGTCAGTGTAGTTAGTTATTGTAAAATTGTTTAAACGTATATATGACGAATTATATTGCTTTGTAAAGTTTTCCATTAATTAACAGCTTTGCTGGGTGATGAATCGCATTTATCCATAAAAAGGAAATGAGTAACATTTAATGTTGTGTTACGAAGGAGTAGAGAACATTATTCTTCTATTTTTTTAATTGTATTGGGTAAAAATAGACTTGCTCGGACAGCGCTTCGATGTGATAAATTGAGGTCAAACGAATTGATATTCCGAAGGAGGAAGATCGAAGTAGACAATTGAACTAACGAAGTCAAGCACCAAGGCCATCACCGAAGGCGAGCCGCAAGCTGTGCTTCGATGATGCTCATTTCAACCGAGCAGCAAGGTCACGCCATCGAGGTTACTCATTTGGGTTACGGTGGAACACTTCGGTTCTAGCGGCTTGGCAGCCCACTACTTCAACCCACTAACTCCACTAATAAATATCCAGAACGTGGGTTTAAGTATGATGAATCATGGGAAACGTGGACAAGGCCCCTTGTATCTATAAATAGCTCCTCATTTTACAATGTATTCATTCAGAAATACTTACAGAAACTCTGGCAAAATTTGTACTCACATATATATATATATTGAAATCGCATCATTTTCTTATATTTTCACTTGTTATTCATATTGTATCGACTTTGATACTGAGATTTGCTTGTATTCGCTACCCAAATTCGATTTGTGATCCTAAACCAGTTAGGCCCATACAAATTGGCGCCGTCTGTGGGGATACGAGCATAAACGCTTTGTTCCAAAGTTGAACGTCTTTCACGTTTCTTACTCAACGATATGGCTGACAATAGCAGAAATCCCATTGAACCGCAGTTAACTCTCGATGGACAGACTAGCGTTCAATCGAACCCAAACTCTTTATCTTCGATGAAAACCGAAGCGTTTCAGGCTTACGTTTTCGCCACACTAAGAGCTCTTCAAGAGCAGCAAGCCGAGCAGGCTAATATTAATGCTGAATTTCGTGCCTCGATAGAGGCAAGGAACAACTCAACCCCGAATGGAGCCCAGCCTGTGGTCCCAAGTGGAGGCATCCCGCTCTTCGTTTCTACGGGCGCGATAACAGGGGGACCTCAAAATGGGGCCACATCAGGGAGTTTGGGTACCTTACCGAGCACCATGCCACACTTCGGGACGATTCCCACCGTGGCAGAAACTACCTCCTCGGTAGATGTTGAAAAACTAACCAAGGAGATCGACGCCCGAGTTGAGGCTCGCGTCGAGGGGAGCGTGGAAAAGCGCCTCGAGAGTGTTCCCGGGGTAACTAAGGTTCAAGACGATCTTGATATCGACCAATATAGGCAGCTGCCATTCAAGCCTGAAGCTGCTCCAGCCCCAACTCCCAAAAATTTCAAGATCTTCTTCTTGAAAAAATATGATGGGACCACTGACCCCAAAGAACATGTGACCGAATACATGTCAATGGTGCTGAGCAACGACTTATCGGAGGTAGAGAAGGAGTTGATATTCTTGAAAAAATTCAGCGAGTCTCTAGAGAAGGGAGCACTACGTTGGTACATGCGCCTACCATCGGGGTTGATTTGCAAGTTTAAAGAGCTTGGTTAGCACATTCGTTAAAGCTCACACCGGGACGCAGAAAATCCTCCAAAGGAAAGAGGATATATTCGAAGTCAAACAACGGTCCGATGAGCCACTAAAGGACTTCCTCGTGCGCTTTCATGCTGAGCGCATGGAGCTACCTCCTATGGATGATACTCTAGCCATCATGGCGTTTGAGAAATGCATCAATATTCGCAACTCCGAGGCCGTTGCCGAGTTGCGAAAAGAGCTCCAGCAATATCAAATCCTGAAATGGGATGATTTGCACAATAGGGCTTACACCAAGATAAGGCTGGAGGATGCCGAATGGAAAAATAATGGCCGAAGCCACAACTACAGGAATCGAAGCGAATCCTCTTATCGCGCCGAGGCGCTACGACGAAACTCAAAGGGGAGGTATGAACCATACACCTCATCAAGGCAGCCTGTTAGTCAAAGGCTGGGAAATTTGCTTGGAAACTCGTTTGAAAATTCTCATGTGAGCCAACGGCTCGGCGGAAAGGTTTTCCCCAATACGAGCCAAAGGAACTCTTCGGGCCTAACTCTGGTCGCAAAGAATAAGGAGCTACCTCGCATCCCCAAATACACCTTCAGCATATCGACTTCGGAGCTGGTCAACATAGTGAAGGGGACAGCCGGGGTAAGAATACCAAAGGACATGAGAACTCCTGCTGATAAAAGGGACCAAAATCTACACTGCGAGTTTCATGCAGACTACGGCCACCACACCGAGGACTGCAAAGTATTGCGCTTCGAAGTGGCACACTTATTGAAGAAGGGAGTGTTAGCCGAATTCTTCACTGATAAGGGGAAGGAAAACTACACCAAGATTCTAGGTGATGGGCAACCACCTCTGGCACGACCCCCTGAGAGAGTCGTGAATATTATCACCGGGGGGTCAAAGGTGAACGGGGTGAACTTTACAGGTGCTAAGAAGTTTTCCATGCTATCAATCACCATGGAGAAAAGAACTCGAGTTGGAGGCTCGGGGAAAGAAATTGTGTTTGATGATGACGATTGCGATGGGATGATGTTCCCTCATCACGACGCTTTGGTCATCATGTTGAGAATAAATGACTCAGATATCAAACGAGTCCTGATTGACCCCGGTAGCTCGTTCAACATCATCAGCTACGGGGCCATTAAAAGATGTGGTTGAAGGGAGAAGTTATCCCTAAGGCAACTGTGTTGACTGGCTTCAACAACTCCACTGAAAAGACATTGGGTGAAATCACACTCAAAACGTTCGCCGAAGAAGTTTGCAAGGAAACACTGTTCCAAGTTCTACCCGAGGACATGGCGTATAATGTGATCCTCGGTCGACCATGGATTCACTCCATGGAAGCTGTTCCATCCACTCTTCATCAAGTGATCAAGTTCCCTACCCCATGGGGAATTTGGTCAATAAAAAGGGAGCAACGAGTAGCAAGAGAGTGCAATTCGGTTGCATTGAAGAGTGGAGTCGTCCCGACTGGACCAAAGAAATAGCAACCAATGCAACCGGGGTCGAACGAAGATGACCCCCGAGGAGAAGCGGAGAAGATCCCGGTGTGCATACAAGAACCTTGGAAGAAAAGAGCCGAGGACTCCACCATAGAAGAGCTGGAATCTTTCATGTTATCGATAGATTTTCCAGAGAGGAAAGTGTTTGTCGGCTCGGAGTTGGACCCAGAGTCGAAGAAAGCTATCATTGAAGTTCTGAAGTCCAACAACGATTGCTTTGCTTGGTCCCATTTAGATATGGTCGGTATTGATCCGGAGATCATGACCCATAAATTGAATGTGGATCCCCAGTTCACCCCGGTGAAACAAAAGAAGAGACCACACGCCGGGGTAAAAAAGAAGGCAATCGAAGACGAAACTATGAAGCTGCAAGAGAATGGCTTCATAAGAGAGGTGAAATACCCAGAGTGGCTGGCTAATGTCGTCGTTGTGCCCAAGAAGAACGGTAAATGGAGGATGTGCGTAGATTACACTGATCTAAACAAGGCATGCCCCAAAGACTCATATTCATTGCCACAGATAGACAGGTTAGTAGACTCCACGGCTGGACACAAACTGTTAACCTTCTTAGATGCTTATTTGGGGTATAATCAAATCCTCATGGATCCGAAGGACGAAGAAAAGACCTCGTTCATCACTAACCGAGGCACTTTTTGCTACAAGGTAATGCTCTTCGATTTGAAGAATGTTGGGGCGACATACCAAAGAATAGTGTGTCGCATGTTCAAAGAATACATTGGAAAATCTATGGAAGTCTACATAGATGATATGCTAATCAAGTCTATTCGAATGGAAGATCATCTGAACCATTTGAGAGAAGCTTTCGCTGTTCCGAGGCAATATGGCATGAAATTGAATCCTGAGAAGTGTGTCTCGGTGTTGGGTCGGGAAAATTTTTGGGATTCATAGTCTCCGAACGGGGAATCGAAGCTAATCCAGATAAGATCAAAGCCATCGAAGAAATCTCCGAGGAGCTAACCGGGGTAAAAGAAGTTCAGCGTTTAACTAGCCGAGTCGCTGCCTTGAGTCGATTTATCTCAAGGTCTTCGGAGCGATGCCACAAATTCTTCTCGGTCTTAAGGAAGAATAATCACTTCGAATGGACACCGGAGTGTAAAGAAGTGCTAAGGGAGTTGAAACGTTATCTGGCTAACGCGTCGTTGCTCGCCAAGCCGAAAGATGGTGAAACTTTGCTGGTTTACTTGGCTGTATCCGAGGTGTTAGTTAGTGTTGTGCTTGTTCGAGAAGAAGATGGCAAGCAACAGCCTATCTACTATGTGAGCAAGACACTCCTCGATGCTGAAACTAGGTATCCTCATTTGGAGAAACTAGCACTTGTTTTAATTGTTACTGCTCGAAAACTACGGCCCTATTTTTAATGTCATCCAATAGAAGTAGTTACCACCTTCCCCTTGAGAATTATATTGCATAAACCGGAGTTGTCGGGGAGGTTATCTAAATGGGCAGTAGAGTTAAGTGTGTATGACATCACCTATCAACCCCGAACGGCCATTAAATCCCAAGTTATGGCTGACTTCGTAGCTGATTTCAGTGTTGGGATCCTACCCAAAGCTGAAAAGGAGAATTCAATGTCGAAAGGATCAGCTTCAGGACTATGGGTACTTTACACTGATGGGGCGACTAATTCTAAGGGTTTGGGATTAGGCATAGTGTTGAAAGCACCCACCGGGGAGAAAATCAGGCACTCAGTTCGGTTTAAAAAGGTGACCAACAACGAGGCCGAATACGAAGCAGCCTTAGCTTTCTGAGAATTGAGTTAAGGTGTGATTCACAACTGGTGGTAAACCAAGTGCTCGGCGAATATACGGCTCGTGAGCCCAGAATGCAACAATTCTTGACTCGAGCATAAAGAATCTTAGCTCAATTCCAATAATGGCAAATTAAATTAGTACCTCGGGAGGAGAATACCGAAGCGATGCCTTGGCAAACTTGGGTTCGGCAGTTGATGAGGTACACTCGGGGACTGACTTAGTGGTTCGGTTGCTTTCTGCGCAAATGAGAGAAATGAAATTGCAAGTCACCTCGGTGGACCACAAATGGGATTGACGGAGTAAGTTTATCTCTTACTTCGACTCGAGGACTCTTCCCCAAGACAAAAAAGAGGCAAAAAGTTAAGGACTCAAGCAGCCTCGTACTCAATGATTGAGGAAAATTTATACAGAAGATTATACAGCGGCCCGATGGCAAAATGCTTGGGTCCAGATGAAACTAGATATGTGATGGCAGAAATACACAAAGACGAGTGTGGAAAGCACTCGGGGGAAAGTGTGATAAGTGCAACGCCACGCCCGAATGATTCATCAGCAAGCCAAACCCCTGCATTCGGTTGTATCACCTTGGCCCTTCATAAAGTGGGGGATGGATATTGTTGGGCCCTTACCGAAGGGAAAGGGTGGTGTTCGATTTATCCTTGTTATAACCGACTACTTCACAAAATGGGTGGAAGCAGGAGCTCTCACCAAGGTTAAATAGAATGAGGTAATCGATTTTATCAAGAAAAACATCCTCTACAAGTTCGGCGTCCCAAGGGAAATCACCTGTGACAATGGTAAACAATTCATAGGGGCAACCATCACTGATTTCTTCAAACAATGGGGAATAAAAAGAATAGCGCCGACCCCCTACCATCCAAGTAATCTTCGAAGAGAGTGATAATTGAAAATCTCAAGAAGAGGCTTGATAAGAATAAAGGCCCTTGGCCCGAAGAGTTGCCAGGTGTGTTGTGGGCTATGCGAACAACAGAGAAGAACAGCACCAGTGAAACCCCATTTTCTCTTGCTTATGGCATGGACTCGCTTATCCCCGTGGAAGTGGGCGAACCAAGTCTTCGGTATGCTCACACCACCGAGGATGCTAATCAGCAAGCCATGCACATAGAGTTGGACTTGCTCGAGGAGAAAAGAGAATTGGCTTTGGTTCGATTAGCAGCACAGAAAAGGCAAATCAAGGCATATCTCAACAGGAAGGCCAAACTCAGAGATTTCAAATTTGGCGATTATGTGCTAAAGGCTTCGAATTAGTCAAAAAAGGAGAAAAATGGTGGAAAACTCGTTGCAAATTGGGAGGGGCCCTACAGAGTCAAAGCAATTGTTGGAAAGGGATCTTATCAAATCGAAGATCTACAAGGCAAATCCGAACCTTTGAATTGGAAAATCTCCAATTTGAAGCGGTACTACTTTTAAATCAAGGTAAACATTCCTTGATCATTTAAAATTTACCCACAGCCTCGAGCCGAAAACTCTCCTAGGGCTTCGGTCGAAATGTACTAAATCGCTCCTCGTTTCATTTGCTTGACCTTTTTAGGAAGCGGATAAAATGACTTCCAGTGCTCGGATCTTCATCAAGATTCAAACCCAAAGGGTGGGGGGGAGTCAGAGGCGTGTTGCAACCAAGGTCGTTACCAAGCCTCCCAACCGAAGTCTATCTATTCAGCAACCGGGGACTGACACCCAGGAAATAGATTAGTACTTTGTAATTACGCCCGATAGTGGCATGTTGTTTTTTGCGCCTAAGTTTTACTTCGGCTAGCCCTTATGTAAAAAGCCGATTGTGGCTCGTTGACATCATCAATGAAATAAATTGGATTCAATATCTCTTTGTTTCTATGATCTTACTTACCGAAGTTATATCTTAAATGCATTGACTCGAGAATAAGACGTCGTTCTAAGTTCGCATCGGTTCCTAACAACTAAGTCTGGCAAGCAAACTACTCTAAGTGTTCGGTTTAAAGTCTATAAAAAGGCAAAACAAAGTTAAAACTTGGAATATAAAATACGCGTTCATTCATTGAAAAACCCGAAGACTATAAAGTTATATACATCAAAAGGCCCGAAGGCCTGAACAAAAAGAAAAAAATACAGAGGATGAACAACAATGAAGAGCAAATCGAGTTCGGGAACTATCTTCCCCTAAGGGTTTCCCCCTTCGGCATCCTCATTATCCTCTTCGACGCTCTCGCCCTCCTCATCGCCTTCGGATTCACCATCATCCGAATCCTCACTCGAAGGAAGATTATCCACTATTCTCTAGGCTTCGGCAGCAGCATCCCTGGCCTTGACTATCTCCTCTTCGAGCACGATCTGCCCAGCTTGGACTTGCTCAAGCGTGTCAAGCCTAGTCTTAACAACAGCCCAAGCCTCCTCAAACTTCGCCCTAGTTTCTTTGACTTCGGCCCGCTGATTGAGGTAGGCAATTCTTCCTTGAAGCTTTGAAACTTTGCCCCGAAGAGCAGGTAGTTGTTCTACTTGGCTTTGCAACCCAACAAGCTTGGCGTTGTACTCCTCTAGCTTGCTGCGTTATTTCTTACCTGCCTCCAACACTTTGGCCCTGACACGGAAGAGTTCGGCTTCAAGTCGAACACTTTCAAGGCTCAGCCTCGAACACTCGTTAACAAATTCATTTGTCACATCCTGAACCCTTGCCTCGGCAGACTCCAGAACCCCGTGTAAATCAGCCTCGACCTTAGCTGCTGCTTCGTTAGCATGCCCCAAGTCTTCGTTCAAAGCAACGAATTGGGCTTCCAGCTCGGCGATTCTATCCAAAAATCCCCTTTTCTGCTCTCCCCAGGCAGCAGTCACTACTTGAACTTGCTCTGCTCGGTCGCGTTCTAGATGGATAGCTTACAACGCGAGGACCAAGCTCTGCACAAAACCAAAGTTTTAGCGTCGAGAACAAAGAAAAGATAAGTCGTGCAAACAAGAATGCGTGAAAACTTACACGAAGAGCAGAGGCGACTGAAAGTCTGAAACACTCATCAAGCTCATAGGGCTAAGGTTCCGAAGAGCGTGAGCCTCAGTAGACCCAAGCATAACATCGATGGCGGCGATGTCCTCCTTGGTGGGATCCAGCAGATTGGCCTCAGGAGCAATTTTCAATGCCCGAGGTGGAGCGTTCGAAGCCTTAGCCGAAATTCGAGAAGCCTTGACCATGCTTTTAATCAATCCTTCGCTTGCTTTAGGCTTGCCCTTCCGCTTGGCAGCCTTTTGGTCAGACTCCTCTACGTTTATAACCTCGGTCTCCTTAGGGACCTCGGGAACTGGTTCTGGAGCTACCTCGGGTATTGGCTCTGGAGCTACCTCGGGAGCAGCTATATGAACCTCTTAATCGCTGGGCTCATCGATAAGGCCTCGGCGCCTCTCAATCACCACTTCGGAAGCAGAGGCGGCAGCTTCCTCAGTCCGAGGTCCTTTCGCCTTGGTGGCCCTCTTCGATTCAGCTCTCTTCCTTTTAGAGCCTGGGGAAGGGAGGGAAGCAATCTCATAAGTAGGAGATGAAATAGAAGTTGGGATACATGTAAACTGACGTAAAAAGATATCATCACCTTGCGAAGTCCCTTGGCCCGACGAGCCCTTAGAGTTTTCGTCTTCGGCGAGTTTCCATGCCAAATTTGCCATTTGATTGGCGCCTTTGGTGGCGTCAAGAACTTTCTTCTCCTTCTTTTTCTCTCTTTCTTCTCCTTCTTCTCTTCCCCTTCTTTGTTTCCCTTCTCCTCGGTCTCCTCATCCTCCTCCTCTTCGGAGTCCTTAACGGCCCTGTTGGAAAAACCTAAGTGGAAAGGGAAAAAGGAAAAACGTCAAGAAGCAATCATTCAAAACAAACATTAGTGAATTTTGAACATCGGTAGGTAACTCACCATGCCTCTTGCATGACCATCGGTTTTTCGGCAAAGCAGCTAAAATCATCCACTGCCGGCGAGGACGCTCCTTTTGCTTCATTACCTCGGTTACCCACTCAAGCAAATCCCCAGGTGGGTTGACTGGGACCTTTTCAGCTGCACATCACAGGCATGAAAATAAGGACAAGTTACGATGACCAAAGGCCAAACAAAGGTAAGAATACTTACGTTGGGCATTCCACCATTCGGGAAAGCCAGGAACAGTTGATAGTAGCCTCGTGGGAATGAGCACATAACGATCATTCCAACCTCGATCGCCGTGGTCTTCGCTCTTGCTCAATATGGCGTAAGATCCACGGGGTAAGAGAGCTACCACCCCGGCTTTGTGAAAGTGTGGGTAGTAAAGGGAGATCAGGTGTTGGAAAGTAAAGGGCAACTCAGGTAGCCCACTTAAATACTCGAGGGTCTGCACAACCCTCCAAACTCCGGGGCCCAGTTGAGCTAAACACAAATTGTAAGAACGACAAAACGTGTCGATTATGGGATGAACTGGTAAATCAAACCCTATGGTGAAAGGATATGTGAAAACCGAAGAATACTCTGGAACATGAGTGGAGGCAGCCGCGTCTGGGGCTAGAACCCTTATTTCTACCTCGGGTCCCCAACGCCAATCTACCCGAACAGTCTCAATCAAGTCCTCGGTTATCACGCTCGAGGTGACATGCACTGGTATGTTTCTTTTCTTCCCCTTTTAGGCATCAGACTGAATTTGGACTTTGAGGTCCTTATCATTGCTGAAATTCGAAGGGATAACCAACCGAGGGTCTATCTCCACTTCGAGAGGAATCTTCTTCCTCGACTTTTTCGAGGTTCCAGCTTCGGTCTGTGACCCCTCTTTACTGGCCTCGGTCTCGCCCGCTTGGCCACTTGACTCTCTATTGACTTCAGTCTCGCCCACTGGGCCACCTACTTTTTTGGTACTGATGACGTTGTCGCCCTCGACGTCATCCCTGTCATCATCATGGTCATCACCACCAACATCAACGTCAAAGCTGACCTCAGCCTTGTCGCGACCAGCCCTCGCTTTGCGTCGCCTTGGAGCACTGGCTGTCGACGTCGCTTCCCCACCGCCTTCTGCCTCAATGACTTGCAGCGCCGACACGGTGGGGTTGAAATCGCCGCTCACAATCGCGGCGGCAAAGCGCGCAGCCCTCTCGCCAGAGTCACTGAAGCCGTTACCGGAATTTGGAGTAGACATAATATCATATTTGAGGGAAAAGTATTAAACTCAAGATCAAATGGGTTGAAATATTATTTGAAATGGAGGCTCTTATATTTTTCGTTACTGATTCTAGCTAATTAGCAAATGGAGAAGAAAAACCCCAAGTGGAGTATTTATAGATGAAGCACACGTGCAAGTGTAAAAGCAATGATGACTGTAATGTTGGTAGAAGCAAATAAGTCGGCGTGACCGTTCGGTGGCCAATGAACGGTCACCACGTAGCGCGGAACAGTAATTCGAAAAGACTTATGACGTTTTGAAACTCTTGGATAGGGTTTAGCCACGTCACCTTCCCGCTTAAATTCATTCCACTCCTCGGTGACCCTGGCGCTCACCCGAGGAGTGGGGGGGACTATTTGTATTGGATAAAAATAGACGTGCTCGGACATCACATCGGTGTGATAAATCGAGGTCAAACGAACTGATGTTCCGAAGGAGGAAGTTCGAAGTAGACAACTGAACTACCGAAGTCAAGCACCAAGGCCATCACCAAAGGCGAGCCGCAGGCTGTGCTTCGATGATGCTCATTTAAACCGAGCAGCAAGGTCACGCCATCGAGGTTACTCATTTGGGTTACGGTGGAATACCTCGGTTCTAGCGGTTTAGCAGCCAAAACTACTTCAGCCCACTAACTCCACTAATAAATGTCCAGAACGTGGGTTTAGGCATGATGAATCATGGGAAACGTGGGCAAGGCCCCTTGTATCTATAAATAGCTCCTCATTTTACCATGTATTCATTCAGAAATACTTATAGAAACTCTGGCAAAATTTGTACTCTCACACACACACACACACACACAGATATATATATATATTGAAATCGCATCATTTTCTTATATTTTCACTTGTTATTCGTATTGTCTCGACTTTGATACTGAAATTTGCTTGTATTCGCTACCCAAATTCGATTTGTGATCCTAAATCAGTTTAGGCCATACACTAATATTAGTCTTTGGAGGACATTCCATATTCATAGAAACTTTAGAAATGACATTTATATTGTCCGAAACATGTATTGTGATTAACATGAAAGTTGGAGAAAAACTACAGGCTCAAAGTGATGATTTTTTTTTTTGGTCGAAATAAACCTAGCTTAGAAAATGGAAGTCGCCTTTTTCATTGCCCATTTGAAAAATATGTAACTCCATTAATCTACAAAGAATTAGACATACCAACACTTTTTGCCAGAATATCATGGTTGCTTAGTGAGAATACTTTCGAGGAAGAGAAGCTGGTCATGGGAACTGCTATGATCAATAAACTCGATTAGTGCCTGTTGGAGGACTAATTGCCACAGAAAGAAGGAATATGGTGGTTGCAGTAAGTTCTCACCATGCAAGACAATGGTGAACAAGAGTTCGAAATTAAAGAATTGATGGGAAGGTAGTTCAAAAGTTTGCATTAACTGTTGGAACTTTAAAGGAACTTTAGTATATCGAATAGGTATAGTAGGAAGATGAAAGTAACTCCAAGCATTGAATAAGCACTGGAATCCACCCCCAAGTGTTGCCAATTAGCTGATCCGTTGTGGTAATGGTAATATTTTATCATTTATTTTCTTTTGGTATAGAATATTATAGTAGTGTTTAAATAAAGTATAAAATGGTATTTCACTTTATAATAGAGGTATTTTAGTAACCTAAATAATTAATGGCAGTATTTTAGTAATATGACTTTATATTAGGAGGTTCCCACTTTTATATTAATATGACTTTGACACTTTTAGCTTATCAAAAGTTACTGGTTATCAGTTATGGATGGACTTTAGAATATCAAGTTTCAGTATGAATATTAGTTTCATGTGTTCAGTGCATTCAAGCCATGCGGATGCCTCATTTCCCTTTTCCGGACTATTTATCTCGACTGAATCGGGTCTTACAAAGTTAAAGACTCATAGTCTCTGGAGAAGAATGAGGTCAAAAGACCTTTCAAGTTATGAAGACTGGATTTGCATTTATTTTTCTCTATCTTCTTATTCATAAGGTGATTAAGTTTAAATGGGGACTAGATTAGAGTTATTTATAGTTGAGATACACATTTAATAATAAGAAAATTTCAAAAGAGCATAACTCATCTCTCTATCTCTCGTCTGCAAAAAAATCCTACAACAACAACAACAACAACAATAACAACAATATTCTCAGTGATATCTTACAAATAGAGTCTGGATAGGGTGAGATGTACGCAGACCTTACCCTCATCAAGATGGAGAGGTTGTTTTCGGTAGACCCTCGGCTACAGACAAATAGCTGCAACAAAATCCTACCATATGCTAATCTCCCTCCTCCTTCTCTTCCTAATTCGAGAACCAATTGAGATTCATGATGGGGTAATTAATCAGCTACGGAGGTCATTCATCTTTTAAGTAGATTTAAAGTAGTATAGGGATATGAAAAGAGACTTACATATGGTATTCAATGATCTAGAGAAGACAAACGATAAAGTTTTAACGGAGGTTTTATGAAGATGTTAGGAGTCTAGAGTTGTACCTATGGCATACTTTAGAGAAATTAACGACATGTACGATATAACCAAGACTCGAATGAGAACAGTACAAGGAGACTCAGGATACTTTCCAGTCGAGATGGGATTGCATCAGGGGTCAGCTCTCATTCAAATTTATTTGCCTTGGTGATGGATGAACTGACATGACATACTCAAGAGAAGGTACCATGGTGTATGTTATTTGTAGATGATATAGTATTGATTGATGAGATGCACGATGGAGTTAATGATAAATGGGAGATTTAGAGGCAGGCCCTAGAGTCTAAATATTTCAGGTTGAGCAGGACTAGAGTATATGGAGTGCATGTTCAGTGACGAATCATATGAGTCAGATGTGGAAGTGGGAACTAATACACAAATTATCTTGAAAAGATGATGCCTTAACTATCTAGGGGAAATAATCCAAGAAAATCGAGAGATCGATGATGATGTCACAAATCGTATTGGAATGGGTGGATGGGATGGACATCTGTTTCCTATGCGATGAGAATGTGCTATCAAGATGAAAATGTAAGTTCTATAGGATGGTCGTTAGACCAGCTATAGTATATGGGAATGAGTGTTGGCCAGTCTAGAACATACACATTCAGAAGATGAAAATAACAGAAATGAGGATGTCTGGATGGATATGTGAGCATACTAGGAGAGATAAGATTAGGAATGATGATATACGGGGCAAGGTGGGCGTGGCCTCTATGGTAGACAAGATGCAAGAAGCAAGGATGAGATGGTTCAGGTATGTGAAGACGAAGAACACATATTCCCTAATGAGGGTGTGAGAGATTGACAATGATGGGTATAAGAAGAGGTAGAGGTAGACCAAGGAAGAATTTTTATCTTTTTTTTAAAAGCAAAGGTAACTAAGCATTGTGCTTAGTGACTAATTTTATTAAAAATAATAAAGACCTCACTCAGAACAGTACAAATAAGGGAGGCTATGCCTTACCTTATTATTCCTAATGAGACACAACCTCAACTAGCTAACAGCTATGTAAGAAAAAAGAACTCGAAAGAACAAAATATATGGTGATCATCATAGAGTCTATAATGATCTCGATATTACAAAGGAGAATGCTAATAAAATGAAGAATAATACAAATAAGAAAGAAAGTGCAACCAAATAACTCATTTGTCATGCAAGCAAGTTGAAGTAGCGCTTGTAGCCCGTTTAGATTTTGAAAATCAGCATGATCTTCTTGACAAATCAACTTCCTCTCCCACTTATCCAATCTTTATATGATGTAATCACCTTTTTTGCAACCTTTGGAGGATTTTTTCTACCTGTAGCAGTGGTATCATCACCTGTAGTTCTTCTATATGTTTTTTTCTTAGGTTTCCTTGGTGAAATATCTGCTTTCCTGATTGCCTCTCTCTAGCATCATCCATCAGTGATTTCTCATCTTCCTCTAAGTCCTCCCAGATATCACACTCTTTGCTTTTTTTCATCATCCATACGATGTGGTACCAAAGGATTTGGCTTAAATTGCTTGGCAACCATTAGATTAAACCATGATCCCCTAGACTTCTTTTGGCTTGCGTTCACCGGACTAACATTAGCCAATTGAGAAGGAGAAAACTCTGGTGCTGTAGCTTTCAAAGTGCTACCCAATGTGCTACATGTTCATCCTCCTCGACCATATATGTCCATTTTCTGGCACTTGCTGCACCTTTTGTGAAGATGAGTTGCTGCCCATTTTCATCTTCATGTTTCCCACAAGACTCCAAAGCATCATGTGCAATTCCTAGAGAAGGTTCAACTATCTTACCCACATGTTCATTTTTAAGAGCTCCTTAGACGTACAAAGTATATCCTCGTCATCTTCAGCATGTGATCCATTTTTATCTGATAAATTATTTGTATCACCATCTTGAAACGAGTCAGCAGAATCAACTTCAATATTTATGGAGGCATTATGATCACCACACTCACGATCTCTCTCATCTTGCTCAAACTTATCACCAAAAAATTTCATAATAAACTCTGCAACTTTGTCATTGCCCATCTCACCCGGAAGTACTTAAACTCTTACACATAAGTTCCAGCTCTGAAGTTGGTGTGGAAAAAAATTCCACCATTTGAAGGAATGGTTTGAGAGGACCTGTTTTCACTGCATAAGTTGGCTGCCATAACATCAAATTGACTATGCTCATGAGTTGCAACACTTGAAGCCTTATTCTGAACTAACATAGGCTCGCATTCTAACAGGGGCGTCGCCTGTAGAGCGCCTTTCACTTTCTTTTTGCTACTGTTTTGGAAAGGTTGTGGTGGAGGCGATGCCCTTCCCACAGCCTGCATATTGACGGCTTGTATTTGGGCTAAGCTTGCAACAGGTTGTGCTATAGCTGCTACATCAACTTCCTCTTCCTCATTAAACTTATCCTCTTTCCAATATTTGGTTGCTGCATTGAAACATTGAAGCCATTTTTTCCTTGCACAGATTTAACATTGGCTTGCTTCCTACTTATTGATGTTGTACCACGGCCTGCGGAGATGAAGTCTGAGCTTTTTTGCGTTGATCGCCATGCAAGTTTAACAGCTGGATAGCATGAAATTTCCCACCATATTTTTTGGACGTAACAATCTACCACCCCGCTGGAGCTTTTGTTGCAGTAACTTTCTCCTGACCTCCTTGGTTTGAAGCAGCTCCAACTTGATACGAAGTAGTAGCAGTACAAGACACCAACATTGCACCTTTATTGCCTGGACTTCCCAACTGCCTTATACGATCCAAACCACCAGACTTTGTCTCAGCTTCAACCTGTACAGACTCATGACTACACTTCCTAGAAGCATGCAGCGTAGGCACATGCAGTCCTACTAGGATTAGAAATAGTTCCAGCAATTTCTTGTAATTTAGACCCCATGGCTGTTGTAACTAACATTTTTGCCTGTCTTTTTTATTCAATTTAAGAAACGGGTTCCTTATTGACAACATAAACATTCAATCGACAAACATAATCACTGTGACCTTGATGCATGCAAGTAGAGCAATACTTTGGCATATTGTTATAAACAATTTCCTAACAGTGCTCACTTACTTTTCCAGTTTTATCATCAATAAATTGAAGATTGATTTCCTTAGATGCTCATCTAATAAATCTAGAATTACCTTAACCCTTATTGTGCTTGAACGTGAACGATCCTACGTAGCTTTATCAACTGCTATAGGTCTATACAAGCCTACCGCAATAGATAGCAATGGTGTTTTAGCAAACAGGTTGCTAGGCAAGTGGTTAGTGAAATCCATACCGCTGCCATAGATGTTTCCTCTCTAGGGTTGAAATTTTTTGACAATGAAAATATTCTATACGAAAATTGCTCACTTCTATGTTGTATGTAACCAAACGGCTTAGCTAGAGCATTCACATAATCCTCATAAGAATCAAACCTAATCAACACATGTCTAAATTCAAGTTGTCCGATTAGACAATAATACTTGACATCAATTTTTTGCAGAATAACTTTCCTCATGTCTTGAACATCAGGTTTTCTATATGAGTACTTCAATATCATTGCTTGCTGAAGCCCTTTCTCCTTAAAAAAAATCTTTTAATTCCCTAATAAGAAACTTTAAAGTTGATTTTTCACGATTTCAAAAGGTTTTATTGGTGTTTCGCTGTAATCACCTAATTTTGGCACCAAAATTCATAAAATTGCTCAAAATAGTCGTATTAGATTCTTAGGACATTTCGTCAAATTTTTCTGAACTTCTAGTTTTTGTTCTAACTAAAATTGTCTTTAATTAGGATGTAAAATTTGAAAATTAATTAACAAAAATTACTTGGTATGTGCAATTATGATTCTATGTTTTAATTGTAATGTTAGTGTAAATTATGTGATTTTTTTATGTTACTTAACTTAGTATTGTTTTAAATAAGTATAGACCTTTAGTGGTCATATGTGCAAAATAATGTGGCCCAATGCCCAGACCCATCAGCCCACTTCCCTTACCCGGCCCACCTTTTTAATATATAAACCTAATTTTTCTATTTTTTGCTCATTACTAACAAAACTCAGCAAATGGGGGAAACTCTGGCCAAATTCCCAAAGGTCGCCGGAATTCGCCCACCACGGCGGAGCCGCCGCACTGCCGCCACCGGCCACCACCTCCGGTGGCCGGAAAAAAACCATTGGAAAGATCTCGACCCCCCATTCCATTTCTCAAATCAGTTTCTCCAAATTCTAAGCCGATTTTCGTAGATCGACGGTCAAAGTTGCGGTCAAACAAAAAATCCGGCCACTTTGTGCTTTTTTTCGGTAAGTTTTTAAGTTCCTCTCTTCCTTTACTCCTCTCTCAACCTCGTATCCCACTTATCCCAAAAACCCCGCCCCTTGTACCCCATTTCTGCCCTGTTTCTGTGTCTTTCTTCTTTCTTCTTATTTTTTTTTCCTTTTCTGTTTTGTCTTTGGCATGGTGTGAGGATGAGAGGCTGTGATGATTTTGTTTGTGGTGGAGGGAGTTGTTTTCAATGTTGATTAGGCAGAAGCGAGGGCGTTATAAGGGCTGTTGAGATTTGTTGTTAATGAGGCCGAGGCTGTGATGATGATATTTGTTGATGAGGCGACAACGAGGCAGCGGTGGTGGTATTTTTGATGGTTGTTTTGTTGTTCGTTTGTTAGTTGGTGGAGTTGTTATGTTGTTCATCATGAAACAAGGGAAGCAGTGATGATGATATTTGGCTGATTTGGTGGAACAAGGCCATGGATACTGTGGTGATGGTTTTTAGGCAGCAGGGGTGTCGACGGCAAAGCCGAGACAGTGTTAAGTCTGAGGCGCAGCGAGCAATGGCAGTGGCAACGGTGAGGCTATGGCGATGGAGATGACAAGCGAGGCAATGGTAAGGCACGTTGATGCAGCTGGTCGAATCCAAAGGCAGTAGCGAAGGTTAATGGCGACTGCGATTTTGAGCTTTGGTAATTTCGGATAGATGAAATTTTAAGCCTTTCCCTTTCTTTTTCTGTTTAGTCTTGATCATGTTTAATGGTGAAAGGATAATGTTTAGTTATGAAAATATGTTTTAGGTTGTTTAGCAATGAAATCGATGTTTAGTTGGTCTTTGCTTTGAATATCTATGTTGATGAATCAAATGACTATGTCTTTGTTTGTCGTCTCATTGTTAGTTTGAGATCATGTAGGTGTTTCTGTTATTCACATTTGTAAATGTTTGAAGTTGTGTAAGTATGAGTGAAAATCATAAAAAGAATGACTGCCTGACTTTTTCATTCCATTATTTACTAATGTTTAGATGATTAGCTTAGGCGAAATCATATTAACTTGGTCTGGTTTGATTCATGAAAGCAAAATATGTGTGTTTAATTGTGTAAACTCATGGAAATAGCTGTAGAATGTATCAATCGCTTCACTGTTTACTGCTTAGCTTTGTATTGACTATGTACGCAAGTAGTATGAGTTATTGATGGATTTGATTGTGGGATCGTCAAGTCTATTAGTTTTGTTTAGTTTAAATTTAACTAGTGTCCGTTTACTGTCAAGTATGAAATGTATTGTCTTAAATGATTAGTGAATTGTTTAGTTATAAGAGTGGCCTGTTTAAGTTTGTTTTGGGTCAATTGCAAAGCTGATGTGAGTATGCTTGAGTTTGAAAAAAATAATAATAATAATAATAATAATAATAATAAGAATGATTTGTGTGCTTGCTTTTGCCTACTGATGTTTAGTGTAATGATTAGCATATAACTTCTTGTGTGTTTCTGGTGTTTAGGCATAGAGAGCCTTGCTTAGTAGCTTGCCTGACCCTTAGTTTGGCGAATTGGATTTAGACATTGTTAGATGAAGTTAGAATCTGGTTGCATTTGGTATATTTTAGTTACTTTGGGGCTGTTCTAGTTGGCTTAATTGGTCTTAGTTTCTTCTAGTTAGTACAATGAGTAATGGGGGTCCTTTTAGAGGACCCTACTTGTACATTTTTCAGCCTTTTAGGACTGTTTTGGCTGCTGAAATAATCATCTTTCAGCTGCTCTACTATGCTGAAAAATAGTCAAAAAACTCTCAAGTAGTAGGGGTGTGGGCTTGTACTTTTGTGCAAGTCCATACCCCACCTTTGGCTCTCATTTTTCAGCATTAAATAGAGCTTTTTGCTCCTCATTTATGACAGAACTACCAGCTGAAAGAAGGTTGAAAATAGAGAGCAAAACACTTTAAAAAAATAGTAAGTTTGAAGAAAAGATTTAGAACCAAAAGTCTTTATACTAAGGGTCTTTGGGGGTATAAATCTACTAGTTTTAAGGGTTAAATAGAGGTAAAAAAGGCTGTCTAGTGGCTGATTCTTTGGAGTATAAGTTGCTGCTTTGGGCTTTTGTTTTTGCTATCTCATTTGCTTCCTAGCTTGGGAATTTCTACACAAGGTAAATACTTTTTTAACCTTGTATTTATTTTGAGTCATTTGGTCATGAAAATGATATGAATTAGAATGTTTAAAGGTCTCAATCTTGTATCTTGTATGTATATTTTTTTTTTTTGCTAATTTAGTTTTAAACTGACTTTGTTAAAAGTGGGGAAACAAAAGAAATATATAGGGTATTTTTTTTTTTGCGTATCCACTTTTGAGCTACTTATGTGGGTAGGAATATGCAAACCAAGGCCTCTAAACATGATTGGGTGGACTGTTTTTCTTACTATGGCCAGATTGTCTAAAAAATGTTAAAACAGGACAGATTTGATAGAAATGACATAATTAGGACATGTAGTGCAATTGTTCAAATTTGAATAATTTCAATATGTGTGGGATAGGCAAATGTAGGACTAATCTGGACAAGTAAATGAAAAGAGGAATAATTGTGCAAATCTTTGGAGGCCAATAAAGCAAAAGCCCAATTCTGAAAATGACGTAGATGCTGTTGAAACATTAAATTTTCTTGATAAACAGCCACCGTTTTGACAAATCAGCCATGGTGGAGATAACATATATATATATATATATATATATATACACAAAATATTATGGTTTCTTTTTTGCAAAAAATACTTTAAAGCAGCCTATCTTCGCAAAATAAATGGCCTATATTAGTTAAAATGGCATCAATTGTACAATGTTTTCTTTTGCATAAACAGCCCATAAGGCAGCTTTTATTTAATAAAACGGCTATTTATTTAGATAAATAGTCATATTTTGGCTTTTCTGTTGTTAAAGTTTTAAACCAAATGCTACTATTTAATATTCAATACGATTAGGCAAATCAATAGGTACGATAAGACCTCCATTCGATTTAAGTATAACGATAAGTGTGATTTGTGGTCCGCTTATTGCGCGAGAAAAGCAAAATAAACCAAACTCTAAATTATTTATTTTTCGAAGTTAATTAAATTCTTTCAAATTCGTCCAGTCCTCCGTGAGGTTGGATAGGAGTGACGCTTTAAGATTTTCTGCATCAAAGTAGAAGTTCAAATTAACGGCATTAATATAACAACCATATTTTAATAAATCAAAATTGCGACAATAAAGCAACTGTGCTCGGCACAGGACTCGAGGGTGCCTAATACCTTCCCGAGAGTCAACTGAGAACCTTACCCGAATCTCTAAACGCAGACCATTAGACGAGTCAAAGGTGTTCCAAGGTACCTTCTGGTGACTTGGCACACCTTAAACTATGTCAAGTGGCGACTCCGAGTTCTCTAAATAATTTTGTACCTTTTTGAACACCAATCACGAGCCTTAGAATAAATAAACCTCGCAACTCGCGCAGTTAAACTCGTAATTTTTTAGGGCGTGACAGCTTGGCGACTCCGCTGGGGAAAATAGTGAAAACTAGAATCTCCGGCTTTATAAAATTGTCGCATGTTTTAATTTATTAAATATTTGTTTGTTATATTCTTGCCACTATCACATGAAAAGTTGAATGTTACCGCTTTGATATTGTAGAACTGTATATAAACTGTCTTCCTCCGCAACCCTCTGAGTCTCTGAAACACACGCACACATGCACTTACTAGATTGCTTGTGGCATCTGGGACTTCTTACTAAATTGCCCATGATTTAGGAGGAAGGCGTGACGGGGTTTTAGGCCGGACACACTGTCTCCGGATGGCCCTGATGCGCTTTCCGCCCGGTTTGTCGACCGGGTTATGAGCCAGTCTAGACACCGAGTCAGTTGTGTCACCTAGAGTTAAACCTTTAGGCCCAATTATCTGCATCATATTTGACTTAGTGAGGTGCGGCACACCGGTACCGCACTTGTCTAGGATGACTCCTTGGCGTCGAGATACGTCTGAAGCATTTTCTGTGTTGCATTTAGAAGGAAGGGTCATCATGCTGACCGAATTGGGGAAGGGCGGATTTCAAAAGAAATGAAAAGCAATGAAAAAAAAAGAGAAGAGAAAATAAAAGAAAATGAAGGAAAGAGAGGAAGTAGGGTGAATTCCAGTTTGTAGATGTCTCGTTTTAATACATTTCATGTTTCGGGTCATGCCGTCGAAACAGAAATTTTTGCAAAGATTTATGTGTCAGGAAAATTTTGAGTCAGTTTTTACGTCGTCATAATGGTGAATTTTTCCCAAAAGAAAAAAAAAGGAAAAAACTTTCATACCAAAGTTGTCAAATTTTCTGGAGTTAGTCTTGATACCGTTATAATGGCGAAATATTTTTTGTTTCCGAGTGCCTTAGTTAGCCAAAGATTCTTTTTTGTTCAAATTCACGCTGTTATAATGGTAAAATTTTTGGAAATCGCTAGGTCCCATTGTGACAACTGTGATATGCCCAATTTTGTGGGAAGTCCAAGCGTCTGTTTAGTTTTGGCAACAATATTTTGAGTCAATTTTTCATGTCTTTAGAATGGCAATTTTTCCAGCCTTTGTCACCAGCAGAAGAAGATCCTGAGGAGCCACCTAAGTCTGACCTAGAAGAGCCAGCTGATTCTGAGTCAGGGTTGCCTTAGCGGATACATCAGTCCGAGATGATGCGGCCTATTATTTTGTTTTGTCACTCATTTAGTATCTCGGCATATTGTATTTTACGTTACTTTTTAAACTTAGTAGCGGTAATTTATTTCTATTTTTTTCAGTCATTTGTACGTTTCTAAGGTTGTGCCTTAGAGCACTGTATGTACTCTTTCTTTTTTAGTAATGAAAATATTTTGCTCATTTTTATGTGTCAATTTATTTCACCCTCTGGCCTCTCTTTGAAAAAAAAAAAAGAAAAAATAAAGAAAGAAAGAAAAGAGAATTCAAATAATACACTTGGGAATCTAATCTAAACCATTTCGGGATGACGCATGACGACCTTAGGTTTGTAGGCACGCTTGGCTTATAATTGTGCTTCTAACCTGTTTTGTTTGCAGACAAGTCTAGATTACCAGTGATTTGGTGCAGCGCTCTGGCATTACACCACTCTTACACAACTAACTCAAAGGGACTTGAAATTCCACTTGGTAACATGGCCACTGAAGGAGACAAATCTGATGCCGGTTCCGAACAAAATGATAGGACGACAGAAGAGGCCCTGACTCTGAAGCAATTCCTGGTAGACATGCATCATGCGATAACCACGGGACGGGCACCTCCTCCCATGCCAAACCTCCTAGATGGGCTTGTGCCAACAGCTAGCCAGCGGGCACCGGGCACATCTACAGCAGTCGAAGATCCGACCTATCCCCATGGTTTTGGCCCTAGTCATGGTGCAACGAAAGAGGTTCAAGTGCGCCCTCATGCGCCCCAACCACCACCTCCACCACAAGGGCAGTATGGTCCACCTCCCCCACAGGTTCCAGTTTTTCGGGGCCCAGCTAGGCCTGCCATGGCCAGGTCCAACAGTGAACCACATCTCCAGGCTGGGGATCATCATTATGACCAGCACCATGAACCCATTTTCCGACACAGTGACTCATATGATCAGGGGTTCCATCGCGAGTCTCAAGTTGAGGTTGATCGATCAGGAAAGCTTGATGAGAGCGAGGTTCTGAGAAAGGTGAAGGGCCTAGAACAAGCAGTAAGGAACATTCAAGGATATGGAGATCATACTAACATCTCTTTCAAGGATCTTTGTCCCTACCCTGAATTGCAATTGCCAGATGGGTTCATAGTCCCAAAGTTTGATCTATACACCGGGCAAGGAGATCCGAGGGTTCATATGAAGACCTACTGCAACAAAATGAGAGGGGTCAAGAAAAACAAACTGTTGATAGCCTATTTTTCTGAAAGCTTGGGGGGCGCAGCTGCCGAATGGTTCATGAGGCAGGATTTAACTAAATGGTTGGCATTTGAGGATATGGCGCAGGCATTCTACGACCAGTACAAGTACCACATTGAAGTTTTGCCAGATCGATCCTCTTTGGATGCGATAAAAAAGAAGCCAAGTGAAAGCTTTAGGGAGTATGCCCTCAGATGGCGCGAGCAGGCCGCTCGAGTGAGCCCTGCAATACCAGACGATGACATGGTTCGTTTGTTCATTAAGGCACAAGATGAAGCGTTCTATGGTGCATTGATCGCTGCCTTTGGGAAACCATTTAGTGAAGTCGTCAAGATGGGAGAAATGATTGAGAGGGGGGTCAAAGCTGGCAAAATTGTGAGTCAGACTGCGCTAAAGGTAACTGCACAGGCTGTGCAAACTGGGGCAGCAGGGTTTGGTAAGAAGAAGAAAGAGGATGTGGCTATGGTAGGGTCAGGTCCGCGAAAATGGAACGAGGAGCGATACACTCAACATAATTCATACCAAGCTCCACCAACACCCCCTTTACAACACTATTACCCGCCACAAAATGCACAATACTCCATGCCTCCACCCCAATACTCTGTACACGCTGCGCAGCCATATGCCCCAACATCGTATCCGCAATGGCGCGCGCCGGCCCCAGAGCCTGCCTATCACATTCACCAAGCTCCACCTAACAATTATCAGGCTCCGCCGAACCCTACCTACCGACCAAGAGGTCCTGCAGGCTTCCGTCAAAGAGCTGAATTCAGGAAAGCCCGAGAGTAGAAAAAGAGAGAATTTACACCAATCGGAGAATCTTACACCAGTATCTTCGAGAAATTGAGAGCCTTGGATATGATAAAGCCAATTCAAGAAAACATGCAGCCCATTGGGAAAGTGGACCACTCTCGGCATTGTGAATACCATTCGGGCGCACCAGGACATGATACAGAAGATTGCTATTATCTCAAGAAGGCAGTGCAAGATCTGATTGACAATAACCAAATTGTGATCGAAGATGCAGAAACGCCAAACATTAATCGCAATCCTTTGCCGGTCCATGATGTACACATGGTGGGTATATGTGAAGGGGGATTCGAAAATGAATCTGCAAGGCCAATAGTGTCAGTCGATGCTATAACAATTGGAGTGGAAAAGATGCAACCAATTCTTTCGGTTGTGCCGGGGAAAGTGGGGGATCCTATCCAGCCAAACAAGCCAGTATTGACATTGAGAAGAGCCGTTGAGAGAAAGGAAGAGGTGGCCGAAAAACCAAAATTGGTGATCCAAAGGACCAACAAAAATGGAGAGGAGGCGAATTGTGTGGCCAAACCAAAGTTGGTTATAAGAAGAGCACCTTGTGAAGATGATCAAAACAAGCTGTGTGAGCCTGTTTTCATAAAGAGTGCACCTCAGATTCCTATGAGAAACACTAATGCTGTCCCATGGAACTATGACAAGGCATTGGTAACATAAAAAGGAAAAGAGGTTGTGGCGGAAACAACACAAGTTGGCGGTCTTACTCGTTCTGGGCGGTGCTTTACCCCGGAAGAGTTAAGAAAAGCAAAGCAGGCTCGAGAAAATCAGGGCCCCATCAAGGAACCTGTCACCGAGAAAGAGGCGGAGGAATTCTTGAAGAAGATGAAAGTGCAAGATTACTCCATTGTGGAGCAGCTGAGGAAGACCCCTGCTCAAATTTCTTTGTTGTCCTTGTTGATGCATTCTGAGGCGCACCGTCATGCTCTGTTGAAAATATTGAATGAGGCTCATGTCTCTGAGAAGATGACCGTCAACAATCTTGAAGAAGTCGCAAGTCGTATCTTTGAGGTAAACAGGATCACTTTCACTGATGAGGAACTGCCAACGGAAGGACTGGTCACAACAAAGCACTACATCTGACTGTCAAGTGTGACAATTCTTATGTCACAAGGGTACTGGTTGATGGTGGGTCCGGTCTGAACATCTGTCCATTGTCTACCTTAAAAAGATTGAAAGTCAACATGGACAAAATTCGGACAAACACTATGAGTATCCGCGCTTTTGATGGAGAGAAATGACAATCGATTGGTGAGATAGAACTGATACTGACAATCGGGCCCGTAGATTTTGCTATCGATTTCCAAGTTCTGGATATGGATTCATCTTACAACCTGTTGTTGGGAAGACCCTGGATCCATATGGCAGGCGCAGTACCATCAACCTTACACCAGACTATCAAGTTTGAATGGAATCGTGAGATGATCATGGTACACGGAGAGGGAGATTTGTCAATCTACAAGGATCCGTCTATTCCAGTTATTGAGGTCACTAATGATAGCCCAACTCTGATATATCAAGCATTTGAAGCGGTCCATGTGGAGGAGGTTCCTGAAGGCAAGCCTTTACCCCAAGCAAGACTGTCAGAAGCAGCAGTCATGATGGCTACGGAAATGTTGAAGCACGGTTTCCAGCCCGGGAAAGGTCTCGGGGCAGCGCTACAAGGAATGTCGCGTCCAATTAGTCCACTTGGCATTCGAGGTACCTGGGGTCTGGGATACAAGCCCACAGCTGCAGACAGAGCAAGAGCTAGGAAGATGAAGAAACAAGAATGGTCTCTCGAGAAGCCTGTCCCTTGCCTCGCTCAATCTTTCACAAAGCCTAGTGGAGGCAAGCCCGTTTCCAAGAATACTGAGGAGACTGAAGAACAAAAGAATCTGCTGTCAGACCTGAGGCACGTCTTTGGCATCAACATGGTACAAACTGGCGAAAGACCTAGCAATGCAGAAATCTAGAACATTGGCCCTGATGTAAAGCTGAACAACTGGGAATCCACGCCTCTCCCCACTAGGAGGGGCTATTGGTAGCAAGTTTTGTTATCCTTTATGTATACTTGGTTATTGTAAGGGTTGTAATCCAAGTATATTTATTTTGCTCGCTATGATGTCAAACCTTTTTATCTTTCAAATTCAATGAAAAGCAAGACACTGCTTCTTGTCTCCTTATTCTATCTTTTTACTTTCCTAATTTTTTTTTATTTCTTTCTGTAGCTATATTTCTGATGGCCTTAATAACATGACATGCATGCTGAAATCACGCCCTGATCTAAACACAAAGTTTAACTTGGTCTTACTAAACCAACCAGAAATTAAGGAAATTAATGATGGGGGTGGAGTGAGTATGAAATGACAGTTGAGGAGGTAGACGACATGGAAAAGGCTGATACGGAAGAAATCTTTGAGGAAGAATATGATGAGGAGAGAGCCGAGAATGAAAGAAATGGGGAATTAGAACAATTTGAAAATAAGCCTAAGCCCAATTTGGATGACACAGAAAACATAAATCTGGGAAGTGCCGATGATGTTAAGGAAACCAAGATAAGCATGCACGCTGAACCGAAAGTGAAAGACGACATAGTCTAAGTCTTGTTTGACTATAGAGACGTGTTTGCCTGGTCATATGATGACATGCCCGGTTTGAGCACAGATTTGGTGGTTCACAAGTTGCCGATTAATCCTGGTTTCCCTCCGGTCAAGCAGCTTCGGAGGAAATTCAAGACAGAAATGAGCAAGAAAATCCATGAGGAAATTATGAAGCAGCTATCTGCGAAGGTGATACAATCTCTTCAGTATTCCACTTGGTTGGCTAATGTTGTGCCGGTGCCGAAGAAAGATGGGAAGACAAGAATTTGCGTTGACTATCGAGATTTGAACAAGGCCAGTCCTAAGGATAATTTTCCTTTGCCTAATATTCACATTCTCATAGACAATTGTGCTAAACATGAGATCCAATCTTTTGTGGATTGTTATGCCGGATATCACCAGATCCTGATGGATGAGGATGACGCAGAGAAGACAGCATTCACCATGCCCTGGGGAACCTTTTGTTACAGGGTCATGCCGTTCGGCTTGAAGAACGCCGGGGCAACGTACATGAGAGCCATGACAACCGTCTTCCATGATATGATACACAAAGAAATTGAGGTATATGTGGATGATGTGATAATCAAATCAAGAACGGTAGAGGGTCATGTTAAAGACATCAAGAAATTCTTTGAAAGACTCAGAAGGTACAATTTGAAGTTGAACCCGGCCAAATGTGCGTTCGGTGTTCCAGCTGGAAAGTTGTTGGGTTTCATTGTCAGCAGGCGGGGCATTGAATTGGACCCTTCAAAGATCAAGGCTATACAAGAGTTGCCTCCGCCAAAGAACAAGAAAGAAGTTATGAGTTTCCTCGGAAGATTGAACTACATCAGTAGGTTCATCGCTCAACTCACCACCACGTGTGAGCCAATCTTCAAGCTGTTAAAGAAAAATGCTGCAGTCAAGTGGACCGAAGAATGCCAAGTGGCTTTTGACCAAATTAAGCAATACTTGTCAAATCCACCAGTGTTGGTCCCGCCGGAGCCAGGACGACCTTTGTTCCTCTATCTGTCGGTAATGGACAATTCATTTGGTTGTATACTGGGGCAACATGATGCCACAGGAAAGAAAGAACAGGCGATCTACTACATGAGCAAGAAGTTTACGGATTACGAGGTCAAGTACACTTTGCTGGAAAGAACGTGTTGTGCCCTCACTTGGGTAGCGCAGAAGTTAAGGCATTATTTGTTGTCATACACTACTTACCTCATATCCCGGATGGACCCACTGAAGTATATTTTCCAGAAGCCGATGCCAACAGGAAGGCTCGCCAAATGGCAAATGTTACTCACAGAGTTTGACATAGTCTACGTCACCAGAACTGCAATGAAAGCCCAGGCTTTAGCCGATCATTTGGCTGAGAATCCGGTGGATGATGAGTATGAACCTCTCAAGACATACTTTCCAGATGAAGAGGTTGACATAATTGAAGAGTTGTCCTCTGAAGATGATCATTATTGGAAGCTATATTTTGATGGGGCCTCTAACTCCAAAGGTGATGGTATCGGGGCTGTTCTCATATCTCCAACAGGACATTACTATCCGGCAGCTGCACAACTTCGTTTCTGGTGTACCAATAACACTGCAGAATACGAAGCTTGCATCATGGGTCTACGCATGGCGATAGATATGGACGTCAAAGAACTACTAGTGCTCGGAGACTCCGACCTACTAGTACATCAAATCAAGGGTGAATGGGAAACTCGAGATGGGAAGCTCATCATGTATAAGCAGTGTCTGGAAGATCATTGCCAAAGATTTGATTCTATTGAATTCAGGCACATCCCAAGAATGCGTAATGAGTTGGCCGATGCTTTGGCTATATTAGCATCAATGATCAGTCATCCTGACCAAACTTACATTGATCCTCTCGAGATTCAAGTTCGGGATCAACATGCATACTGCAACATGGTTGAAGAAGAACTTGATGGTGAGCCATGGTACATGGATATCAAAAACTACATCAAGAATGGGGAATACCCAGCACTAGCCGAGAACAATCAGAAAAGAACCCTCCGCCGTCTTGCAAATAGTTTCTTTCTAAGTGGAGGGGTGTTGTATAAGAGAACCCCAGATCTGGGACTGTTGAGATGTGTGGACGCACAAGAAGCTTCAAGAATTCTTAACGAGGTACATTCTGGAATCTGTGGACCACACATGAATGGTTATGTGCTAGCCAAGAAGATCTTAAGGGCAGGTTATTTCTGGCTTACCATGGAGCGAGATTGCATAGGGTTTGTGCGAAGATGCCACCAATGTCAAGTGCACGGCGATCTGATACATTCGCCTCCCTTGGAGCTTCACAGAATGTCTGATCTTTGGCCTTTCGCAGCATGGGGAATGGATGTCATTGGCCCAATAGAACCAAAGGCGTCGAACAGGCATAGATTCATCTTGGTCGCCATTGATTATTTTACCAAATGGGTGGAAGCATCGACATTCAAGTCAGTAACAAAGAAAGCTGTGGTCGACTTTGTTCACTCAAATATTATCTGTCGATTTGGTATCCCTAATACCATTATCACCGACAATGGGGCCAACCTCAACAGTCATTTGATGAATGAGGTATGTGAAAGATTCAAAATTGTGCATAGGCATTCCACACCTTACCGTCCAAAAGCAAATGGGGCGGTCGAAGCAGCAAACAAGAATATTAAGAAGATCCTTCGGAAAATGGTGCAAGGATCACGAGATTGGCATGAGAAGTTGCCCTTCGCTCTTCTGGGTTATCGCACAACCGTGCGCACCTCAATAGGAACAACTCCATATGAATTGGTGTATGGAACTGAGGCCGTCATTCCGGCAGAAGTCAAAATACCATCCTTGAGAATCATTGTTGAAGCTGAGATCGAGGATACTGAATGGGTCAAATCCCGCTTGGAACAATTGGCTTTGATTGACGAAAAGAGGCTAAATGCAGTATGTCATGGTCAACTATATCAGAAGAGAATGGCCAAGGCATACAACAAGAAAGTGCGCCAACGCAAGTTCATCGAAGGGCAGTTAGTCTTGAAGCGCATCTTTCCACATCAGGAAGAAGCAAAGGGCAAGTTCGCTCCAAATTGGCAAGGACCGTATGTGGTGAAGAAGGTATTGAACAATGGTGCTCTATTCCTTACGGACATCGAGGGCACGATGGCTGAAATGATTGTTTATGCTGATGCAGTGAAGAGGTACTACCTTTGATGTTCTTGGGTTGAGTAACGAAAGTCTTTGTTTCCCTTACCCAGATAATGTACCCCTCTTGTTAGCCTTTGGCTTTGTATTGCTTTTGTAAACCCTTATTGAGAATTTTTGTAATTGCGATGAAATGAAGAAAGAAAGATCCAAAACAAATTTGGCATTAAGTTGCTAGAGCTACGTCTGACCTGATTCCTCTCAAAAGGATACGTAGGCAACCATTCAGGTGCGGTCATATCAAGGAAAGTTCTAAAGGTTCCCCAGTTTCAAAATAAGGGAAAAAGGTCATTTTCCCTATCTCACATCGATGCAAAGCTTGCTTCCAAGTTTGCAGTCCAAAGTCAAAGGAATTCTGCTAAACTGGGGCAGAAGTTTGTTTTTATTTTATTTTATTTTATCAATAAAATAAAATAAAAACAAACTTCTATTTTGTTGTACCATTCATTCATTCTTGAAAGGGGGAAGATGCTCAAGGCACCCTAAATTACAGGCCAAACATTGCTTCCAAACTCAGATAAATGTCCAATAGACCATTGTGGCCAATCTTGAGAATGTCAATCGAGCAAGAGTTAGCTCAAAAATCATCATCAATGGGTGGAACTAAAGAGGTCCACGGGAGGAAGAAGAAAAAAGAAAGAAAAAAAAAAGAAAGAAAGAAAAAGAAGAATGAAGTCTTGTTGGTGAAAACCTGAAAGGGCGCCACATGACAAACAGTTAGGCAAAAGAACAAAGAGAGAGGTTAGTCGGTGAAAACCCTGAAAGGGGCGCCGCTAACCGAATGAGGGCTTTGGTAACTGTCGTCAAGTGGGGCTTGACGAGTATTGATTTGAATGTTTCTATTGGGGAAAGGGTCGAGGAACAACTGCTGTGAATGGATCAGGGTTCGAGGCCAAGATGCACGTCATGTTTTGAGGTCATCGCTTTCACCTCCAGATAAGTCCTTTTACTTTCCTAAAGGGCATCTCCCATTCAGAGTCCTTTATCCGAAATTTCTTCCACTTCTGCTTTTCATTCACAATAACATCGAAACGAGCAAAAGAAAGTTTCGCAAAAATTGTTCACCTGTTTTGCAGTTGTAGCGGAGCACAGTCAGGACCCGCCTGGATAATGTGATGCCTATGAGGCAGTATGGGATCTGGAGTAACATGCCAAGGTTTGCACCGTAGAAGAGATTATCGGGGAAATATACCGTTCCTAACAAAGTTTGACTAATAACTAGTTGGAACATTTGGGCCGCATGATGTTCTGTGTCGAAGGCCATTTGAAATACAAGAAAGCAAAAGAATGAAGAATGAGGAGGTAGTTTAAAGAAGTCAGGAAACCCACCTGGAGAATGAGGGAGTAGTTTTTAAGAAGTCAGGGAACCCACCTGGAGAATGAGGGGGTAGTTTAGAGAAAGTCGAGGCACCCACCTGGAGAATGAGGGAGTAGTTTAGAGAAAGTCGAGGCACCCACCTGGAGAATGAGGGAGTAGTTTAGAGAAAGTCGAGGCACCCACCTGGAGAATAAGGGAGTAGTTTAGAAGAAGTCGAGGCACCCACCTGGAGAATGAGGGGGTAGTTTAGAGAGAGTCGAGGCACCCACCTGGAGAATGAGGGAGTAGTTTAGAAGAAGTCGAGGCACCCACCTGGAGAATGAGGGAGTAGTTTAGAGAAAGTCGAGGCACCCACCTGGAGAATGAGGGAGTAGTTTAGAAGAAGTCGAGGCACCCACCTGGAGAATGAGGGAGTAGTTTAGAGAAGGTCAGGGCACCCACCTGGAGAATGAGGGATTTTATTGTAAGAAGTCAGGGAACCCACCTGGAGAATGAGGGAGTAGTTTAGAGAAGTTCAAACGCCCACCTGAAGAACGAGGGAATACATTTGAAGAACGAGGGAATACATTTGAAGAAGTCCAGGCGCCCACCTGAAGAACGAGGGAATCCATTCTATAAATAGAGAAGACCCACCTGAACCAAGATCGAGGGTTTATCTTTTCTACAAAGAGCAAGACCCACCTGAACCAAGAGCGGTGGCTTTATTTTCAACAAGTGAGGGGAGCAAGAACCAAGAAGCTCATCTCGGGAAGCATGAAGACTTAGAATAGGAATTGTAACTTTACATTTTCAATGTTGTACTTTCATTTTCTATGTAAAGCAATGACCACCAATCAGCAAGCAACCAGTGACCAGCAATGACAGCCCTTGTGTGCCTAAGAGTGTCTACTATCAGCCCCAAGTGTGTCTAAGAAGAGTCTCTAGTTTGTCTTAGTAATCTAGAGTGTCTAGTTTGTCTTAGTGAGTCCAGAAGAGTCTGGTGTCTGTTTGAATGCGGTAGTCCCAGCTGCCGCACGTAAGGAACTACACTGACCTGATTCCTTAGTCCGGGATATGTAGGTAACTTTGTTCTCGGTTAGAACCGAAATTCAAGGTACGGTCACCATCTTGGAAAGCATGCTCTTGGCTAGAACCGAAAAGCCAAAATTAGTTGGCGATTACTTCTTTGTCCGAAAACTCTTCGTGTTCCCGAACAAAGAGGGGCAGCTGTAATCACCTAATTTTGGCACCAAAATTCATAAAATTGCTCAAAATAGTCGTATTAGATTCTTAGGACATTTCGTCAAATTTTTCTGAACTTCTAGTTTTTGTTCTAACTAAATTTGTCTTTAATTAGGATGCAAAATTTGAAAATTAATTAATAAAAATTACTTGGTATGTGCAATTATGATTCTATGTTTTAATTGTAATGTTAGTGTAAATTATGTGATTTTTTTATGTTACTTAACTTAGTATTGTTTTAAATAAGTATAGACCTTTAGTGGCCATAAGTGCAAAATAATGTGGCCCAATGCCCAGACCCATCAGCCCACTTCCCTTACCCGGCCCACCTTCTTAATATATAAACCTAATTTTTCTATTTTTTGCTCATTACTAACAAAACTCAGCAAATGGGGGAAACTCTGGCCAAATTCCCAAAGGTCGCCGGAATTCGCCCACCACGGCGGAGCCGCCGCACTGCCGCCGCTGGCCACCACCTCCGGTGGCCGGAAAAAATAAAAAAATACACCATTGGAAAGATCTCGACCCCCCATTCCATTTCTCAAATCAGTTTCTCCAAATTCTAAGCCGATTTTCGTAGATCGACGGTCAAAGTTGCGGTCAAATAAAAAATCCGGCCATTTTGTGCTTTTTTCGGTAAGTTTTCTAGTTCCTCTCTTACTTTACTCCTCTCTCAACCTCGTATCCCACTTATCCCAAAAACCCCACCCCTTGTACCCCATTTCTGCCCCGTTTCTGTGTCTTTCTTCTTTCTTCTTATTTTTTTTTCCTTTTCTGTTTTGTCTTTGGCATGGTGTGAGGATGAGAGGCTGTGATGATTTTATTTGTGGTGGAGGGGGTTGTTTTCAATGTTTATTAGGCAGAAGCGAGGACGTTATAAGGGCTGTTGAGATTTGTTGTTAATGAGGCCGAGGCTGTGATGATGATATTTGTTGATGAGGCGACGACGAGGCAGCGGTGGTGGTATTTTTAATGGTTGTTTTGTTGTTCGTTTGTTAGTTGGTGGAGTTGTTATGTTGTTCATCATGAAACAAGGGAAGCAGTGATGATGATATTTGGCTGATTTGGTGGAACAAGGCCATGGATACTGTGGTGATGGTTTTCAGGCAGCAGGGGTGTCGACGGCAAAGCCGAGGCAGTGTTAAGCATGAGGCGCAGCGAGCAATGGCAGTGGCAACGGCGAGGCTATGGCGATGGAGATGACAAGCGAGGCAATGGTAAGGCGCGTTGATGCAGCTGGTCGAATCCAAAGGCAGTAGCGAAGGTTAATGGCGATTGCGATTTTGAGCTTTGGTAATTTCGGATAGATGAAATTTTAAGCCTTTCCCTTTCTTTTTCTGTTTAGTCTTGATCATGTTTAATGGTGAAAGGATAATGTTTAGTTATGAAAATATGTTTTAGGTTGTTTAGCAATGAAATCGATGTTTAGTTGGTCTTTGCTTTGAATATCTATGTTGATGAATCAAATGACTATGTCTTTGTTTGTCGTCTCATTGTTAGTTTGAGATCATATAGGTGTTTCTGTTATTCACATTGGTAAATGTTTGAAGTTGTGTAAGTATGAGTGAAAATCATAAAAAGAATGACTGCCTGACTTTCTCATTCCATTATTTACTAACGTTTAGATGATTAGCTTAGGCGAAATCATATTAACTTGGTCTGGTTTGATTTATGAAAGCAAAATATGTGTGTTTAATTGTGTAAACTCATGGAAATAGCTGTAGAATGTATCAATCGCTTCACTGTTTACTGCTTAGCTTTGTATTGACTATGTACGCAAGTAGTATGAGTTATTGATGGATTTGATTGTGGGATCGTCAAGTCTATTAGTTTTGTTTAGTTTAAATTTAACTAGTGTCCGTTTACTGTCAAGTATGAAATGTATTGTCTTAAATGATTAGTGAATTGTTTAGTTATAAGAGTGGCCTGTTTAAGTTTGTTTTGGGTCAATTGCAAAGCTGATGTGAGTATGCTCGAGTTTGAAAAAAAATAATAATAATAATAATAATAATAATAATGATTTGTGTGCTTGCTTTTGCCTACTGATGTTTAGTGTAATGATTAGCATATAACTTCTTGTGTGTTTCTGGTGTTTAGGCATAGAGAGCCTTGCTTAGTAGCTTGCCTGACCCTTAGTTTGGCTTTCTAGGAATTGGATTTAGACATTGTTAGATGAAGTTAGAATCTGGTTGCATTTGGTATATTTTAGTTACTTTGGGGCTGTTCTAGTTGGCTTAATTGGTCCTAATTTCTTCTAGTTAGTACAATGAGTAATGGGGGTCCTTTTAGAGGACCCTACTTGTACATTTTTCAGTCTTTTAGGACTGTTTTGGCTGCTGAAATAATCATCTTTTAGCTGCTCTACTATGCTGAAAAATAGTCAAAAAACTCTCAAGTAGTAGGGGTGTGGGCTCGTACTTTTATGCAAGTCCATACCCCACCTTTGGCTCTCATTTTTCAGCATTAAATAGAGCTTTTTGCTCCTTATTTATGACAAAACTACCAGCTGAAATAAGGTTGAAAATAGAGAGCAAAACACTTTAAAAAAATAGTAAGTTTGAAGAAAAGATTTAGAACCAAAAGCCTTTATACTAAGGGTCTTTTGGGGTATAAATCTACTAGTTTTAAGGGTTAAATAGAGGTAAAAAGGGCTGTCTAGTGGCTGATTCTTTGGAGTATAAGTTGCTGCTTTGGGCTTTTGTTTTTGCTATCTCATTTGCTTCCTAGCTTGGGAATTTCTACACAAGGTAAATACTTTTTTAACCTTGTATTTATTTTGAGTCATTTGGTCATGAAAATGATATGAATTAGAATGTTTAAAGGTCTCAATCTTGTATCTTGTATGTATATTTTTTTTTGCTAATTTAGTTTTAAACTGACTTTGTTAAAAGTGGGAAAACAAAAGAAATATATAGGGTATTTTTTTTTGCGTATCTACTTTTGAGCTACTTATGTGGGTAGGAATATGCAAACCAAGGCCTCTAAACATGATTGGGTGGACTGTTTTTCTTACTATGGCCAGATTGTCTAAAAAATGTTAAAACAGGACAGATTTGATAGAAATGACATAATTAGGACATGTAGTGCAATTGTCCAAATTTGAATAATTTCAATATGTGTGGGATAGGCAAATGTAGGACTAATCTGGACAAGTAAATGAAAAGAGGAATAATTGTGCAAATCTTTGGAGGCCAATAAAGCAAAAGCCCAATTCTGAAAATGACGTAGATGCTGTTGAAACATTAAATTTTCTTGATAAACAGCCACCGTTTTGACAAATCAGCCCTGGTGGAGATAACATATATATATATATATATACACACAAAATATTATGGTTTCTTTTTTGCAAAAAATACTTTAAAGCAGCCTATCTTCGCAAAATAAATGGCCTATATTAGTTAAAATGGCATCAATTTTACAATGTTTTCTTTTGCATAAACAGCCCATAAGGCAGCTTTTATTTAATAAAACGGCTATTTATTTAGATAAATAGTCATATTTTGGCTTTTCTGTTGTTAAACTTTTAAACCAAATGTTACTATTTAATATTCAATACGATTAGGCAAATCAATAGGTACGATAAGACCTCCATTCGATTTAAGTATAACGATAAGTGTGATTTGTGGTCCGCTTATTGCGCGAGAAAAGCAAAATAAACCAAACTCTAAATTATTTATTTTTCGAAGTTAATTAAATTCTTTCAAATTCGTCCAGTCCTCCGTGAGGTTGGATAGGAGTGACGCTTTAAGATTTTCTGCATCAAAGTAGAAGTTCAAATTAACGGCATTAATATAACAACCATATTTTAATAAATTAAAATTGCGACAATAAAGCAACTGTGCTCGGCACAGGACTCGAGGGTGCCTAATACCTTCCCGAGAGTCAACTGAGAACCTTACCCGAATCTCTAAACGCAGACCATTAGACGAGTCAAAGGTGTTCCAAGGTACCTTCTGGTGACTTGGCACACCTTAAACTATGTCAAGTGGCGACTCCGAGTTCTCTAAATAATTTTGTACCTTTTTGAACACCAGTCACGAGCCTTAGAATAAATAAACCTCGCAACTCGCGCAGTTAAACTCGTAATTTTTTAGGGCGTGACAGTTATGAGTTGACTTAGTTGTTTGCTTTGTAGTTTAGTAACATATGAGGCATTTTTTGGAGGCTCTTCCACAACTTGTGGATGGGGAGAGGCCGAAGCAGTCATGGGTGCCCCTAAATCACCATCTCTAGAGAGAAAAGAGAAGAGGATCATTTTAGGATTTTTTGTTTAAATAAATTTTTATCTACTTCCTTTTTCCCTTAGCAGTGTTATTGTACTATTATCTTATTCTTCCATTTTTTACTATTTTATTTCTTTTACTTTGATTATCTTTTACATTTTTGTTGTCATTAGTTTCATTTTTCTTCAGTATTTTCATTTCGGCTTTTATCTTGAATTTTTCAAAGCTATTTTTTAAAATGCTTTTCATGAGCCAAGGGTCTATCGGGAATAACTTCTTTACCTCACACAAGGTAGAGATAAAGGTATGCGTACACCCCACCTTCCCAGACTCTATTTGTAAAATTACATCGGGTATATTATTATTGTTGTCGAATGCATCACATTCCTGATGAAGTTAACTTTCATTACACAAATTTATTATAATCGGTTAGAAAATTCATAATATTCCGTCCAAAATCAATCATAAATATTTGCACAAAGTTTTTATTTCGTCATAAAGCTTTTATGGCGAGTGAATATGTAACGGCCACGAATCCTTTGTTTAAACTTATGTATACAAGCAATATACTTTGGAAACAGATTTGATTGTAGTTTGCTTATAGAGTTTATGTTTTAATGGATTACTCCATTTTGTTATTGCAGCTTTAATACCATTTGGACAGATTTGATTGTAGTTTGCTTATAGAGTTTATGTTTTAATGGATTACTCCATTTTGTTATTGCAGCTTTAATACCATTGGGGATTGAGTGAGTTAGATATATTATTTTTTTATCTGATACTCGGGATTTACTTTAAATACCATCACAAATCGAGTTTTTAGCGTTTTGCACCCTTAAAGTATGCCCTTTTTACGATATGTATCCTATCCTTTTTTTAAATGTTTTGCACCCTATCCTTTTTATTTCTTTGCAAAATAATAAAACTACTCTTTTTCTAACTTCTCCACCAGGGCAAAACAGGAAATACAAATAAATAAAATAAAATCTATGGCATAAAAAATAAAAATCAATTAAAAGTATGTACACATGAAAAGACCTTTGCTCTTCTTGACCAAAGCTACACCACTATCACTTTCTTAGCTCAAAATAAAACCAAAGGACATGTGCCCTTTCCTTGAAGCCAACGTTCCAGAGAAGGAGATTTGTCTCCTATTAAATTTCAATGTATACGTATACAATCTCACCCAACGTTCTAGAGGATTCCAAAGCTTTCTTCAGGTAATTTTAATCTTTCATCTGCCGCTATACTTAATATTTAATCCATTTCATGCCTATATGATAGAATTTTGCTTTCCTCCTATTTGTCTTTGCAAAATTCTCTATTGATCTAATTATTCTGTTAGAAATTTCGACTTCATCAATGCATTCAACTGCTTTAGATTTAAGCTTCTTAGCTTCTGATTCAATTTTTTAAGGGAAAATGGCACTTTTCGTCCCTGTGTTATTGCTTAAATGCAGTTTTGGTCCCTATGATATTTGGCTCAGCACAATTAACCTTCAATTAAATTATGTGAGTTATTTTGGTCCTTTTACTAACAGCAGTTAGAAAATGGTAACGGTGAATTAGTTATGCCGAAGTTAAATCAGGTATTACAAAAAAAAAATTTTGCAAAAAAGAAGTCAGGTACATAAATGAAGTCATTTTCGTTCATTTCACACTTTTCTTTTCTAATCTAACAATTTCTCTCTCCCTAGATATCGTTCTCTTCTTTGAATCATATGCAGAGATTAACTAAAGATGATATCTTCATGGTGGAGCTCAAATTGAGAGATTTTCGTTCCAAACTTGTTATATTTCGAGTTGTCTTCTCAAAATTTTCCCTGATTCGAGCTTGAGGTACACACTTCTTTCAATCATTTTTTAGTATTTTTTTACAAGCTTCGGCCTTTCTGATTTGGTTCGAGAAACTATAGTTTTTCATTGATTTTTAGTTGAAGCTCTTGGATTAGTGTTTTATAATGGCATTTCTGAAGTTGTTTATAACAAATGGTGTTTCCATGGCTGATTAAGTATTTCTTGTGCTAGTAAAAATTGGATCTTTTGTTTGTTTATGTTTGCTTCTCTTAATTTTCTTCTTAACATTCTCAACTGTTTCTTATGCAGCTAGATAAGGCTTTAGTTACTGCAATTTGCTAATCATTTCGTAAATTTATAAATTCTTGATTGGGATAGTCAACAATTTTTTCACTTTTAATTTTAAATGATCATTTTTAGTTTCTGGCTAAATACTTCTAAGGACTAGTAAAGTGCTTAAGCTAATTGTATTTCTGATATGAGAAGGTCAATTGCCACCCAATTATATTATAGTATAGGACAGTCTACTTGTTTGCAAGTTCATCTTCAGTTTATATAGAATAGTTTGTACACTTTTATTCAAATAATTTCTCCGGTATTTATTGGGCAAAGACGACATCATCACTTGCTTCTTGAACTGTCAAGTCGACACTACTTATGTACCAAAGAAAATATTTACTCTTATAATGTGGCAAGACTATCTCTCATGAATTGTTGAGTTTGTTCTCATAGCGTTGGTTGATCCTTATTTTCGTGGTTTGTCAAATATGGAACGTGAACCGTCCACTCACCCTAAGACTATCTCTCATGAGCTGTTTGTTTAGTTTATTTATAAAGAATAAAAGGCTATCTTTTAGTTTTGCTCCAGTGGTCGAAAACTAAAACTTAGTCTTGGAGGGTAGTCACAGCTCTTTCCAAAATGGAAGAGACCTTAAAATGATATATAAAAGTGGTTACTTATTTTCAAGTAAGTGTACGGGTGAATGTATGTCCATTGGAGCTGTGCCGCATTTCTGGCATCATAAGGTGACAACAAACTTGTAACAGCAGGAAGAAAAATTATTATTCATCTTGCTGCATCTTTGTTTGAATTGACTCTACTATTATTGAGCACTCTGATGGCTCAGTCTTGGATCCATATTATGTTGGATCTTCTTCATTTGTAGAAGCATCTCTGTTAGTGCCTTTATCATACTTCTCAATCATATCTAGTTGAGGATTAATCATCACTTGCTTTTTGAACTGTCAAGTCGACACTACTTATTTTTATATGATTAGTGTTTATATTGTTTCACATTCTCGCTATTGGTCGGAATATATGTGTGAAGTACTTGTAATTACTATTGAAATACTACTCTATAACAAAGCTAGTATACTACTCTATAACAAAGCTAGTATATAGGAGGCAGGTGTTGTTCTGGACGTAGGCCATCCATCTGTATTTCATTGATGATATAGCTTGCAAGAATGAGCTTAAATACTACTCTTATTCACCATTCGGTAGCACCTTGAAGATTACCAAATCCTTGAAATGCCTCCATGCTCTACCATAACCTCTCTCGTCGCTGGAATCTTTGGTCAAAGATAAATCCGTGTAGTTGCATGGTATCAGGTGTGGTTTATACTGCCAAGCCTTCTTCACCTAGTAGGCCCTCCTCAATATCAACCACATCATAGTTTCATTGGTCTTCATGTGTGTGTTCAACAAATATCTCCACCTCTCCACTGTCAGGTATTTCATCGATAAGGTTATATAGATCTATATCTGTTGATAAAAATCTTACACTTGTCTCAAAATGAGGCCCAAACTTGAACCAAAATTTTACTTTTCTATCATCGACTTTCAACTTTTTCATACATTGTCTCATTTGAATGATAGAATTTTCACCTCCCTTGCAAAAGTCGTAGCACCAATGCAGTTCATCTCTGGCTCAAACACCCAACTTCCATTATAGTACAATTTAATGGTGTATATATCTGGATCTTCGCCTTCGTCTGTTGTGAGAAAAAAAAAGGTATGATTAGTTAGTGTCGCACAAATCTCACATAGAAAAAAGTAATTAATTTTTCTAATCTAGAAGGTAATTGCGTTTGAACTATGAAGCCATTATGTTGGCTGTACTTCTTGAGGCAGGGAGTTGTCTTGCTAGATTTATTTACTAAATCCAGTTTAATTATGCACATAATCTTCTCTAGTTTAATCTATTGTGAACCAAAAGAAAAAAATGACTTATTTATTTCATGATAGCCTATCATCAGAGTTGTCTTTTTTTCATCACTATGTATTAAAGATATAGTTTAATTGAATTCAATTCGTACTTACATGTCGGTGTGAATTGTAGCCCACTCTTATAACATAATTCCATGATCTAAATGAATGATTTTCTTCCTTGCCAGTAGGTGCAGTAAGTTGCTCTACGTGCCCTAGAAGGAGCTTTTGTGTTCTATTTTCATACAATAGGAGAAACAATTAAAGAGAGCAATTATCAACAAACAAATACTAAAGTTGCAGAGTCATCATGGAACATGCTGCTTCATTCTCTCCAAACAGAAGAAGGGAGGAAAACTGGAATAGAGTGATGCATGCGATGGAAGAGTTCTATTCTTTTTGATATAATTAGGGTTTTAATTTTATTTTTTGAACAAAATATTTTTTTGTAATACCTGATTTAACCTCGGCATAACTAATTCACCGTTGGCATTTTTTAACTGCTGTTAGTAAAAGGACCAAAATCTCTCACATGATTTAAGTGAAGGTTAATTGTGTTGAGCCGAATATCATAGGGATCAAAACTGCATTTAAGCAATAGCACAGGGACGAAAAGTGCCATTTTTCCAATTTTTTAATCTTTTTTGTTTTCTTTTTTGCTGTGAATTTTAATCGTTATGTTGTCTCATAATTTCGCTAATGGTTAAAGTGTTGAATAATAGTGATTTTATGCAGATGCTTTTGTTGACGCACAATAGGAATCAAATGGTGGAGTTGGCAAATGTAAATTCAAGAAAAAGTATTAGATGATGGATTGTATTTCATGTGTGTATCTTTTAGCAAATAAGAAAAAGTTTGTGGCAATTCAATTCCTATCAACGAATTGATCATACAAATTGAATTTGTTATACCCTGACTTTCTTACCTTTCGATTTCTCCTCCTTCAATTTTCCTTTTAGTTTCTCCTTCATCATGATGATTTACTGGTGTTGCAAGTTAACGACAATAAAATACAAAAGATGTTGCTATAGTTCTATTTTTACGCGTATAGCTTAAACCTAATCTTACCCACGTTGCTATGATGAATGGCGGGAAAGGCTTCTTCAATCCAATTACCTATGCCCAAAAAAATTTATTTTATTTATTTGTATTTCCTATTTCCCTGGTAGAGAAGTTAGAAAAAGAATAGTTTTATTAGTTTGCAAAGAAATGAAGAAGATAGGGTGCAAAACATTAAAAAAAAAAAAAATAGGGTGCATATCATAAAAAAGGGCATACGTTAAGGGTGCAATACGCCAAGTACTCTCACAAATCCCACAGATTTGAGTCATGATGGGAATGTATACTTGAATAAAATGTTTGGTTTTGCTATGCATGCAAATAAGAAAAGCACTATATCAAGGATCGACATTTTAGAAAATTAAAGAACAAAGAAATAAAATTCAGAGACTTCTGATATTGCCAACCACACATCCTTTCATAATGGGGCGGCACAAGTCCATCTTTTTACCGGTTCACACATAATTTGTATGTACAACAATAATCACACAATTTGTTCAAACCCAAGATCAATGTGATATAATATTTCCTTTAATTCACATTTCCTTCACTTTTAGTTTCCTTTTAAGTTCATATGTAACGGAATTCCGGTTCGGAAGAAGATTCTGAGACATAACGAACTCCATTTTCAATAGACGAGCAAATGTGTGCTGAATTAACAATCCAATCATTGTATTCAGCTGCTTGCTCAGATCCACCAGTCAACAGTGCAGCCCTATGATGGGATCTTAGCACTGTCTGCTGGTAAGTGTTCAGATTATCCACCGCCGGTTCTCCTGACAAATTGAAAAAGAGTTTAACGTTGAGTGCACTGAGCATGATAATTTTCTATAATTAGTTAAATATATATAGTGATAGTGTAAAACAAGTTTTACATTGTTAGCATATATAAGATGAATCCGTTACCGAATTCTTGTGCTACTTCCTTGGTCTTTGATTGTAAACATGTCAGATAAAAATATAGAGGCAAAAAGGGTTGACTCTTTTTAGGCGAAGAATAATTTATATCATCATCTTAGAAAGTACAACTAAAACCATCGGCCTATTGTGCATCATGTCCCACTTATGTTAAAATGAATTAACGAAATCCTTTTCTCCTTATTCTGACGATACGCTTTACTCACTGCTATTAGAATAAGGGATTAAAAAAGTATCAATTTGGGAATATATATAAAAATATATAATAGTCAAGTATCACTTAGTTATATTGACTCGCTAACTACTCAGTTTATATTATATGAAATTAGATGAGTGTTAAAGAACGAGGAAGAGAAAATGAAAAGATTATATTGAGATATATGCAGATAAAGTACCTTGGGTGAGCAGTAGGGATTCATTGACAAGGCCATCAATTTCTTCTAAAGAACTCCACTTTGTGTAGGCATCCCTCACCAAATTCTCAACATAGCCCTAATAATATAAGAAGGGAATAATAGATTTGGAAATCAGTAAAAACTTTTAGCGTTAGCATATAAACTATTCCACAATTGATTTTTATAATAATTTTTAGCGTTAGCATATAAACTATTCCACAATTGATTTTTATAATAATAATAATTAAAAAAAACTAGGATCTTTCTTACTCGTTGGATTCCTCTCAATTCTCGACTATGGCAAATTTGGCCATTAATTGTTGCCCTAATGACTTGACATATAGGGTTGAGGATGAGAGTGTAGTTTTCTCCTCGCGCTATGTATGATTTAGTGCCCATCTCACAAGTTTTTGCATGTCTGTATGTTACTTCCCACATTCTCTCGGACATCCCACTTCCAAGAATCTGTCAATGTAACCACATACAATTAATATTGTATTTAACTTAATACGCATCATGCAGGATAACGAACTTATACCCTATGCCAATACTATAATTTAACATCTTGCAATAGATGACATGTCTTATTTTCTAGATTAATAATTTCACATGTTAATGATGGTTACATGCTTTTAAACTCATAGAAGGGAAAATGGTGTTATATATAAATTTGAAATGCATACCCTTCTTAGCTTATCTGGGTCAATATTCGCCAACTTCAGAAAATCTTGTACCGTCTTGATGCCTTGTGAAGCTAGCTTCTTGTGAAAAGTTCCATCTTTTCCAATCTTTTCGAGACGCCATACATCATCTCCCAAAGCTGGTGGATAATGCTTCTTATACACTGCGATAATATAAGAGATATCTAATTTCAATTTGTGAATTACGTATAATATTATACTAGTACAGATGAACCATTAATGATTTGTTTATAGGAACATGATTTCATGAATTCATTCGATCGAATCTTTTTAAGCACATATGTTTGATTACGTGCTTCACTACATATATATTGCAAGTTAATCCCTTTACATAATTGTCCTTTCGGGGACATCCGATATATATGAAAAGAATCCCTTTACTTGATTGATTACAAAAAGGAAAAGAGTAACAAGAACTTTTGATAAGATATGACAGGTGTTCACGTACATTTTTATGCGCATGATAGAAAAGAAAAACTATGCTTTGAATTAGTAGTGTTATTAGATTGACAAGTAAAGAATATAGTAATACTTTATCTAATAAATGTAACATTAACAGTTCTGACATGCTGTGAACTATTTTGGCAAATGGCCTGGACACGATATCTTAATTATATCACACTTTAATACCTGTGAATTAATTATATATACGTAGACTTGGTATTAAAATATATAATCAATAGAGAGAACTATATATGTGTATGTACTTGTTAAAGTGCACAGATAATATAATTAGGGTTAGGTATAGATGTAAGTGTTTGACTTAATTAAGACAGAGATTTGCCCCAACAATAATCACTGACACAAAAGTGATCGCGTTGATATTTCTTACTCAAGGAGTCTACACCCTAAAAAAAAAATTATATGTAGGCAATCTTAGCTAATAATCATAGTTTCTCAAGTGATTTGTTCTGAGTTAATGATTCATAAATATCATCAAGTGACCTATGTAACTGGACTAATAATTAAAAAAAAGTCAACTTATATACAGTATTAAAAATTACTTACATTCTCCACGGTGATCTTTAACCATAAAAGAGTCAGTCATGGCTTCCATTATACGAACATTAGTTTGACCATTTCTTATGTGAACAACCTTTGCACCAAGACGAAATCTCCTGCTCCGAATCCAACTAGAATTGTCAGTAAATTCAAGATCACCAAGGGAAGCAATACCATCTCTCATAGTGATATTAAGTTCTCCAGTAACCAATGGTCTTTTTCCAGCCCTTTCCTTAACTATGTTCTTATTGAACTCTTCATGTGTCCAACTTGTTTCACTTTCTCCACAAGGAAAGTCTCCATCTAGGACAACAATCTCAACTTTAATCGGATATGCTAAGGTGGTCGGAACCAGGCAATCGCCAGCAGCGTCGACGAGGAGGAGCTGAAGAGGGTGGCCATCTGAATCAACAATCTTGCTGTTGGTGAATATTGGTAATGAGAGCTTTTTGTTGAATATTAACCTTAGGTTTGATGGCTGAGTTGCTTTGATTCTTAATGAAGGTGTTCTTGTTATTGATCGAGAACATCTTCTTAGTCCATTTTCCACCTCTTCATGAACCTATAAATTCAATAAATTAAAAAGAATAAGGACGGCTAATTATGATCGATTAGAGTTTAAGTTTCATGCACAGAAGATATAAAAAAATATAGAATACTAACACAGAAAAATATCGAAGGTCTACTAGTGTAGAAATTAGATGTAGTACCACTCTTCGGAGCATTGGTTCCAAGGCTGAGCAGAAGTTATCTAAGAAATTCGCCATCACCACTTCTCTAATAACACTGCAAATTAAAGCCAAAATAAAAGGAAAATATATATAATTAATTAGAAATAAATCTTTAAATTTTGAAAGGAAACGAAAAGCAAGAAATGATCATGAGGGAACATACGAAGCAAAAGAAGGTGTTTTTCTCATGCGTTTGTAATTTGGGTGGTTGGAATCAGGATCAGCAGATTCGTCAAAGAACCTTTTAGCTGCCATTTCTATTAGTAATATTTTGTGAAGTAATAAATCTCAAAGTTCTTTTTCAGTACAACTACTATAACAAGGATGAGGAGATGTGATATGAGGAATATGTTGGTAGGAGGGTTTATAAAGGGGTAGAACGCAAAATGTCCTAGTCGTAACTCAAATAGGCAATTGAGATAGGAAGGTATAAAGTAAAGGTTATTTTCAATATTAAATAAGGTAAAGGAAGTTTCCTGGAATGATGAAAGAAATAGCTAGGCAAGAGAGGGTTCCAACTTCTTTAGTGATCTAAGGCAATCTGATGTAACGACTTTGACGTCAAGCCCTCTTCAAGTCAACCCCCTAATCCCCACCCCCAAAAGAAACCAAATGAACTAGACATGAAAAAAGAGATATAAGTAGTAGTATATTTTTTAAAAGCCTAAGAGAGCATCTTGGGAATTTTTTTGAATATATGTTCATGAAATTTTTTTGAAAAGTTTAATTTGTAGAAATATTTGTAAAAACAATTTGAATATATGGTTGTTATATGCTTGAGAAGTTTTGTTATAGGATTGAGAAGTACAACAAGGGCAGCAATGTTGTTTTTAAAGGCAAATACTCATAAAATATTAAATAAATAAAGTTTAAAAACACCACCCGAATTTTTCAGAAAATTTGTCCAAACGGACTGGTAGTTGCTACCTTCCTAGAAAAGTGCGCTTTCTTCTTTCAGCTCAAATGCAACTGACATCTCAAAATATTTATTACTAATGATATTTCATAATCATTGCTTTGTCACATGACATTTGAAAAAAAAAAATAAACTGAAAGGATCATGACTTTAATGCAAAGTCCAGTTCTACCTTAGGTAATGAATCTTATCGCTAACAGGCAAACCGAAGAGGAAAAAAAAACTGATGACGGACCAAATATTAAGCAAAAAATATAGGAATTAATTATGCTTATTATGGACACATACATCTATATTCTAGTACATAATATGTTTATTCTACTGTTTATATAGAAAGGTTAAATAAAAACTAAATCTTTCAAAGCGCATAGAAAACTAAAGTATATAAAAACTCAATCTTTCAACTGTTCATATCATATTTAGGTATCTCACTTCCTTATTTCCAACTTTTAAAGACTCACTCTTCATTTACACCATAAACTAAAATTTAGCAGTAATTAGTTTTCCCATAAAGAAAAAGTAAACCTCGTAATAAAGAATAAATCTAGCAACTAATTACTAGTAGTTTACGGAGTAATAGAATAGTGGACACTTGTACCAACTAGAACATAATTATTACTAGTACTTTACAAATAATGACAATATTATATACTCCCTCCGTCCCAAATTAGTTGATGCTTTAGCAAGATTTATTTGTCCTAAATTAGTTGACGCTTTAGGATTTCAAAATATTTTTTGCCAATTCTTTCCAACTATGCCCATATTTAATAAAGGTTTATTTCTCAAAAGAACTTTAATAGTCTAATATTGGAATTATGGCCAACAGGAGTAAAATAGTAAAATACATATCCTATTTATTGATTTTTTAATGGGCGTGCAGAAGACGTCAACTAATTTGGGACGGAGGCAGGGTCTGACCTACATGGTGGAGGTGGGTGCACCGGCACCCGCTGGCATCAGAAAAAATTCTGTGTATATATATGTATGTATGACAGAAAACGTGTATATATATTTAACTGTGCACCCAAAAGAACAAAAGCTAATTGGGTTCACTGGTAACGTAGATGCCTAGAGTTAGCTCCAAAGCTAGAGACTTGGGTTCGAATCCTAATTCCGACAATTTCTTTTACACTCTTTTCTTCAATTTTATCTTGTGTCTACACTGAGTTGAAATCCTGGATCCATAATATAGTAGCAGTACTTAACATAATTTTTAAAATTGCTAACCACCTTCCCTCACCCCCGCCTCATCAGGAAAGACAGAGCCTCACATATCAAACGCATAAAAAGGCCAGATATCCACATAAAGTATACTTGCAGCCCCACATTGCAACCGTATTCCACAAAGTTAACTTTTTCATTTGGACCAAGTTGATTTTGCGCATAGAGATTTGAAAGAGAACGGAGGTACCCATTTTTTATTCGTTCTATCAGTATTAAAGGTGACAAAGACTTGGAAAAAGAGTGAATAGAATATGGCCCACGTACTTGCAAAGATAGCTGAGTTGGTTCAGCAAGTGATTTCTCACATGGGAGATTAATTGGGTTCAAATTTTCTTACCAACAGCCTTCCTAATTTGAGATTGTCGTATCTCGCTTGTCTAGTGCGAATTACCTCTCTTATGTAGTTTGCAAGCTATTGCATCAGGAACACTCGAAGAGTAGCGCTGCGAGTTCCCTTGTCATAAGAAAAAAAAAGAAGTTATGGCCCACTTTAGCTAAGGATATATTCTTCGTTTGCCTTTTTGATAAGTTTAACTTAAATTACTACAAAAGGAAAGACATCCTGTTGTCATAGGTAATCGTAACTTGACGATTGTGTAAACAAATTACATTGCGTATGCACAAAACTACAAAAGTAGTTAAACTCACTTTCAATTATTGACTTACTAGGAAGAATCTCTTTTTCATGCTCCACTATATGTTTTATGTCGATCCCTAATATGTGCACATATGAATTCATGTTCTCTTTTCTGTGCTTCAGTGCCACATTCACACTCTTCAATCACACTATGCTTGAATTTTGTGGAACCAGCATGTCCTACATAACTACCCTAATTGAAATTACTTTTCGTAATTTATTTAAAATTGTAGTAGTTCGATATATGCAAGTGTACATGTATCTTTTCCATTGCTCCATATGTGAAGAAAATAGGGTTTAAGAAACTTTTCTTCACTGTATTTCTGCCTCTAAACTATGTCACTGTTACATTGTATATTTATACTCAACATTATTCAAATAAAAAAAACTAACCTATCCTCTAATAAACTCTAGTAAAATATTTACCTTATCTACTTTAAATCCTTCTAGAAAGATTCTTTACTCTATGCTATGTATTTACACATATAAATCTGACTATTATCTTGTATAATTCCTCCGTCCAGGCCCAACACTTGTGAGTAGAATACTTGGCCCAATGATAGAGACTTGTTTAACCCGGCCCAGATGTTTCTCAAATATTGTATCAGTCAAACTAAACAAAACAGACCCCAAGACAACTTTGAAGAAACCAACGTGTTTCTTCCTACTTTCAACATCAGACTTTACCCAAAATCAACACACTCAACCTCATCTTCTTCACACCACAAAACTCCGGCAAGAACTCCGGCAACACCTCTTTCTACACCCCCCCCTCAAGTTGGAGCCCGGAGATCGGACTCCTAACTTGCTCACAAAACTCCGGTGAAGAGGTCCGGCCAAACCCTTAGTGAAAACATCTGCAATCTCTGCTGAAGAAGGAACAAAAGATAATGAAATCAGTCCATCAAGTAACTTTTCACGAACGAAATGGCAATCGATTTCGATGTGCTTTGGTCGTTCGTGAAAAACTGGATTTCGTGCGATATGGATCGCTGCTTGATTATCGCAGTGAATGGAAACTGGAAGAGAAGGGGTAACAGTAAGATCAGAAAGAAGGCGAACGACCCATGATAATTCTGCAACTAAACGGCGAATGGAACGGTACTCCGCCTCTGCCGATGAAAGAGAGATCACTTGTTGTTTCTTGGATTTCCAGGAAATGGGACAACCACCTAAACTCAAGAAGAAGCCACTGACAGATCGTCTGGAATCTGAACAAGATGCCCAATCGGCATCACAATATCCAAGAAGTTGAAACGAATGTTCTGAAGAAAAAAAGAGACCCAAACCCGGATCATTTCGAATATATCGAAGAGCATGAAGAGCCGCTTGAAAATGACTAGATCTTGGACATTGCATATATTGACTTAGAGTTTGGACTGTATAAGACAAATCTGGTCGAGTGTTTGTTAAAAAATTGAGCTTTCCTAAAAGTCTTCGATAAACAGTCGGGTCTGGTAAAAGCTCACCGGAATCTGCAGACAATTTGATGGTTGGATCAATAGGTGTTGATACAACTCTAGAAGGCAGAGTGTCATATTCAGCAAGAAGGTCGATTGCAAACTTTCGTTGTGTCACCAAGAAGCCACCAGGTTCATGAATAATTTCCATACCAAGAAAGTAATTTGCTTCCCCTAAATCTTTGATTCGAAATTCTGAATTAAGAAAAGCTTTCACTTGATTAATTTCTTCTTGATTGTTTCCTGTCAGGAGTATATCATCGACATATACGGCTAGAATGGTGGTGAGAGTTCCAGTTGTTTTAAAGAACAACGAGTAGTCATTCATAGAGGAAGTGAAACCTCTTGAACCCAAAGCAGAGGACAATCGAGCATACCATTGACGGGATGCTTGTTTGAGCCCGTAAAGCGATTTTCTAAGTCGGCAAACATGAGTAGGAGATGGTGGTGTCACCCCTGGCGGAAATTTCATGAATACTTCTTCATCCAAGTCCCCATGAAGAAACGCATTATTGACATCTAACTGGTAAAGTTTCCACCTTTTCTTCACTGCCACACTTAGTAGACACCTGATTGTCGTCATTTTGACGACGGGAGAAAAGGTTTCTGTATAATCAATTCCTTCCCTTTGTGTATCCCCTCGTATCACCAAGCGTGCTTTCAAGCGTTCTAAACTACCATCAGATTTAACCTTCACTTTATATACCCATTTGCAGGGCAAGGCCTTTTTTCCGGTGGGCAAAGGAACAACATCCCAAGTTGAATTAGCCTCTAGAGCTTCTAGTTCCTTGGTCATCGTAGCTTGCCAACCCGGGTGAAGAACTGCTTCTCTGTAAGATTTTGGCTCACTGATTTGACTTATTGAATTGATGAAACGTTGGTTAGACTCCGATAAAGCACTAAAACAATAGTCATGAAAAGGAACAAAAGGTGGGTTAGGAGAAATAACATTGTAAGCAGTTTCACAAATAAAGTCTGATAAATACTTAGGTGTTGTTCTGATCCTGGTGCTCCTTCTAGTCTCATGTGTTGAAGGAGACCTTGCTGTAGATGTAGGACTGAAAACTTGTGGAGAATTAACGACATTAGGATCAGGAAAATATGGAATAAGAGACTGTGATGATCTGTTAGCAGGAGAAGAAGAAGTAGGAGTAGGAGACTGTGACGATCTGTGAACAGGAGAAGAAGAAGTAGGAGTAGGAGTAACTTTGTTAGTGGGAGAAACCGGATCCTGTAATGGAGTGATAGCAGGAGGATCTGAATCAGGAAAACTACCAGGAAAAAGTTTTGACATAGGTGCAGAACAAGCAAAGGGGAAAATTATTTCATAAAACTTCACATCTCTAGAGATCAAGAACTGGTTAGTCTGCAAATTTAGAATCTTGTAAGCTTTCTTACCAAAAGGGTAACCTAAAAACACTCCAGGGACAGCTCTTGGTTGTAATTTGTCCCTGTTTCTTCCAAGAGTAGAAACAAAGCATAGACAACCGAAAGATCTAAGATGTGAATAATCTGGAAGCTTGCCAAAAAGAACCTGATAAGGGGATTTGTTGTTCAACACCCTAGATGGAAACCTGTTAATTAGGTAAGTAGCTGTAAGCAAACAATCACCCCAAAACCTCTTTGGCAAATGAGATTGAAACAATAATGCCCTACAAGTTTCTAATAAATGTTTATGCTTTCGCTCCACCACCCCATTTTGTTGAGGGGTGGCAGTGCAAGAAGTTTGGTGTATAATGCCTTTGTTTTTAAAAAAATCTGAAAGTATTGAACTTGAACCCAATTCATATGCATTGTCTGAACGAATTATCTTTACCTTAGCTGAAAATTGTCTTTCAATAAGTGCTAAGAAAGATTTCAATGTAGGGAATGCATTAGATTTAGTGGCAAGGAGATAAGCCCAAGTGGCCCTCGAGTAATCATCCACTATTGTTAAAAAATACTTCTCCCCTTTATAAGTAGGTGTGTTGTAAGGTCCCCAAGTATCTATGTGTAGAAGTTCAAAACAATGTTTAGTAGAGATGCTACTGTTGGAGAATGGTAGTTTGGTCTGTCTAGCCATTGGGCAAATATCACATGGCAAACAATGTTGTTCTTTGGTGGAAAATGGAATATTTTTAATGTTCTTCATTGCTTGATAAGGTAAATGTCCCAATCTCAAATGCCAAAGTTTATTAGAAGCCAAAGAATTGGTAACAAAAACTTCATTCATAACCAAACTGTCATTTGATGGAAGAACTTCATTTACAATATTATGATCAGACTTAGAAACTCCTACAAAAGACTTATCTAAGGACTTAAAACTAACAGGACAATTAGTCCTTATAGGACTCTTAGGGAAAACAGAAGTAGAACAAGAGGTAATCACATCAAAATTGGAATTCAATGGCTGGAAACAATCACTCTTCAACACATAGAGACCTCCGGAAGATTCACCAATCACCAGTTGCTTCTTCAGAGAAGGGTCCTGTACACAACACCCAGTTTTAGTAAATACAACATTATAGTTTAACTGCTTACAAAGTTGACTGATGGACAGAAGGTTGTGCTTAAAAGAAGGAACATAAAGAACATTTTCAAGCTCTATCTCAGGGGTTAAGGTAACTCTTCCCACACAATTTACCTTCACTCTATAGGAATTTGGAAGATTAACTTGAATAGGTGTAGGAAGTTGTTTTAAATCATGTAAAAGTGCTTTATCATGAGTCATGTGCTGTGATGCACCGGTATCAATGATCCAACAATTGGAGGTAAGTGTAGAAAAACAAGAAGCAAAAACATGAGAAGCAAATTCTTTACCAGCAAAATTAGCACTGGTATTAACCTCAGAACCTGAAACTCCAGAACCATTGGCTTGTACAGACTGTAGCATGTTAATTAGTTGTTCACACTGTTCCTTTGTAAAATTGTAGCTACTGTTTGACACTGCTGTGTTGTTCCCTAAATTTTTGCCTGTTGTTGCATTGTCACCATATTGTGTGTAATTTGCATTTACTTGAGTCCCTCCATAATTTCTCTTAGGCTTGGCATACCTGTTTTGATCAGCACCCCTATTGAGTTTTGGGCAGTTTTGTTTCCAATGTCCTGATTGCTTACAATAATTGCAGAATGGATCATTTTTCTTCTGATTGTTGTTAAACCCTTGACTTCTTGTGTATCCATTCCTCTGATCATCTCTGTTTCTCTGGTTATTCCCTTTTTGTGCATTATAATTTACACTAAACACTGCAGATTCAGTGTTCACTTGATGGCCTGAATGAATTTCTCTTTGTGTTTCATCGTGCAATACAATGGAATATGCTTGTGCTGTAGTTGGGAGTGGCTTCATCATCAAAATATTTCCTCTTATAGCAGAATAGCTATCATTCAACCCCATTAGAAATTGTATAAGTTGCAAATCTTCATTCATCTTTACATTGTGTTCCTTTGCCCCGCAGGTGCAATTACAGCTACAAGCCATGAAACTGTTAAGCTCTCTCAACTGATCCCAAATTCTTTTCAGTTTAGTGAAATAAGCAGCTACATCAGTGTTTCCTTGTGATATGTTGCTCAACTCTCTTTGCAACTGGAACATTTTTGTTCCTTCTGCCTGTCCATATCTTTGTTCTAGTTCTTTCCACAACTCTTCCGCTGTTTGAGAGTAAATAACACTTTCTGCTATTTCCTTGCTAAGGGAATTCAACAACCAGGCAAGTACCATATCGTTACTCCTACACCACTGATCCAAAAGTGGGTCTTCTTTTTCTGGTCTTTTACACCTGCCATTGATAAACCCTAGTTTATTTTTTGCAGAAAGAGAGATTAACACTCCCCTTTTCCAGTTTCCGTAACTCGTTCCATCAAAAGTTGTACTGATCAGATTCATACCAGGTGAATCTGATGGATTGAGAAAATATGGGTGAGATCCATCCACCAGTTTTGTTTCAGAAGCAGCAGCCACAACAGTAGTTTCCTTGGCTAAAGCAGCCATGGCAGAGAAATAAGAGATTCAGAAAAGAAACTATCAAGGAAGCAAGAAGTCAGCAGCCTTTTGGACCTGCTCTGATACCATGAAGAAAATAGGGTTTAAGAAACTTTTCTTCACTGTATTTCTGCCTCTAAACTATGTCACTGTTACATTGTATATTTATACTCAACATTATTCAAATAAAAAAAGACTAACCTATCCTCTAATAAACTCCAGTAAAATATTTACCTTATCTACTTTAAATCCTTCTAGAAAGATTCTTTACTCTATGCTATGTATTTACACATATAAATCTGACTATTATCTTGTATAATTCCTCCGTCCAGGCCCAACACTTGTGAGTAGAATACTTGGCCCAATGATAGAGACTTGTTTAACCCGGCCCAGATGTTTCTCAAATATTGTATCAGTCAAACTAAACAAAACAGACCCCAAGACAACTTTGAAGAAACCAACGTGTTTCTTCCTACTTTCAACATCAGACTTTACCCAAAATCAACACACTCAACCTCATCTTCTTCACACCACAAAACTCCGGCAAGAACTCCGGCAACACCTCTTTCTACAATATGCAAGTATATGCTTCTCCTTTTTCTACGCACTTGAGCAATCACAAATGAAGTTATACTGTACGTATATCACATGTTACTAAAAAAATTACGCTTTATATTCCTTATGTATAACTATTATTGAGATCAATCCTTCAGCCCAAATCAAAACTTAACAATGTGTTAATATTTTATTTTAACATCGTTACTTTGTTTTAGAGCAGTATACTTTCGTGATACGGCCTTTTGAACAAAAATAGTGAGAAGTACAATTTTCATAAGATTCACAAATGTAAGAAGTGCCTCTCAGCGAATCTCCCTCATGTAATGCCACTAAAATAGCACTCCTAACTTTATGAGCAAGAAGGGCTTGCAAACTCGATTGTTTTTGGATGTTAGCAAAACTAGTATAGCACCCGTGCGATGCACGGTCAATATAAAATCAACTCATCATGACAATTTTAATGTAATCACGATTGAGCCTTAAAATTCAAGTAGTATTCTATTCACCTATCTATTGAGTGTTCAATTGTTCATTTTTCATATCTATAATTTATATCTTAAAGTTGTAAAATATAACAACTTATCACTATATCATTTGCTCCTATTTTTCTAGTAATTATTTTCCATCGTTATTTTTTTCAAATTGATCTTATAAGAATGCAATTGTTTTTCCTCTTTTCTTTTCGATTCTTTTTTTATTGTTAAACTACTAAATTATTTTTATACTTACATTAGAATTGCTTGAAACAATTCGTTGCTGAAATTTATGAATAATATTATATATTATTATTTGATCAACGGTTATTAGTTCAACTTTTTTAGTTAAGTAACTTACAATTATGGTTTTTTGGAAAGCAAAGATATAGAATACTATCTTATCATTTGTTTACTTGCTTTTGTTTGTACCACTATAACTATGTTTTCCTCTTCTTCCCTTCGGTTTTTGTTTTTCTAGGAAGAAAACAATATATCCTATTTTTTTCGATGCAGAGATAAGTTTTACTTAATAATTTTAATAGCACGTTTAACTGAATTTGCAACAGCAAAAAGTTAACTGAAAAAAAAAATTAAAAGTAGTGAGATGAAGAGCGAAATCTTTCAGTTAATTAGTACAGTACATCATATATATATTGAATCATCGTTCGGCTTAATTAAACATGCTTTCTTTTTATCTCCAAACGATAAATATAGAACATTGAGGAATAACTTTATTTTAAAATATATGCAAAACCGTTCAATAGTTCATGATTAAACTAATAGTGAACTTCTTATATTATAGAGTTTTCCATCATTTGCATTATTTGGCAAGATAAAACATAATATTTGAAATAGATGTGCAAGTACATTATCCTCTAGGGGTGTGTTCATCAAACAACGATAAAAGTTCACAGAAATCCTAACCAAAAGCATAAACTTGCGATAATAATATTTTTTTCACCGAATCAACTAATGAAAGATAACTAAAAATATTTTTCTTCATAAGGAAGACTCCACCATGATCCAAACTTGTAAGATATTATGGTTAAATTAAAATAGAGGAAGACTCCATATTAGCGATGTATCGATTTTATTTGATTAATTTGAATTGATCATTCTGTGATACAACATTATAGTCTCAAATGTCCAGCTTTGTCCTCGTAAAGAAACCAACGCTAAGAATGCCATGCGAGATTAAAGATAACTTTTAAATAGTAAAAATTAAATAATACAATGAGTTCTCTTGTCGTCGTTAATACAATTAATTTTAGGATACTCCATTAAAGAGGAAAAATGTATTTTCATCTTGACTACTTCACTACTACCACTTTATCTAGTCGAAAACTCTCATAATTCCTGATCACAAAAAAAAAAGATAAAATAACTCATTTTCATAAGGAAAAAGAAGTAAAATATTAACGCAATGTACTGAACAAAAGAATTCAAAATCTACTCAAAATACCAATCACGACATGAAATAAAAAAAATAAATATAAAATATGAAACGTAATATGATTTTTGTTACTATCTTCAATAATATCTACCTAAAAGACATATGGAACCTTTTCTTGCATATAGGTAAATTATTTGTCAAACTGAACGATAATGGTAAAAGTGCAACAACTATTCATGGAAGTGTTTGGCTTGGCAACTCTTCTTTATAACAAAAATAACTAAGCAATTTGATGCTAGAAAGTGTATTTGGATCTTAATTAACCCTTTATATATAGTAGTAATATACCAAAGTAGTCTACTATATATAACAACTTTTTATATATAGTAGACTGCTTTTTGGAAGAAGCGGATATTAGTAGCTTCTCCCCAACAGCAGAAAAATTGATTTTGCTTCTATTAAAAGTATTTTTTTTGTTGCCAAACACCTCAAAATTCTTAAAAAAATACTTTTGGCTTTGGAGCAATGTTTTAAAGGGCGGAGCGCAAGGCGAGGCGTTTTACCTATAATGAGGCGAGGCGTAAGTCCCGAGACGTGGGGCGTAAGTCCCATGGATCTTATTTTTTAATTAATTTTAAATTAATAAAATAGCATAATGAGCCAAAAAAAATATAAAAAATACAAAAAAATTAAAAATAAGAAAAAAAATTATAGAAACAAAAGATCTAACTTTTTTAACAATTGTAAGAAATTGAATAATGTTACAGTTTTTATGGGATACAAATAACCATAAGGCCTTAACTTTTAAACAATTAAAAATAAAAATTTGTTACTATAAAAAGTGAATAAACAATAAAAATTTATTACTATTATAATTTAAAATATTAATTCTTCATTGATAAATATAAAATTTCTACTAAATTGTAAAATAATTGAAGTCTAACAATTTTGAGTGACTGAAATAAAACATGAAGACCAACAACAAGTGGTGATGCTATAAACAGCGGCTATGTTTTTTTAGATTAAGTATACATATGATATTCATCCTTATGATATTCTTAATTATAATACACGTAATATTATGTCTCATTAATTGAGTTATACTCAATTTTTGAATTTCTATAGATGAATATAACTTTATTTTTAAAGAAAATTGTAGATGAACAATCTTAATTAGGGAATTGGACAGATATTTTGCATAGGTTCAATGAGGCGAGTTCCGAGCGTTGGGCGTTGGGCGTCCTCTGGGCGCATCGTCGGGCGCTTGAGGCGTAAGTCTCACGGATCTAAGCCCCGTCCGAGAGTCTCAGGGCGTTTTGCTAGTACCCCGCCCCGGGGCGAGTCCCCGGGCGAGTTTTTTAAAACAGAGCTTTGGAGAAGCAATGCCAAACAAGCTATTAATATAGACATAGAATTAATACAGTAAAAATATAATGCCAATAAAAAAATTGTGCAAATTATTTTTGAGATATAGATATAGATCAACGTTTTAAATTTTTTTAAAAAAACTTATCCTTATCTTCAAGTTAACGAAATAGGCTGCTAATAATTAAACTTGCCAAATTAGATTTGAAATTACGATGTAAACCCAATAAAATTTGTTGTCCATTACTCTTCCAATCCGTTAAGCATTATGAGAATTCTTCTGTATTTTATTTCATCTTGAAGTTTAACTACAGAGTTTTCACAAAAGGGCTTATCTTCATTTTATCCACACGGTACTTAAAAGTTTATAGTTAGCTCAATTTACTTGGCACAATTTCAGCCTAGCTTCATCGATTTTAAATTTGAAATGTATGTGATAAGGTGGTATATTTTAACTTTCAAAAATATTTTCTATCTTAACATTCAATTTTTTCTTTAAAAAAGCACTTATCTTTTCAATTTAAATTTGAATTAAATATCATTACAATTGTCGTCCTAATGTGTCATTCAACATTTGTCTTAAGCGTTCCTTTTTTTAAATAATATATAGATGTATATTTGAAGTTTGAACTAATTTTTGAAAGGGCAAATTGCGGTTTTCGTCCCTATGTTATAGGCTAATTGCAATTTTCGTCCCCGTGATATTGGACTCCGCACTTTTAACCTTCAATTATTTAGATTGAGCAGTTTTAGTCTATTTACTAACAGATGTTAAGTGTGCTAACTGAATAGTTACTCAAACGAAGGGCAATTTCGGTAATATATATTATATTTTACCTTACAGTGTTATTTACATTGCATATCTTAAAGGAACACCCACTTTCCTTTTCTATTCTTGAAATTGCACTCTCTCTCTCCGTCTCTTTATCTTTTCATTTGGATCTTTCTCTTTCTTCAAATCAAATGCAAATCTTAGCTAAATTAGAAGAAATTCATGGGTAGCTCATATTAGAGTGATCTTTCTTCTGAGTATGTCAAATTTCTACTCAATTTTTTTTCCAATTCGAGCTAGCTTGGGGTCGACTGTTCTTTCCATCTCTTTTCGATCTTTCTTTACAAGTAAGATTTTCTGGTTCTTGAACTTTATTATTGTACTGATATTTTCGCTTAAGCTCTTGGATTGGTGTTGTATGCTTGCATATGTGAAGTTTTTTCGATCTCGCAAGTGGTGTATGCATGACAGCTTAAAATTAGTAGTTATGGTGAATGTGTTTGTGTAGTGTCATTCTTTATTTCAGGGGGTAGAAAAAGTTATGATCTTTTGAAATTTCAAGGTGGAATGTTTATAATTTTCCTTTTTTCTTCTATGTTTCGAGTAAATCTAATGAATATTTTTTTCTTCTACGAAAACTGACATGGGTTATTAATTTCTGCAGTATTTAGAAAATTTGTTAAGTAGCTCTGTAATCCTTATAGAACCACAACAAAAGATGCAAATTTTATTAGTGAATTAGATATCCTTTGCATTATTAATGAACCTTTACCAGTATAAGCTTTCCAAGTGGTCTGATTGTGCTTCTTTAGTTTTAAAGGTAGAGTTGGTCATCAATCTCATGATGCTTGTTCTAAATTTTTGTTTTATTGGCCTATTTGATGCTGAATTTAGTGAAATATAGAATCATGTGAAAGTTCCCCACCAAAATTTGGTTTAGTGCTCAAACTTAGCATGTTCCAGTTACATCTAAAAATATGAATTTATTAGTCAACCAATTAGTAAGCTACACAAGAAACGAAGCCTTCTTCACCATCATCTGTTGTGAGAAAAAAGAAAAAGGATATGTATGAATGTCATTATAATAGTTTGTGTGCATATCTGAATCTTTACATTCATCTACTGTGAGAATAATTTTCAAAAGAACATTCTTTCTCTCATCTTGATAAGTATTACTAACACAAAAAAGTAACCTGAATATGCACAACAAACATTCACTTTTTATGGTACTCTAAACTTTTTTTTTTTTTTTTTTTTGTAATGAAATTATAATTCATGTGACATGTTAGATAATTTTTTACTCAGTAATTTCTTAATTTCGTGCATTCGTTTTCATTATCGCCTTGAAACTTTTAGTCATGAAGACTAGTAAGGTTAAATGCATTTGCTTGTTGCTATGTAATTTTCTTTTGGTTCTAGTTTTCTTTAATTGTCTCTGTATCACTCTAGTATCGAAGGGTAATAGATCTTTAATTTTATGTCGATAAACTAATAGACAATTTATGAGAAATTATAACCCAGAGTATATAGTACTATTTTGAAACCTTGATTGCTACAAGATCAAAGATTTAGTCGTTTTTCATAAATCAATATCAAAGATAAGTCTAATTAATTCAACTTAGTACTTACATGTTGGCTTGAATTGTAGCCCACTTCTATAACGCAATTCCATTGTATAAAAGATGATTTTCTTCCTTTTCAGTTGGTGCAGTAGGTTGCTAGTATTCCTTGGGATGAAGTTTTGAGTTTTGTTCTAACACAGGAGGGGAAGCAATTTATGAGAGGAATTGTCATCAACCAAGAGATGAAGTTAATCATCCATGGAACTGATTGAGATATGGTTTCTAGATTCTGGAAGACTTGTAAACTTTCGTGTATGATGTAATTAGGTTTTCTTTTTCCCCCGTAAATTGTATTACCGAAATTGCCCTTCGTTTGAGTAACTATTCCGTTAGCACACTTAACATCTGTTAGTAAATAGACTAAAACTGCTCAATCTAAATAATTGAAGGTTAAAAGTGCGGAGTCCAATATCACAGGGACGAAAATTGCAATTAGCCTATAACATAGGGACGAAAACTGCAATTTGCCCTTGAAAACAGTACTCCCTTCGTTTAGTGTACGTGTCATAGGCGTCACCATACATGCCACTGCTATTAAGATGGGGATTTCCTACTCGATCTATCTAGAAGATTTTTGGGTTGAAATTTGTGTTTAATACTTAACATTCAACATTTAAAATGTAATCGGAATAATAACCATCTAACTAGTTTAATTTTGTTACAACGAAAAACAAAATAAGGCTAAGGATAATATTCAAACAAAGAAAAGAAAAAAAGATAAGGAGTTAATTTCTAAAATAATCACTGAACTAATACAAAGTATCTAAAAAAAGTCACTTTCGTTTGATTTGGGACAAAAATATCACTCAACTTATCCAAAGTAACTTAAAAAGTCATTCTATTTAGTTGTGATTTAAAGTTCACCGAAAATGCTGATATGACATTTTATTTTAGTTCTTTTTATTAAAAATGGACCCAATAAATATTTTAAATTTTAAAAAAAATCATCAAATTTAAGGTATTAGCCACCTCAAAATTTTACACAATAGCCAAAATTTAAGGTATTAGCCACCTCGAAATTTTAGACGTTTGACTATGGTAAATCAAACTTCAAACTTTGAATATGAAGTTTGTCTATCACAATTAGAACTTCAAACCTCTCAAATTTTGTTAATTTTTTTTTTTAAAAAAAATAAGAATATGCTATGGAAAAAGATTCAACTTAAAGTAAAAACCAATTTTATTAACCAAAATGTTTAAAAGATATACCGCAAATGAAAACATATAAAATATAGTTATTATTATGCCCAAAAATATGTAAAAATTTACTGTGCTACATTTTTCAACTATAATTATTGGGAAAGATTTCAAATAACTACATCTATTATAATTTTTAATTACACTCTTTAGCATATTTGTTGTGGTACCTAATTCGTACAAAACTACCATAATACTATTTCCACACTTTGATATTTTTCAATGAGCGTTCCAAATTACTAAGGTGTATACTTCCATAATCCCTCTGCTCTTATGAAGTTCTCACACTTTACATAGATATGAGTAATTAGTATATGATGTACAATATTTACGGTTGAAGAAAATCAAATATACAGTCAAATCTCTCTATAACAGCTCCTTGTTGTAGCAACATTTCAATATAACGGCCTAATTTTCTCCGAAACCGATTTCTTATGTTTATATTTTACCTCTCTATAACAACATTCTACCTATAGCAGCAATGACGTTCATTATAGTAGTACACTTTTTATAAAATTACCTCTCTGTAACGAACATAGTCAAATATTGTGTAATAATATTTTGTAAGAGATATATTATGTATAAAATAAAATAAAATATATTCATGAAAATCATTCATAACATTAATATATTGCCTTTTTTTTACATTAGTACCATATAAATTCTTACGTAAAACTTGATTTTTTTTTACAGTTTTAATTAATTTTAAATGCATATGTTCCTTAGATTTTAATTTTTTATTTGTACGGTACAGCTAGTTATAATTTTATTACTAATGCATTAACCTTTTCAACTTTTAATTAATGAAATATGAAAATCTATTGGGATTTTATATTTAACATGTATAGTTTTTTGTGAACCTTTTGACCATAACAGCTAAATGAGATCTAAATGTCAAATGTCAGCATACATGTATAACAACACCTCACTATAGCAGCCATGAAAATTCCAGACAAACTCTGCCACTATAGAGAGATTTGACTGTACTATTAATATACAAATAGTAGGAAATCAAATATACTATTAATATGCAAATATGACATTAATATACACCAGTAAAATATCAAAATCGCCTATAATATAAAGACAGATAATAAATAATTTACCAGTAAATTATCTCATAAATAAATAATTTAGTTTTTAAAAAAAAATTTAAAATATTTCTTGGATTCATTTTTAATAAAAAGAATTAAAATAAAATATCACATCAGCATTTTTCGGTGAACTTTAACCACAACTTGGGAGAATGACTTTTTAAGGCACTTTGAATAAGTTGAGTGATATTTTTGTTCCAAACCAAAGAAAAGTGATTCTTTTACCTACTTTGCAGTAGTTCAGTGACTATTTTAGAAATTAACTCAAATATAAGTTATTACCTATTCTCTATGTTCAAACTCTTATAGCGAGCAACGCTTTTGGGCGATAAATGTAACTTACGCGGCAATTTACATGGTTTCAAGAGCTCAAGAAAACTAGTACCCCTAAAGCAAATTAACGACTAATGAAAATTCTTCAGTCCATTTTAATAAAATTAAAAAAGTATGAGCAGTCATATAAAATTAAGTCTCTAGTCTATTTAGCAAAAAAGAATTTAAAGCAAAAGAAGTGAAGTGCTAACCACCCTAAACAATGATCTACCGCCTAAGTCATTTGATTCTTGGTTTGTCCGAGTAATTAGGACTACTTTTCTCACGGATAATTCAGAGAAGTTACAGAGAAGAGGCCAACTAGTTTCAAGTATATATATATATATGGACCTACTTTAGATTTGATGTTTTCTGTTTTTTTGTTTAATAATCCTGTAATTCATCATCGACCCAACTAATTAGTTCGAAGGCTCATTGAACTAACTAATTTGAATTCAGATTTTTAAGAAGTCCAAAGAATGTTGTTTCAAGCTCTCATACAGAATATATATAAAAGGCAAGTTAATAAATTAAGCATTTATCATCAAGCATTACGTCACTCTAATTTGTGTAGAAAATGCTGGGAATATGTGGTAAACAGACAATTAAGTAGATTTTAGTACGTCTTTAAATTAAAGAAGTAAGATCAAATTGATTCCAATAGGCCTCGAAATCGCCATCACCTAAACAACCATGAGCTTCTCTAATTTTATAGCACATATAGCATCCTGAACTTTTTTGCTCGTTAGTAAATGATTAGTACAACCAGAAGTATAATTTTATCTGACTACTGGTATATTTCAATCTCTATCGCCATCCACAATAAACAATCAATTAAGATAAAAAGGAATACATGATTCTTGTTCATTCTCCCATTGACAATGAGGTACGACCTATACGACCAAAAGGGTGCCTACTAAGAAAAAGTTATGAGCTAAAATTTTCAAGAAAACAGCAATATTACATGATATTGGATTTTCTTTCGGTTCAATTTGGAAAACTAGTTACATCTGCAAAAATTCTAAAAATAATGTCAGGAAAATCCTCTTTACTGAAACTTATCTTTCTAGAAAACAAATCAAAAGGAAGGCCAATATTCATCCTGTGCAACTACTTGACCCTTCGAAAAGGCGGTATTTGCCTGTGTGCAATCACTTAACTCTTCATTTGGGCACAACATGAAGAAGCGATGCGATGCAATGCAAAAAGTTACCTGAGGTTACAGATCAACCGAACATCATGACCTTAGGAGCAAACTTCAAAAGCCTATCCAAGGTGCTAGGCAAGAACTTTCTTGCAAAAAGGTAACACATACTTGTAGGCTCTCCATTATACTCGCACTGAATTCCAGTTCTCATTTGGTTTAACAACGGAATTGTCACCTCAGTCCTAGAAAACTTGGTGGGATGAGGCCCACCCTTGGTCCAATCAACCCAAGTTAAAGTCCTATTACCATTTTTCCACCAATATCTCATGGTAACAAATGTTGGCAAATAATGTTCGTCGGAGTAACATGCTGGCCTGCAAAATTCTTTGAATAAGTTGAAGTATTTTTGATCGGTGATCACATCCACAGCGATCTCTCGATCGAGCTCGAACCATTGAGACCCTTTCCGCCATTGTTCAATGGTCACCCATGGTGTCATTTGGCTATTATAACGACCCCGTCCAACGGGACCCCATTCATCATAGGACTCCACGAAAGTTTTCGTAGAGTTCATGATATAGGTGTAGGTGGTGGTGAAATTGTACAATGGGATACAAGCCTCTGAAAGAAGGACAAAACGTTCATTTGCCATGTCAAGTAAGGCGTTAGCTAGTAACCTTCGTTCTGCTTCTACCATGCTGAATTCTCCCCAATCTACTCTCTACACATGTTCCAACAAAGATTATTTTATTTAATTAAACTTTTTGTATATCTATAATGAGAATTCAATGTTTGAAATAAAAATTATACAACAAAATATCAAAAGACATATAGGTCAAGGAGAATATCAGACAAGATATGTTAGAACTGCTTGAGATCAACTTTTCTGTAATAGACGAAATGTCGACGCATGAATAGAAAGTAGCAACACTTTTTTATGTAACTGCACTAACATTATGAATTTCCCATCATACAATTATATTTTTGTTGAGCATTCAGACTACATATGTCACAAAAGATTGGTAAATCTTAATATATGACACATATGTCAAACTATATCAATAATTTATTGAACAACCATAATTTTAGCAAGTAGAGTACTTTAATAAAAATTTAGAAGCAGTAAATTAGATACATTAATTTCTATACAACCCGGCCGACACTTATTCGATGTGATTCTTATCACATACGACAATAGTTCACAAATGAAGAGAAGTGTGAGAAGTAGCGATATATAGTAACTCTAATAAAGTGATATACGCCCAACCATGAAAACTAATTATGGTAAAGTGATTTAATGAAAAAAAATGTGTATTAATTAATCATGGTTGAGTGAGAATGGTATATTTATAAATAAATTGAATGTATTTATTGGTTGGATGTAAAAATCCGATGTGTATAAGTATTTATCCAATACTGGGTCGTAGCCCGTAAAGAAAATGAGATAATAGGCATGTGTGCTTACATCACTAACCGTATATGAATATAGTAGCTACTATAGTGACTTATATTCTTTCTAAATTTCTTTTATTTGGACAGTGCTACTGCCTGGTAAAACAATGGCATTTAAGAATGGAACACTAGGAAAAAGCTCAGATTAGGTATATAACTTTTTTGCACTGAGGCTAATATTACCGAATGTTGGTAATAAATCCAAATCGTAATTTAAAAAAATAAAGTAAATGGCATATTATATCAAGTTAAAATGCACAGGTAGAGTGAAAAATCAATTATATTATTAGTATATTAAATGATATAAATTTATTAGAAAAATGTAAAAAATGCAATTGGCATTTCTGCTTAACATACCTTACTTGGTACTCTTCGACCATGAAAGATTGGTCCTTCTTCAGGTGCGATTCCATTGAAAGAAGGTTGCGAATGAATGTAAATGGAATAACGCCCTTCATGTCCGTTAAAAAATCGTTCCCAAAGAGGAGCCAATGGCAAACTTCCTCTTGCTAGAAACATGAATGCTATCTTTGGTGTCCGTTTAAATGGAAATTTCCTAACCTTAGGAACCATTGAAGCTCTCCATATTAACTCTTCATCCATCATGTCATGCATGGCATCTGGAGGCTTAATATAATCTGTTAACCCTATTCTACCAACCTTTTTCTTCTTCTTATTATTATTTTCGACGGGACGATCATTATTAACTGATACGTGCTGCTGTGGTTGTTGATGCAAATGTAAGTTTAATGCAGGAGCTGGTGGTGGATGTGATTTTGGTGTTACTATAAGTGGAGGAGATGGTTGGACGGAAAATAATTTTTTCTTTAATGTAATAGGGACATCTTTGAGATAGAAGCTTAGTGAAATTCCAATAACTAAACCAGACCCAAAAAAGAGAAAATAAACAATAAGGCTATGAATGTACCTTTGTGAATTGAAAAGTTTAATTTGATTTTGCTGTGTGTCATGCTTCATTTTCTGAGACGACTCACACGCTACTTGTAATATTTGATCTACCTAGTATTATGATCTAAGAACTACCAGAGAATAAAATAATCATATATTTTAACAAAATGGAATTGTCCTTATACCAATATTGAGTGATTCCTATGTTGAGATACCTTTCCTAGCTAATATATCGTGCATCATTCTAAGAACACGAACCTTAATGTAATTATAACCCAAAAACAAGATAGATCTCTGTAAGATCGAGATAAAATGAAAAATTCACCTAATAGTGGCACTGGGATTGTTACATGAACAATGTACTAGTAGATGGACGAGGAAACCTGATACTCTAATCATTTTATGAAACGTAAAAGTAGTGAAAGGTAATGGAATGTAAGTCCTACGGAGTTGGATTGTCTGCAGTGTTGGGGGAATAGTTTTTCATCAGATTTGAGCAAAATTAGATTTTCAGCTAATTAGGACATAGAGAGCAAAGATGGAAGAAGAAACTGAACAGCCAGAAGAAGAAAGAGACAGAAAGAAAAAGGGAAAATAGTTTTGGTTATGCCAAGTGGATTTCAGTTTGTCCAACAAAATTATGACTCATAGCCCTTCTTTATAGGGAGAGAGCAAAGGTAATGACCACTACTATCTACTTAGAATCTCAATTCTCTCCTATTTATCATGTACCAAATGAAAAAATGGAACTTCAAATATAACTCTCTTTATAACTATGCATATTACATATTATAAAAGGAATTCAAATATAAGGGCGATGACCTTTCAAAATTGATTATTGTTAAATTACAGCATCATAAAAAATTTCTACCGGCTTGGATATCTAATTTAGGTAATTCAATATACTACGTTGGTTAGACAATAATAAATAAAAATATCAAAGTTACTCAAAATACTGTGTTCATGGATGATATCTACAAAGGGTCGAACGAGGGACAAAGAACGAGCGAACAAACGAGTAATCGAAGCTGAGCAATTAGATAAAGCTACTCGAGTCATGTATCATATCAATCAATCATAGAACGAGTTAAACCCTACCAAGAACGAATGATGTGCTCAATTATGCTATTATTATCTTCCTATGCTCGTCGGACGCAAGCACAAAATGCAACTGTAGAATACCTCTCCAGCAAATATCTTGCATAAATGACGTTGGGTAATAATTATCTATATAACTGTCATTTATTCACAAGTGATTTCACCAATGTCAATTAAACACAACACCATTGTTCAAATTATGTTGGAGCATTCATTGCTCATGAAAAAGGGTTACTGTCAATTGCATGGCCACAGACAAGGGTCCTAAATGGATTTTGACTAGCCCCACCGTGATGAAGGAACTCGAAGAAAACCTTGTGGAACTTTTGTTACTATAACAACTTGTCCCATAAAAAATGGCTGTTATATCAATGACATCATTATTCAAATTTTTCAAATTTTATGATTATTACTAATGTCCACCTTTATTACTTATCTTCTACGGAATCATTAGTTCTCTATTGAAAGAAGAGTCATCAGTCTCTAGTCAAAATACATTCATTTTTATGCCAAAAATTGCCATATAGATTAAATAGATAAATTATAAAGGAGCTCACAAGCAGGGGCGGATTTATACGTAGGGAACCGGTATCGTCCGACACCACTGAATCGAAAATATTTGCTAAATATGTATATACTTTTAATAAGCAAAAACAGAACATTTGGTTATAAATAAAACGGATGACATTATTGAAGCAAAAGGACCCATAGGCGAGTTGGTTGAAGACATTTGAATTTGACTCTGAGTTCTGGAGATCAAACCCCAGCAGTGACTATTTTTTATTTCTAATACTACCTAAGGAGTAAGAACTAAACTTATTAAGCCACAAATAAAACTAATAGAAAACTTGAATTCGTACATAATGATTTATTCTTTTGTTGGCTTCTTTAAATTTTGACACCACTAATAGAAAATTCTGCTTACGCCACTGATCACAAACAATAAGTAAATACTAAGGAAATGTGATTAAAGCAGAAAAATAGAGATTGTATTCCTTTTGTTGGCTTCTTTAAATTCTGACACCACTAATAGAAAATTCTGCTTACGCCACTGATCACAAACAATAAGTAAATACTAAGGAAATGTGATTAAAGCAGAAAAATAGAGATTGTATTCCTTGAGAATAGGCAGATTTTTAGAGAATCGCTTGATGATCTATACAATAAGGGAGAGAGTATTTATAGTTATAGATTCACCCCAGTCCTAATAATGGTAAAATACAACAACTACAGGTCTTGGGCTTGTTTACTCAAGGCGGTGATACTAATTAACCCTAAATAGGAGACTACAAACATAAGGTGGCGGGATGCATGTCTTAAGGCGACCCTCGGCCTGTGCTTGATGAGTGGCCATGGCTATGGGGCAGGCGTATATCCTCAGCGCTCGGTGACTTGTAGAGTAAGTCTAGTCTCTGCCAGCTGGATTCATATCCCCGTAATTGTAGGTGGCATATAATTACTCACACTGTCAGTCCCCCGCTTGCTGAGTGCTGAAGCAAGCTGTCAGGAAGTCAAAGAGGCATGCGAGAGAGACATGCGAAAAGATATCCAAACTTCCCGAAGTTCACAGTCATTTTGACCAACATAGACGATTGGTGCCTTCTAGAGTTCAATGCGTCTTCTTTTGATTGGTCTTTATTGATTCTTTGTACTTTTCCTATAACTTTCATTTACTGCACCGAATCGTTTCATATTGTTTTTCATAATTTTATTTGACCTTTTCGTGCTTCTTCCTTATCCTCTTTTGCCAAAGAGCCTTCCTTTACAGTTACTCTTCACAGGTTTTCTTCTTCCAAAATACAGTGTCCCTTTTAGAAGACTTCTCGTTGTTGTGAAAAACAAACCAAGCTTTCTTCCTAAAAAATGTTCATCTTTGATCCCGGCACTCGGCCTTCGAAATATTACCTTCACAAAAATGGGTGGTGTGTGAGAAAATTGAAAGTAAAGAGGCAGCAGTTATCTTCTTTCTTTGCCCTTCTGTTCACATCAGGAAGGACGAAGTTACCCGAGTTATGAAACTTGAGCAGGATCCTAACGGCGTTCTTCAGAATGCCTTCTCTATGGAATATCCGATGATTATGCTGCGCTCATTTTCTAACACAGCGGTTGCTGTGATATTTCTCTTGTCAAGTAGGGCCAGGTCGCTTAGCCCTTTCAGCTGTCATGAGGCTTCTATTCTAGGTATCCCTTGGTGGCTTCTTTGACAGTTTCGGGTTTATGATCCACTGCTTGGCTCTGCTCCTTGGCCGACAAGGGGATTCAACCTTACACCATTATCAGGTTATAGAGACTTTAAACTTTGTACTTGTAGATGGTCTAAGGTATTCTTCTCTTTCGGTTCGTTCGGGTTAATAGCTTTCGTAACGTCTTCCCGACCGCTGGCTATAGGCTGCCTCGAGAGAAAACTCCCATCTTGTGCGGGCTCCCAGTCTCAACTTTCTCCTTTTCAATAAGCTCCCAATTGTGCTTAAAGACCGGCTCCGACCTATACTGGTTGGCGGACATTCGTGCATTGGGTCTTCTTCGATTTTCTTCATCACGGTGGGGGCTCATCTTAATCTAGATGCTTTCAAAGTTCTTTTCACAGGGCATAATGCCATAGTCGGCTCATGTCTTTAGTACAGGTGTTGGAAGTGATGAAAACTGTATGCGAGAGAGTGCTCAAACCAGCTTGTTGTCCAGGTGAGGATTGCTTCCTCCGGCCATGTGAAAACCAGAAGACTTTTTCAGATAGAGTCCCATGGGACCTTGTAATAGACAGAAAGAACAAATGTAATCAGTATTGTATTCAAGAATTCAATTGTATATTGTAGCCTACGGGTCTTTTATATTAATGAAAACGGTTGTTCATCAATATTTATTTTTGTGCATCCTTGCAGTTTTACTTGAATATAGTCAAGCAGCATTATACGCCTATGCGGGCATGTGTCTATAGAAGATGATTGTGCGCTTGTAGAATGCGCTTTTATTATGCATCAGTAAATGATAGCTTAGATGCATCTGTAATAGACATCTTTTAGCAGGGCATTGACGGCGCCTACAAGGAGACTTCTTTAGCCTGTTGTGATTAACGTGGAATTTGTGCGTTCTTAGAGAACAGTTGTGCTTGTCCACTCGAGTGCTTAAGTCTTTACAGAACTGTACAAGTGGGCATCCCTGGCTCACGCAGGTACAAGTGTTGAATTGACAATGTCAACATACAATCTACATGGTGGCTTAACTATAATTGATCTAGCTTGAGCAAGTGTTTGACTCTAACTCGTAGTGAGGAGTGAGTGTTTTATTTCAACTTAAAGTATGGACAGAGGCTAAGAATGAATGGATCTAGATGATCTGAGATAAGACTGACAAAAAAAAATAGTAGTTTTATTAAATAAGATGGGCGCAAGGGCCGAATAAAAGTTTAGTAAATTTAGATAACATTTCTTGAGGCTAGATACCCTTTGAAAAATAAGAAAAATGAAAACGAGTAAATATCTTGAGTATGTGGGCCTACTAGGCTTTCAAGGGTAATACTTCTTAAGCCAAGTAATGTTCTAGTTATTTAGGATGACTGTCCCTTCCATGTCCTCAAGGGTGTACGCTCATTTACCAGCGATGCCTGGATCTTGTATGGCCCTTCAGTTCGGGTCTAGCTTGCCTGGGTTGACCTCTTTAGTATTATGAGATACTTTTCGAAGAACCAAGTCCCCTATGTTGAAAGAGCGTAAATTGGTTCTCGCGTTATAGTACTGCTTTAATCATTATTTTTGGGCCGCTAGGCGAATTGCAACTAGTTCCCGGTGCTCATCCAGCAGGTCGAGTGCGACTGCTAAGGCTCATTGTTTGGCCCCTCTTCAGCAAATGACCGGCACAGGCTAAACTCACTTATCTTAACAGGAATCATAGCATCTCCCTCATACGTCAATGAGAATGTGGTTTCTCTTATGCTTGCTTTCTTCATTATGCGATAGGCCCACAGAACTCCTGGTAGCTCCTCCGGCTACTTACCTTTAGCTTCCTTGAGCCGCTTCGTCAAGCTATCCATGATAGTCTTATTTAAAGATTCATCCTGGCCGTCGCTGAGGGGTGGTAGGGTGACAATATTATCCTTTTGATTTTCCATTCCTTCAAGAATTCCGTGACTCTGGCTCATACGAACTGAGGTCCGTTATCACAGGTAATATCGGCAGGAACTCTGAATGGCACATGATGTTCTTCCAGAAGAATCACTTCCTGCTCTAGGTGTGTGGGCAAAAATATGCCACCTATTATTACGGAGATACGAGTCCAGCTGGCGAGACTAGACTTATCATACAAGTCATTGGGCACAAAGGATACACGTCTGTTCTACGAGTTATGACTGTTCAGGCGGTACGGGCGTAGGACACAAGGCATACATCTTTCCGCCTTAGGGTTACAGTCTCCTAGTTAGGGTTTCGTATATACCACCGCCTTGAGTTTTATAGGCCCATGAGCCTCATTAGTCTTTGTATTTTACCATAATTAGGACTAGGTAATCACTAATATAAATACCCCTCCTTACATTGTATTGTATATCAAGCGATTCACCACTGGATCAGGCTATTCTCAAGGAATAAAACTCTTTACTTTCTTGTCTATTATTTTCCTCTCTATTTACTTATTTTTTCGTCGTATTTTACTGTACTGCTTGTGACCCATTCATAAATTTAAGTATTTAACCTAGACGTCCAATTTTAGGCGTAAACAGTTTTGCGCTCACCGTGGAGCCCAGGCAATTGTAGGTATTCCACGAGGAAAAGGCGCAGTTATGCCATCGGACCCTAGGACCTAGTTTTCCAAAGTGATTGGCAACTAAATCCACGGCGTTGACTCGCAAACTAAAATCTCTGAAGCTACGGGATTCTGCCCGCTTTTCTTGGGATCCAGGTCCCCGGGAACTGCTCTGTCTGCTGCTTCCTGCCTAGTTCTGGACCTTAGCTTTTGTTCTTCTTCCGTCCCTCTCACTTTCTAGAGAAGGACTCCCTGCTCTCTTCCTTCGCTCTACTTCAGGGTTCTGGGAATGATCCGGCTCAAAGCAAAGTTTTTTCGGTGTACCTCTGATGCAATGCTTTCCATGTTATCACATGATGTTGAGTCAAACTCCTCTATAATTCCGTGATAGCTAACGACCCTTTTGTGTTCAGACTTTTTCCAAAAGCTACCACAGCAATATTATTGAGGACTGGAAGAAGCTCCATGCATTCCTGCTGGAATCTATCAAGGTAGTCCTTCAGCAATTCGTCGTCATGCTGACGGATCTCGAAGATGTTCTCTATGCGCTTCTCCCGCTTGCGGGCACCAAAATGTGCTTTCTTGAATAGATTCTGCATCAGAATGATTCGATGGAGCCTATTGGTAGCTAAGTGTATCAAGCAAGGGCGCCTTTGGTCAGAGTTGAGCCAAACCTCTTCACTAGAGCAGACTTGATCTCTTCCTCAGTGATTTTGCTGCTCTTTATAGCCTTGTAATACGCAGCAATATGCTCATCCGGATCAGTTGTTCCATCATACTTCAAGTTATCCGGCAGATGAAAGTGCTTTGGTATGCGGACCGGTGCAACGCTTTCTTTGTAGGCATGCTTGTAAAACTTCTGCTCATCTACCATGGTGACCTAGGGTGGAGCACCGGGGACATCACAAATCCGATCATGTATGGCATTCATATCTTTTATGAGTTCCTGGATAGCAGACGCTCCCTTAAGGTCTTGATTGTTGATTGTTGATGATCCTTCAGGGATGTCATCCATGTTTAGCATGCGGTTAGGGACGGATGCTGGTGAATGGTTCGTGGGCGCTGGTCGTTGCGGGGATGCTGGCCTCTGAGACGATCCAGCAAACATCACCCCTAACTTCTGGAATATCGCCTCGACCACATTGTTTGAGTTCTGCTGTTGTTGCTCTGACATAGTGTTGAGGAGATTAACAAGAAACCCTCAGAATTCAGTATTACCTTCCTGCGGTTTGAAACCTTCCCCATCACTGGTGACATGGATTGGTTCTTAGGAAGGGTCCTTTGGTTGCTCAACGGGATCCTTAGGCTGAACGCTGGGATCACTGGGATCCTTCACGGATTCATCTACTGCATTTGTAGTGTTATCATCAGACATGATTGCGCCTTTTTCTTCATAGAATACCTACAGACATGATTGCGCCTTTTTCTTCATAGAATACCTACAATTGCATGGGCGCCAAACTGTTTATGCCTAAAATTGGTTGCCTAGGTTAAAAAATTAACTAAGAATGAGGTCATGAGCAATACAGTAAATACAATGGAAAAGTAAATAAGTAAAAGAGAGAAATAATTATCAACAAAGGTAAAGTAGTCTTATTCCTTGATAATAGCCGGATTCTGTGGTGAATCGCGATGATGTACAATACAATGTAAGGAGGGGGTATTTATAGTAGTAGATACTCTGTCCTAATTAAGGTAAAATACAAAGACTAATAAGGTCATGGGCCTATAACTCAAGGTGGTGGTATATATGAAACTGTAACCCTAAGGCAGCAGGATGTATACCCTTTGTCATACGCCAGTACCGCCTGAACGGTCGTAACTCGTAGAACAGGCGTGTATCCTTTGCACCCAGTGACTTGTAGAATAAGTCTAGTCTCGCCAGCTGGACTCGTATCCCCGTAATAGTAGGTGGCGTATTTTTGCCCACATAATAACAATTGTAAAAAAAATGGAAAGGGAAGGCTAAAAAACTATAAGCTCCTCAGGATATGCACGACTGAAGATCCTTCATGTGGATTGTAGCTACAAGCCGTAAAGCAGTTTGGAGCTCTCCTTGGCGGTCGGAGATATGTTCGCCCGAGCATTTCTTCGAGTTGCGTGGTCGTTGATACAACTGAAGCCCGTACACTTGATCAAAGAAAGGGTCCTCGGAAGCGTCGAAGTGTCTGAGCGCAGAAATATTCTTCCCTCATCACGTCTAAAGAGCTTAGAAAGAAAACTTGAACATCTGTTTTAACCCCCCGCTGGTCAAATGAGAGTGCACTGCCCCGCAGATCTTCAAGCATAATTGGGAGCTCATCGAGGATGGAAAGGCTTGAGCTGGGAACCTACTACAAGGGAGCCTCTTCCCTTAGGTATGCCACAGCAAGAAGCTGATGAGGCGTTGCAGCAGCAATATGGCCGAATCAGCCGAACCAAGAGACAGCCCCAAAACATGAGCAGAGTTATAGCTTGGTGACTCATTAATCCACCCATGGTTCGAAGCTGTTTCCTCTTGCCTGCCATGGAACGGAGTCAGACAAGTAGGCTTTAACCCTACACCGTCAAAAGAACTACCTGAACGTCAGAAAAATCCTGGCGGAGAAGCCTCATGACAGCTGAAAGGGCCAAGCATCCTGACACCGTATAACAAGAGGAATATCATAGCAACCATTATGTTAGAATAAGAGCACACTGTAATCAGTGCACATGCAACGATGAAGACATTCTGAAGAACGTCATTACAATGTCGATCAAACTTCATGACTCAGAGGACTCGATTCATCCAATCACAGATGAAGAAAAAGAAGAAGAAAACTGCAAATGGTCTACTTCCTACAATTTTCTCATATACCATCCATTCAGAATGAAGGAGTTTTTTTGGGGATATCAAACTAGGATCAAAGGCAAATATTTTTTAAGATAGAAGAGCCATTCTTTCGTAAGGAACTTTGAAGAAGATGAAGTATTTTTTTGAAGAGGATTTGTGATTTTGCCACTATCACAAAGCCCCTATTTATAGGCTGGAAGAGATAAGAGTGGATCATGAAATGGTCAAGCGTAATTAATTCTTGAGATATGAAATGATTCGGCACAGTAAAAAGCAATCTTGAAAAGGTGCACAGAATCGACATCAACCAATCAGATGAAGACACGTGGAGTTCTCGAATAAATCAACATCATTCTTGGTCAAAGAGGCTGCGAGTTTCAAAGAGTCAACGAGATATCTTTCACACTGCTTTCACTTTCTGACTGCTTGCGTCAGCACTTAACAAGTAGTGTGACTGACTGTGTGGGCAAAAATAGGCCACCTATTATTACGGGGATACGAGTCCAGCTGGTGAGACTAGACTTACCTATAAGTCACTGGGCACAAAGGATACACACATGCTCGAAGAGTTATGACTGTTCAGGCGGTACGGGCGTAGGATGCAAGGCTACATTCTTCCGCCTTAGGGTTACAGTCTCCTAGTTAGAGTTTCGTATATACCACCGCTTTGAGTTTTATAGGCCCATGAGCCTTATTAGTCTTTGTGTTTAACCATAATTAGGACTGGGTAATCACTACTATAAAGACCCCTCCTAACATTGTATTGTACATTAAGCGATTCACCATTGAATCCAGCTATTCTCAACGAATAAAACTCTTTACTTTCTTGTCTATTATTTTCCTCTCTATTTAATTATTTTTCCGTCGTATTTTACTGTATTGCTTGTTACCCATTCATAAATTTAAGTGTTTAACCTAGATGTCTAATTTTAGGCATAAACACTAGTATCTAGGCGTAAGGTGCCGCTTGAACCCACTTGGAGAATTAGTCGGTCATCATGAGCAAGAATTTGACGACACCAGCTGTTTTAGGCATTGGCCCTACAATGTTCATCCCTCACTTCATGAAAAGCCATGGCACGGTTACCGAGTATTGTGGCTCTGCTAGCTCATGAAGTGTGTAGAAGAATCGCTGACAGCTATCACAACCCCTGACAAGTTTGCTTGCATCGTCCTTTATCTGGGGCCAATAATAGCCTGCTCTGATTACCTTTCGGGCTATGGCTCTTCCTTTAGAATGGTTTCTGCAATGTCCTTTATAGATCTCCCTTAGTACGTAATCGGCTTGTGTCGGGTTTAGGCACTTAGCCAGTGAGCCGCTAAACATCCGATGGTACTGTTCCCCTCATATCAAGCAGTAGCGGGTCGCTTTCATCCTTAGCCACTTGCTCTTTTTCTTGTCATCGGGAAGTGTTATCTTATCCAAGTATTTATTCAGCGTATGATGCTAGTCTCGGATAAGTCAAGTGGTGTTTACTTCAAGACACTTTAGGTCCGAGTAGATTAGTTCAATCACTGCCTCTAGGCTGTCTGCATTTATGTCTGCGGTTGCTGCCAAGCTGGCTAGTGCGTGAGCTTCCATCTCCTCCCTCAGTACTTGAGCAAACATCTAGTTGTGAAATTTTTTTAGAAAGGCTTCCACCTTAGCTAGGTATTCTTGCATACGAGCATCTTTGGACACAAATACTCAATTTACTTGGTTGACCGCCAGTTGTGAGTCGCTATGAAGACTAACTTCCCTGGCCCCCAATATGTAGGATTACTCAAGGGCTTGGATTACGGCTTCATATTTTGCTTCGTTATTTGTGATCAACTATTCATGTATCTCTTCTTATTTTACTTTAGGTTTCCAAATTAATTATATGCGTCTCTATGATCCGTTCTGTGTTTCTACTCCTATCGGAGGCACTATTGTTGTGGATTGAGTTTTTCCTGCTTGTACTGTATCTTTTAGGGGTCGTGAGACCTTGGCAGACCTTCTGGTTTTGGATATGGTCAACTTTGATGTCATTGTCGCACCCCACTTTTTAAACTCCTTGGACCGCGTGCCTGAAGAAAAGTAAAGTGGTTTCCGACTTAGGTTAACTCGTTTGAGTTAGAGTTTTGGAGTCGCCACCTAATAAATTTCCTAAGCGTATTAGGTCACCTAAAAGCATTTCTAATTCAATTTAAAGAATAAATCCGGGATGGTCTACTAATTAGAGATTCGGGTAAGTGTTTGAAATAACCTAGAAGGAAGGGGTTAGGCACCTCCTAAGTTTCACTAAATGTGGTTCCCGGTCGATTTCTATAATTGAGTTTGAGTATGTAATTTTAACCATAAAGGGACAAAAGTTAAATAAAATATAAACGAATTATGATATGCCAATAAGTAAAATTGAGTAAAATAGGGACAGTTTTGAAATAAAATTCAAAGGTAGGTTATATGAGGTAAAAGAGGCAATAGGCAGTTTAAATAGTTTTGCAAAACTAAGCTTATATACGAAAAGTATGGTACATATAACAATAAATCGCAAAATTTAGACTAAAATAGCTAATTAACCTACTTGAGGATTAGTCTTAGATTTTATTATCCTATTCGGATCAGAACCCAGCTTTTATTGGAGAAGATAGTTTTAGAATCCACTATTGTATATAGCTTGGGTAATTTCCATCATATCTGTGGGGCTTAATTTACCCTTAACCCCCATACCCTTTTTAAGTATTTAATTAGAGCGCTTTCTAATATTTTAAAACGTCTTAAAAGGTTTTGCTAACGTCCCCAACTTAAAGTCCCGGAGGCTTGTGGGACACTACTAAATTAAAAATATCTAGATACCCTAAATATGTTTGGTGCCCCATAGCTAGACTCCAACTAGGCGTCAAAACGATATACGGTCATGCAGAGCAAATAAAATTGTAACAAGTAAAATAATTTTCAAAAGGTTTTAAAAGAATAAGCCTCCAAATTAATAAAAGTGATAGAAGTTAACAACTTTCAAGCTACTGTTACGTTTCGAGACTTCAGATTTGCAGAAATATGCTACCTTTAAAATAAAGTTGCACTTGAAGCCTTTTAGAAAATCATTCGCAGCTTTTCAGATATAATTCCTTTACAAAAACTTTCGACTTTGTAACAAACGTTCAAATTTTGACTTGCAAATATGGTCCAGTTTCAGAACTAGGAAGTGTCCCGGGTTGGTTAGAAATAAAAATTGATATGTATTAAAATAAATTTTTATGAAAACACAAGTGCATATATATACCTGTTTTACAAGGATCTATTATCTTAAAAGAGAGAGTCATACGATGCCATCTAAAAATGTTAAATCAAAATGGAGTAATACTTAATAAATTCAATAAGCATGACTATTTTTCTTTAGCACGATAATTTAAGATACTTATCAAGATATATACTTCAGAAGCATAAAACTTAGCTACCCCAAGATAATATGTAAGTGATATAGTCTCCACAGCAACATGATTATGCATTCAAGAAATATTCAAATATTAGGTCGGCTGTCAAACAAAATTAAAAATACTACAATAAAATTGAGTCATAATTCAAGACTAGATAAGAAACATACCGTTCAAGATTCAAAGAAAAGCAATGATACTTTATCACTTACCAATCGCAAAGTCCGGTTTGATGTTACCATAATTTTTGGAATTTGCAGAGTTGTCTTCAAACAAATTTAAATTATACAAAATGTTGTGTAGGGAAGGGATATAGAGGTGTCTTGATAAGGGAGAGATAGAGAGAAATTGTGTGTCCTCCATGGTGAGAATTGAGTTGAATTTATAGTAGAGGAATGGGGTACTAAGAATGGTAGGAAAATATTGATTGCATGATTTGTGAGGATCTTTGATTTTGAGGGATTTTGGGGAAAGAGATTGGGGGGAGAGATTTGAGGGGATATATGGAATGATTTGAGGACTATGTATCTAACATCAAAAGAAAGACAAATACGTTGGGCCTTTGTCCAAATTCGAAGGAGATTTCGGGAGGTGATTATGGAGGGATTAGGGGGATAGTGAGGGGATTGAGGATATATTGGAGAAGATTCTTAATTTTTGAATTCTTTTCCAAAAATCGGGAAATAAGAGAGTAATTAGAGGAATCGGAGTGATGTTGGGGATATGATGGAGTAATTTAGTGATAGAAGAGAAGATTGGAGAGATGGGACATAGTATGAGATACGGATAGGTTTAACAAAAATGTATTTGGACTTCCGCTTGTCTAGGTTCAGCGAGGGGCTAAACATTGAAAATATTATGGGATTTATGAAAGATTTGGAAGGATTTGAATTCAAATTAATTTAAATTTAAAAGAATGTGGAAAATGATAAATCAAATAAAATGGAAGGAGTATTTCTTTATTGGATCTATGTTTAACTAAAGGTGTAAAATAATAATAGAACAAATATAAATGCATATAGAGACCGCACACAAAAATATGCACAAATACGAACAATGACCAAATAAAGTTAAATAAGTACAAAATAGGTACAAACGGTTAGGGCTTTTTACACTTATATACAATTTAGAGGCCTTAATTACAAAAAAAATAGTAATATTATTGATATTACAAAATATAGCATTATTTTTTATATACAAGTTGCTACAAACAACTAGAAAAGGGTAAAACCTAGAGTCCACCTCACATCCCTCCCCCCTACCGCCTCCTCTGCCGCCTATTAACCGCACTGCCACCGCCACCACTGCCTAGGTTTGCAAAAATAGTGTAGATACAGTTAGAAACAGTTAGATATAGTGCTGAAATAGTGTAGATACAGTCTGAAACAGTACATATATAGTTAGATACAATGCAGAAACACAGCAAAAAATGCAAAAAAAATGCAGAAGCAGTGCAGAAACAAATAGATACAGTGTAGAAACAGTACAGAAACGCCAAAAAAATGCAGAAACGGTCCAGAAATAGTTGAGAAACGATGCAAAACTTAGAGACACTGTAGAAATAGTTAGATACAATGCAGAAATAGTTAGAAATTGTGTAGAAACACAGAAATAGTCTAGAAACGCCGAAAAAGTGCAGAAACGGTCCTGAAACAGTGCAGAAACTTAGAAACAGTGCAGAAACATTTAGATACAGTGCAGAAACAGAGCAGAAACACAGAAACAGTGCAGATACGCGGGAAAAGTGCAGATACCGGTGCAGAAATAGTTAGATACATTGCAGTAACACAGAAAAAGTGCAGAAACACAAAACTAGTGCAGAAACGCAAAAAAAAGTGCAGAAACAGTGCATAAACTCAGAGAAAGTGCAGAAACTATCTAGAAACAGTTAGATACGGTGCAGAAACAGTGTTGATACAGCGTGATACGCTGAGATACAATAAAATTAAAAAGATGAATACGACAACAGATTTGACTGGAAAAATACATTTATGATATAAAAAATTGTTGATCTGAGCGGAAACATCATAAAAATCAAAATTTCAAATAAAATTAACAGTGTTGAACATTGAAAATGCCTGAGACAAAATTACAGTGTAGTCAAAGCTTAGATCTACTCTTAAACAACAAATCAAGTACAATAACATATAAACAACAATTACGTCTATAAAGGAATTATCAAAAAAGGTGATGACAGTACCGTTACCTTCCTTAAACTCAGATCTGCTCTTTCGTTAGATGCTCAGTCATGTGAAGTTTTTTTGGTATTGATTTAGTGTTAAAGAACAGGAAGCAATTGGGAATGACATTGTTGCCATCCGCTCTTTCTTAGCTAGGTTGAACTTGGAAGAAAAAACAAAAAGTCGGCACTACTTTGATTTTGGGGCTGCAGGAAAATAAAAGGAAGATATACACTGATTGAAACTCTGATTTTCCTTTGTATTACTCCTACTAAGATATTTGTGAAGTAACAAAACACATTTATTTGGCAAGGATTTTAAAGAAGGGGAAAACGAGTACGGATTTTTTCATAGGGGAAGGGGACGCCGGAACGATGGAGGAAGGCGGAGGGGACGTCGGCGATGCGGAGGGGGAGGGCGGTGGCCGGAAAAATAGTGGGGGTAGGGGGAGGGAAAAGAAAGAGAAAGAGAAAGAGAGAAGGCAGAAAGATATTAGGTTTTGCTATTTTTTTGCTATATTTGTAATTAAGCACCCATTTTCTCTATAATGGGTAATTTTATTAAAATGTCTCTATTTTTTGTAAATTACTCATTAAAAGTGTACTTTTGTGTAAAAATCTCAAACAGATACTAAAATATTATAAATACAGCAACTTGCACAAATGACCACAATTTAGCACGCATTTAAAAAATAGCCTAAAATTGCATTATACAACCACAATTATATATATAATGTATAATTAGGGTATAACACACGTAAATACATATTTTCTTATGCAAATTTGTCAAACAGTCAATATTGCACCTTTAGGTTAAATATAGCCAATTTATGAAAAATGAGGGATAAAATTGGGTGTCAACAGCTGCCCCTTTGCTAGGAGATGATGAAAAGAGTCTTCGAGCAAAGATAGTTGACAAAGTAACCAATTTTGTCACGACTGGCAAGAAAAACGGTAGAAAGGGAAAATGAGAGTTTTGGGTGTTTCGGTCGAACCCCGGTCTCTGAGTTGCCTACATATCTCGTGTTTTACGAGAATTAGGCCGTGTGTAGTTCTAGAATGGCATGTTGCCTGTGTGAGATGTTTATGACACACGATTTAGGTGTCAAGAGTAAACTTGTCAGAGTATGCAAAATTTACATTTGAATGTACTTTGAGCGCTTTGGAACTCGGCAAAATAGATAGTTTGTGGGTATAGCAAAGACATTGTCGAAAGGACTAGGCTTCTTGAATGGTATTCCAGAATGGTGCGTCGTATGTATTTGAGGTTTTGCGGTTGCACAATTTTGGGTGTGGTAGTGATTTTTTGGGGAGCAAGCGTGAGAGTATGGGAAATGACGCAGGGGTTTGTCGAGAGATCGGAGATTGCCCTGCAGTAATATCAAGATAAGTGCAAATAGAGATAAAGATAAAGATAAAGTAAACTTCCCTGTTAAGCTGAGTAGTTGTTTTGTCTTTATAATATTGACATTAGGCTTTCATTATCATCTTGTCCACAAACGCAGACCCTACACTGCTTCCACATATGTGAATCATATGCTTCTTCAATACTACGCCCACAAATGCGGACCCTACTTTGCTTCAAATTGCTGAACTACGCCCGCCAATGCGGACCTTACTTTGATTGAAATTGCTGAACTATGCCCACCAATGCGAACCTTACTCTGCTTTCAATTGCTGAACTATGCCTACAAACACGGACCTTTCAAATTGTTGAACTATGCCCACCAATGCGGACCTTACTTTGCTTCAATTTGTCAAACTACGCCCACAAACGCGGACCTTACTTTGCTTCAAACTGTTGAACTATGCCCATAAACGTGGACCCTACCCTGTTGTCATTGCTGTCATGTCTACAAACGCGAACCCTATATATCCACCGACACAGATTCTATGCTTCTCAAATTGATGTCATGTCCACAAACGCGAACCCTATATATCCACTACGCGGATTCTATGCTTACTCAAATGATGTCATGTCCACAAACGCGAACCCTATATATCCACCGACGCAGATTCTATGCTTCTCCAATTGATGTCATTTCCACAAACGCGAACCCTATATATCCACCGACGTGGATTCTATGCTTCTTCAAATAATGTCATGTCCACAAATGAGAACCCTATATATCCACCGATGCAGATTCTATGCTTCTCCAATTGATGTCATGTCCACAAATGCGGACCCTATATATCCACCGACGCGGATTCTATATTTTGTCAATCTGATAAATATTGTTTTGCAAGAGTAGTTAGGTATACTCAGTAACTGCGTAAAACTGCAATCAAAGAAAATTTGTGAGACTTTTGGGTGGGAGGTTGAGCTGCGCATTTGTTGTGTTGTACTCTGTTGTTGCATCTTGCATAATCTCATCCTTGTAATGTCACCCTTTTCGAACGCTGAACCTTAGTTGAGCTGTGAGCAATAGGGATAAGAAAAAGGGATATGCATGTGTTTTGAGGAAAATTATGTTTAAAGAGTAATGCAAATTTGTTCCGTTGAGTCATAGACTGTTACGTGTTGTTTGGACATAATCTCCTCTAAATCCATTTGCTGCTCAAAGATCATCCATTCAAATTTTCTGCCCTAGTGTGCTGCTTGTATTTTCCTTGAAATTTTGAGGTCCCTCAAAAATTATGCCCCAGTATGTTGTGATGTATTCTTTGAATTTTTTGAGGGAAACTAAAAAAATTTTGTCTCAATGTCTAGTAAAATTCTCTTATGACGTGACCGTGCCTTGAGTAGGCTGCCTACATATCCCCTTTTGAGAATCAGGTCTCTACGTAGTTCAAATCCAATAAAGATGAATGTTGCTAGATTTGTAGTATCTCTTGATTGTATCTGAGTAAAGGATCTTGTTAATTTTGTCTTGATTTAGAGAATTCTATCTTAGAATCAACTGTTTTGCTCTAACTTGCTTGATAAGTGCCTTTTCCATTCTATTGCTTGTTGTGTTCATACTTTGTTATCCATGAGCGTCACTTGCTCGAGTATACTTTTAGTCCATTTGGGATTGTCTAATTCTGCTCCTTATATGTATTTCTACTGTTTCGCCTTGAATTGTAAGTCATCTTCCTCAATATCTCTTGCCTCAGTTGTCTGCTATAAGATTTCCACGATTGATCATGAGGTTCCTTAAATGTCCTTTTTCGAATCATCATAGCTTGGCATGTACTCGTCGTTTTGGACTGCTCTCTCGCATCGCAATCGTAGATTCAATGGAATCAAAATGATTTGGCAGAAAGCGAATGATGCATACTAAAAAAATGAAAAGTAGGAAATGTTTTTATTATTGGAGTCGAGAAATAGTGTTCGAATGGAAGTGATGAAGCAACAAAGTTGGAAAACAAAGAAAACAAAAGCTAACGACTCGGAGTCGTGTTTTATTTAAGAAAACAACTAATGCCCCAGCTCAACTAATGTTCTCGGCATGCTCAAAATGTGCTGCAGATTCAGTTGTTCGGCATAACTCCAGTTTCAGCTTCCAGGATGTTCAGGGCCTCAGTATGCTTTTCGAGAACTGTATCATATTCTTCCATGAATAGTCCTTTAGACCGGTCAGCTCATCTTCTTCATCATGAACATCCTTGGCAAGTCCTCCACCCTCGAGAGTTTTCATGTAGCTTGAAAAAATGGATGTCTGTTTCAAAGTTAGATTAAACTGCTCTAGTGAATGATAACTTCTTGTATCCTTTGTAATACTTTTTCCTATGTAAGCTAAGATGTAACCCCTGCCAAACTTGTATTCATCAAACACTGCTTCTTCTTTTATAATTGTACCTTTCAGATTGTATTTTTTGCTGAAATCGATCATATTCACCTTCTCATCTCCATGATTGGGTAGTGGGTTATTGTGCACATTTGGCGCCTTCAAATAAATGACCTTTTCATCTATTAGGTCTTGAATCTTATCTTTTAGTGCAAAGTATTTCTCCGTCTCATGCCCCGGTCCATCTGAGTTGTATGCACACCTTTTGCTGTAATCAAAGTGAGGTGAAGGGTTGTCTGGCATCTTTTGAGGTATCGGGACAATAAGCCCGGCAACTTTCAATCGTTCAAACATTCGGGTGCGAAATTCAGCTAATGGAGTGTATTTTCTTTTGGGTCTTTGGTTTACATCAGGGCGAGGCCTAGGAGGGTATGGTGGTGCATTTTTATTGTTGGGTTGGGTATTTTGCTGGTATGGTGGACGGCTTGGTGCTGAGGTGTGGAATATAGGCCAAGTGGGCTGAGTGTTGTAAATGGGATATTCAGGTGGTATGTGATGGTATGGATAGAATGGTGGTGGTGTTTGATAATAGTGGTTGAAATCAGGGTCTTGAATGGTCGCAGCAAAAGAGACTTCATCTTTCTTCTTTTTGGAGAGACTCACGTTTCTAGACGGGATAGCCTTATTAGTAGCTTGCAGTGCAGCAAAGCTAATAATCTTTCAACTTTTTAACCCTTCTTATACGTCATCTCCCATCATCACTACATTTGCAAACTTTTGGTTCTTCATATGCAATAACTTATCATAATAGACATCCTCTTAAATGCGAATGAATGTGTTAACTATTTCTTTATTATTCGTAGCGGGTTACATCTTGGCAGCTTCTGCTCTCTACCTAGTAGCATATTCTCTAAACGTCTCTACGGGTTTCTTTTTTCAATTTTTCTAAATAGAAATGATTTGGTACCATTTCGGTATTGTACCCAAATGTTTCTATAAAGTCTGCTGCCATATTTTCCCAACCAAGCCATGTTCCTGGTTTATGTTTAGAAAACCAACTCAAATCCTCTCCAGTCAAGCTTCGACTGAACAACTTTACTCGTACCTTGATCAGTAGGAACCAATTAGACAAATTTGAATACGAACCTGAAGATATCCTCTCTCTTTTCTCTCCTCTCTCCCCCAAAAAAAATCAAACCCAAAAGAGGGGCGCGTAGACTACACTCGCTCCTCCATGGAGCCACCGGCCGTCGCTATTCCGGCGCGTCCGGTCACCCAGATAACTCACCTTACTGTCACAGACACACAACCAAAAAATCAAGAAGACAAATCCTTTGCTGAAGTAACAGGAGCTCCATTACCCATTAACCAATTCATAACCCGTCACCCATATCTTTCTGTTCAAGCAAGAAAAACTCAACACAATGGAATGCCGGCAGTGATCTTCAAATCGAAGGACTACTACGGAGTCATAGCAGAGGAATGCAAGCTAACAATAGTTGGAAGATTTCTTCGAATACGGCCACAGATAGAAAAAATCAGATCTGCATTCACAAAAAGCTTTCCCCTAAAAGCTACAGTCAAAATTGGAGTATTCGATAACTACAATATTTTCATAGACTTCAAGAATTACGAATATTTCAATCAGGTATATTTCAAAAAGGTAGTAGAAATAGAAGGTAAACAAATGTGGCTCTCAAGGTGGACACCAGATTGGAAACCGGAGGAAGATATTCCTATAGCTCCAGTATGGGTTCTCCTCCCGGGTTTACCCTTCCACTTACGTTCATGGAATTATGTCAAGCAGATAGTTAGTTCTATTAGAGTTCCACTTGCCATGGATGCAGCAACCAGGGGAAGAACTAGACCGAGCATGGCTAAGGTAAGAGTAGAAATTGATCTCCTTAAACCTCTACCAGACTCAGTTTGGGTAGGATTAGAAGATGATGAATCTCCCTTAAAAGGATTTGCCCAAAAATTAGAGTTTGAGGGCATCCCAAAATACTGTAGACACTATAAGCTCCTAGGACACTCTCAAAGCAACTGTAGAGTTTTGGAGAGGAAAAGAATGTCAGAAGAGGCTGAATTAGATTAAAAAAATGAAGAGAATGTCAAAATAGATCAGAACAAAGAGCCATCAACTAGTGGAGATGATGAAGGTGAACAACAAGAATTAGAAGAAGAGACACCAATTAAAATCTCAAAGAATGCAAAGGCAAAGGAAAGAAAGAAGATCAGAAGGAAATCAGTACAAAGAGTTACCAAAAAAAGAGTTAAGATTGTTGAACCCCCTGTGATTATTTGAGAGATGGCAGATGAATAAATCCCAGAAACATGTGACTTAGATAAACAAGAAGAAGGGAATAAACTAAGAAAAGGCAAAGAAAAGACTAGGGAGGAAGGTACAGCATCTCACATGGCATCTACCCCTAGCCAGGGACCTCTGCAGATTCATAACTCTTTTCAAGGACTGGAATTTGATAAATAGGGAGAACACAGTGAACCAATTCAACCTTTAGAACCATGGAGCCCAAATCAGAGTTGCACACAAAAGAAATCAGTGTATGAAGATCAGGAAAATGAGACAAGTGACCAAATTTCAAACAGCTCAGATAAAGAAGAGAACAAGAATAAAAGGGTCAGAAATGAAGAATCCAAACAGAAAAAGGACTCAGAATCAGTGGATGTAGTCCCTGACAGCTTAGACATTGAAGTGAGGCAAGCAAAGGAATATTCAGCAGAGGTCATAGTCCAAAATGAATTCAACAAAGTGGTGGGAAAAGGGGGCCTATCTCCAAGGCCTCACAGATGTACCAAGAAAAAGATCATGAAACTCAAGAATCCAGTCATACCTTTGCCACTATCAAAGGCAAGGGGAAAGACAAACAAAAAACTCAATCTTTGATATTCCAATTATTAATACAATCAATTGGAATATAAGGGGTATGGAGTCCAAAAGGGCCTTTGATAGGCTCAGAAAACTTGTTAGAATACACAAGGTTTCCTTTATTGCCATACGGGAACCCTTTGTAGACAAAGATCAGATTGAATTTTACAAAAGAAGAATTGGATTTCAGAATGCAGTTGCCAACAGCAGTGGAAAAATATGGTGTTTTTGGGATAACAATGTAGATTGCTCATTTGTTCATGATCATAGACAACATATAAGCCTCCAAGTACAACACAATCTGTCTGAACAACCTATGTGGGTGACAGTACTGTATGCAAAGACCAAAGCTCACAGAAGAATAGATTATGAAATAGTTTGAGAGATACGAATGCACAAATAAATGGTCCCTGGTCAATTATAGGGGATTTCAATGTCATAATGCATGCAGAGGAGAAAAAAAGAGGAAGAGCACAAAGAATAAGCAAAAGCTTTGACTTCATATCATGTATGGGTGACTGTGGAATGGTGGGTGCTGGATACACTGGGATCCCATTTACATGGTCTAATGGAAGAAGCAAGACAAAAAGGGTGAGTCAAAGGCTGGATAGAATGTTATACAATGATGAATGGTCCAATCTTTTCTCTGTTGTATCAGTGAGGTCTTAGCAAAGACTGGGTCAGATCATAGGCCTCTTTTGATTAGTTGTAAGGCTGCTGAAGAACCAAGTATAAAGTATTTCAGATTCCTTGACTGGTGAGCTGAGCAAACAGAGTTCCAACAAATAGTAAAACAGTCATGGGATGAGGATGTTCATGGCAATCCATCTTGGGTAATGCAACAAAAGCTGAAAAGGTTGGCATCTTGCTTGAGTAGATGGTCAAAAGAAGACATTGGAAATTTCTTTGATAATGTCAGCAAGTGGGAAAAAGTGGTAAAAGAAAAAGAGGACGCCTATGAACAAGATGATAGTGATGAGAATAGAATTCAACTTCATGCAGATGATAGTGATGAGAATAGAATTCAACTTCATGCAGCATATGCAAATCAGACTAGATGGCTTAAACTGCAGACATCCTTCCTAAAACAAAAAGCCAGAGCCAGATGGCAAATAGAAGGAGATGAGAACTCTAAGTTCTTTCATAGTGTGATTAGAAAAAGGCAAAAAAAGGGCATACATTCGCAGGATTCAAAATGAAGAGGGCCATTGGGTGAAAGGGAATGTGCAGATATCCAATGCAGCAATTGAGCATTATGAAAAAATGTTCACACAAGAGCACCAAATCTAATAGATAGAATAGAGAAGGCAGTGACAGTGGAAGAGAACCAGATGCTGACTTGTTTCCTTTTCTCAGAAGAAGTCAAAGAGGCAGTGTGGTCTTTAGACCCTGGGAGTGCTGCAGGGCCAGATGGCTTCAGCAGAAGGTTCTATCAGGTATGTTGGGAGATTATATCTTCTGACTTGTGTAAAATGGTGAATCACTTTTTTGGAGGAGCTAGACTCCCAAAATTTTTTACTCATACATGTTTGGTGCTCATTCCTAAAGTTGATTCTCCCAAATCATTCTCTCAGTTAAGACCAATAAGCCTAAGTAACTTCTCTAGTAAGATAATCTCTAAGATCCTTACTAAAAGGTTATCTAGTGTTCTCCCTAAGCTGGTATTTGAGAATCAGTCGGGCTTCATTCAAGGAAGATCAATCACTGAAAACATCCTTCTAGCTCAAGAAATTGTTCAAGGAATCAATACACAAAACAGAGGAGGTAATGCAATTCTGAAGCTGGATATGTCTAAAGCCTATGATAGGCTCTTCTGGCTCTTTCTCACATCAGTCCTCATGCAGATGGGGTTCTCAGAGAATTTTATAGACATTGTATATAGGGTTATCTCAAATGTGTGGTATTCTGTAATCATTAATGGAGGTAGATTTGGCTTCTTCAAGTCAACAAGGGGTTTGAGGAAAGGTGACTCTCTATCTCCAGGGCTCTTCATACTAGCAGAAGAAGCATTATCCAAAGCTTTGAACAGCCTACACCATAATGAGAGATATGTAGGCTTCTCCATGAATCCTAAAGGGCCACAGATAAATCATTTGTGCTATGCAGATGACCTCCTAATCTTCACCTCAAGAGGCAAGAGGTCAATCAGGATGGTCATGAACACTTTGCACCAATATGAGAAGGCAACTGGTCAGCTTTTGAATGCTGAAAAGAGTGTCTTTCTAACAGTAGCTAACTTTCCGGAGCACAGAAGAGAGAGAACTCACAGGATCACAGGATTTTCTCATCAACAATTTCCCTTCAAGTACTTGGGTGGCCCAATTTACTATGGAAGAAATAAAATTGCCTATTTCTCAGAGTTAGCCTCAAAGGTTGTCAATAAGATCCAGTCTTGGCAAGGCAAACTGCTCTCATCAGAAGGAAGAGCAACTCTGATCAAGTATGTTCTCCAATCTCAAGCTTTTCACACACTTGCAGCCTTAGCACCTCCAAAGTCCATTTTGAAGCAAATAGAGAAGTACTTCTCTGATTTCTTTTGGGGGCAGTCAGAAGGAAAAAAAAATTCCATTGGAGTTCATGGGCAAAGATGTGCTATCCTACAGAAGAAGAAGGAGCTGGTTTCAAGAGATTAGCAGATATTAGTAAGGCTTTTGCAGCTAAAAGATGGTGGAGATTCAAGAATGATAACAACGTGTGGTCCAAATTCCTGAGAGGGAAATACTATCAAAGGGCTCATTGTGTAGCCAAGAAATCTGTTGGTAAGGAATCAAGCATATGAACTGATTTGTTAAGGATCAGACCATTGGTAAAGCCTAATATCCTATGGAAAGTCAATAAAGCTGGAATAGACTTTTGGTGACATAATTGGTTCAAATCAGGGCCTTTGGCTAAGATCTATCCAGGAGTGAAATTGGGTAAACTAAGTCTAGAGGACTGCATTGAAGCAGGTTGCTGGGATTCTAAATTCATCAAAAAGTTGGTACCTGAAAGCTCTGTGGCAGAAATATTGGAAGTAAAGATTGGAGATAGGCAAGTCAAGGATCAGCAGGTTTGGACCCCAACCAGTGATGGTCAGTTCTCATGTGCCTCGGCTTATCAGTTGCTGAGAAAAAAGAAGGAACATCAAGTGAGCTGGAAGAGAGTATGGATGAAGGGAATACCATTCAAAAATTCATTCCTACTATGGAGAGCTATCAAAAGGAAACTACTAGTGGACTCAGTAGTGATCCAGTTTGGCCAAGCCATTGTATCAAGGTGCTCTTGCTGCAGCAGCCTAAAAGAAGAAACAATAGACCACATTTTTATCCAGAGTTAGTCTGCATCTCAACTGTGGGAAAAGTTTGGCTCATCAATGGGGATCAGGATGAATAATTAGAATCTACTAGCAATGCTAAACTCTTGGTGGGAGCACAACTCTTTGAACAAGGCAAAAAGAGTAGCTGCTCAAGCTATCCCTATCCTGATATGTTGGGAACTGCGGAAGTCAAGATGTGGAGCTAGATATGTAAAGGGCAAGACCAATTCGTACAAGATAAGCAGGGAAATTACATTTCACCTAATCATTCTTTTTGCCAAAAACAAAATTCAGATTGGTGAAAGATACTCATGGAGTCAGCTTAGCAAAGAAATTGAACAGATCAGACCCCAGATTACATGTATTCCAATTAAATGGGATCCTCCGGAGGAGCAATGGGCAAAACTAAATTCAGATGGTAGCAGCAATAGTGCAAACAAGACTGCAGGAATTGGAGGTGTAGTTAGAAACAGTGATGGTGCTTTGATCATGGCTTACTCAGCTTCTCTACAATTCTGCACCAACAACAAAGCTGAAGTTCAAGCTGCACTGTATGGACTAAGATGGTGTGCTCAAAACATAACAACAAGGATAATTCTAGAAATGGGCTCCTTACTAGTAGTTAACATGTTGTCCGGAGTTTTCAAATCTGTATGGGAAATATGGGATGAATTGGAGGAAATGAAAAGGATAATCCTGAACAAAGGATATAAAGTAGAACATTGCTATAGAGAAGCCAATACAGTGGCAGACTCTCTTGCAAAACAGGGAGGAATTATGCAACAAGAACATATCTACACAAGTAGCAATCAGCTACCTTTTGAAGCCACGGGAGCTTACAGAATGGACAGGGCAGGATTAAGAAACTTCAGAATCAGAGCATGCAGAACAGGATTATCAAGACGATGGGGATAGGGCACAAGACTCAGGTAGTAGTGTTTCTAGTTAAGTTAGTCTCACTAGGAGAAAATGTACAAAGTTTTTGGAAGCTAACATAGTGTATAGAGCTGGTTAACAACTCTTTTTTGATCAATCAGGAGGTAAGGTCTATGCCCCCTCCTTCATGTGTCCCTTCTTTTGTTTATCAATATACAAGGTAGGGGTCAATGCCTAACCCCATAATTAAATTAAAAAAACTTTACTCGTACCTTCTCATCTTCCCCTGCTCCAATCAACTTGTCGCAGTATGTTCTCAGATGAGTCATAGGGTCGCCAGTGCCATTAAATAAGTCGAACTTTGGTATCTTGTATCCGTCAGGCAATTTTAAATTTGGATAGATGCACAAGTCCTCGTAGGCTAATCTTTTAATGGTTTTGCCCACTCAAACTTCTTAAAAACTGCCTCCAACTTACGGACTTTCTGTTTTGTCCCATCATCATTGGCTTCATCCTCCGCCCATTCATAGTTTTCATGGTCTTTAACATGCAAAGTGAGTTGTTTGGTTTCAGCAGTGAACATGGGATTGTAAGGTCGCAGATTTGTGATAGTAGTGTGAGGTAAGTTTGTGTTTGGGTAAGTAGGATATGCAGGGAGTGGTGCTTGATAAGTAGCTGGTGGTGCTTGATAGAGGGGCGGTGCTTGGTATGTTGTGGTTGGTGCGATTTAGTAGATGGCGGATGGTGTTGTTTGGTAAGTAGGATGTGGTGTTGTTTGGTTGATCACGGGTGGATCTAATGGGTGTATAGGGTCCTTTGCATAAGGGCGGGCTGACCCATTTAGATCGACAGGTTCTCCTGAATAGGTGGACTTAACAACAGGTAAACTGGCCATTGTCAGTTTCTCTTCAAGTTCTTTAATTCTTTGCTCCAAAGTAGCAACATGTTCATCATATCCAACCGGGGCAAGCTTGCGGGGTGTTCCACTAGTACCAATATTATCGTCACTAGGAGCAGCGTTATTCAACTCAGGCATAATGTTTCGTCTTCCTCTTCTTCTAGTTTGTGAGAGGGGAGGAGTTGTAACTGGGCCTTTTGCTCTCGTCCGGTACTGATGCTCGGCCAGAATGCACAAGTCAACCTCAGGAATGGGAGTAAAACTAACACATAAAAGTAATAAGTTAATATCAAGATAATAATAGTCATATGCAAAATATATCATACCCTACAATGCAAGGGACCTCTTTTTTGCCGGAGGTAGGCCTAACGAGAGCAACATATATAATACGCATAATAGGCGTCATTTGATTTAGAAAAGCTTGGCTAATGTACTTTAACATGCCAAGGATGTTAAGCCTTCCTAAGTTTGAGTATGGTATTTAAAATTGAACGAGTGTCATGCATCATCCCATTTGTTCTCATAACCCAAAATGAATGAAAAATAATTTTATTAAATAATATTTTGTTACATAAAAGTAGAAATAATGATAACTTTTTTAAATAATTGATTTTTTTCATAAAAGTTGAAAGTAAAATTAATCTAAAGTCTATGTCCTCTTTGATCTTCCAAACCTGCAACCAAAATAAATAATTAGATGATCCCCCCCTTTAGAGAACAAATGGTCTACATTAGACAAGTTTAATTTTAAATTAATGCACACGTAGCACATTTAAACGTCCCTTAGGGTTGAAAATTCGTTTGGTTCGTTCAAACATGGTGAACTAATAGACTTAGACACGAGCCGAAGTCAAACTTTTTTCTAAATATGACATGATGCATGGTTCTTAAACAGAGTTTCCACTAAGAGTTGGCTTGACTCAACAAGGTTCCTCTAAACGGACAATTTGGAAGTGGAAAGTGCACAAACTGCCGACAGCTTCGCTAGTTGACTAATTCTGCACATCTTTCCTAAAGGTTGTTTTAGTAGTGGAATGACCGTGAGTTTCACGCAAACGTTCTTTGTGTGTGAAAGTGTGAACTTCCAGGAGTGGAGGAAATATGAACGGAATGACAGTTATAATTGCATAAGATATAAATAACAATTAAAGTTTTACTCAAAAAATAAAATAATCGACAAGGAAACAAAAACAAAGAAAAAGCGTTAGTCCTGGAATAAAATAATCAAAGCAAAAAAGTAACTAAAGAAACAAAATAAACCCAATCAGAAGAAATCGTTATGGTTAGAACATAAAATCCCCAGCGGAGTCGCCATTCTGTCGCACCCACTTTTTAAACTCCTCGGACCGCGCGCCCAAAGAAATGTAAAGTAGTTTCCGACTTGGAATAACTCGTTTGAGTTAGAGTTTTGGAGTCGCCACATAATAAATTTCCTATACGTATTAGGTCACCTAAAAACATTTCTAATTCAATTTAAAGAATAACTTCGGGTTGGTCTACTAATCAGAGATTCGAGTAAGTGTTTGAAATAACCTAGAAGGAAGAGGTTAGGCACCTCCTAAGTTCCACTAAATTAGTTCCTGGCCGATTTCTATAATTGGGTTTAAGTATATAATTTTAACCATAAAGGGACAAAAGTTACATAAAATATAAAAGGATTATGATATGCAAAAAAGTAGAATTGAGTAAAATAAGGACAATTTTGAAATAAAATTCAAAGGTAGGTTATATGAGGTAAAATAGGCAATAGGCAGTTGCAAAACTAAGTTTATATACGAATAGTATTGTACATATAAAAATAAATCGCAAAATTTAGACTAAAATAGCTAACTAACCTACTTGAGGAATAGCCTTAGGTTTTATTATCCTATTCGGATCAGAACCCAACTTTTATCGGAGAAGATAGTTTCAGAATCCACCTCGTATATAGCTTGGGTAATTTTCATCATATCTGTGGGACTTAATTTACCCTTAACCCCATACCCTTTTAAGTATTTCACTAGAGTGCTTTTTAATATTTTTAAACGTCTTAAAAGGTTTTGCTAACGTCCCCAACTTAAAGTCCCGGAGGCTTGTGGGACACTACTAAATTAAAAATAACTAGACACCCTAAATATATTTGGTGCCCCATAGCTAGACTCCAACTAGGCGTCAAAACGATATACGGTCATGCAGAGCAAACAAAATTGTAACAAGTAAAACAATTTTCAAAAGGTTTTAAAAGAATAAGCCTCTAAATTAATAAAAGTGATAGAAGTTAACAACTTTCAAGCTACTGTTACGTTTCAAGACTTCAGATTTGCAGAAATATGCTAGCTTTAAAATTAAGTTGCACTTGAAGCCTTTTAGAAAATCATTCGTAGCTTTCCAGATATAATTACTTTACAAAAACTTTCAACTTTGTAACAAACCTTCAAATTTTGACTTGCAAATATGGTCCAGTTTCAGAACTAGGAAGTGTCCCGGGTTGGTTAGAAATAACATGACATGTTTTAAAATAAATTTTTATGAAAACACAAGTGCATATACCTGTTTTACAAGGATCTATTATCTAAAAAGAGAGAGTCATACGATGCCATCTAAAAATGTTAAGTCAAAATGGAGTAGTACTTAATAAATTCTGTAAGCATGACTATTTTTCTTTAGCACGATAATTTAAGATACTTATCAAGATATATACTTCAGAAGCATAAAACTTAGCTACCCCAAGATAATATGTAAGTGATATAGTCTCCACAGCAACATGATTATGTATTCAAAAAATATTCAAATATTAGGCCGGCTGTCAAACAAAATTAAAAATACTACAATAAAATTGAGTCATAATTCAAGACTAGATGAGAAACATACCTTTCAAGATTCAAAAAAAGGCAGTGATACTTTATCACTTACCAATCGCAAAGTCCGGTTTGATGTTACCATAATTTTTGGAATTTGCAGAGTTGTCTTCAAACAAATTTAAATTATACAAAATGTTGTATAGAGAAGGGATATAGAGGTGTCTTGATTAGGGAGAGATAGAGAGAAATTGTGTGTCCTCCATGGTGAGAATTGAGTTGAATCTATAGTAAAGGAATATGGTACTAAGAATGGTAGGAAAATATTGATTGCATGATTTGTGGGGATCTTTGATTTTGAGAAATTTTCGGGAGAAAGATTGGGGGGAGAGATTTGAGGGAAGATATGGAATGATTTGAGGACTATGTATCTAGCATCAAAAGAAAGACAAATACGTTGGACCTTTGTCCAAATTCAAAGGAGATTTCGGGAGGTGATTATGGAGGGATTAGGGGGATAGTGAGGGGATTGAGGATATATTGGAGAAGATTCTTAATTTTTGAATTCTTTTTCAAAAATCGGGAAATAAGAGAGTAATTAGAGGAATCGGAGTGATGTTGGGGATATGATGGAGTAATTTAGTGATAGAAGAGAAGATTGGAGAGATGGGACATAGTATGAGATACGGATGGATTTAACAAAAATGTATTTGGACTTCCGCTTGTCTAGGTTCAGAAAGGCGAGAGGCTAAACATTGAAAATATTATGGGATTTATGAAAGATTTGGAAGGATTTGAATTCAAATTAATTTAAATTTAAAAGAATGTGGAAAATGATAAATCAAATAAAATGGAAGGAGTATTTCTTTATTGGATCTATATTTAACTAAAGGTGTAAAATAATAATAGAACAAATATAAATGCATATAGAGACCGCACACAAAAATATGCACAAATACGAACAATGACCGAATAAAGTTAAATAAGTACAAAATAGGTACAAACAGTTACTAAAATATTATAAATGCAGCAACTTGCACAAATGACCACAATTTAATTCGTATTTAACAAATAACCAAAAATTGCATGATACAACCACAATTATGTATATAATGTATAATTAGGGTATAACACATGTAAACACATATTTTCTAATGCAAATTTGTCAAACATTCAATATTGCACCTTTAGGTTAAATATAGCCAATTTATAAAAAAAAAAAAAAAAAAAAAAGGGATAAAATTGGGTGTCAACAGTCATTATCGGTGTGGATTGGTTGGCGTCATGTTACGCCACTCTGAATTGTCATGCCAAGTTTATTCGATTTTCTCTTCCTGGCTCAGCACTGATAGAGTGGCAGGATTCTCAGTTTCTACCTGCAAGGTGTGTTTTCTCTTTCCTGCAGGCGAGGCGAATGATGAATAAAGGGTTTTTAGCATATCTTGCCATGGTTCGAGATACCACTATGGAGATTCCATCCCTCGAGTCAGTTCTTGTTGTAAGGGAGTTCTCTGATGTGTTTCTAGATGATCTCGCAGGATTCCTCCAGATCAGGAGATCAAGTTTGGCATTGATATATCAGGGACTCAGCCTATTTCTATCCCTTCTTATCGCATGGCTCCATCAGAGTTTAAAGAGCTGAAGGAGCAGTTGCAGGCGTTGCTGGATAAGGGATTCATCAGGCCAAGTATTTCCCCGTGGGGTGCTCCTGTTCTGATCATGAAGAAGATCGATAGGATCATGTAGATGTGTATTGGTTATCGGCAGCTAAATAAGGTCACCATCAAGAACAATTACCCCTTACCTCGTATTGATGATTTTTTTAATAGTTGCAGGGTTCCAGATTCTTTTCTAAGATCCATTTGTGATCTGGTTATTATCAGCTAAAGATTCAAGATTCCGATGTCCCGAAGACTGCTTTCAGGACTCGTTATGGCCATTACGAGTTACTAGTTATGTCTTTTGGGCTGACTAATGTCCTTGCAGCCTTTATGGATCTCATAAACCGAGTGTTTAAATCGTTCCTCGATTTCTTTGTCATTGTCTTCATCGATGACATCCTTATCTATTCTCGCAGTCGCAAGGAACATGATTATCATTTGAGGGTGGTTCTTTAGACCCTCCGTATTTGTAAGTTGTATGCCAAGTTCTCGAAATGCGAGTTTTGGCTTGATTCTGTTGCATTCTTGGTTCATGTGGTATCCAGTGAGGGAATCAAGGTTGACCCAAAAAAGATTGAGGCGGTGCCGAATTGGCCTCGTCCTACCTCGCCGACTGAGATTTGCAGCTTCCTTGGTCTGGCAGGTTATTATCAAAGGTTAGTGGAGAATTTTTCAACTATTACAGCTCCACTGATTTGCCTGGCTTAGAAGGCGGTTCAATTCTGATGGTCCGATGAGTATGAGACGATATTTCAGAAGCTTAAGGCCTTATTGACTTCAGTTTCAGTGCTATATATTCCTTCTAGCACTGGCGGATTTATAGTCTATTATGATATGACCTGTGTGGGCCTTGGTTATGTTCTTATGCAACACGAAAGGGTGATTGCTTATGCTTCCAGACAGCTGAAGCCAAATGAGAAGAATTATCTAACTCATGATCTAGAGTTAGCATTTGTGGTCTTCGCTCTGAAGATTTGAAAGCATTATCTTTGTGGTGAGCCTTGTGAGGTGTATACTGATCACAATAGCTTGCATATCTCTTGTCTCAAAAGGATCTTAATGACCAGCGGCGGAGATGGCTTGAGTTGATTAAAGATTATGATCTCACCATCCGCTATCATCCTACAAAGGCGAATATTATAGTAAATGCCTTGAGCAGGAAGTCCATGGGCAGCATGGATTTTCTTTATGCTGGCATGAGACCTTTGGCTCGAGAGTTGTAGTCTCTTGGCGACTCTGGTGTGAGATTTCTTCGCCCAGACTCCAGCCGAGTATTGGCATGTATTGCAGCTCAGTCTTCCTTAGTCAGTCAGATTAAGGGGAAGACAGTTCGAGGATCCTCATTTGCAGGAGTTTCATAGTCGAGTCCTAAGTGGAGAAGTTCTCTCATTCGAGCTTGATTGAGATGGCATTCTTTGGTTTAATGGCCGACTCTATGTCCATGATGTCGGAGATTTGAGGCAGTCAGTACTCCACGAGGCTTATAACTCGCATTATTCTATTCATCCTGGCATTACTAAGATGTATCAGGATCTCCGAGAGCTAGATTGATAGAAGGGAATGAAGAGGGATGTGTTTGATTATGTGTCTCGTTGCTTGAACTGTCAGCAAGTTAAATTCGAGCATCGGAGATCGGCAAGGTTAGCTCAGGCATTGCCCATCCCCGAATGGAAGAATGAGCTTAACACTATGGATTCTGTAGTGGGTTTGCTAAAGACCCTGTGACGCCATGATTCAGTCTGCGTCATTGTTGACAGACTGACTAAATCAGCTCACTTCATCCCTATAAAGACTACTGATTCAACTCAGAGGTTGGCTCAGATTTTCATTGATCAGGTAGTTAGGCTGCATGGCACTCCAGTATCTATCATATCCAATCGTGGTTCCCAGTTTACTTCCTATTTCCGGAAGTCTTTTCAGAGGGAGTTGGGGACCCAGGTGCAGCTTAGCACGACATTCCATTCTCAGACTGATGGTCAGTCCGAGCGGGTTATTCAAATTCTGGAGGATATGCTGAGAGTTGATGCATTGGACTTCGGAGGCCACTGGGATGATCATTTGGCCATAGCGGAGTTTTCTTATAATAATAGATATTAGCCCTCCATTTAGATGGCTCCATTCGAGGCCTTGTATGGCCGTAGATGTCATTCTTCTATCGATTGGTTTGAGTCTCGAGATATGGAGGTGATGACTTCAGAGATGGTTCATCAGATTCTTGATGTTGTTCGTATTATTCAGGATCATCTGCAGACCGCTCAGAGCAGCCAAATTTCATACTCAAACCAGAAGAGCCGAGTGTTATAGTTCGAGGTCGGCGACATGGTATTTCTACAAGTACCGCCAATGCGGGGTGTAAAGAGATTTGGGAGGAAAGGAAAGCTCAGTCCTAGATTCATTGGCCCTTTACTTATCGAGAAGCATATTGATAAGGTTGCTTATCGGCTCGATTTACCAGCCTCTAAGCCAGTTCATCCGGTGTTTCATGTATCGATGCTTCGGAAGTGTATCCGAGATCCTTCCGAAGTGATTGAATTAGATCCTACTTAGCTAGATGTAATCTAGCCTATGAGGAGTTCCAATTGCCATAGTTGCCAGAGATGTCCATAAGCTTTGTTCGAAGCAGATTCTGATGGTTCGAGTGCGATGGCATAATCGTCTTTGGGAGGAGGATACTTGGGAGCTTGAGTCTAGTATCTGTGAGAGGTATCATCACCTATTCGATTATTCGGATTCGAACTTGATCTTTAAAGCCTAAAAAGCTCTTATCGTTGTTTATGATTTTGGTTCCATAATGGTGTAGGAATATCTAATAAAAGGTCGTTGAAAATTAATGTAAGCATTCTCATTAATTGTATGAAATCTACTCTTGACTCTGGCTCGTTCGAGGATGAACGAGAGTAAAACTAGAGGAGAACGAAACGACCTTAGTTATTCGTTTCGGTATTTAAGACTGTGTTTTGTGTGCCGACAGTCTTAAAAGCTCCATTAGGTTCATTAGGACCTGTTTGTAAAATTTGAGCTGATTCAGACCTCGTTCCGTAGGTTTTTTTAGAAGGTTTCATTTTCAATTGTCAGTAAAGCCTAAAAAAAGTTTCTGAGGTCGATTTGAGTAAATGAGCTCCGATTTGAAATCCGAAGGTTGCGTTAGGTTCGTATGGTCATTTTTGACTTGTTGCAACTTTTGAAAGTTAAATCTGAGGTCATTCGGATAGTTTTCACTAAAGCTTCTAAAATCAAGAAAATTACCTCTTCCCGTGGAACCCACATCTTGAGTTTCGGAGATCCGGCTTGGGATCCATCTTCACGATCATGTCACCCAAGTATAGTATGACTTGTGTACAAAATTTGGGGTCAGTCCGAGTCTCGTAGGGTCACGTTCGGACCCGAATCGCAGCACAACAGGTGCTGGTGCAGAATTCTGCTCCTTTCGGGCACACCTGCGCGATCGCACGCATAGGGGCACGTGCGCGATTTCTTCTACTGCCCCAAAGTGCGATCTTGCTCCTTGGAGCGCAACCGTGAAGAAGGGGTGGCGCGTGGGCGCTCAGGGTGGCGCGAACGCGTAGATTTTCTAGGTATAAAAAACCCATGTCGGCTTAATCGGTTCTAAGGTGATTTCTTGATATCAATCCGTGAGATAAAAATAGGTATTGATTCTGAATCATCTAATTTCTTTAATTCAATGAGGTGAGAGTTGAATTATATAGAAATTGAATTAGAGAATTAGGGATAGAACCCTTAGTTTATGGAATTGGGGAATTTGATTAAATTGAATTCGAATATAAAAACTAATGATATAATTGACTCGTGAGATTGTAAGGGATTCGTAAATATATAATTTATGGGCTTCCGGCTAAGCCCGTCCTAGGGCTATTTTTGTAATTTTTTTCTATATAAAGATTAGTTACTCCTTCCGCGGGCACTTATAAATGCGAATATATTTATTTGGCTCAAAAAAGGATTATCCTGAAAGGCATCAAAAAGGAAAGGAGATCAATCAGTAGCTATTCTGACTCAGGACTTGAGGTAAGTAATTATATCAATTTCTTTTACGTCTTTGCCTTATGGATATTCTATTCACGCGTTCTTTACGTGAATAGCTGTCGACAGGGCGTACTTACTACGCCGCAGCCTTGAAACGCGTTCACATATTATGTTTTTGGTTATAGGTTGCTATGTCATATATTGAGTGCAGGAGTATTCTGCCTCAGCTTTATATTATATCGGGTGCAGGACTATTCCGCCCCAGGAGCAGGAGTAATCCGCTCTACTTTGTTATGAGATTGTATTCCCCTTGAATGCATGAGTATTCCGCTTCGGGACGCGATAACGGGAACATGTGACCTATTTGCATCATATTTCATTTCATTACATAACATTATGTGTGTTGACTTGCCGTACATGACTCCTGCTCTGACTATCTATGCATTGCTTAGTTGTTGGTTAGTTTTTGGCTCTGTTTTCTTGACTAGCTTGCTTATCCTTCGGGTTAGTTAGCTATTTCTCGCTTATTGAGTCCCTATGACTCACTCCTTCTTTGTTTCTTGTTGTGTCTTCTCGTTTCAGCAGATTCTGCTCTAGGACCCAGCGAGCCGTGTCGTGATTGGGGAGCAGTATATTCTTAGCTGTCCATGCTGAGCTAGCTTGTTCATGGAGGCTGCTAGCTGTAGACATTATGGTTTACCTTATTTTTGCTCCCTTCGGGATATGTGTATATCTATTGGGCTTCTTAGATGTCTGATCAGGAAACATCTGAACCTATATATTTTGGGTAGTTAGTGGTATTATTCAGATAGCTTATATATATGTCTATCCTTGGGATTCATTTTGTGTTGTTAAGGTTAGATTCGTTTTGTTTACAAAGTAATTCTACGCTATTTATATCGATTCAGTCATTAGGGTGGTCTAAGGGAGGTAGTCGGATGCCCGCATGACCTAACCGGAAATATGGGGACGTGTCAATTGTAGTGTCAAATAAAAAAACAAAGACTATACCGACTTTATTTTGAAATGTATATTTTCTCTTCTATAAATTACACAGGGTATTGTGTATTTATTTATACAAAATTAATATTATTAAAAAAATAAATACAGTAACAAATGGCTTGTAATCAAGAAGCAAGAACACGAGAGTTGAATAGGTTGAAAAATGATGTAAGGCACTTGAAAACTGATCTTGAGTTAGTGAAAAATGATTTATCTGTGGTAAAGAATGATTTGGATGTGATGATCGAGTTTTTTATAGAATTTAGAGACAAACTTATGAATCGTCTTTTTGAGTAGCTCGATGACATTGAGTTGCATAAATTTACCGACTCAAGCTCTTGTTGTGCTTCTCGTGTTGCTAATAATAATAACAATCATTAGTGTTTTTGACATGTTTAGTGTATGGTTTTATGTTTATAGTCTTATGTTTTTATGCTTCTAACTGTGTGAAGCACGTGTAATTTAACTTTTTTTTTTTTTTTTTTTTGTAATTTTGTACTTAAGGATGCTTCTATTTTTATTTTTTTTAGAATTATCTTTTTCATGTCAATTAATGAAATTCCTTTAACTGTGTTTGGGTAAAAAAATATTTGATAATTTCATCACAAAATTAGCAAAAGGCCAGAATAAAAAAACTTGGTTAATGCTAGATGGAGTCCCAGTAATATTTTATATTGGGGATACAAATCTTATGCCAGATGGGGTCCCAGTATATTATATTGGGACACAAAAATTATGCCAGATAGAGTCCCAGTATTTAAACTGGAACACATAACTTGTATGTACCTGGTTTTGGCACCAATTGGATAAAAAAATGCTCAAAATAGTTGTGTTAACTTTCCTGTTATTTCACATTCACATCTATGATGATTGCAATTTTCTACTGGAATAGGGACAAACATGAATATATAGTTTCTGTTATATGAACTATTTTACATTTCACATTCACATTCACATTCACATTCACATTCACATTCACATCTATGATAATTGAAATTTTCTACTGGAATAGGGATAAGCATGCCTGGCAGAAAGAACAAGAGGTTGAAAGTAGAAGACTAACAAGGAGAAGCCATACAAAACCCTTGGCAATGCAACAAGTTCAACAAATGGTTCCCAACACAGAACCAATTAGACAAACATCGCCCCGAAGTGCCACTAGGGTAAGCAGAAAATGCTCGATCTGATCCTTGGTCTGAAAAATATGGAAGTAGAATAAAATATTTTATCTGATTAGAACTATTCCTTTTTGCAGAATATGGTTGAAAGGTGATAGGAAGGATAAGAAAACTTAATATGTAATAATGCATTCAGACTACTCTTATGCCTAAAACTGATATAGTATAAGATGCCTAAAACTGATATGCTATAAGTCTTTGCTTTGGAGAAAAATTTCAGACTTGCTCAGTTTAAATAGCTTAAAAGCAAACTTCTATGATATTGACTCATTGTTTTAGTGTACGTGTGCACAAAATTTCGTATTGTGCGCTTCTATTATTTTTTTCCATATTATGTTTAGTTAATTTGTTTTGGAGGGGCAAAACAAAACAAAAGCTATTATATTAATTCATAGTGATATGGACCAAACAGTAGGGAAATCAATCATGTTTTGAGTGTTGCTTTGGATAGAACAATTTTTTGTACTACTTTACTGAATCAGAAGGAAAAAATAACGAGTTTCACCTTGGGAAACTAGATTCGATTGGATGTACATAGATAAATTTTTAAGTGCAGTGTCCACTTTACTGAATAATTTCAACAAATGTAAAACTATATCCATGTTTGTCCTTATTCCAATAGCAATTCCTATTATTTCTCGGACCAAAAAAAACTTACCTGTTATTTTGCTTATCTTTTATATTTTATCTTTCACGTAGCCATTTTTAGTTAATTAATTAAGATGAAATACAAAAGAAAAACTACCAAAAATAAGATTGATGGTGTGTAATGGCTATTTGACATTTTATAATTAATTGAAATGTTCTTGTAATTATTGTGTGAGATTTGTTGCTAGTTGTTTAGTTTAATAATAAGTTAGGATAATCGTTAATTAGGTGTTTTTCTATGTGGGTTGATCTAATTCAGCAAAAAATGAAAGAAAGGAGCCCATGCCCAATTCCCAACTCGATCCGGCCCATCTGCTTTTTTATTTCCCAATTTTTCTCCTAATTCCCCCATATTCTTAAATCACCAAACCTAGAGTTACCATGCCAAATTTTCGCTGTCAGAGCTCCGCCACCGGCGATGGCGATCTCTCTCTGACCGGCCAAAATGTTACATCACCTAACACCCTTCACCTTCTCTTTCCATTTCCACCATCAATTTTGCCAGAAGACGAGCTAATCGGCCTAGATCGAAGTGTAAACAATCAGCAGAACCCTAACACCGGTGAAGCTTAACTTTTTCCGGTCAACCCATACCACTACGGACTCCTCTCACTCTCCTATTTCACCTCATGAACTCTAAATTCATAAGTGCCCATCTTTCGTCTTGAAATCGGACCGGGCAGTGGTGATGCTTGTTCGCTGTAGCGGTGATGAGGCAACTAGGGGACAACCTAGTGGTAAAAGTGTTGGAATCGTGGAGGAGCAGCAGCAGCAGTGGCTGCGGTGGTAGAGCTATGACAGTGATGGTTCAATGCTTCTATGATGGTGATGGTGATGCTACCGGGGTAGTGTGAACCTGTTGTGAGGACGATGAATCTGAGGTACAGCAGTGGAAATGATAGTGGCAATGTTGTTTAGCAGCAGCGATGCAATGGTGTGGTGGAGGTTTGAATGTGGTTCAGTTTTGACCGTGTCAAGGTGGGGATGCAGCGGTGGGACAGTGGTAATGGGGATGCTGTTTATGGCTTTGATGGGTTAGTGAGAAATCCCATCCCCTTTTCCTTACTCATTTTTCCTTAAATCATGTTTGTATGTAGGATTTCTTCATAAAATAAATGTGGAAAAATTGCCAAAAACGCATGTTCGTGTTTATGTTAAAAGTTATCGGTGTTAAACTGTTGGGATGGTCACGAGTCGATATCAATCTTGTTTGGAATATATATATATATATATAACCTATCACTATTTATAGCTACATTGAATATAAGTCGTTGCTCTTATTGTCCTGATTTTGGAGTCTCTAAAGCGTAAAAGTTGTAGGAACTTTGTTGATAGTTTCTGCTTGTTTAATACTCTATGAGGAATGGACGTTTGTCTAGGTATGAATGCTGTCCCAATCTTGTTATATTTGTCTTTGTCATAGCATGGTTTTGTGTAGAGGTGACAAATGGACAGATTTGGAAGAAAATAAGCAGGTTAAGATGGGTTGACTTAATAAATAGGCCATTGCCCAACCCAACCCAAAGTTCAATGGGCTAAAATGGGTGGGTTCAAGATGGGTCAAATGATGGGTCATAACCCAGCCCGCACAACTTGACCCAAACTTTTTTTCTTTTTGAAGATATAAATAAACACTCCCAATCAAATATTCCCAAACAAATTTCCATACACATTACATAAAGTTATAAGATTATATTACAGAAAATAAATGTACGTTAAATTATCTTTATATTTTTCTTCAATGAGAAATTAGTCACATATCTTTTGGAATAATAAGGGTTGAATTGAAAATAAAATGATACTTACAATATATAAAATGACGAATATTATATAGACACAATTAACCAGATAAAAGTGCTAGTAGATGTATCTAGATTTGCTCATTGTTTTCATTTAATTAAAAAGGGTACATGATTAATTTATTTCAATATAGCATAAAATTTCAAAGCAAAAATTTAAAAAAAAAAATTAGATATATTTTTCATAACCACATACTTTTTATCACATTAAAACTCAACAACTACAAACATTAATTAGAGTGCATTAAAAAAACATAAATTATTTAATTTCTGAATTTTCATAAAGTATGAGAAGAAGCAAGTTTTGAAATTTTGCACAGCAAAACCAAATGACAAACAATCTGATTTGGGTTATAAACGAGTCGGTTCATACAGTGAGTGAATACAAAATTCAATTTAAAAAAAAAATGACCCGCACTAAGATAAAAAAGTTGAATTGGTACAGAAAATTAATAAGTGAAATTAAGTATGACAAATTCCCCTCACCCATTGTCAAAAACAAACACCACTGGAAATACTCCCTCTCCCACCACCGCCGTCAACACAAATACCAGCGGAAATACTCCCTTTCCCACCACCTCCAATGCCAAGGAAAAACAACAGGTGGCTAAACCATCTCCATCTCCTTCTACTCCTCCATTTCATTTCTCTCCCTCTCCCTTTGAATCTTCTTCTCCTCTTCCCTTTCCGACAAACCTACGCCGGCGGAAGAGATGGTGGAGATTAAAAATTGGATCATGGAGATAAAAGACCTCGTTCTCTACCAACAACTACATGTCAATTGTCTTGTCGCCATATCCTTTAAACGAGGTGGTTATAAGGGTTTTGCCTACGTTGATACCTCCAATGATCAGTTCAGAAGAAACATGGTAGGAGAAATGAAGAACAATGACATCAAGTGTCGCATCTATAAGAATATTTAAGAATAATAAGAAGTAGATTTTTGTGTTGTTTTTTAATTAAGTATGATGTTAATTTTTCAATTTCGTATCAATGTTAATTTTTAAATTTTGTGTTGATGTTAGTTTTTCAATTTCGTGTTGACATTAATTTTTCAATTTCGTGTTGATGTTAATTTTTCAATTTCCTATTAATGTCAATTTTTCAATTTCGTGTTAAAAAAAAGAGCCAGGTTGTGCAAAAATTATGGGCTACTGAAAGTGCGTGGGTTTAGTTGGGTTGAGCCCAACTTTAACTCATTATTTATGAATCTCATACATAACCCATCAAAACCTAGCCGGGTTGGGCGGGTTAAATGGGTAAGGGTTGTTTTTGACACCCTTAGTTTTGTGTGTGTTGTGTTATCTTGTTAATGTAAGTTTAATTAGTTATATCCAGTCTAGTTTGCTTATTTTGAAGTATATAGTGTTTCTGAAATCCGGAGGTTTTTGTAAATTTTGGAATTCTAGTCCATTTGGCTTTATAGGTAAGTCTTGAATTAGCTAAGTATGGAAGTAGTTGTGGCTCAGATTTGATTTAGGTCAAAATTTTAAAGTGTCCAAGTTCATTTAGATAAATCTGTCAATTTTAAATAGTCAAAGATCAATTAATATGACAAAAATTGGCAGCATGGAAAATGGCCTTTCTGTCCTCTTTTTTTAGATTTGGTACAAGTCATGCTAGCCAAAAGTAAAATTTCAAAGGGGTAAAAAATATTGTCACATGGGTTTGTATTTTATCCACCCTTTTCACTCCTTCTCTCACTCTATTTAAGAGAGTTTCTTTACTCTCTTTGAAATGCTTCTTCCATCTGAAAAATACTTCATAATCTCTGAAAAACACCAGAGATCTGACACAATTCTATACACTTGAAAATCTAAAAACACACATTTACTACTAAAAACTTCAGATATAAAAATCAGAGAACGAAAAATAGAGAGCAAAGTGGAAAAAAAACTTGAGAGAAAAAAAGAGAGAAGTGAGAAAATAGTGAAAAAAAAAATAGTGAAACACGAGAGTTTAAGGTAAACCTTCAAGTTTAAGGGTTAAAGTAGAAGGTTAAATGAGATGTTCGTTTGCTTGAAAGCAGTTGGCTGTTGCTTGTTTTTGGTTATTTGGACTGTGATTTTGGCTTTGGGCTTCATACCTTGAGCTTGTAGAATTTTACTACTCTAGGTATGTCTTCAATTTATTTTTGTCTCTTATATATAGATTTCAGCTATGTTCAAAGCTTAAATATGAATGAAAATAGTTTTATTTGAGCCCAAAATAATTTGTTTATGCATGTTTAAGTATTTATATTGCATGGTTGATTGTAGAGTAACTTAAGCATATATAAATCGTTAATGTCTGGGCCACACTAAGCTCACAGCAACTGTTGCATGATTTTAATAAAGTATAGATATTTTATAGGAATTTTTACACAAAAGTACAACTTCTAGAACTTAATTACCAAACATAGCAATATTTTAGCAAAATAATCCTAAATAGAGGAAAACACAAGTTAATTACAAACATAACAAAAATATAGCAATATTTTTCCATAACATACAAAACCCTTACATTCTTCCTCCTATTTCTCCCACTATCACTTTTGCTCCTCCCATTTTTCCCTATTTCACTTTTAAACCTTCCATTTCCCCCAATTTCACTTTTACTCCTCCCATTTCCCCCAGTTTCACTTTTCCTCCCACCATTTCCCTCAATTTTACTTTTACTCCTCTCATTTCCCCCAATTTCACTTTTCCTCATCCCATCCTCACTTTATCACGTTGTATCTCGATGTTTCTCAACTACTAACTATCTCGTGTCTCATTGTATCTCAACTACCAACCACCTCATATCTAACCGTATCTCGCCTACCAACCACATCATATCTAACCGTATCTCAACTGCCAACCACCTCGTATCTCAACTGCCAACCACCTCGTATCTCAACTACCAACCACCTCGTATCTAACCGTATCTCACCTACCAACTACATCGTATCTCAACTACCAACCACCTCGTATCTAACCGTATCTCGCCTACCAACCACATCTTATCTCAACTACCAACCACCTCGTATCTAACCGTATCTCGCCTACCAACCACATCGTATCTCATTGTATCTCATTGTATCTCAACTACCAACCACCTCGTATCTAACCGTATGTCGCCTACCAACCACATCGTATCTCACTGTATCTCAACTACCAACCACCTCGAATCTAACCGTATCTCGCCTACAAATCACATCGTATCTCATTGTATCTCACTGTATCTCAAATACCAACCACTTCATATCTCATTGTATCTCAACTACCAACCACCTCGTATCTAACCGTATCTCGCCTACCAACCACATCGTATCTCATTGTATCTCAACTACCAACCACCTCGTATCTAACTGTATCTCACCTACCAATCACATCGTATCTCAACTACCAAGCACATCGTATCTCAACTACCAACCACCTCGTATCTAATCGTTTGTGTGTTGTTTCTCATTATTTTTAAACTATTTCACCTTTTTTGCATTGTTTCACATTACTTTTTACATTTTGTTTTGAACTTTTTTACTAGCGGTTTCAAACTGTTTCAGCGCTGTATCTCACTATATCTGCACTATTTTTGCTCCGTATCAAATTGTATCTCATTGTATCTAAGATGTTTCAACTCTGTTTCAGATTGTTTCAGCATCGTTTCAAATAGTTTTGCACCGTATCTAACTATTTCTAGACTGTATCTAGCTATTTCTAGACTGTTTTAGCATTTGTTTCATCCGTTTGTTCGTTGTTTCTCACTGTTTCTAAACTATTCCACCTTTTTTGTATTGTTTCACATTATTTTTTGTATTTTATTTCGGACTTTTTCACTAGCTATTTTAAACTGTTTCAGCGATGTATCTGCATTATTTTTGCTCCGTATCGAGTCGTATCTAACTATTTTTGCACCGTCTCAGGTTGTGTTCAGCATTGTATCTTCACCGTTGATTGTATCATCATCCACATCATGTGCTACCGATCATCGAAATTCGAGTTCTGTTGCTCAATCATCACCGTTAAGTCCGCCCAGCACCTCCACGGCCCTGGCAACTGTTGGTGGCAGAGGAGGAGTACTGAATAATATTTCAACGATTAATAATCGAAATGAAAGTAATGCCTCTCACCTTAGCTTCACGTTTTTTGCATATTTGCTGGTAGGGAAATAAACAATAATTTCTTCATATTTACAGGCTCCATTCAAGAAAATCTCGTGTCTTTGTCAGTCCCACATGTTCCCAGTCAAAGATCAAAAAGTAATATAGTACATCTTCGAACTTTTTTCTTAATAGCCATGCTACGTTAGGATATTTAATTTGAGCTAGCAGTAAAAAGATTTAGCATAAAATTTACTTCGCAGTCAGCATTAAATTCATTAGATCAGATCTCTTTGTTTTGGTTTTCAACGTAGTATTTCGACTTCGCAAGCTCAGGAATCTTTCAGGTGGGATGTCTGTTCAAAGGCGGCACAGATCTGACCAGAAAATGTCATGGACGGTGACGATTTAATTCGGTTTGTGTTGGAATTGAAAGGGAGGAAGAAATTGGGGCACTCGATTTCCGGTGGTGTCCCTCCCGTTCTACTGCATATTGTCTCCGTCCGTTCCACCGAATCTAGGGTGGGGGGTGATGGCGCTGGGGTGGTGGGGGTTGGGGGTGGGGTGGATGGACGGCGTTAGTGGATTTTTAGGTATGAGTGGTATGGGAGCTGTGAATGATTTTGGGGATAGGGGCTGAAGTTAGGGTTTGTTTGGAAAATTGTGATTTATCTTGTTTATTGTGAAATATGTTAAAAAAAATATTGCTATGTGTTGTAATTTGTAAAGTATTGCTATTTTTGTGTAATATATGGTGTATATTTGTATAGATGTGTAAAAATTTAGTTTAAAGTTTAACCATGTCCAAACGGAGCAGATCTGCAAAAAATTTTAAAAAAAAATACTTAAAGGCTTAGGACAACCTAAAGTGACAAAATGCAACATGAGAAAATTTAGTGCAAATAATTTTGAAATAAGGTCATCAAGTGCAAAATTTCTTAAACAAATTTGAATGGCGGGGTGAACTGGATGTGCAAGTTCAACATTTTTTTAGTTTGGCCATTTGAGGTCAAAAATCAATTGATTAATCAAGAAATATGTTTCACCAAATTACACTTTGCTTCTGTATTGTATTACCTTAATCAAAAATAAGATAATAAGGTAACCCTAAATATAAGAACAGCACAATGAATCAACTTTATAATTCAAATAAAGCGTAACAAAACAAAGGCAACAACACAACAAACATAATTCAAAGAGTCGAAATGCGTCATTGAAGTAACTTTGCTTGACACAGATCTCGAGGGTACCTAACACCTTTCTGAGAGTCAACCGAGATCCTTACCCAGATACTTTGATGCAGATCAATAACAAGTCATAGGTGATTTGAGGTACCTCTTTGGTGACATGGCACACCTTTAACTTGTCTAGTGGCGAATTTGAGTTTTTAACAATCTGTGTACCTTACTACACCGGTCATAGTCATTAAAATAAATATTCTAGTCTTTATTTTATTTAGAGAAGAGGTCGTGGATAGCTTATGACAGATGGTGTTCAAGTATTTAAAGTTCTGACATACGACTTATGCTAGATAGAGTTCTAATAATTTATACTAGGGAAGCATAAAATCGCTGAGGTTTTATACTTATTAAGTCTGTACAGATAGAAATACCTAATATTGCAGCCAAGATTATGTCCTTTTCTCATGAGAAGCTGCAATTTACTATCTCGGAAAACTGAAGAATAGAAAATTCCGCTTTTTGACTACATTTATTATGATATGAATGCATTTTTTTACTATAGAGAAGTAAATTCTTTTGGTTGTAACAGTTGCACAAAGTAATAACTATTACATTACAAATAATCCTTTGCAGTTGAAAGCAAGTATAACATATTTTCAGTTTAATTTTTCACCTATTAATATAACAATTTCTTTGTAGTAAAAAATATTTGATAAAATAAGATATGGAGATTGATGATGACCACTTTTACAAAGAATAAATGAGTTCATATTTCAAAAGAGATGAATTTGTACGTTAAAATTTTCCTCAGCTAATGATTTTTTTAATCTAATTTTTTAGTGTGTGTTAGTTTTTGGTGCAAGCAAACCCGAAGGAAATGCTAAACACAAACGCGGAAGAAAATGACAAGAAAAGTAAAGATAGAAGCAAGACAAATCTTGTTTCGATTCGAAAGAACAGTGAGGAACCTGTCTCAAAGCTCGATCGAAGGGAAATCAAGACGCACCTATACTATGCAACAATCCTCAAGAAAGACCCGCTTCTTGCAAATTGAATGATCAAGAAGAATTTGTTCAAACGAATAACACCGATTGACACAAGTTCTTTAAAGGCCCACGTCGGGGAATGGCTCCATCAGAGACTCACAATAGCACTTGCTATGTTTTTCATATACTCAAAAACTGGATCCTTTACAATGAAGTAAAATGGACTATTTATAGACTATGCTAAGGATAAAGTAGTAAATAGTCACAAGTGACCAATAAAAGCAAGCCACGCAGGGCTGAGCTAAGTTTGTGTTCGGCAGCCTTGACTTCGGTGCGTGGTCGCTTGCTCGAACTCATTGTCCTCGGACGCTCACTTGTCTTCGAGCTCAATGTCCTCGGTCACTTTGCCTTCGGGCTCAAATCTGAAGATAATGCCTTCGGTTCTTGAGCCCGGCCACTCAACTTCGGGGCAATGGTTTTTCTTCGGCCAGGCTAAGTGAATGTACACATCGTGCAGCAGCTTGGCTTGACTTCGTGTCATCGGTCTCCTCGGTGGATCGAACACTTGAACTTGATCAGCACGTGTTCGGGCTGCATCATCCTCCCCTTCTTGAGAAGATTTCGTCCTCGAAATCGAGCCTTCTTCATCCTCCGAAGTTTGACCTACAACACAAGGAGCTAAGTCAGCAACAATAAAGGTGTTGGACACGTTATACTCACCAGGGAGGTCGATCACGTAAACATTATTGTTGATCTTGGTCAACACTTGAAATGGACCATCCCCTCGAGGAGCCAACTTCCCTTTCCTTAGGTTCGGAAAACACTCCTTTCGGAAGTGAACCCAAACCCAATCTCCCTTCTTTGATTCCAGCTTTTTACGCCCCTTGTTTTTTTTTAAGGCGACCTTTGCATAGGCTTCCTCGAGGTTCTTCTTCACCTTTGCATGTAATTCGATCAAAGCAGCTGCTCGTTGAGTACCTTCAAAATCAAGAACAGAATCTCGAGTCAATGGGGTTAAATCAAGTGGAATCAAAGGATTAAAACCATACACACATTCAAACGGGGTCGTATTGATCATTCTATGCACCGTTCGATTGTATGCAAACTCCATCATGGGCAAACGATCAACCCAGCTTCCAACCTTGCCTTTGGTCATTGCTCGAAGCAAAGATCCCAAGGTTCGGTTAACTACCTCGGTCTGTCCATCAGTCTGAGGACGGTGAGACGTAGAGAATAGTAGCTTGGTGCCGAGGGCACCCCACAAACATTTCCAAAAATGACTCAAGAATTTTGATTCTCGATCACTCACAATAGTACGAGGTACACCATGCAATTTCAACACATAAGAAACAAACAATGTGTAGCTACATGTTGTGCATCATCACACTTTTTGCAAGGAATAAAGTGAGCCATTTTTGAAAAACGATCAACCACAACAAAGATGCTATCATGTCCTCCCCCCGACCTCGGTAACCCCAAGACAAAGTCCATGGGTATATCAACCCAAGGTCGATCAGGCACAGGCAACGGGGTATACAAGCCATGAGGGTTGGACTTCGATTTAGCTTTCTTGCAAACGAGACAAGCGTTGCAAAGCTTTTCCACATCTCGTCGTATTTTGGGCTAATGGAACTGCTCGGTCAAGATACCAAGAGTTTTGTCGACACCGAAGTGCCCCATCAGTCCACCGGAGTGAGCTTCTCGAACTAAGAGCTCTCTCCATGATGACACTGGCACACAAACCCTCCCATTCTTGAAGAGGTAGCCATCGTGCCACTGATATTTCTCAACCCTTCGGCCACTCAAGATTGCATCACGAATGCATTTCAGCTTGGGATCGTCTTCGTACATCGACTTGATGCTTTCAAATCCCATGAGCCTAGAGGCGAGAGTGGTCGCTAAGGCAAATTTCCTTCATAGCGCATCGGCCACAACATTGTCTTTCCCCTTTTTGTAATGAATTACATAGGGAAAGCTCTCAATGAATTCAACCCACTTGGCATGTCTTCGGTTCAATTTCTCCTGTCCTCGGAGATGCTTCAAGGACTCATGATCGCTTTTGATCACGAATTCTCGAGGCCACAAGTAATGCTGCTAATGGGCGAGTGCTCGAACGAGGGCATACAACTCCTTGTCATACGTAGAGTAGTTCAAGGTTGCACCCTTAAGCTTTTCGCTAAAGTAAGTGATCGGCTTCGATTCTTGCATCAGCACTCCTCCGATTCCAACTCCAGATAAATCGCACTCGACTTCGAATGCTTTGCCGAAGTCAGGGAGTTGCAACAACGGGGCAGAGCAAAGCCTCCATTTCAACTCTTGGAAAGCCCTTTCTTGGGACTCTCCCCACACAAATGGATGATCTTTCTTAACCAGCTCGGTTAAAGGAGCTGCCACGGTGCTAAATTCACGAACAAACCTTCGGTAAAAGCTAGCTAAGCCATGGAAGCTACGAACTTGTGATACCGAGGTTGGAGTTGGCCAATCTTTGATGGCTTCGACTTTTGACTTGTCGACTTCGACACACTTAGCACTGACAACGAATCCTAGAAAGACCACACGCTCGACACCAAAGGCACACTTCTTGAAGTTAGCATATAACTTCTCTTCTCGAAGCTTATCAAGCACAAGCCTTAGGTGTTCGACATGTTCATCCATGGTTCGGCTATAAACAAGAATGTCATCGAAATAAACGACAACGAACTTGTTTATGAACGGTTTGAGCACATGGTTCATCAATCGCATGAATGTGCTCGGGGCATTGGATAAGCCAAATGGCATTACCAACCATTCATAGAGACCGAATTTGGTCTTGAAAGCGGTTTTTCACTCGTCTCCAGGTTTCATTCGGATCTGATGGTAACCGGACCTGAGGTCAATCTTTGTAAAGCATGAAGAACCACTTAATTCATCTAGCATGTCATCTAGTCGAGGAATAGGATGACGATACTTTACCGTTATTTTGTTGACTGCTCGACAGTCAACGCACATTCGCCATGTTCCATCCTTCTTCGGGACAAGGATAACAGGAACGGTGCAAGGACTCAAGCTCTCTCGAACGAGGCCCTTGTTCAGTAACTCATCAACCTGCCGTTGGAGCTCTTTGGTGTCTTCGGGATTACACCGGTATGCAGGTTTGTTGGGGATTTAAGACCCCGGTACGAAGTCAATTTGGTGCTCGATTCCTCTCAACGGAGGCAATCCACCTGGCATTTCCTCGGGAAACATGTCTCCGAAGTCCTGCAAAACACTTTGTACAGCACTAGGCAAAGGGTTATCGTTAGAAAAATCATCATTAGAGTTTAGAAAGATACCCTTGTGCACGAGGCAGATCATCATCTGATCGTTGTCGTTGCCTCGAAGAAACTCACCCGGTTGCATGATTGCACAGATTCCTTTTACTTTGGGCAGTGAGTTTGTGTCTTCGGCCCCCAATTTTGCTCCCATCGGAAGCTTAGCTTTGGCCGCTTCTTTCAATTCTTTCATCCGTTTATAGTCCTCGGTGACTTGCTTTGGAGACAAGGGTTTGAGTATGAAACTCTTCCCTTCGAGCTTGACAGTGTAAGTGTTGGATCTTCCATTGTGAATAACTGACCGGTCATACTGCCACGGTCTTCCCAATAGCAAATGACAAGCTTGCATTGGCACCACATCGAATATCATTTCATCTTGATACTCGCCAATTCTAAACTTGATCCACACTTGTTTGACAACCCTCAATTCTCCACACTCATTCAGCCATTGTAATTTGTAAGGGTGGGGATGCTTCATCGTAGGTAGTCCCATTTGTGAAACCAAGGTTTGGCTCACCACATTTGCACAACTACCAGAGTCAATAATCATCGAACACACCTTTCCCCTCACTCGACATCGGGCATGGAAGAGATTTTCTCTTTGGTTGTCCTCTTCTTCAAGAGTCATGCAGCTCAAATTCCTTAGAACCACAAGAAACATTTCCGGATGATCAGCTTCAGCAGCCTCATGATCATCATCACCTTCAGCTCGGTCAGCCTCCTCGATAAATTCCTCCTCGGTGTCACTCGCTTACTCATGGACGGTTCCATCTTCGAGCAGAAGCATAATTTTGCGAGTTGGACACTCTTTTGCCATGTGACCATAACTCTTGCATTTGTGACACTGAATATTTGAAGTACTAGGAGAGTTTAGTTGAACTTTACCTCCCACTTCTTTTGATTGGTTACCAGTCACACCCCTTTCGAAGGGTCTCTTCGAATCTCGAACAGTGTTGGCACTTGTTTGGTTTGGACTCTTCCATTCTTTACTTCAGTTCAAGGGAGTAGAAGTAGTGACTCCTCGATACCGGTTTGCCTTATCGTCCTTCACCAATTTTTCAGCTTCGGTGGCAGCATCGAACAAATCTTCCAACGTGTGGTACACGTGTAGCCTCAATTGAGATGACACATCCCTAGCCAAACCATTTTTGAATCGGATGATGGCTTGCTCTTCGTCTTCAACCAGATCAAGATTCAATCGAACCTTTTCGAATTCATCATGATACTCTTGGACTGACTTGGACCCTTGCTTTAGCTCATAGAGCTTTTGCATCTGAGTTTGCCGGTACTTGGCACTCAAATACTTAGCATCCATTGCTCTCTTTAATTGTGGCCAAGTAGTGACTTCGGGATAAGCATTCCTTCGTCTATGCCTTTTGTCAGCTTCCCACCACGTAGATGCATAAGCTTCGAACGAAGCAATGGCATGGGCAGCTTTTCTCTCATCAGTCATCTCATTGGTTTCAAAGATGCGCTCCATTTTAAGCTTCCATTCAAGATATTCATCTGGATCACTAGTTCCTTTAAAGGGTGGAATAGTGATCTTGACACTGCTCAAATTTGAGTCTCGAACACCACGAACCTGTTCGGGATACTCATCATTTCGATCATCAGTCTCACGCTCAATATGCCTTTCAACATTTGCGCCTCGGCCTCGACCTCGGAAATTTCCACGACCTCGTTGAGCTTGCCTTCGTTGAGCGAATGGCGGCTCATGCTCATATTCGTCCTCGTGAAATTCCTCTTCATCAACCTCTTCGACAACAGCTCCAAGATCTCTTCGAGCCTTTGGAAGTGGTAACCTTTCTTCTCGGGGAATGCCCAAGTTTTGATAGCCAGCTTGGGGGTTGCCCAAGTATTGTTGTGCTTGGGGATTGCCCAAGTTTACTTGCGCTTGGGGATTGCCCAAGTTTAGTTCTCTTCGAATTGCTTCACTTGTCAACTGATGTTGTCGAACAAGCTCAGTATACAGCTCAGGTTTCATCGGAGTGGAGCTACTTGTTCCAGCGCCGGACCCATGCATGGCCACGGACGCACTCCCTTGTTCGAGTTGAGCTACTCGAACACTCACTCCTCTTACTTCGGCACTGACGCCTTGTATCGCAGCCATGAGATCGGCTAACGACACTTCGGGCTTCTCAATGCCTTTGCCATCGCCTCCATTCCCAGCCATGGTACCTGCACAAATCAAAGACCAAACAAATGTTAAGGTTAGAAATCACCTCACACACTCCCTCACCTTTGGTGGGTGGCACTCGGGTCCACTCAATTTATGGGTTCGGTTTTTGGTCACTCAAGAACTTGTAGCCAATGGCTTCCTCGGTTGATCAACTTCTCTCAATTCCTTCAAATTCGACAAGTTACGATGTCTTACTTCGGGAAGAGTGAGTTGATTTGACTCGATCAGAACGGACAGCTATTTACTCTTGCGCTTTGGGAAGTCAAAGAAATTTCTACGAAGTTGGACTTCGGTCACCCACGCACGAGTTCCTATTAGCTCAATGAGTTAGTACGACCTCGAGTAGGAAGATTACTCAAGAGATCCACTAACTAGAATTTTCGAACAGAAGAAAGTGAAAACCTAGGAGAATCTACCCTTTTTGATTCCCTTTTGGAATCTTTTTCGAACACACCAACTCTTGTCCGTACAAGAGTGGTCCCTCCTTGGTACAGATAGGGTTTTACCTTATCCAATTTTCCCTTTCTCAGCCGACAACCTTTCACCTGGGGTTTTGATGTTCACACTTTACCCCTTTCTTCTTCAATGGAACAGTGAAGTTTTAGCTCCGGTGTACAGACAATCTTTACCTCGTTTACTGACCATGAATAACAACAGAATCTGGGTTGTTTTTCAACTCCGGTTTCAAACAACAACGGAGGAAATCAAACAAAGTTCTTGAGCTAAGATTTCAGCTCCTTTGTGTCGTACACTGTTACAACTTGTAACAATTTTCCGGCGTACGGACACAATTCAAACACAGAACTTCGAAATTTAAGCACAAAACAAACCCAAATCACTCAAGAACCACCAATCTTCATCGGTTTCAACCAAACACGACGGGGTTCGAGTTCCAGTCACCAACAAACTTCCAAAACAGTCCAAATTTCACCAAGAAACCCTAGTCACGAAAATGGTACGTCGGGTACTGGTTGGAATCAGGAATCGATGGTAAACAAGAATCAATGGTTGTTTAATCCAAACAACCAACAATCAAACATAATTTTTGAATTTTGTTTTTCTACTTTTTTTTTTAAACGCTCAGCAACAACAATCAAACACACGGAAGAAAGCTGAAACTGAAGACACAAGCACGATTTAAGTGAACAGGATTTGAGGTTGTAAGAACAAACTCAAACCTTGCTCTGATACCAAGATGGTGCAAGCAAACCCGAAGGAAATGCTAAACACAAACGCGGAAGAAAATGACAAGAAAAGTAAAGATAGAAGCAAGACAAATCTTGCTTCGATTCGAAAGAACAGTGAGGAACCCGTCTCAAAGCTCGATCGAAGGGAAATCAAGACGCACCTATACTATGCAACAATCCTCAAGAAAGACCCGCTTCTTGCAAATTGAATGATCAAGAAGAATTTGGTCAAACGAATAACACCGATTGACACACGTTCTTTAAAGGCCCACGTCGGGGAATGGCTCCATCGGAGACTCACAATAGCACTTGCTATGTTTTTCATATACTCAAAAACTGGATCCTTTACAATGAAGTAAAATGGACTATTTATAGACTATGCTAAGGATAAAGTAGTAAATAGTCACAAGTGACCAATAAAAGCAAGCCACGCAGGGCTGAGCTAAGTTTGTGTTCGGCAGCCTTGACTTCGGTGCGTGGTCGCTTGCTCGAACTCATTGTCCTCGGACGCTCACTTGTCTTCGAGCTCAATGTCCTCAGTCACTTTGCCTTCGGGCTCAAATCTGAAGATAATGCCTTCGGTTCTTGAGCCCGGCCACTCAACTTCGAGGCAATGGTTTTCCTTCGGCCAGGCTAAGTGAATGTGCACATCGTGCAGCAACTTGGCTTGACTTCGTGTCATCGGTCTCCTCGGTGGATCGAACACTTGAACTTGATCAGCACGTGTTCGGGCTGCATCAGTTTTACTAACAATTATTTTTTTATTGCTTTTAGGTTTTTCCAAAAAATTGGAACAGGAGACTCCCTAATAAAGACGGGAAGACAGTTATAATATATAACCACAAACATTATCATATGCTATTCTCGGATTGAAAAAACAAAAGATTATGCAACAGATGGACAACACTTGTTCGTGAGCAATGTTTCTTGAAAGGGGATACCATTCATTTTGATTACATGTATGCTGAGGATGATAACGGTCGTGAGCTTGTTTCATTTCAAGTTTCTGTCAGCAATCGTGAGGATGATGACGCTCTTGGATTAGCACAGAAGCCAATTGTAATTGAATAAGTTTAAGTAGTTTGATTTTTTCCCTAGTTAATGTAGTTTATTGTATTTGTCTTTCTTTTATATGTACTGTTGTAATGTTATCTTTGTTTTTTTTCAATAAAAGTATGTGTGTGTTCTTTTTCTTACCAATAACTCAAACTATTCCCCCACCCAATTATATTCTCCTGGGGGTTCAATTAAAGAAACTAAAAACAGTTAATTTTGAACAAAAAATTTCATACCAAAGCTCAAAATATCCAATATTATAACTTTCACATTGTTCTTAAAAAGTCATGTCAAAGACCATAGAGGAATAAAAATCAACATAAATTTTACTCTATAAAGAATTATCCTTTTTCACATCAGAATTGCAGCCACTTCATGAACAAAGAAGAATGATTTTTTATCTAGCTAGTGATGATGGATTCCTAACTGAATGAAAAAAATACAACAAAAGTTTTAATATAAGAATTTTTGTAGTGTAAATTTCTAATGAATTGTAGTAAAAAAAAAAAAAAACACACACACACACACAGACATACCTATATTTCTTGAGAATGATACTTTTTTGAATATGGACGAACTGTTGGAGTATATGTGCAAGATGTTCTGTTGTGTCCACGCCTTCTACATTTCCCGAAGTTTTTCATCTTTAGTCTGTAATATTCTACGGATGATATGCACCTTTTTGCCTGCCTCATGCTTAGCTTAATTTGAAAATTTAGAGGTTTGTTATCTCTTCTTTGATGCAGTCTGGCCCAATCATGAATCTTCATGTCCAACAATATTGATTTTCCCTTCATATTCTTTTAACTATATTTCTCTTTTATATCATACTAGTTCTGGACACGTGCTTTGCACGTGAGTTGGAGTCACATGTGAAAAACTATATATGGTATAAATCATTATTAAAGTAGATTATAATGAACAATATATATTTTAAAGATGAAAAGTTCAAATAAAAATGAATTAAATGAATGTTGACATTAGCTTTCTCATCAATGGCGTAGCATATTAGTTGCTTTTTGTGGTATATGAAAGACATGCTTGAACAATAAATTTAACATATACACATTAAGAGAAGAGTAGCAATTAAATAGAGTATATAGCAATTGAACGATGCCAATAGGGTAAGTTAATTGTTACTTTTATCTTGGGAATAGAAGAACAATAAAAATACATATCCAAAAAGAAGTTGTCTGCCAAAAGAAGAAGATTGTGTTGGCTTCAATAATATTTTCATCTGCCAAAAATACATATTCACAAAATAATTGTGAATGAATGAAAGAATATATATATAATAGAGATAAATAATTAGATGAATGGTAACATGGTCTATGATTCGGTTCATCATCTGTTAAAAATTCAGTGAACTTAATTTTGGGAAGCTAACGAAGAGACGATAACTCAAATCAACTTTAATTCCCACCACATAATAATACTCCTACAATATAAACCCTTCAACTCCCCAGAAGAATGAACATTGGCAATTTTAAATTAATTAATGCAGGTAAATAAATATATTATCTATACATGCATTATGAAAGATACTATGCAGATTCCAAAACAAACTTTAAATTTTCAAACAGGCTTTATAACTTTGTAATTAATTTGAATATAAACTATTAATATTTTATGATATAATTAAAATAATTAAGGTGTAGTTTAGTAACCTAAATAATTAACGGGAGCATTTTAGTAATTCGACTTTACATTAAGGGGTTCTTACTTTTAATATAATATGATTGAGCAGTAATCGTACTTGTTTAGGTATACCATATCTATAGCAGCTACTACATGTTCACAAGGTATTTAATCCATTTGGAACAGTAGGCATTCACAATCTTTCTTCTTTAAACAAACCTTGAGTTCTTTGCCTTCGTACGTTACCACAAAGCTTTGTCCATCAATCTATGAAACCTGAAAAAATACAATCTATGAGAGTGCTAGTCGAGTTTTCATTTACTAAAAAACAACAACTACTAGTGAAGCCAGTTTTTTATGTGGTTTGTCACACTAAAGTGAAGTGTTTCATATACTAACATTCATTCTGTATGTTGTGTTTTTTGTCTACAGTTTTTTATCTGCCCATGATGATGTTGCAACGAAAACACCTTGTACTTTCGTCCGTCTCTCAAAAAATCAGTTTTGCAATTTCTTTATTATGTTATTCATGATTCTCAGTATCAATTTTTTCCTAGTTAGTAACAAAATATTATTCATGGATTCTACTATGTTTGTTGTCATCATGTCATATCTTCGATTTTGAAAACAAGATCTAGCTCATATTTCCGGTAGTTTTTCCGTAAGGTAAACCATAAGTGACCTTGTCAGCTTCTTTGATTTGCTTCATGTGGTCAACAAACTGTGTATATGTGTAGACTCAAGCTGCACGTTGGAATAGACTTATCATTTGCACTAATCACCTTTCATTATATATATATGTGTGTGTGTGTGTGTGTGTACATTCTGGAATAGACACTTGCAATCTCATTCGCAATTGCAAGATTTCGATCAGAGAGGAATACTAAATTCTTACGACTTCCAATTGCAATGTGAAACTGTGTAAAGAACCAATCGTATGACATATTGTTTTTTTGAGTCGACAACTCCAAAGGCAACAGGGAATATCTGGTTATTTGCATCCTTTGCTATTGCAACCAATAGAACACCAGATATCTTGCTTTGGGGAACGTTCCATCTACAGCTATGACCGGTCTACAATATTTTCAGCCTTCTATAGACGCCCCAAAGAAAAAAATATATATTTGAACCTATAAAAATGATATAGTAGTACGTCTTGAACACTTAGGTCATACTAAAACACAATATAGTCAATGGGGAGAGTTTTCTTTATACAAATACAGTTGCAGTCTTATAGAAAAATCCTCAGTAAAATATCCAGACTCGATTGAATGTAAGCTTCTGGGTCCCAATTCAAAATACTTGGACTTTATTAAAGGTAAGCTTTGTTTCCCAGTTTAAAATACCTGGACTTTATTGAAGGTAATTTTTGTTTCGCAGTTTAAAATACATGGACTCCATTCAAGGTAAGCTTTGTGTCGCAGCTTAAAATACTGGGACTCGATTGAATCTAAACTTATGGCTCCCAGTAAAAAATGTTGAGGACCATTGTGTAACAAAATCTTGTGATACAGTTAAAAATATCAAGGACCCTATGCTGAGGGGTTCATTTATTTTTCATTCTTTACCTGTTGTCATTATCTCTTTTTACAAAAGTGTATGTGCCTAGATTCTTGTTTTACAACATGTAAATATGCAGGCATCGCTGAAAGTTCTCTTCAGCTGTTCCTCTAATCAAATTCACATCTTCTTGTATAGGTCATGCCTTATTATAAGACATATCAACCCCCAATTTCCTTCTCATCTCTATCATCTCGCATATTGTCAACAATCTTATCTCGCACAATCTTTGAAGTTGCATGTTTTTAATCTATTTTTTTTGTTGCCGACTGAGCAACTGTGAGTCTTCTCAAACTTCAATATTTTGAAGAGTGACGATTCTTTAATTTTGGAAGAACGTATAGTCCACTCACATTTTTTGTTTACGCAGTGTATATCTTGTTGTGCTTGATCTAACACCTTTGAATTTAAAATGATGTGTGATTGCTATAGTTTGGAAGCATTTGGTGATGCATTGCTTGTACTGAAAAATAGAACCAATTTTTATGTCATCCAATTTTGCTTTTTCTTTCAATATTAGACGAGGTGATTCTTTTACTTTCTTATTTGAAATCCTTTTTCTTTTTTGTGTAGCAGCTGATGTCTCAAGGGGTTGAAGAATCACAACCACTTGTTCTATGTTTTCAGTATTCATTAAGTACTGGTGTATGCCAGTTTCCATTGCTGCGACTTGTACAGTTGGAGGTGTTAACATAACAACTTCAAACGCATCATCATTGTCTATCTACATTATCATTTGTTCTTCAGTGTTATCGAAAATTTAAGACTGCGGAGATCGTTGTGTAATATCAACTATGAAACGACTACTCTTGTAATCTAAATCATTCTTCATCAAATGTAAGCAGCTTATTAATTCATCAAATTTAGTTATAGGGGCCCCTTTGCTTGTTCGAACATCAGATTCATATCAAACCATATGACTGCCTCAAATCTTTCTTCATCTAAATCTATGGCTTTGTAAATTCATTTTTTAAAATATTCAAAATTATTGCCTTCATTGAGCAGAAAAAGTTTTGTCTCATGATCTACATACCTATAATCTAGTATCCATTTTCAATTGAAAGCAACAATTATTTGTAAATAGTTACGTTATATGAACAGTCATAGTAAAATAACTTGGACTTTTCCTTCAATAAAAGACAAGATTCATGCAGTTTATACTAATATAATTTTAGTTATCTATATGATTTCCTCAATTTCATTTTATTACAACTGAAAATAATAAGTCACAGTATAAAGTATTTGACTTTTGCTTTAATAAAAAATTAAGTTCCAGTATTTTATATTGTGACTTCATCTTACACAACTGAAAAAGTACTGGAGTTTTTTTCAGAACATTATTAATATTATTAAACTAATCGAATGGTCGACTGACCACTAACGTTACAAATTTCAGATACTGACAAGTAGGAAGTACATTTCCAAGAGACCTCTTGGACAAGAAAAACAATTACACATATTGGGCAAATGCCATTAAACCAACAATATCAACTAATAAAATAAAATACTATATGATTAGGCATAGACTCATGCACAAATTATTATTTCACGGCACTCCATGAAACTTGAATAGCCTTGTAGAATTTATAGATCAGAAGTATCACACCAGAAATAAACTGCATCGATTTTAACTCATCAAATTGAATTATCTCCATTGTTGTAAAAGCTATAGCTTCAGCAAGCAGAGGCTTCCCTACATAATGATTGAGAGAAGCATGGGCATCCAAATAATGATACAAGATCTTTGTGATTCCACATCTAATAAAACTAACTCTTCTTGGCATATTGGGTTATGAAAGAAATGTCATCGAAAATGAATGTGAAGTCGATTCATAAAGCAACTGGACTTTTGCTTCAATAAGATACTACTGGACTTTTGCTTAATCTTACACAACTGAAAAAAATATTGGAGTTGCTCTTTGATGTACTAAATATCCATAACAGCATCAGATCTGATAAATTATTGGAGTTTTCCTTCAATAATATGCTAGATTCATGCAGTTTATACTGATATATTTTAGATACCTACATGATTTTCTCAATTACAACAAGTTCCAGTATTTTATTCTGGACTTTCATCTCTTGTAACATGTTTTCTTCCGATTTGAATGTTTTCAGTAGTTTCAGTTTCAATATTCAAACTATTGAAATCATGAATATATATATATATATATATATATATATATATATATAAAAATTTGCAATTGCAACAACTAATTTGTTGAATGAATCGCATATTTACAGTAAAATTAAAATAAAATCGTAATTTTTTATTGAATTTGCCATTGTAAGTTTGTAACTACTGATTCATTGAATAAAAGCGCATATTTATAGCAAAAACTACTGAAATCATTAAAATTCATCGAAAAGTTGAAAGAAAAGAGTTCAAATTAAATATAATCAGAGAGATTTTGAATCAAAATTCATAATACTAACATATTAAAAAAGCAGAATTGATACCTTTCACACGCTTGAGAGTTCGAATTTTAGGATTAAAAATATGTCGTTTTGTGATATTGATTCTGCATGAGAAATGTAATTTTGATTTGCGAAAGAGCTCTGGTGTGTACCCTATTTTATGGGAGATCAGTAAGTTCATGTAGGTTTAAACTTATATATAAGGGGTAATTTTGTTAATTTAAATGTTATAAAATTCGCTTAAGACGTCTAAAAATGACTAGTCATTAATTTTTTACACTAACAAGCACGTCTAAAGAGGACTAGTGATCAATTTTTCGCAATAACTAGCAAAGCCCATTATTTTGCCTTTTTCTCCCTTCATCATTTTACCAAAAAAAAAAAAAAAAGGAGAACAAACTGGAAAAGAACAAGGAAAAGTAGAAACTTGAAGAGGCAAATATTACTGGATGCACCCTTTAATAAATCTCACTCTCAGAGAATACAATACTTGGCCGGAGTTAAAAATCAAGGTAACTCTTTCTTTAGAATATCTTTCTAATGTGAAAGAAGTCTATGCTTGTTAATTATGTCTTTTATGAAGTTAATTGTCTCATTGCCTTCAATGGTTTCGATAAAAACTGCTGTCTAATTAATAAACATTGTTCTCTACCTCACTCGAGGCAGGGGAAGGTCTGTGTACACCTCACCCTCCCCATACCCGACTAGTGGGATTACACTTTGTATGTTGTTGTTGTTGCATATTAGTAAACATTGTTCATAATTTTGAGAGGGGGGTGGGGGGCTGAGGTTATTAGACCCCTTAATTTTTCGTTACTGTAAATATTCTTATTTACGGAGTATGATGGAGTAACGTAGTGATGTTTACACCATTACTAATTAAATGTAGTTTCTTTTGGACAAATTCCGTTGTTTGTTAGTAATGTATTTGACCTGTTGATATTATTAGCACTTCATGCGAGCTTGTTTTGTTAACTGTGCGCTGGTTGTTGTAAGCTGTGTTATACTTTTTCTTGATAACCATGGTGTCCGGGCTAGCTTGCACGCACCTCCACTAAATCCAGAGGGCACTTGCTGCCTTCCACTAGCAAAGGTACCGAGTAACTTTGTCCACCAAGACTTGGATAGATGGGAAAAAATCACCTAGTGTTTTTTGCCTCCACTGGGATTTGAATGTGAGACTTGAGGTTTTAAACCCACCTCATTGACCACTAGGCCACACCCTTGGGTGTGCTAGCTGTTTAACACTTAATGCTTTATAACTGCTTAGGTTCTGCATAATTAACTTATATTATGTAGCTGTTCTCAAGAACTTGCATTTGGACTTTGTCACTCTGCTAAGGAATGGGAAAAATAGTAGATGGGAAGTTCTATTCGTATAATACAATTTCGTTAAAAAAAGGATAACGCAGAAAACATGTAGATAAAGGATGTCCATTGTTATGTTTTTTTGTCTGCAGTTTTGTAAGGAAATAGAAGTTTTATATCTATATTTTGAACAGTTGTATCAGTTGATTGAAACTGGTGGTTTTTTATTGGACAGGAAGCTGTAAATTTGCTTCCTGAATTTGGACATTCGAAGGAGTTCTCCCCAGTTATACTGTTTTTTGGATTTATTGTGTCGCTTGGTGAGCGGTTTCCTGGTTGTTGGCTCTGATCTGCAATGTTTTCTTACTGACGTGATCATCTTTGAGGTACGATTAAGCTGTTTATTGAAGGGTGAAGCATGCATAGAGTATTCTGTTCGCACTATCAAAATAGCTAATTTAATTCTCATATGTTGCACATTTGACCTGGATTTGATTCATCCTGACAGTGACTAAGCAAGCAAATGCTTTTTTTTTTCTTAGGCATATCTGAAAGCATCACAATGCCTCGTAAGGTAAATTATGGAGTTGATTATGATGAAGACTTTTATGACTATGAAGATTATGACTATGACGATGGATATGACTATGCAGAGAAAGATGGTGAGAGTCCCTCCAGCCCTTCTCAGTGCCTCACAAGTCACATCTAAAGACTGCACCCTTTCTCCATACTCACTGCAATCCCCATCCCACCTCCCCCAGAACAAACATAAAACAGCAAAAGCAGAAAGATAATATAAATCATCATATATTTAGATTGCCACTTCATGATAATTGTGATGTACAAACACTTTTCTCCATGATCATCTTTTATGTAAAACTTCTATCATTTTTCTCCTAATGTATGGAAGCCACACAAAAACTTGCAATTGTCAATTGGTACAGTGCAACTTGCTGTAATAATTGTGTCCATTTTCCTGTGAATTTCTGGTTCATCCAGCATTATCATGAATTATTTTGAATCTACATTATAGGAATTATTATTTTTTTCTGTTTCTATTTGGTTGTTTGGTTTTGACTGTGTTCCTGAAATATATTGATGCAAAATTTTGAGTGATTGTACATATGGGATTGTTCTATACTGCTAACATAGATTTGTAAAAGAATAAAATATTTCTTCTGTTACTATAACTATATCTGGGCTATAGAATATGAAAAGCTTAACCACTTAGATGGCTCTTAAAAAGTTCAGCCCTTCCAATTTGCATGTCAACACTTCCTAATGAGAAACATTTTAAATTGCCTGACACTTCCACATGTAATGGATCTTATACAACTTTCACCTCTTTCAAGGTCTCTTAATAATCAAAACTACAACCACGACATGATGTTTCTATTATCAGATTAACTTCTTAACTGCTAATGTACTACTTCCGTCCAAACTCACCGATATGATAAACAAACCAATTTAATCTTATAATTCCGCTTCTGGTCCATACATTACATAAAGGGCGGAGGGAGAAGATTTCCATTTGAATTTGTTGAAGTTTCATGTTTATGGTTACTTTACGACGATTTTTGGCCTTGGCAGTTGTTTATGTCCCTTGAATACTAGAAGTAAAAAAAAAAAATACTAAAAGCTTGATTTTAAAGAACTCAATATGTTGTTTACGTTTTGCTACAGGCAGGGAATCAGAGACGAATACAAACAAGCAATTGGACAAGGCTGGCATCTGGCGCTGTTCCATTTGCACATTTGATAACAAAGATACTACGAATAAATGTGATATTTGCGGAAATCGAAAGCAGGAACCAGTTAAGGCTGGGCCGTGGCGTTGTCCTATTTGCACATTTGATAATGAAGATACCATGAATGTATGTGATATTTGTGGGGTCCTTCGTAACCCATTGATCAAAGGTTGTGGTGGCAGCAAAGCTATCGCAGGTTAGCAACTGAAAAATATTTCTGCAGAGCTCTGTACGTATATATATGTGAGGTCTATGACTACTCTTTAGCACATATTGCCTACTTGGGGTTCATACCATATATTGCAAAACATGAAGGAAAAGTTTCCTTTCAGGGGGGCTGGGAAGAGAACTGTTTTGCAGATAGTATTTTTGTTGCATTATTATTCTTGATGTTATTTCATGCTTGTTTTTCTACCGTCAATAGATAATGTATGTATGTATGTATGGATATTTTCATAATCGACATGGAGCTTTAAGCTCTCGTAGCAACGTTGATACTATATCTTTGTATGATTAAGTACAGGATGCCAGTCTTTAGAAATAAATTTCTGCATGTTTTTATTTCCTTTTGTGTGTGTATTTTTATTTTTCTTTGGTTGAAAATTTGGGTTCACGTCATTTCGTTTTTCTTTCAATGTTTCACTGTTTCGCCATCTTTTCTGTCACACAACGGGTAATGTCTCTTATTTAGTTTTCGAACTCAAACATGCTAAGTTGGTTCAAAACCCCTAAAGTTTGATGCCCCATCTCCAGATGATTAGTTTCGGGTGGGATGTTGTTGCCCACTATAGGCTGATGGTACTTTCTTCGCGGGTCTGACACTATTGTTGTAATTGTTTCACCTAGGATGAAAAGATCTGTTTACTTCATAAACCTAGTATATTTCCTTAAAGGTGGTTCTACCAATAGTTAGGGAAGAGTGCTCCTGGACGATAGTACCTGTCTGCTTTTGTTATTGATGTTGCTAGTCTTGTGGATATCATCACTTGTAGTCCTTCTGTGACTGAAAGTAAGTGGATCACAAAGGCCAAGGGTTAATCTGTGAGTAAGAAACAACAGTTAAGATTGCTAATAATACCAAAAGCTCCCTGTTGTTTGGAAGTACAAAGGCCAAGAGTCAATCTATGAGTGAGAGACGGCAAGATTAAAATGCATACTAGTCTCAAACCAAAAGGCTTCAGAAGCTTATCTGCCCCTGCAGCATGAATTTCTATCCACTGGGAAATATGATTCTTAGAGCATGCTGTACTTTTAGAATGCTTTTCTGCTAAATTTCCTTGTCTAGATTTGATATGATTCCAGATTTGGAGATTCAAGCAAATTGAAGAATATATTCTTCAACCCCAAGAACACTACCAAGTTTGGAAAAACAAGGAAGTTAAAAGTATATGTGGAATTAAATTATCTAACTAGCTATGAGATTAACTAGTTAACAACTAATCCAAGAAAAGAAAGAAAGGAATCAAATTCCTTAATTGTAGGTAAACTAGAACACTACAAACAAATTGTAATACCCTAATTTAGACAACACAATCACAAGATCAATATCCAAGGAAGAAGAGAGTTGAACTCATACATGAATCATCTCACACTTGAGATATTCAAGAGAGTACCAAAAAGAGACAAAGGGTTAGTACCCACACACACTCACAAAGGAGTTCATCACTCATCAATCAACATCTAGCTAATGACTAAACCCTATAATTAAGCTATTTATAGTAGCTACTAAATACAATGAAGGAATGAACTAAGTAGCCCCTAATGCTAATGTCATTAAGCTGCCAGGTACGCCCTTCATCGCGAACGCACATGTGGTCTCGCGATCGCGTCATGTAGTCTGAGATCTCCTCGCGATCCCGGACTTTGACTGAGTCCTTCTGCGCGAACGCGCTCTCTAGCGTCGCGATCACGACACATACTCAGAAATCCAGAATCCTGCAGCCTTCCATTTTGCTCTTTGGCCATCCTTTTGACTTGAGTCTTGCTTTCCATGCCCTCTTAAAGCACTCCAAGCTTTTGATGTTGAGCATGAATCCTCCAACGTCATGAGTGCTAATCCGGATTGCTTCAAGATTAGTGACACCTCTGTGGAGCCTGTCATGTGTCTCCTTTTTTTTTTTTTTTTTTGCACGGAGGTTTGCGCAGTTTAATTTTGCTGTTTATCATACTCTCCAATAATCTGAAGGTGGATAGTTAACAATTTTCTGCCTCTTTTTATTAGATTATCTATAGTATTTCACAAATTGAGAGTTCGGTCAACTAAGATGCCTCATGCGTTCATTGAGGCTCTGCCTATGCTTTAAAAAGTGGAGGGTTCATCAAACTGGAAAAGTGAGCTGGGTCACATCATCAGTGTTATAACTTATAAGTAATATTGTGTGTTAGAAACATGTGCACGAATAAAGAACCTAGGAAAACATTTAAATCCTTTACGTTGCGTCCAAACTAGTTATCCATGGCCTAAAGCTCCAAATAGAAGCCTAAACATCTAGAAATTTACAAGAACATAACAGTTAGTCTGTAACTGAAGTCACTGTGTCTACTCAATAGATTGAAAATGCATAGTAATTGCAAACTGTCAATTTAGAACATGGCATAAACATGTAGGCACTACGTGTATTAAGAAGAATCAGGACACGACTATTACGGACCATCAAGTATCCTTATAAATTAAAAGGAAAGTAGGACCATCAAGTTGTGAATTTATCAATTATAATTCATTAGAAGAATACATGAAGAGACTTGGGATACAATCATTGGCAAGGCCGCAAGGTTGCATGTAAGTCAAGGCTTCCTTACACCCGCACTTGCACTTTTTCCATTAATGGTGGGGAAAAGATGGGAAGAAGGACAGTGAGAATGAAGAGGCATTGCATGCTCATGGCTGAAAGTCATTGCTGGCTTTAGCAATCTGTTGCTTCAGTGAAGGTTGAATGAACGTTGGCACCTGTGAAACTGAAAGACTCGGCATTGGAATTGGTGATGTTGGAGGCTTGGATACAGTGGCATGGTGTCTAAATTAAAGGACCTTCAGAGTTATAGACAGATTAAGATTTTGTTGAGAGCATATTGCTAGTGGTCCTTTTGAATTTATAATTTGGTATGAGGGCCCAAAACTGTCTAGTTATCTGTGAAATCAGAAATGCACTAACAACTGACTCAGATTATTTTTGGCTGGTTATTAGCATTGCTTAAAAGCACTGGTTTCAAGATGAGGTTTACAATTTGTTGCTACTGGCAGAAAAAAGAAAATGAACCAGTGAATACGCTGCAAGATGCATAATATTGTGAGTGTCTGAATGCTTGATCTTATTAAATATGATAAATAACACCTATAACCTACACTGCTCTAACAACAGACCTTGTTGCAGACACTCCCTCATGTCTCTCAAGAAATGATATTTTATGATTACTTACAAATTGAATCGGAGAAAATGACCCTACAAAGATCTCTTGTGTTTTATCTATCCTCCTGTGTTTATATTACCAATCTCCAGCGAAAAGGGCCATATAAACTAAAAGAAAATTTGATGATGGGCTATAAAGCCAATCTCCCCAGTGATTGGACTGATTTTGTAGAAAGGAGCTCTTGTATATAAGTTTCGTTTGACGAATAAATCCTGTACAAGGGATTTCTCTTTTTCTCCACAGGGTATTTACTTATACCCCCACCACCCCCAAACCCCCCCCCCCCCCCCCCAAAAAAAAAAACAAATTATTGTGGTCATATTCCCCTACCATTAATTAGTTTGCCACTGGTTTATTTGTTTTCGGAAACACTTGTCAGAATGGCTGGTGGAAATATATCATTGTAGGATCAGAGACTAGTTGATTGATATTTACCTTGGATAATGTCCTTGTTGATAAATTACACCAAAAAACTAAATTCTGGCTTTTGATGGAAGTCTCTCATGATTTTTAAAACTCTTCATTTGCTAAGAGCAGGTGATATTGTGTCCTCTTGGATGAGGAAGATGACTACATGCCATTCAATAGGCTTTAGTTATTTTTGCAAAATAAAATTCAGCATGATTAGGCAAAATTATAAGATTTATTCAGATTCATCTTTCAATTGTTAAATGAGTGCTTCCGTGGGGGCTTCTGCATTTGTTTTTCCTTCTTCCGGGGTACAGTTAAAATTCTCTCTCTTGCAAGGATAGTTGAGCTAAAACTATAAAGAGGATTTGGTGTAATTTAAAGAGAGCTGATTACTGTGGCATGTTTATTTTCTTGTTCAGATGAAATTTAGTTAGTTGTCCTTTCGGTCTCCCTTTCTAGATTAACGTTATTTGAGTCTTCCAAAATTTGTCTTTCCACTTCTGTCCAGATTCTTGGATAGGTCTTCATGAAGTCACTATTCTGAATTTATAAGGAAGTCTCTGTTGTGCTAATTTCTAATACTTTTTGTGTCCTTTTCTCTTTTGGAAGTTTGACATCTTTCTTCTGCATTACTACTTTCATTTTGCAGCTTCTATTGACAAAGTGATACAGCCAAATATCCTATCAAGTAAAAAAGAAATAGCTACTGAAGTTAAAAAGGAATTGGTTGCTGAAGGGCCTCCGAGCTCTTCAGCATCAACAGCAAAAGTTAGACGTAATAATGAGAAGGATAGAGGTTCTTCTATAGAACCTAGGGGAAATCATGGCATCACAAGAAACATGAGCAGTATGTCTGTATCATCAAATCCTCGCAATGTGGAGACTGGAAGTGCAACTTCAAGATCACAGAGTAAACCTCAGAAAATTGTATGCCCTGATCAATTAGAAGACAAAATACTCCAACTAAATCTTGCGATTGTAAGTCAAACATTTGTGTGATTCACTAGATTTCAAACATTTACCATGTCTAATGCACTAATGTTATTCCAAAATTTTTACCATGTAGGTTGGCCATGTTGATTCTGGGAAATCAACACTATCAGGAAGATTACTACACCTTTTGGGGCACATATCTCAGAAGGAAATGCACAAATATGAAAAAGAGGCCAAGCAGCAAGTACTCCTTATTTTAGCTTCTCATCTGTTTTTGTAAGACATTGTCAAATTTTGTTTAGCTTACTGATAAATGTCCTGTCTATCCAATCAGGGAAAAGGGTCCTTTGCTTATGCCTGGGCATTGGATGAGAGTTCGGAGGAAAGAGAGAGGGGAATAACTATGACAGTGGCTGTTGCTTACTTTAACACAAAAAGTTACCGTGTTGTACTGCTTGATTCCCCAGGTCATAGAGACTTTGTCCCAAATATGATATCAGGTGCAACACAAGCAGATGCTGCGATTCTCGTAGTTGATGCCTCAATAGGTGCATTTGAAGCAGGCATTGATGTTACTGGAGGTCAGACAAGGGAGCATGCACAACTTATCAAAAGCTTTGGGGTGGATCAAATAGTAATTGCTATTAACAAAATGGATGCAGTCGGATACTCGAAAGAACGTTTCGATACAATTAAAAATCAACTAGGAACATTTCTCCGTGCTTGTAAGTTTAAAGATTCGTCGGTGATGTGGATACCCCTAAGTGCCATGGAAAACCAAAATTTGGTGACAGCTCCTTCTGATACAAGATTGTCTTCCTGGTTAGTCACCTGGCCATCTGCTAGCACTACTAAGAAGAGTATGTTAGTCGCTATTATCAACTTTGTCGCATTTGTGTTGTTTAGAATAAAAATGCTTTATGCAATTTGTTTTAAGTTTACCTGGGGTAAAACAAAGAATAGGATACATTAAAAAATAGATGAGTTAAACTATATGCAACTGGACTTTGAAGCAATCACAGTCATCAAAATGTCAATAACCCAAATTTGCGAGCTAATAGGTGGAATGATTTTGTGCTGTCTATTCGAAATTTGTGTAGAAATTTAGTGTCATAACACAAATAACTCTCAAAGCCCTCATTTTCTTGAGTAGCTCATAATGAAGGTCAATTTCAGGTTTCAAGGTCCTTGCCTTTTGGATGCAATAGACTCTTTCCAACCTCCCCAAAGAGATTACACAAAGCCTATAATAATGCCAATATGTGATCTTGTGAAGTCACCATCACAAGGACAGGTGTTAGTATGCGGAAAGTTGGAGACAGGAGCTCTTCAAACTGGACATAAGGTACTCAATGACCACTGATGCTAGAGAGACCCTTCTCCTTCATCATATATATGCTTTTAGGAACTTGGGCTTCTAGATGTATTGGTACCTATAGATGTATGTCAGTCTGAATATTACCCAAGTTTGATGACCCAAGCGCCATGCTCTTATCAGGAGGGGCTCGGGCATTAGGCCTGTAAACTTGTATCCTAATTTTCCAGCAAGGTGCTTCTACCTTGCCTTTTTCACTGTGTGTAACTCTTTTTCAATGTATTCTGTAGTTTTGGATTGGGGTGTGTTCGGGGTAGATGGGATAGGAGTTCTAGGCGGGTGTTTATTGAGCTAAGCTTTGTGTGGGGACTCCATGTAAATTGGACTGTGAGGTGGTTTATTTATTCTTAAGGGATTGGTTGCGTCAATTTTTTATGCCTTGTTAACTTGCTTTGGGGAGGGACATCTTGACAGTGACAATAATGAGATAGATACCCGGTTGAGCACGAAGACACCTCTTTTTCTCCCTATAATGTAAGCCACCAGTGAATTAGAATGTAAGGGCTCAATTTAAGAGAGGGATATGAGTTAGAGGGGACTAACATAAGTGACAGATACTTGTGCTTTCATGCTGTTAGGGCATTGCTGGGACTGCAAAATTGTATTATGGCACGACCATCTATTGGGCAGTAACTGTTTAATGGTTATTGAGAAATATGCTTATGTGTTCCTTGTCAAAAAAAAAAAGAAATATGCTTATGTGTTTTTCTGTTACATGTAGATTATTTTGCTATTCCACAAGATTTGAACTTTTAACAAAAATAAAAGTTTCTTTCTTCTTTGGAAGGATATTAGTAACACTTCTTAACACTAAATTGTTCATATGGGTCAGGTTCTAGTGATGCCATCAAGAGAAGTGGCAACAGTGCGCTCTTTAGAACATAATTCTCAGGTTTGTAACAGTGCAAAAGCTGGAGACAATGTCACTATCAACCTACAAGGTATAGATGCGAATTGTGTGATGGCAGGGGATGTGTTGTGCCACCCTGAATATCCTATTGCTGTTACAAATCATTTGGAACTGAAGATTCTTATCCTGGATATTGCTGTTCCAATTTTGATTGGCTCTCAGGTAGCAGCTTATGTTAATAGATCATTTTAATCAAAATTCGTATGAGTTACATGACATATCTGTTGTATAGTCAATAACTCTTGCCTGGATATTTGGAAATCTGCAGTTGGAATTTCATGTACACCATGCCAAAGAGGCTGCAAGGGTCGTAAAAATTTTGTCATTGCTTGATCCAAAGACGGGAAAGGAGATGAAGAAATCACCTCGATGTCTTCTAGCAAAGCAGAATGCTATAATTGAGGTTTTTCTCAAAAGCAACTGTGATGTCTATTAATGTGCTTCTCTTACAGTATAGAAAATAAATCTCAAACTGCCTTTGTGTCTAAGTTAATGGTTGGAATATCAGTTTTTGAAAGAGATTTTAACTTTAATTTGTTTGTCTTGGTTTAGGTGGTTTTGCAAGGAATGGTTTGTGTTGAAGAGCACTCTAAATGTAAAGCTCTTGGGAGGGTGTCCCTCAGGGCATCTGGAAGAACCATTGCTCTTGGCCTCGTGACTCGAGTTCTAGAGAAGAAGGAATAGATAAGCTGCCTCTACTGTAATGACGTTTGCCATGGCCAGTATCATCTGGTAAAGGGGTGCATCTGTGAAGAACTCTGTAGCTCGAAAGATATGACCTGGCTCGTGGGGTTGATCGAATTTCTCGTCGTTTTTTTTATCTTGCTCCTCTTCTCGCGACTGTCCTGGCCTCCTGTAGAGATGAAAATTTTGTAGTTGCTGCGAATAGCTGAATATCAATGATACAATAGGGTTGTAGCTCCAGACATGGGCTTCTTCCCTTAATTATATGAGTAGGGATGTTTCATAATGGAGTACTAGAGGAAAAGTGGGAATTTGGATAGGGTCAGGTATATTTTTGTTTCTGAATCTAAAAGAAATGATAAAAATTTTAGTGTTAACATCTAAAACTAATTTTAACAACATGCTAAAGAATTAATGACATAAGCAAAAGATTCATTAAAAAAGGGAACTTGAATTATATTTGAGCACAACTTGTAGAACAGTCGTTGGGAAGAAAAAATATCTAAAGGGAATTATAATGGTACAATGATGCTGTTGAATGAAGGAACTTTCAAAGTTGTTCTTCTGTTGTCAAATTGACATTGACCCATCACACGATATTTCAGAAAGTTGAGTTGATGTATAGTCAGATGAGTGTTGCCCATTTCTTGCCTGTCTTATGTCTGTACTAGTTAGATTCCTCTTAACATAAGAGGTATAATCTCTGTACTTCACACTTGAAATAGATTAGTGCCTAACTTTTGATTTTTTATTTTGGTTTGAAAAAGTTAAAAAACCCCAAACTTGGCCAGTAAATTCACTTTTCTTTTATATAGATTTTAGTCTGAAATTAAGGACTGGCCAATAAAGTGATGAACTGAAACTATTTCTATCTACACAACTAAGAAGGATCCTACATATTTTCTACGTACGCCATTTAGATACCCTGTCGTGCAAAGCATAATCAATTCTGATTTCTTATTTTATTTTCTTTTAAGTAGAGTCTAACCAGATTCTGCGCATGAATATGCGTTGAGTAGGAAGTAGGCACTTGGACAATATTAGTTGAAGTTTGGGGAAAAAAAAGTAGTTGAAAAGAAGTATTAGAAAGTTAATGTTGTATCTTAACACGACCTCACTTGGAAAAATGGTTTGTGAGACAACTCATTATTTGACTTAAAAATACTTCTCAAACTAGTTGTTTAATATTTCAACAATGTATGAAATACTCAAAAATATTGATGGTTAACCAGCATTTGCAAATATTGATGCTCTCAAGTCTCAAATCATTTGCTAATACTGAAGTTCAGTATTTATAACAATGACATAATAATATTTGATGTCCAAATTGGTGCATGAGCTCCGAACATATTTCACCTAAAAGTTTTATTAAACTGACGAACGTGATATACTGTTAACAATCTATTGAGGAAATATGATTAACCATTTTTTACTTTTAGGCAAATAAACATAGCCTCATCAGAATTAATATGAAGGGATTGAATTGTACAAGTCAAACATACATCCAATTAATGCACTGAGTGTACCAGAAATGGTCTAGTACATTCTCACCTGTCTTGTTTGCCATCTTGCTTCCTGCATATAGTGGTCAAGGTCTCTTTTTACCAAGGAAAATATGCTAGTGGTCAGCCAAAACTCTCTACGAATATGTAAAGTGGGATATGAGAAAGCAACATTTTCACACTAAAATAATATCTGTCGATATACAAGTATTTTACGTCATTAAAGTTAAGTTACTTATAACTATAGATAACGATCATGATAAATTTTTTCATGATAACATAGAACTTAATATAACTACGGTATATTTAAATCCACGATCAGTGTATAAATCTTTATATTATCAGCATATACAAGTTGATCCCCCGTTAAGACTTATTTGTTTGGGTAAGATGCACATTTCGAATTTTGGTAGGATGCTATTGTCTAATCCCACAAAACAGACAAAAAGCAACAAATCTCCTAAACCACTCAACAAAAGTATGACCTATTTCAAATATATTATTATTTTAATGAAAAGAATTAACAGAAAGAACAGACCAAAAAGTAATCCTGAAATTGATACTTAGAAACTCTTTAAATCAAAATGTCAAAGGAAGAAAACAAAATGGACAACCACAAAAGAAGGCCTCTTGTCTTTGTGTTCCCTAAGCCTATAACAGTTAGATATCCATGGACATTCCTAACTCAATTCACCAACTCCTCTTGTCCCTGTCCCCACACAATTAATTAAATTAAGTATAATATTTTAAACATTTTTCTGACTTTAATGATTGACTGTTTAATTAGATTGCTACAAGAGACAAAATTAAATATACACAACTTCTGCAGATATCCTGAGTACAGATTCTTATCATCAGTTAAATGACCAAAGATATTCACAAGAATGCAAAGTCATCATGATATAACTTTGAAAGTATAAACACACACTATGATAGATTTCAATAATAATTTATAAGAATCAATGAGAGCAAGTACATAAGTGTACATACAATCATTTCTTACTCTTCTTATCTTTACCATTAGCAAAAAAAGAGCCTAAACCAAAGAGATTAACAGTACCCTTTGAAATGAAAGTAGGTGGTGGCACATTAAGTACTGGATTAATTCTAACCCCATTACCATAATTAAGCCCTGGTCCTCCATAATAATTCTTTCTCAATGGAGGCTTTTGTGATGATGGAGTACTCTTCAGTTGCTTGAATTGTGCATTTTGTTTAACACTTTCCTTTGTTGATTGCTTTGCATTAGGCACTGATCCAGTTGAATTGCTACGAGATAGTAAAGGTAATGACCAAAATGAACTCTTCTTGTGGTTGTTAACACAATGAAGACTACTACTTCTCTTTATATGCCAAAAAGACTTAGCTTGATTCTTTTGCTCAACAACAATAGTAGTTGAAACTTCTTGTTTCATTTCTTGATCATTTGAGCTATCATTTGGGACTAAACTTTGAGTCTTGGATAAAGGAACCTGCAGCTTTAATGTGACAAACTTTTCTTGTAATTGTATAGGGCGAATTAAGCCATCCAAGAACAGTTCATCAGCTGAAGAAGTTTCTGTATTAGTACTGTTGCTAATGCAGAAATCAAATTCAGAACTAGACTCTATACCATATGGGAATTCTTGATCAATGGCTGCAGCAGAAGCATTAGAATCATCATTGCAAAGATCATCAGAGAAAGAGATTCTTGGACTTGTTACTAGGCTTGAAACTTCTGAGATCATATCAATGGCCATGGTTTTGTTTTTGGTTCAATTATTGATGGTAAAAAAAAAGACTCAGTCTATTTAAATGTGAAGTGGCTAGACAAACATTGAGGTAAAGAAAAATTCAGAGAATGGTCAGAAGTCAAAAGAAAGGCTAGAATTATTGTCTGAATTCTTTGGGGCTCTGATAGTAGACAGAACTAATGGCTTTTATGTCAAAAAAATGAAAAGCAATTACTATGAATTTAAAGATCAAAGGCAAGTCTGGTCCCTGTACAATGAGTGCACATGCAGGGAGAGTTAAAGAGTACAATAGCATTATAAGAGTTACCTTCCAACAAAGACAAATATACTTTTACTTTTGAGAAAGAGATGAATCAACTTTATACAATGGATATCATTATTTACTATTATCCTTTACAGTCCAAATTTAGTATTTATGTTGATTTACATGAGTACTTTTTTTGTTCCAATGGTAATTTTCAAGCTAGCTTGGGTAAATTATAATTTACTACTATAAAACATAGTAGCATATTTATGTTTAAAAGTCTTATAATAAAGAAATACTTGTACACCAAGTAGCAGAACGTTACAACTTATGCTTGATCAAGAGTGGTGAATACTTTGCCACATGCTAATTACTGGTGTATTGCCACTCAATTACGATAGAGAGGAAATGGGCTTCTGCCTTAACAATTAATCAATCTCTTCTCGTTATTGCTAAGATTGCTGCTGCATCTAGAAGCACGATTTTACTTCTTTCTCCTTTTTTTCTAATCTTTTTCTTTGCCTTTCTCCTTTCTCTTTTCCTTTGTCTTGTTTACTCAACCTCTGGTAATGTGACTATAGGTAAAGGTTGATCGTGGTTAACCTCTTCTTTTATTGACATTTTGCAGGTTCCAAAATTTAATATCATAAGAAAGGGAGAATAATCATTTATTTTTACCCAGCTCTCAAGAGTGACATCTAGTGATTAATGAAATTGGAAGAACTTTGGAAGACTAATTCATATCTCTTTTGAACTTTCGGGAAGAGTTATTGAATGAGGTAATTTCTTTTCATCTATGAACTTTTGGGGAGAGGTATTTAATATTGGGATCGAAATATCATGGCGTCATGCGAAAGCTGACAAAACAAACTTGATTGACAATAAATCAGGCATAAAAGAAGACATATATGAAAAGACGTTTATTTAAAGTAGTTTGGCCAACATGCCTACATATTTGGGAGAAAAGCTTCCCCTAAACAAAATTCTTGTAAGACTACATTGTGAAGTTTTGTGATGTGTTTGTTGTGAGAAGAAGATACTCTATTTATAGATTTTTAAGACTTCTCCTCTAAAAAAAGATAAATCATATGAAGAAGATATATGACTACTAAATTTCTCTTTCTTAAAAAAAAAGAGTCCTAATATGTATCAAATTCAGGACAAAATCCTAACAATGAATCCTTGTGATAATGAGAATCAACAAGTACATGATAAAATAATTAAGGTATGTTCAAATTAGCTCACATAGAACAGTCATTACATAAGAAAAAGAATAATAATGCTGGCTAGTAGATAGTGATACGCTCCAAGTTGTAATAAGTTTGAACAATTAAACTCGATAAAGAAACACGTGGAACTGGGTGAAGAATTTGGGATCTTTTCACTAGATTGATACTAGATTACTAAGTACAATTAACATCATAGTTTAACAAGGCCAAGAATATTCACCCTTATTGTTTATGAAAGTTTAGCACCCGAATATCGTTAATCAAGTAAATTACTGAAGATTAAAAAATTTAGGCATGCAATTTCCAAATTTATGAACATTACTGCGCTTGGCTAGAATCAACCATACATTTCGCGTCGTGGACATTTATCCCTAGCTTTTAACTTTCTCTATGATGATAAAAATGTCATGCCTCAATATAATCGATTACAGTCATTATCAGGTGGAGGTGAATTATATTAAGTTATACTTAAACAACATCCAATTATGATTACTTGCCAACATAATCCAAATCGACCAATGTCAAAACAAAGTTTCATATAAAAGCTACTACTAGTACTAGTGACCCCGTAAAATAGGAACTACAAACCCATATTTGTGCAGTTTGGGTTTGGTAATTGTGTCTTGATTTAGAGTACCTAGCATATACTATCCATTGATATGATTAATATGCATTAGTATATTTAAATTGGAATTAATTGATATTATATGTTGAAAGTTCCAGATATACTGGTCTCTCTGACGCATTAAAGGTCGAACTCTATAATTTGTATATGTAAGTATGGTGGATTAATATATTCATTAGAAAACACTCTCCCAATTTAAAAGGCACAACATCTAAACTCTAAATTCACTACTACTAAATATATGTATGCATTCTACTTTAAATGTTGTCTCTAAACTTGGGGATTCATTCGACTACACCAGTGCCCTCCATCTCGAACTGACTCGTCCCTACATTAGATTAGGTTACCTGTTAGGTAGGTGCCATTTGTTGCCTCCACTAGTCCTTGCCGTTTTTGAGTCTAAATCCAGAGTTGCGTACTGATATGATGTTGAGCTCGTTTTTCTCAACTCTTAACTGGAATCCGGCGCCAAAATGGGTCAAAAATTTAAGAATACAACAGAAATGGGGTGCTGAAATATATGGTAACAAAAATGGGTATATCGGCACAACTTGTGCCGACTTACAACAAGAAGTAGACGGTGCATTAACGGAACAAATATTTTTCACAAGTCGGCATTTGTTCTGCCGACTTAGGTAAGTCGGCACAACAAATGCCGACTTGCCATGATCTACAACTTTAAAATTTTACATATCGGTATTATTAACGCCGACCTACATTTTAAAATTTTACATCGCTGCATCACAGTAAACTATTCACTTACGCTGGAAAATTCAGTTGCTACAGACCTTCTAGTTAAGAACAGCACAACTCTTTTTGATGTGGACATTGGGGTCTCAAGTGTATTTGCAGCAATACCATATGTGAAATGTAATCAAAGGTATGAAGGAGCATAGATTTAGTGAAATACTGGATCAGTTTGGTTAGCTTATAAATTGAGGACACGTATATCTATGAGGGAACTCAACAAGCACTATTATATTCATAGATATGGAAATAAAAAATTGTTTGATAAAAGATGAATCTTGGACAACTACCACTTGAGTAACAATGTCCACATCAAAAAGAGTTGTGTTGTTCTTAACTAGAAGGTCTGTAGCAACTGAATTTTCCAGCGTGAAGTGAATAGTTTATTGTGATGCAGCGATGTAAAATTTTAAAGTGTAGGTCAGGCGTTAATAATACCGATATGTAAAATTTTAAAGTTGTAGATCAGCAAAACAAATGCCGATATGAAAATGTAAATACCATGGCAAGTCGGCATTTGTTGTGCCGACTTACTAAAAATATTTGTTCCGTTACTGCGCCGTCTACTTCTTGTTGTAAGTCGGCACAAGTTGTGTCGATATACCCATTTTTGTTACAATATATTTCAGCACTCCATTTCTATTGCATTCTTAAATTTTTGACCCATTTTGGCGCCGAATTCTCTTAACTGATTGATTGCAGATGGTAAATGTCAAATGTAAGAAATTGATTTTATAAATAAACACTTATGTGCTGCTTGGATAGTAGTACTAAGCTAATTATGGCTAGAGAATAACTAAATGGACAGCATATTTAAATAGAGTTTAAACTTTCGTCAATGTTTATTTGGGTAAAATTACTTAAAATTAAGCAGTAATGTGTTTGGTAAGTTATAAATTGTGATAGCCTTAAAATTACTTTAATGATGTAAAATAATTAATGCACTTATGATCGGGTAGTATGTGGATCTCTGATAAATAAATAAATTAGCATTTTTCTTAAAATATAAAATAGTTGTTGGGTCCACTTTTAATAAAAATGACTAAAATAAAATATCACATCAACATTTTTCGATGAACTTTAACGCACTTTTTGGGAGATTGACTTTCATAGATCTTTCGGATAAGTTGAGTGATATTTTTATCTCAAAAAAAAAAAAGTGATATTTTTAGATTATTTGTATTAGTTCATTGATCATTTTAGGAACTAACTCAACCAATGACACAAATAAAAGCCCCGAGAAGACGAAAGATCATGCTGAAACTTGAAATACAAAGAAGTAAATCACGGTAATAACATCAAATGTTGAAATGGAAGTGTCTCAAAGATGAGAAGTCCAGATCTAGGAGTACATGGACCAACCATGGCATGGGAGGTGGGATACATCGATTACCGATATCTCACCACAAAGCTTATGCCACATTTAAAAAAGAAAAAAAAAGAATTGATAAAGCATTAGTATTTTATACTCGTCACTGAACTGATATATGATGAATTCATGATTTCATTTTAATCAGTAAATACAGAGAATGACTCTATACTACTAATATACACTATTTCTCGATGATCGACAAATACTACTAACTTCACATAAGTTTATGTTTTCCTAGTTTTTCAACTATGAATGCAACGAGTGCTCCACAATCACTGTCCAATAAAGAGGTAGATTTGCCATGTATAGCAAGTTTACCATATCTTGCCATGCCATGGTGGAATCCTTGGCACGTTGATCAGTAATCATAGCCATCACTACCCTACTACCAGAGTACAAGTTCCCATTATTGCAATGTTTGAGTAGAGTTCCATAAGTGAGATTCCATGTACTCCTTGCTAAAAGAGTGGTAAAGAAAACAAAACATGACCTATTAAGGAACTATTTTTCGAGCTCTATGGCATCTGATCAAACAGTGGGCAAGCTGTAATTCTAACATGGTGCCTGGCCAGAGTTAAATTTCATATGTATAGTCCGGACATCAGACCAGTTGATCAGTCAAGATTAATTGATACATCATTGAGTCATGGTTCTCCAAATTCTGGCATGTTTTGACCCACCCCACCACCTACCCACTTTCAGTAGGTGTTTGCTGCAAATATAAGTAGAAGAAAATCGAACAATGGACCACTCAATTTACCAGGATATAAAGCAAACTGGAACCTAACTACTCCAACCTTAGGACAAGAAAATGAATAGAATTAAAAGCAGGGCAAAAGAGCAGAATAAAACATCACAAATTATACAACAAAACTTCACTCGACAATTTCAAAAAAAAAAAAAAAAAAATTAAGACAATAGCAGCAATTAAAAAACATGTAGGAAAAGAATGTGTAAAGCATTTTACTCGAAAGGAGTGGAAAGTGGGAACTGAAATAGATTATAAGGATTGTAGAATGTAATGGAAAAGGCAGCTCACTGCTTTGGAGGTACTCGCAACAAATTAATGTGGACATAATTCAGAATTAACGAAGATCCAAATTCGACTGAAACCCTCAAATTCCTTGGGCAGTGGCACTTGAGCATCTTAAGCTTTAGTAATTGCCAAGCTAGGAGAAGTGAAAAAATTATACTCCATTTTTAACGATTGGTTCATATGAAGGGCGAATACGATTCGTTAAAATGATTGGAATATCTAAGGGATACCACCATACTACAATGGGGTTTTAAATAATCCATTTAAAACCGCATTCAAACTAATTTGCTGGAGTGCCAGACTTAGGACAAACAACTCAGCTGGTACAGACCACAGTACAGAAAATTAACTCATCAAACAAACCAGCAATCTATGAGAGCTAAGAGAAAACATATACTCCTAGCAATTTCACATTGTTCACTGCTTCTACATAATATAAACACCAAAATTGCAATAAGTGAACTAATCTGTTTTCCTTAACATTGAAGTACTACGAAGACCAACAACTAGTATCTTAAGCCTCAGTGATGGGGTACTCAAACACAACATCTTTGCCTGATAGCTTCCTGTAAACAGCAGAAAAGGTGTCCAGCTTGTACTCGGTGTTGTTTCGTTCCTTGGGGTCCAAGAATACCTGGTCACAACAAAGGTCACAACATAAGTAACTGTGAAAAGTTTATATTGAAAGAACAATCAAATATAACAATGTAATCTTATCAGCCCTCATTGCATTAACAATTATCAGACATTGATCTTAACATGTTTCCGAAGCCATCATTTGAACTATCAGAAATAATGGAATCACTTCAACAAGGTTTTTTCCTACGTAAGCTTGAAACATGAACAATCAAGCAACTAGTTACACAAATGTAAGGTGCTGCTACAATGTTACCTTCATTATCTTGGATCCATCAAGGCGATACCTAACACGCTTCCCAACAATCTCAGCAGGTACAACCAAGTCCTCCAATATGGATTCATGAACAGAAGTAAGAGTCCTACTACGGGGTCGTTGAACAGCAGAACCCCGCTTGGGAGGCCTTGAGATTCTCCGAGTGGCAACAAAGATTACATCCTAAAAGAAACAGCACTTTAGTAAATTCAGAAAAACAGCAGCACATTGTCATTCAAAAGAGAGAAAAAGGGCCTGCAGTGAAGATGCTTAATACAACTAGTGCAACTATGTAACCATATCACATTTCAAAAAGTGCAGCATTGATGTTTATAATGGCGAAGATAGCACAACTTTGTAGTGACCATATAAGCCTGTCTCCCACTGCAAGCAAACTGATATCCGTTTGTTAAAGCAGGCTAGATGCTTTTGGATAATGTAGAGGGAGCACGTGGGAATAACATGAGTCGAACAAGGGTGACGAGATTAAAGATAATACAAATCAATTTCTCACCTCAAGAAAAGCCTCATAAAAGAGCTGCACTTATAGTTGTGTCCTAATCCTTCTAATTTATGATTTACTAAATCAGGACAACAATTATAAGTCCACAATATATCTTCAACTACAGAAAATGATTTCAATTATGCCTAAAAGATTTGGATGAATGTTGCAATGTAGATGAAGACCAAATTAAGTCAACTACAGAAAATTTTTAACACTATACACATCCAATCAAGAAGCTGACCGAGAGAATTATTTCAAAGAACGCCTAAAAGATTAGCATGAAAACTGCAGTATGGATGGACAAAGTTACTGAAACTCTTTGTTCACGAACCAACGAAACATGAAATCAAAGATTGAACTACATATTTATTACCTAGATCTGTCTCCATAAATCCGAATAGCACAATGTCAAAACCAATAGGCTCAGAAAGCCAACATCAGATACGTACAATTCTTAATGCAAATCCAAAAGGTATCATCAATATTTTCCTCCTAGGCCCAATAAAAGAATAATTTTTCCCCAATCACAAAGCATGAATTCATGGTAAAATCTTGAAGCACAACACAAGCATGAGAGGCTCAATTCTTAACATAAGCATTTATGCAGAACAGTTATTCCCAAATAACCATAATTACTAGTAGTAACCTTTAAATAAATAGATATATGATGGACATTTCAAATTTTTTTAAAATTTTAAAAAAAAAAAAAAACTAAAAATTCAATGGTTGAATACTTGAATATATCCTGAAGAAACTACTAATGAAAATATTTCAATAGCTACCTTTCCACTGAATTTCTTCTCCAGCTCTCTAACAAGACGGACATGGATCTTGCGGAAAGCTTTTCTCAGCCTGTAGGGGACATGGATAACAACAGCCTTCCTGTTTCCTGCCACATCAACTTGTCTGCAGAAGCAGTCCAACAAAACCAATCACAACAAGGACAAAGGAAGCTATATTTACTACTCACAGCATTACAGCATTTTTCAAATTCTCACACTGCTGAATTGATATATAGGTCCTTCAATTCGCTTTTCAGCTCAGTGTTGGTGTTTTCCATATCAAATAAAGCCTGTTTAACAAAGAATACATTTCCATTCTCAGAAACTTAATATCAACATTTAAGGTCTTAAATAACCGGTGTCATGAAAAAAGGAACAAAAGTAACCTGTGCTACAGACTCCTCGAATTCAGTTGGTTCAGCATCCTTATCTTTGTGAATCTTTTGCTTTGACGTGTACATCTTCACGGATCTGATAATTCAAACAAACAATCAATCAACAAAGTCTCAACCTCATACTAGTTAGGGTCTGCTAAAGTATTCATATGTATCCATTCCACAAAATTCAGGCCAAAGAGTTAAAAACAATGACAAGGTCAATAGCGCTTGTTGCAAATGCTCGCGGTTCTTTGAAGTGAAGCTCACGATTCACAACATATCAAAAAACATCAACCATACATGAGGTTTAGTACTATAATCAAGTTGCAGATACAATAACTAATTTCAGTATCTACAAACAACAACAACGTACCCAGTATTGATCCCACGACTTGGGTTTGGGGAGGGTGAGGTCTACGCAGACCTTACCCTAAAAGGCTATTTCCGATACATAATAATGCATACATTAATCCAACTCTTCGTAAGGAATTCAAAGAACCAGCTGCTACTCATTGTATCATTTTTGAAGCACACACTTCTGTGAAGCGCATAGCTTCACCCATGGAGCGATAACACCTCGCTTCGCATAGCTTCATCGCATTAAGCATAGCTTTTAACAACACTGATTCATTCCCATTTTATATTATAAATCATCTAGTTACACAAAAAACTACACCTGAGCTAAAATATTACAATTACACATTCATTCCTTACAAATAATGAGTTAAAGATTGAAAATTAAAATGTACAAGGAGATATAGCAGTGTCATTGACAGTATTAGAGGAGAAGAAGGACCTGTGAGAGATCAGCGCCGGCGGTAAAACCTTAGAGCTATGTTTTAGTTTGACAAAACCCTACGTCTTGGAGTCTATAAGAAAGCATGGATGGGCTTCTACATTCAACTAGCTGGATTATTTACAAAACTATGAAACCGGGGCTATTTGTTTACCTTTTTAACCCCCATAATAATAATTTAGCAAAATGGCCTCCGGTTAGTTTTAGGAATAAATTCCGGATGAAAGCTATAAATCTTATAAATGATGCCCGTATTTCTGCCCTCCCTTTCTTCGTAAGTATTGTCTAAGAGTCAATACTTGTCTTTGATCCCTCTTGCTTAGGAAACATTTTTCTTTGAATTCTTCCCATATTCTCCCAAGTAACTTGAAGTGTCGTCTAGGAAATATTTAGGCGTTGACATTCTTGCATAGAGAATACTTGCCCACGTTCACCCACATAACTTAAAGCATTACTTACGGATGAAGCGGATGTCATTTTGATAAACTATCTTAAATGAGAACAAACTCTCAGATCAGTCAATTTTGAGGACACCGGTGAAATTTTTTGCAACTAGCTTATTCAATTGGGTAATTTTCAAAACTAGGCAGTCCACAACACAAAATTATAAATGAGGGGCCACATTTCATCCATAGCACCCCTTTATTTTTACATTACACAATATAGCACTCCCTTTTTTCAAAATTACATAACATAGCACCCATTTAAACTAAAAACCCTAGGAGTCACTCCCTCACCCTCCCCCACTACTGCCCCGCCACCAGAAACCGAGCTGCCATCGCTGCCGCCGCCGGCCGGTGGCCGGAAAATAAAAAATTCACCGGATTTGCTTATTTTATTTGTGGATTTGTTTAAATAATTATTTTTTGATAATTTTATACACCTAAATCTATCAAAATAATAAATTATATATGTAAATACATAGAAAAATGTGTATGCGAGAAGGAAAATACAAAAATATACACAAAAAACATAAATTTTATACAAAACATCCATAAAAAGTGCACAAATCTGAAATTTATACAATTTTATTTATTTTTCATACACGCATATACAGCTTTATACAATTTTACAATGCATAGAATGTGTTTTATACACTGTCAATACGTACATATACAGATTTATACATTTTTATACACGTTTACAGAATTGTATAAACTTGTATAAAAATGTATAAAAGTGTATAAACTCACAAAAATAATGTTAAACAGTGTCTCGGGCAGATTTTACACAAAAGCTTAACAAATATCCAAGATCTATACAGTTTTATACAAGAAAAACACTAGATCTAAACATTAAACAAAAGTTTTGACAAAAAACTAGTAGATCTCAACGAATTTTTATGAAAAAAGTGAAGAAAATTGATAAATAAACTCCTCACCGGAGTTTTGATCGGAATATATAACGAAAATCAATATTGTTATTCAAAAAGCAAAAAAAAGAAACGAAAAGAAGAAGAAGAAGCAGCGGCGGCGGCGGAGGCGGTGGTGACCACGGTGGCAGCGGCGTCAGTGACTTGGAGGAGAGGGGATGACGGTGGGGCAGTGGTGGAAGGGTTGGGGGGCGGCGGCTGCATTAGGTTTAATGGGGAAGAGAAGAGAGAAAAATGGGAAAGAGAGAAGGAGAAGAGAGGAAAAATTGGGGCTAGGGTTTTTTTTCTTTAAATAGGGGGATGCTATAGAGTGAAAGAAAAAATTTTAAAAAGGGAGGGGGGTGCTATGTCGGGTAAGGTAGCAAAATAGGGGTCTTTTTTGGTAATTTTCATGAGTGGGGTGTCTCTCGATGTAATTGTCCCTATTCAATTTGGATAAGCAGATTTACACAAATAGGCATATATGAGCCTTGTCTTACAAGATTGAGTTCAGTAAAGATGATCTTTAAAGAAAGAGCATTTTTATATTTAGTGAGACAATAATTTCGAAAATACCCTCGCTTCCTACTCACATAGTAGAGATAAAAAATAATGCGGCTGCAATTATTCATATAGTGAGCAAAAAAACTATGCTCACTTTGGAAATAACTGAACTAGATCGTCCACACTTCGCACATTCATAAAAATACACGGCAAACATAACTCCATGTACTAATAGTTAGTAATCACGACAATTCAGTCGCACCACTAATAGTTAGTAATCACGATAATTCAGTAACACCTATTCATACAGTGAGCCAAAATACTCTGTATATTTTATAAAAAAAAACTGAGGTTATATCATCCTAATCTCGCTCCTCCACAAAAATCCATAGGAAAATATAACATCAAGACAATCTGTCTGTACTTATTTATATAGTAAGTCAATTAAATACTATGTACTTTTGCAAATAATTAACGTCAGATTGTCATTACTTCGCACATCTACAAAATGCACATCACAAATTCTTTGACAATTAGGGATCGAGACATTTATCCCTCAGTGAACAATAAGACCCTATTTATGTGATTCTTCCATTTTTTCTCATTTTGATTTAGTTGCGAAGCTCACTTTGAAATGCGAACGTATATCTACCAGTATTGGAACAAAAGCTTTGGTCCTTCTTTCTCTAAAATGTTGTAACCTCGCACCGAGAGATTAAGCAGAAATTGAAGCTTTTTCAAAGAATTACAAGTATTTGAAAAAACTATCGAGTGGATCCTGTTCTTTTGGTGCTAAATGAATGAATATTGTTTTGTATAACTGCTCATCGCTCGGAAATGATGATGCATACGGTAGTGATGACATCACAGACGTCAATGCTGATGTGACGAAGAAGAAGAGTAAGCCGAAGGGTTCATGTAATTGTGAAAAGGAGCAAATTTTAATACCACAAAAAAAATGCTCAAATTTTCAATACCAGACACCAAAGTGCTCAATTTGACAAAATCTTGATTTGGATAAGTTGTAAACTTCCATTAAGGGTTGATTTGCAAAAATATGCTACCGGAAGCAATGGTTTGCCAAAATGCCCTCACTAATAGATGTTTAGCAAAAATGCCCTCATTAGTTTAATGAAACTTTTTTCGGACCAAAATACCCCTACAAACCAATAAAAAGATGCGCCTCAGTCCCTCCCCTTCCTTTTCTCCATTCACGCGATCAAGAAAATCATAAAACCTCATTCCTTTTACAGATTGCTCTGTTATGAGAAGATTCAACGTAAGATTTCTTCAAGTTGCAAGGGTAAAGTTCTTTGCAACTATTGCCAAGAGTTTAAGTTCTGCTGCAAAGGGAAACTTACATTGAAAAATCTCTAAAGTATTGGCAATAGCCAAGACTTTAAACTCTACTCCAATGGGAGGCTTGTAGAGACTTCTTGCCTATTGCCAAGACTTTAAGCCCTGTTGCCATGGTCTCTACAACTACAGAAAAAGTCTCTACAACTATTGTCAATAGCCAACACTTTAAATTCCATCGGAAGAGGCAACTTGTACAAATAGTCTCTGCAAGTAATGACAATTGCCAGGACTTTAAACTCTAGTGGAAGGAGCAACTTGTACAAATAGTCTCTGCAAGTATTGGCAATTTCCAATACTTTTACCTTTATTGCAGTGCAAAACTTGCAGAGAAAGTCTCTGCAACTCTTGGCAATAGCCAAGACTTTAAGTTCCGGCAAGGGGGACCTTACACTAAAAATCTCTAAGAGTATTGGCAATTGCCAAGACTTCTACCTCTACTGCAGTGAACAAGTTGGAGACAAAATCTCTGCAACTCTTGGCAATAGCCAAGACTCTAAGTTCTGGTGGAAGCGACAACTCTCACAGAACATCTCTGCAAGTATTGGCAATAGTCAAGACTTTAAACTCTACTGCAATAAGCAACTTGCAGAGAAAGTCTATGTAACTCTTGGCCATGGTCAAGATTTTAAGCTCTATGCAAAAGATGAATATCTAATAGTCATAGGCAATAAAAACCTTCAAATCACTGGAATCAAGCAAACACAAGAAAAAAAATCCCAAATTTCCAGTACACAAAGAAGAAAGAAGGAGGCCAGAAATAGGGAAAGAGATGAGGAACCCTTTCAGCGTGAATTAAACAAATTGGGGGCCACACACAGAAGAAAGAAGGAGGTCAGGAATGGGGAAAGAGAGAAGGAAACCTTTCAGCGTGAATTAAACAAGTTGGGGGGCAAAATAGTCCTTTCATAAGAGGGGGGAGGGAGGTATGATGTGGAGGACATTTACTTAAAACATTTGTAAGTGTGGGCAATTAGGTAAGACCATGTCTTATTGAGGGCACTGGGTGAAATTTTTTGTCCATTGAGCTATAACCTTCAGAAGGCCCAATATGATCGAACCATTTAAAATTGGAAGATTATGATTGCTACTTCAAAACAATTCAACCTTCAGTCACTTCGTAATAAATTGACAAACTTACCTCTTTATTCTCTATTTTTTTGGGTTTTTTACACAATATACCCATACAATTTAAAGTATTTACAAATCATACCCATTAAAAATTACACTACCCATGAAATTAAAAGTATTTACCAAACCTACCCATTTATTACTGTATAACATTTGGTATACTTTATGAGTGTATACCTTTAAGGTATACTGCATAAATAATAGTATACAAGTCTAGATGGGTAGGGCATGTCAATAGTTTATGGGTAGGGCTTGTAAATATGAAACTTATGGGTAGAGGTGAGTAAATATTTTGATTTTGATGGGTATTTTCGTAAACCTCCCCTTTTTTGTAGGGATTTTTATACTAAAAGACAAGCAACACACGAAAATTATCAAAAACAGTCCATATTTGTGAATCTTACCCGAAATGTCACAATTTTTCCAAGATAGCAGCTTGCGCAAGTTTATACAATTTTATACAAGTTTATACATATGTATAAAATTGTATAAATTTGTATAAGTGTGTATATGCGAGTGAATAAATCTATATAAATTTTCAGATTTCTTTAGTACTAAGGATGTTTATATGAATTTTTACTTTTTTTGTCTATATTTTTGTATTTCTCTCATTGCCTATGCATTTATCTATGTATATTCATATATAATTTATTTTTTGGGGGAGATTTGTGTGTATAAACTTGTCCAAAATAATAATATAGACAAAATCAACAACATAACTTCGTGGCGGAGGATGTCTGCTGGCGGCTTAATGGCAAGGGAGGGGGAGATTTGGTAGCTAGAATTTTTTTTAGTGCTTAAATTTTTAATTTTAGGAATGTGTGCTATACATGAAAAAAATATGGTCTGCTGTTTGTAATTTTGGTGGTGAGCTGCCTTTTTTTTTTTTTTTTTTTTTTTTTTTTTGTGTCTATCGGTGAAAATTACCCTTCCTCTTCACTGCTATTAGGTGCTACCGGTGAAAAGTAAATAGAGCCAACCATAACTAAAAGTGCAAGATTAGATGACGTCAGTGAAAATTTACTTTAAAGCTCTCATGCAACCAATAAAGCTTTGGAAGTTACTAGTGAAAGTGTCAAATTTTAAGCTCATGTACAACCAATAAAGCTTCGTTCGCATACTGTCAATCCAAATTATCAAAATCTCATTAAATAAAGTTTTTCCTTTGTTTTCTAACAAAAAATTCAAGTTTCAAAGTAGCAATATTTCTTGGGCCATCTGCAATTTTCCATTACTTTACAAGCTGAACATAATCAATTGTAGGAAAAGAATGGGGAAAGCGAAAAAAAGAAAGAAGGAAAAACTCAATAGGATAATTTTTCAAAAAGGAAGACACCATAGCATAAAGTTATCAAAAATGCTAGAAGAAGGGCTTGAACCTCCGACGTTATGGTTAATAACCATATGCTTTAGCCAACGATAGGAAAAATAAATGATTAGGAACGAAGATATACAGAGCAAGGTGGAGATAGCCTTCGTGGTGGACAAGATGGGGAATGCAGGGCTGAGATAGTTTGAGCATGTGAAAAGAAGGAGCACAAATATCACAACGGGGAGGTGCGAGAAGTTATGGGTGATAGGTCTAAGGAAAGGTAGAGGTAGATCGAGGAAGAATTTGAGAGTGATGATTAGATATGACATGACATATCTACAATTCACCAAAGACATGACTCTAAATAAGAGAGCATGAATGTTGAGGATAAAGATAGAAGGTTAGTCAGTAGTTAGAACGATTTTTCCCTTTTCTATGGAAGAGCATGGTTTTCAAAAGATAGTCTTAGTTCTTACGATTAGAACCTTATAGTAATATGGGTTTTTATAGCACCTTATCAACTTCCTCTTCGACTTATTAGTATCATCGATATTATTTATATTATCTTCTATTTTATTCCTATTGTTGTTTTCTACTTTGGTTAGTTTTACTGTTGTTGTTGTCAATTCTTTTGTTTTGCTTTAGTATTTTCATTTTAACTTCTTGCTCTTGTATTTTTTCGAATTTTTTTTCAAAACACTTTTTTTGATTCGATGGTTTATCGAACACAATCTCTCTACTCCAAATCCTACTTATGAGATCACACGATGTATGCTATTGTTGTCGTCAAAGTCTTTCGACCTTACTTGTAATAAAAAGAAGAGAGAAGATATTTTTGGGTTGTCTTTTTTCTACAGTTCTTCAATACTTCACTAGTTGAACAGAATGTTGTCAAGAAAAATGAGGGGAAAAAGAAACGACCTTACTTGTAATAAAAAGAAGAGAGAAGATATTTTTGGGTTGCCTTTTTTCTACAGTTCTTCAATACTTCACTAGCTGAACAGAATGTTGTCAAGAAAAATGAGGGGAAAAAGAAATTAAGAGACGCTAGAAGGAGGGCTTGAACCTCCGACCTTGTGGTTAACAGCCACACGCTCTAGCCAACTGAGCTATTCCAGCGTGGTTGCTTGTGAATGTAACTTTTTTACTCTCATATCATATTTCCTTTTATAACCATTTTCTCTAATACAGTTAAAGACGAGTTATTGCTATAATCATTGATAAAGAGAACTTAGAGGGACCAAAAGATAACAATAAAGTCTATAAAACACCAAAAATTATAGAAGTCCTTTTGTGTTTTGTTCCTGATCAGGTGCTTATCCTTAGGTCATAGATTCATAGTAACTAATGTTCTCGTATCTCCATTTATTTTTCACTTTTTTTGAAAGATTTATGTGGTTCCTAATTGACATCCCTCAAACATTCACGAAGTCTAACTGAAGAAAAAAAAAACTAACTAAAAAAGACATGCGTTGTTTCTTCCCTCCGTGATCATGGTTTGGGTACTTCATTCTAGGGAACCAAAAATTATAGGACATGTAAGTGTCTTATCCACGATCAGCGCACGGGAAGGATCCTTTCTCTCAATAGATGGGCTAGCTGAAGCGGGAGAGCCCCTCTGTACCCAAAACAGATGCGCTGACCAGGAGCGCTCTTTCCCTCTCACCAGTACTTACTATAAGTGGTGGGGGGTCTGGCCTTGGCCGTTGCATGGTCTCTGAAATTTTTATTCATTGAAGACTCATATAACATGATGGCTCCTTCGGGGGCCTCTGGCTCAGGATCAGGGGAGAGCGCTGGAGACATGTCTATTGAAGAAAATCTCATTCAACTCTAAGAATTTGCAAATGATATTATTAATAAAACAATCCATAGTCCCAATCCATCAATCTTACGGTTAAATTGATGATTAGGAGTACTTACGACATGTCTCAAGGATGCCATTCAAAGTACAATACTCTCTCAGATTTTAAATATTACTAATTAGTTTTAATTTGTTTTAAATATTTGACATTTTAAAAAAAATATTTATTACTTGCTTTTCAAACTCACATTTATTATTTCACTAAAGGTGCATGGAGGTTTAATTAATTAAATTAAAGTTTAAGAGAAGAATAAAAGCTGCTAATGTAGACTTTAGATATAATACTTTTATGAATAAGTCTCTGTCTTTTTTGAAGAGATGCCCAAAAACATCCAAAGCTATACCATATGATCAGGAGACCCTAATATTTAAGCGAAATGCACAACAGTGTTCAAAATTGACTAGTCTATCTCTGAATCAATTAAGCTATTCCTTAATCTTGAGGCAATGATATCGACAAGGAGTAATGAGATTATGTAAGACCTTTAAAAGTGATTCTTCTTACTTCTGAGGTTGAATGTCCCATCATCAAACAACCACTTTGATACTGATTATTTATAACCAAATGAAGTGCATGCAGATCATTCTCAATCTCTTAATGGATATTATGGCTTTTCCTCATTGCCACTTTTAGGATTCCTAAATCCTCTCGTACCACACAATTAATGTGAAATACTAAATATAATTGTAGTATAGATAGGGTTTGACACTTGGGAAAAGTGATCAGCCAACAAAATTGCAACTTTATATGCTCTTCTTATTTTATATTCAATTCTTTCAATGTATTACATTAAAGCTTAGATTGCAAGAGATGAATCATTTTTATTTATTTATTTTATCTGTGCATGCAGTACAACCTCCCAAATGTGAACTAAATTAATTTATTTTGTATCAAACACATAATTAGAATCTGACTTCAAGTAGAAACAAAAACTCATTTTCTTTCAATTGAGTAGTTAGTAGTTCATACAGTGATACTCGGTGAACTCAACAGGGTAAGCAAATTAAAGGAATTGTCCAAAACCTTTTATGTACCTCTTTTGATGCCTGCTAGTATATACAAGTTAAACAATATATACTCGGCAACTTCTTAAGACGTTAAAATGATCATTGTGTTCTTATTTTTAAATAAAAGAATTATGATAATTCTGCTCATTGATAGCCAATTGCTAATGCAGGTCCCATGAAAATGTATACATCTCCTGGATGTGATCCACCAGGGGAACAAAACCACATAAGCCCAAAACTCCAAGTGGCACAATCAAATTGCTTCACCATATGTTCTCATTCTTTAATGAAAAACAAAACTCAAAAATTCCAAACCTTTCTCAAGTTGGCCCATGCTCTATTCTATATATAACAAAGTCACACCCTCTCTTATCATTAGAAACATTCACTTAACATCCCTTGTGAGCAACATTTTTATAATACATAAAAGCTGCCATGGCTTATCATTTCATTCAAGACATGCAAGATATTAATTCACCATTCTCTGTATTTAACACTGACTCCATCTTGAATTTCCATAACCAGTTTCCAGAGATGAACCTGAACCCCACTTTCTTGGAGATGTCAAACTTCAATTTTCAGAACTTGGTTGGATATTCCCATGAAAATATTTTCACCCAAGCACCTGAATTTTCAGTATGTGTACCAGAAAAATTTCCAAGACATATTCAGCAAGATGACAAGAATACAATAGCACATGCTATGCCCACCCTTCCACTAGCAGCTACTAATGAAATCAATGAAATCAAGAAAAGAAAAACAATAGAGACTCCAGAAAGCAGCTCTGCATATTCATCCCCTGCAGTTTCTTGGACTGAGACCAAACCAAAAACGGTAAGTTATTCTTGAATTCTTTTGTAGTTATTAGTACTCAGTGATAGAGTCAGGAATTCTAATAACGGATATAGAAAAAAGTTTAACTGATATACACAGTTGGAGCCTAAAGCAAAATATGAGTCACATTTTTCACTTACGTCAATGAGATTCAACAGTTTATGTATATACAAAGATATTTATTTTTACCGTATTTGCATAGTATAATCTTTTAATGAAAGGTTTCACTTAAATCCCTTTTGGACCTTGTAAGTCTATACCTATAATATTTTCAGTTAATATACATAGTGCTGATACCTCATTTTGGATATTTACAGAGTAAAGGAAAAGGAAAGAGAGTGAAAAGTGATGAAAACGAAGGAGAGAAACCACCAAGGCAAGTGGTGCATGTAAGAGCCAAAAGAGGCCAAGCAACTGATAGTCACAGTTTAGCAGAAAGGGTAATTTCTTATCTTTGTCCCTCTTGTAAATTCTATTTTTCATTGAATTGTAATTACTAATTCTATCCTTATGTAATTCAGGTGAGAAGAAATAAAATTAATGAAAGACTTAAGTGCTTGCAAGACATTGTTCCAGGATGCTACCAGGTCCCTTTTAAAAATGTTTTTCTATCTTTGAACAATAAAGAGTCATTGTATTACAAAAATTAGGATTGCTGTTAGAACATGCCGAATTTTAAACTAATACTACCTTTCAATTAATCAAATTGCAGTCTATGGGCATGGCAGTAATGCTGGATGAAATAATTAACTACGTGCAATCCTTGCAAAATCAGGTGGAGGTGAGTTCAAATCAGTACAAGACCTTTTTTTGGTTGACCAAAAAAAAAAAAAAAATGACTAGTTATTCTATTTGTTGGATTCAGTTCCTCTCCATGAAGCTTTCTGCAGCAAGCACATATCATGACTTCAACTCAGAGACAGACATTTTGGAGACAATGCAGGTAATGTTTATAATGTTTTTGGTGTATCATAATGTTTTGAATTAGGCAAGAGTTTAATTAAACAAAGGAAATTGCTAATATGCATAAAGTGAATATTAATTAGGATATTATTTTAGTTATACACTGTAACAATGTAAAGAAACTTTTACATTATGTAATGTAGTTTAACATATGATCATATTAGTTAGTTAGCACATTTTTGTAAATTATCAATTAACTCTTATCCCAGAGAGTTAATTAAATGACTTGATTATGTAAATACTTTTTCAGTATGAGTATATAGAATTTACTGACTTAAACTCATTAGGATAATTGTTTGTTGCAGAGAGCAAAGGCATATGAAGCACACATAATGCAGAAGCTAAAGAAGGAAGGACGCGAAGCGGTGGCTAATTCAAATCAAGTTGGACCTGTTGACCACAGTTTTGGCTGCTATCCCCACTTATCTTACAACACCTAAAGATTTATCTAATAATGTTCCCGTTTCTGATAATATTTATCCGACTTAGGGCAATACATTTATAATTCTTGTACACTTGTATCAAGCCTCACCATGATTTTGTGGGAGAATTTAACAAAAATATTTACATATATTGTAACTCACTTGAATTTTCTTTTGGAATATTATACTATTATTTTTCTTTTGAGGAATTTATCAATTCATAATGTCTAAATTGTTTGATTGTTGAAATGTCTAAATTTTTGTTCATTGTCGTTGCAAATGATGAGTGATCCTTGCATTATTATCATTAAGAGATACAGTTTGATGGTTTGAGATCCGACCTACATATATTCTTACGCCTTAGGTTTGAACTCGGAATTGAAAACATTTTAATAGGGAGTAATTTAATTTTTTAGTGTGCCTATTCAGGTGAATCCGGATTAGGCGGAAATGTGAGTTTCCAATACCGAGTGTCTAAAACAAAAAATATTAACAATACAGTAATCTTTGGATTATTGAAAAGCATGCGATTAACTGTGTATGACTTCATTAATTGGGCACTAGTTGGAGTGGATGTGTTTGTATTGCATCCTAGTGTTTCAACCAAATGATAATTCACAACAGTCAATGTTCCTTTTTGACTTCAAGAGTCCAAATGTGAGAATGCTGCCAAGCAAAATTACTGTTCCATATGATCTTGCTCCCTCGCAAGTTGCAACCCCTCCCCGCCAAAAAAAAAAAACTACTATTGCTTAATTAACGTTCTAACATTGATTTAGACTGATGTAATATGCAACCTTAAATATGCATAATCAAGAAGGGCTTATTTACCTGTTCAAGCTGTAAATCTTGTAAGACAATTGGTAAAAATGGTATTAATCATTTCTTTTGTTTTATAAATTTGCAGTGACTACTTAATGGTTCTTTTTACACTTGAATATTTTTTGCTTTTTATGTTGAGAAGTTCAAAACGTTCGATTAGTTTATAATTAATTTGGTTTAAAACCTACCATTTGTTGTTTAGTTGATGTAAACTGGTGTGACCTATGCCTAACGGCCTGTTAACTTATCTGATTGTTATATCTGCTTTTAACGCTACAGTTTCAAAAACTTTTCCAGACCGTGGCACGAGCCTTTGTGAATGGAAGACCAATTATCGCTGTTTAGAGAAACCTAAAACTAAAGGAGATTTATAAGAAATACCCCCTCCGTCCCAACTTGTTCGTTATAGTTTTCTTTGACACAAAATTTAATAAAGAAATGAAGATTTTTAAAATTTGTGGTCTAAAATAAAGCATAAATATTTGTGTGGCTATAAATGAGTAAAAAAGTGTTGAAGGATGAGTTTTGAAGATGACAAAGGACCTGGTGCTAAGTGGACCACGAAAAGGTTCACAGTCGAAGTGAGAAGGTCAGCTGTTCAAACGAGATATTCAAGTCAGAGCTGAAAAAGGAAAGAAGAGAACAACTGGAGTCAAAGTTCCAATCCTACCGGAAGTAGAATAAGCTAGAGGCGGTGCTGAGAAGGACGCGGTTCCTAAACGACAATGGATTGGAACATAAGGCAAATTAACTTAAGTTTTAAATAAGGAAATATGGGTAACCTTGTTTAAACTGATTTCAAAGAGGAAAAGGATTCCTAAACTTAGTTGGATCCGGCTAAGTCTAGTCCCTATATATACAAGTTAATTTGGGCAAATTCAAAACGCACAAAAAGAGATCTCAACAGAGCATATCAAGTACAATCTGATCGTGGGAAGCTTTGTGTGCAAGAACAAAGGCTAAGCAGCAGAACCTTACGGAGGAGCAGTTTCATAGTTAAGTTTGTTGTTTTAGTTTCTTTGTTATAGGCTATTGAGTTGTAATCTATTCGCTTGGTTAGAAGCATTAATTAGAGATTACTCTTTGAGGTGAAGTAGAGTTAACCTTACCAGCTAACGTGTGGCTGTGAAGGTTCTAGGTACTAGGGGGTTCTAGTTCATTGATTACATTACGTTGTAGTCTAAAACTTGCTCGGGTTTTCCTTTAGTGGAAGAGTTAAATCCCAAGAGTTTGGGTCGTGGTTTTTTATCCCTTGAGCAAGGATTTTTCCACGTAAAAATCTCTGTGTTCTTTATGTTTCCGCAATTTGTTTAGTTTCAGAGATATGTGAAACTTGCAAGGAACCTGGTTCTTTGTAAGTTAGGCGTTAAAGTTTAAAGGCAAGTTTCAGGATTCGAAAATCGGGCAAGGACACTATTCACCCCCCTCTAGTGTCTTACAAAGGTGCACCAAGTGCAACAAGTGGTATCAGAGCAGGTTCTCTCGAAGAAAGATTAACATCTTGAGAAGGATCTGAACAATGAGTGCACCACCGATAATCACCGAAGGATACTCTATCAGCAAGCCTCCTCAGTTCAACGGTCAACGCTACAAATTCTGGAAGTTTAGGATGGAAACTTTTCTACAGGCAGAAAATTATCAGCTATGGAGGATTACACAGAATGGTCCTTTAATTCCTACAAAGATTGATCAATCAGGGAACAAAGTCCAAAAGCCTGTAGAAGAACTCAATGAAAAAGACTTCAAACTACTTCAGATGAATGCGGAAGCCATGAAGATTCTTCAGTGTGGACTAGGGCTTAATATATGTCCACGTATTTCCAAGTGCTCAACTGCAAAGGAAATCTGGGATACGCTAGACAGGCTATACAATAAAGAAACAACAAAGTCAGAAGAGAGCTCAATTGAGGTTATTCCTATCAAGAACGACACTGTAAAGAATCTGAATTACTCAGGATGCTTCAGGTGTGGCCAAAGAGATCATGTTATTAAACACTGTCCAACATGGGGATCTTCTGAAAGTGAAAGTGATGAAGAAGAAGACGAGCCAGAAGATGACTCTCCATTGGCACTGATGGCGGATAATGAATCTTCGATTGATGATACACCTGAGGTAAGTCTCGATGAACTAAAACCTAGACTTCAAAAGTGTTCTCCCATGGAATTGAATTTGCTTGCACTGACTTTAATTGAAGAGATTGAAAATCTGAGGTCTGAGAAGGAACAAGCACTTTCTGAGAAGGACCAACTAATGTCAGTTGCGTCTGAGTTTTCAATGAAAAATAAAAACTTAGAAAAAGCTAAATCTGATCTGAAAAAGGAATTAATTGCTAGTGAAGCTCAAGTTTTGAAACTAAATCAGAAAGTCTCAGCCCTCGAATTAGAAGGTCTTCAATTAAAGGAACATGTGCTTTGTGAGAAGAAGCTAGTTTCTACACTGGAACTTGAAAATCAAAAATTGAAAGAAGTGTCTGGTAAGCAAGGAGTTAGTGAGGCTCAAATCAACCTTGAAGCTGAGCTTAAAAGAAAAACTAGGTTCTACATCAGGAAACTGAGAAGAACCGGGTTCTTCAGGAAAAGGTTGAAAAAACTAACTCTGAACTCACTAGACTCACTAAATGGAACAAGTCTTCTGAAGCCTTGAATTGGTTGCATGAAAATCATAATAGAGGTAAAACTAGATTAGGACATAGGAAACTTTTACCTGCTTGGAACCCAAATAGTAAATATGTAGGACTTCCCTGCAACAAACTCTGCTTCATGTGTGGTAAGACTGGACATATCAAGAATGAATGCAGTGTTGCAAAAGGAGCAGTGAAAAAGAATAAAAAATCAGTTTTACCTTATTGGGCTAGAAAAGATTTAATTCATCCATTCGATAACAAAAAGGGACCCAAGCTTGTCTGGGTTCCTGTTACTAACCCTTGATTTTCTTTTGCAGGCTGGAGTGAGATGGAACAACCCAAGCTGGATTCTTGATAGTGGGTGTTCCAGGCACATGACAGGAGATAGAAGAAACTTTCTCTCACTCGCAGCATTTCAAGGGGGTGGTGTGGCTTTTGGAGGAGGCAAGAGCGGTGAAATTGTTGGTATTGGAAAAGTTGGGAGATCCCTCAATCATGCTATTGACAATGTACTCTGTGTGGATGGATTGAGGCATAATCTTCTAAGTATTTCCCAACTATGTGATAGAGGAAATTCAGTGAGTTTCACTTCTGTAGGTTGCACTGTGAAGAACCTGCAGACTGGTGAAGTGATAATGGAAGGGAAACGAGCTAATAATGTGTACAAGGCTACATTAGGTTCTCTTCCTAAGAATAATTTGACTTGTCTGAATGTGCTAGAGAATGATAGTCAGTTGTGGCACAAGAGACTAGGACATGCAAGCTTGACTCAATTGAATAAGTTGGTGTCAAAGGACCTGGTTCGTGGAATGCCAAGCAAGAGGTTCAATGACATCAAGATTTGTGATGCTTGTGTGAGGGGGAAACATGTAAGATCTTCATTCAAGTCAAAGAAAGTGGTTAGTACTTCTATACCACTTGAGCTGGTACACATGGATTTGTGTGGACCAATGAGGGTAAGGAGCAGAGGAGGTAAGAGATTCGTAATAGTAATAGTTGATGACTACTCCAGATACACATGGACCTTGTTCCTCAAGTCTAAAGATGAAGCATATGATATGTTCGAGGACTGGGTCAGAGTCAATCAGAAGAAACTGGGGCTTCAACTTGTGAGTATAAGGTCCGACCATGGTACAGAATTTGAGAATGCTAAGTTTGCTGAATATTGTAACAAACATGGTGTGGATCACAACTTCTCTGCACCAAGGACCCCTCAGCAGAATGGTGTAGTTGAAAGGAAGAACAGGTCCTTGGAGGACATGGCTAGAACAATGTTGCTATCAAGCGGTTTATCAAAGAACTTTTGGGCTGAAGCAGTCAACACCGCTTGCTACCTGCTGAATCGATGTTCTATCCGTCCTTTGCTAGAAAAAACTCCCTATGAGCTGATCAGAGGCAGGAAACCTAATATTGCACATCTCAGAGCTTTTGGGTGCAAGTGTTTCGTGCATAACAATGGGAAAGAACCTCTAAGGAAGTTTGACGCTAGAAGTGATGAAGCCATCTTCTTAGGATATTCTTCACAAAGTAAAGCATATAAAGTGTTCAACAAGAGGACCTTGACTGTAGAAGAAAGTGTGCATGTGGTATTTGATGAATCTGAAAGTGTTACAAACAGACAAGAAGATGATGATCAGGAGATTGGTCTTGCAAGGAATGAACCTGCTGAAGACCCTGAGAATTTGAATGGAGTTAAAAGTAATCTGGATGATAAGGATCAAACTTAGGGGGGACTAGAAGGTAATTAGACAGGGGGAACTGAAGAGCAAAATGAAGAAGAGTTTGATGGCTCAGATCCTCTTGGAAACGACTCTCAGCAGATTTAGCCTAAACCTTGGAGATATCAAAGTTCTCATCCACTGGAGAACCTCATGTCCGATCTAAACAGTGGAGTTGTTACTAGAAGAGCTTTGAAGAACTTCTGTGCATTCTTTGCGTTTCTGTCCTCAATAGAACCAAAGAATGTACGTGAAGCACTTGAGGATCCAGAATGGGTGATTGCTATGCAAGAGGAACTTCATCAGTTTGAACGAAGCAAGGTATGGCACCTGGTCCCTCGACCAACGGACAGGTCCATCATTGGTACTAAATGGGTCTTTAGAAACAAACTGGATGAACATGGCATAGTAACAAAGAACAAGGCAAGACTGGTGGTTCAAGGCTATAGTCAAGAAGAAGGAATCGATTATGATGAAACCTTTGCACCTGTTGCTAGAATGGAGGCCATTAGGATGCTTATTACTTTTGCAGCTTACATGGAGTTAAGCTGTACCAGATGGATGTGAAGAGTGCATTCCTTAATGGTTATTTAAATGAAGAGGTGTATGTGGTTCAACCACCTGGCTTTGAAAGTACAGAGTTTCCTGATCATGTCTACAAACTTGACAAGACACTGTATGGATTGAAATAGGCTCCTAGGGCTTGGTATGAAAGGTTGTCTGGGTTCTTATTGAAGAATGGGTTTACAAGAGGTAAAATAGACAATACTTTGTTTTTAAGAAAGAAAGCCAAGGACCTGCTGATTGTTCAAGTGTATGTAGACGACATCATCTTTGGTGCTACTAATGAGAACCTTTGCAAGGAGTTTGCCGACCTGATAGGAAGTGAATTTGAGATGAGTATGATGGGTGAGCTGAATTTCTTCTTAGACTTACAAATCAAACAATCTCAGGAAGGGACAATGATCCACCAGCAGAAGTACATCAAAGAGCTGTTAAGGAAGTATGATATGAAGTCTGCTAAGGATATGAACACACCCATTGCTCCTGGTACGAAGATAGATCTGGATGAAACTGGTGCTTCCATTGATGAAACTAAGTACAGAGGAATGATTGGTTCTTTGCTGTATTTAACTACAAGTCGTCCAGATATTGTTTATAGTATGGGATTGTGTGCAAGGTTCCAGTCAAAACCAAAGGAGTCACACTTAACTGCAGTCAAGAGAATCTTGAGATATTTAAAAGGAACTCAAGATCTCTGCTTATGGTACCCAAAAGGTGGAAGTTTTGATCTAATTGGGTATGCCGATGCTGACTATGCTGGTCACTTGGTTGATAGGAAAAGTACATCTGGGATGACACACTTCCTAGGTCCTTGTTTAGTTTCATGGGCTACAAAGAAATAAAACTCAGTGGTATTATCCACAGCTGAAGCTGAATATGTAGCAGCTGCTTTATGTTGTTCACAGTTATTATGGATCAAGCAGCAGCTGGAGGACTTTGGAATCAAGTGTGGACCAGTTCCAATCTTTTGTGACAATACCAGTGCAGTCAACATTGCCAAGAACCCGGTCCAGCGCAAGAGAACAAAGCACATTGATATTAGGCATCACTTTTTAAGGGACAATGTTGAGAAAGGCCTAATTACTATGAACTTTTGCAGGATTGAGGACCAAATTATTGATATCTTCACTAAGGCATTGAACAGGGTACAATTTGAAAAGAACAGGCTTGAGCTAGGGATGACCAAGATACAGTGAACGAAGCAGCACCTGGTTCTCCCAATGATTGGCTAGTGAAGTTTCCTTGTTTTACTTAGCTTAACTTTGCTTAGTTGATTCTACTATGAAAACTTAATTGTTTTGCTTGCTAACCTGTTTGGAACCTGTTTTCATGACTTAGATACTGGCAAATTTTTGAAATCTAGGATATAATTGAAGAAACTGGTGCATGGACATTCAGGTACACATTCTATATCACTTACTGAATATAACTTTGTCTTACGTGGCCTAATCTGTTACCAATCACCCTCACTTGGCGCCGGATTAGCGTAAAACTTTTAAAATTCAAATTCTTTGAACCTTGATGGCGTCAGCTCCTATGCGCAATAAGTAGCAGCAGCTTTTTCCAATTCCATCAACCCGTTCCCCTTCCTGATAAACCTAAACCCATCTCTATTCCACTACTTTATCATAGACATTGTTTCTATCGGCTAAAAATTCTAAAAACTCTCTCAAAATATTCTGTTTCTCTATAACACAATCCTCTGAAGAAAAAACAATGTCGACCAGTTCTAAAGTAGATTCTCAACTCTCCTCTCCAAAACTCAAAATTTCTAAACTAAATCAAAAGGCGAAGCAACTGGCCGCTAGTCGTTCTGTGGCTATGGCGAGGAAGTTTGCAAAGTTGAGACAGAAGAAGTTGTCGGAGGAAGCAACTAGTAAAGGGGAAAGTGTTCCAGAAACTGGTACGGAGGAAAGAATCTTTGAAGCGACTCAAGAAATCGTCCAAGAAACTGAAAAGGTAAACCCTAGTTCTCTTACTGGTACTGTAGTTGTCGATACTAGTATACCCTCTATGCCTGTAGATTTAGGAGAACAAGCTGATAATGAAGTAGGAGATAAGGAGGAGGTAGTTGTAGAAAATCCTGAAAAAGTTGTCGAAACAGAGGTTGTTGTAGTGGTCGCTAAAGAAACTGAGAACATAGTTGAGGAACTTATTCCTGAGACAGCTCCAATGGTAGAAAAGTCTGTTAGTGACAAGGGAGAAGGAAAATCTGCTGGACCTGCTAAGGAACCTGAGAAAGAACCTGGTTCGTTCTCTGGTTCTGTAGCTGGTGATGATGCAGATTTGAGAGAAATTGATGATTATGTGGAAGAGAATATAGAAGGTGTAGGCTTTACTGAGCCTTTGGATGTTGAGTTGCCTGAGGCTAATCCCACTCCTCTAGCTAGTAAAGGTTCCTCCAGTGAGACTGATGTTGTGGTGGTGGAGGAACAGAGGAGGTTGGGAAAAAGGCCTGTGGTGCAGGAACAAAAACAAACTATGAAGAAAAGAAGGCTAGTGAAGGGAGGAGAATTTGTAGGTAGTTCGAAAATGGGTAGTTCTGGAGATGCAAGCGGGATGGGAGAAAGTAGTAGAAAAACAGGGAGTCATGTGAGAAGACCTGCAACTCGTGGCTCTTTGAGAGAGCAGCAGGAGAAGATTATGGAGGAACCTGAGGTTCGTAGGAGAGGTTCCAAATCAAAGCTGGTGATTGGAGATGACAAGGAAGACAAGAAAAGGAGGGTGGCCTACTTCAGAGGTCTACCAATGGTTAAGGGTAAAATTCTAACTGACCTGGAGCTAGAGGGTATGACTCAACTTGGTGCTAAGTTGAGAGCTCAAGGTTGGTTGAACCTGTTCAGTGATCGTACTAGACAGCTTAGGGAGCAAGAGGTTCGAGAATTTTATTCCAATTGCACAGTGAGTGAAGGAATTGTGACAACCATAGTCAAGGGGCTAGTAATCCAGTTTGATAGTGTGGAACTGGGTGAGATTTTGGGTGTTCCTTCTCAGGGCTATAGCGAGTATATGAGGAACTCGTGGCCGGCTAGAGGAGATGGTGTGTCTGCTCTGGAGGTGACCCAAAAATTTGCCGGGAGACCTAGACTGGCAAGGGCTACACAAGTTAAGAAGAAGGCAATGCAACCCTTCTACCAGTTGCTTTTTGAATTTGTGCTGAAGAACCTGTTGCAGAGGTCAGAGAGGAGGAGTGAGGCCAACTTTCTGGATATGACCTATATGGACCTGCTAGATCGAGAGGTTCGTATTAATCTGCCTGAATTGATGATCAAGCACATTGGTAGAGTAGCTGATATGAGGTTAGGCAAGCATGCGCTGGTCTATGGGTTTCTTCTGGGGAAGGTCTTTGATTTCTTTGGGGGTGCCTGCTGGTAAGTGGACAGAGCCGGACCACAATGACATGTTTGGGAGGAACATTCTTAAATCCTGTGACTATGTGTTGGATGGTGAACCTGCTGATGAACCAGAGCATATGGAAGATGATGCTGAGGAAAGGAGGAACAACAGAGTAGATAGGAGAATTGAGGGGTTCAAGAGGCAGCTTGAAAGACAAAATGATGAGCTTGCCCGGATGAATGCTGAAAACACAAGGCTGGATGCAGAGCTGGAGCGTGAAAGAGAAGGAAACTCGCGTCACCTCGCCTTGTTGCTTGCTCACTTTAACATCCCTGATATTCCCCAGTTCTGAACCATTTCCTTTCCCTAGTCCCCTCCTGGTTCTTTTATGACCTGTTTTTAAGACAATTTTATATTTCGGTTTGTAATATTTGAATGCTGCCTTGGATGTTTAAGCCGGTTTGGCACTTTTTGTTGTTATAAATATCCTATCTGCTAGTATTTATTGTCTGAAACAGGTTCCTGACGTTTAAAGGTTGGCTTGCTGCCTTTGGCACTAGAGTCAACTAGACTCAATTTAAGTTGAGCAGGTTCTTACAACTGTGAAACTTTTCGATGATGCCAAAAGGGGGAAGTTAGATGTTGATTAGTTCATTATATGTTTGTGACCTATTTTCACCTAACTGTTGTTATTACCCTGGTTGGTGGTTAGTGTTTGATTTTTACAGGTTCTTCAGAGTATAAACCCTTGGTGAGACAACACGGTTTGTCATCATCAAAAAGGGGAAATTTGTTGAAGGATGAGTTTTGAAGATGACAAAGGACCTGGTGCTAAGTGGACCATGAAAAGGTTCACAGTCGAAGTGAGAAAGTCAGCTGTTCAAACGAGATATTCAAGTCAGAGCTGAAAAAGGAAAGAAGAGAACAGCTGGAGTCAAAGTTCCAATCCTACCGGAAGTAGAAGAAGCTAGAGGCGGTGCTGAGAAGGACGCGGTTCCTAAAAGACAATGGATTGGAATATAAGGCAAATTAACTTAAGTTTTAAATAAGGAAATATGGGTAACCTTGTTTAAACTGATTTCAAAGAGGAAAAGGATTCCTAAACTTAGTTGGATCCGGCTAAGTCTAGTCCCTATATATAAGTTAATTTGGCCAAATTCAAAACGCACAAAAAGAGATCTCAACAAAGCATATCAAGTACAATCTGATCGTGGGAAGCTTTGTGTGCAAGAACAAAGGCTGAGCAGCAGAACCTTACGGAGGAGCAGTTTCATAGTTAAGTCTGTTGTTTTAGTTTCTTTGTTATAGACTATTGAGTTGTAATCTATTCGCTTGGTTAGAAGCATTAATTAGAGATTACTCTTTGAGGTGAAGTAGAGTTAACCTTACCAGCTAACGCGTGGCTGTGAAGGTTCTAGGTACTAGGGGGTTCTAGTTCCTTGATTACATTACGTTGTAGTCTAAAACTCGCTCGGGTTTTTCTTTAGTGGAAGAGTTAAATCCCAAGAGTTTGGGTCGTGGTTTTTTATTCCTTGAGCAAGGATTTTTCCACGTAAAAATCTCTGTGTTCTTTATGTTTCCGCAATTTGTTTAGTTTCAGAGATAGGTGAAACTTGCAAGGAACCTGGTTCTTTGTAAGTTAGGCGTTAAAGTTTAAAGGCAAGTTTTAGGATTCGAAAATCGGGCAAGGACACTATTCACCCCCCTCTAGTGTCTTACAAAGGTGCACCAGATGCAACAAAAAGTAAGTTTAGAGTTGAATTGTTGCTAAATTTAGAAGTATGACAATCTTTTTGGGACGGACTAATAAGGAAAGTATGGCAAACAAAATGGGAATGAGACAATACTTACTAGTACTATTAGTACAAATAAAGCTATGGGAATTTCATCGGCATATTATACGCAGTGGTGTGTATGTCATATATATATATATATATATATGAACAACATGAAATATATATCTTTTGATCTATATATAGGAGACTCGCATATTTATGCAAGAGCTTCTAAATGAATTGATAGGAGTCTTCGACTACTTTCACTAATTTCATTTAGGTATTGTTTGGAATTTTAGATCCGTTGACTTACTAGTACAGCTAACCTTTGACGAGTTCATTCTCTCTTTTTTTCTTCTTCTAAGGAATGCATATATATGTACGAGCTGGATCTTGATTCTTCTTTATATATATATATATACTGGTCAAAGTTACAAAAGTTTCCATTTCTCTTCGGTAGGTGAGAAGAAGAATCAAGATCCAGTTCGTACATAACAAAAATAGGTGCAAGGCTAAAATATACTATAGAGCCATGAGAAGCATTACAACTATATTTAGATAGCAAATCAGCAACAAAACTCGCTTCTCGATATATATGTCTAACTTCACTGCATCCTAAGTCAGAAAGTAAGGACCTGCTATCATGTAAAATATTAGAAAAAACTTTGTTGGTCCCTCGTAGAATGAGTAATAGAGTTTTTGAATCAGTTTACACTTGTAGTGGCCTTAGATCTCGAGACTTTGTTAGGCACATTCCTTCGTATAGGGCTAATATTTCTACATAGATGATAGAGCTTCTTGGAAGGCGTTTTGCAAAGCCCGCTTGCCATATTCCTTGATTGTTTCTAATTACACCTCCAATTCCTCCAACGTTGTTTGATTGAAGGCCACATCAGTGTTGAGTTTGTAAGTTCCTTCATCCGGAGGGTGCCATTTAATATAAATACTACTTGTAACATTCTTTTTTGAAGGAGGGGTGTTGATATACCAGAATTCAACCGCTTGCGACATAATTGACGATATGCTGACTATTAGGGAAGTATTTTATTTTTGTTTTTTGTCTTCCACATTGTCCATAAGACAAATGGAATATATGTCCCAAGAGGAATGCTTTCGAAGCTTGTCTGATTATCACTTTTTTTTTTTGCACAAGCTTTCAATCCAGTCAACAAGGTTCTGCTGTGGTCTTAACTGATAGCGTGTCCAAATTTTCTTTCCTAATTTAGGACAGTCCACAAAGATATAATGGATTGATTCTGAAATAAATGGCAGTGTTTACAACAATCTGTTAGAGTGAGGTGGTAGAGATTTTGAGAAGTTGGAAGCTTATTATGGCAGAAAGACCACATGAAATATTTAATTTTATTAGGTATGTGTAATTTCCATAGCCAATGTGTTTTATTATTTTCCTAGTGTTGCTAATTGTTGGGGAGTCTAGAGGCCCATAAGTTACAGGCAGATTTGGTGGTGAAGAGCCCATCAGGGGCAAGATTCCAATGGAATTTATCTATGGTAGAGTTGTCAAAGCTCCTATAGGTATTTGATGTTTGGTTACATATATGGAATGGTAGTTCAAATGATAGATTGGAGAGGTTCCAGTTTGTTGGGGTGAGGATGGATTAAACTGTTATATCTTGAAGGTGTAGAGGAATTGGTCCTTAGATTAAGGATCTAAGTGTAGCATTTGGGTAAATCCATTTATCTGACCAAACTTTTATGCTTCTTCCATCACCAACCATCACCAACTGACCATGAAATACCTTCTCCTCAATGCTCTTCCAGATGTAAGAGTCATTTTGCTTTGCTTTGATATCCTGGATAATGTTAATGTTTCTCCCATATTTGCTAATAAGAACTTGCGCCCATGGCTTGGTTTGATCCTTGTTAAGCCTCCAAACAAGGCTAGAGAGCAATGCTCCGTCTTTTAATTTAGCTTTTTGCAGCCCCAAGCCACCTTTTGCTTTCCGAGTAGTCACTAAGTTCCAATTGGCATGGTGAATTTTTTTTCCAGGGGTCGAACTGGTGCAAGCTAAAATGGAAGCTTAGCAACGGAAGATAAACAACAGTGAAAAAGTAAAGATAAGAGCTAGACAAAGCTTTTCTTGCTTGAACGACACCGACGAACTAGTCTCAGTACAATTCAAGTAGAAGGAAAGAGTACCTACGCTATAGAACAATCCTCAAGAGAACAATGCCTCTTGCAAACTGTATGATCAAAGAGGAATTATTCAGTTGGAGTCACTGAAAGCCACAAATTCCAAAGGCCCATATCTGGGTTGCTCACATCTGAGACAGAAAAGATATAGCTCTTGGCTACTCTCATTGAATATCAATATTCAAAATCCAGGTTCTTCACAAAATAAAATATAAAGAGGTTTATATAGACAATACTAAGGAAAAACTAGTAAAACAGTCATAGGCGACCAATAAGAATAAGCCACGCAGGGCTGAGTGAGTTAAGTGTTCGGGCACTCATTCGCTTCACTTGCTCGGTCGCTCTTTAGCCCTCGAACACTTGAATTTGGACGCTCTTCTTTCGGTTGTTTGCTTTCACTGTTCGGCGTCAAGGTTGAGTGTTCGGTCACTTCCTTCTTCGGACTCAAGCTTGTAAATGTAGTCTTCGAATCTTGCACTCGGCCACTCAGCTTCCAAACGGTTGCTTTCTCTCGAATGTTGCACTCGGCCACTCAGCTTCCAAACGGTTACTTTCTCCCGACCACGCCAGCTGAATGTGAACATCATGCAAGAGCTTTCGTGTCATCGGCCTCGATAGATTGAGCACTTGATCAGCACGGATTCGGGCTGCATCATCCTCCCCTTCTTGAGAAGATTTCGTCCTCGAAATTGAGCTCTCTTCAGTCTCCAATGCTTTGCCTACAACACAAGGAGTTAAGTCAGCAACATTAAAGGTGTTGGACACATTAAACTCACCTGGGAGGTCGATCACATAAGCATTGTTGTTGATCTTGCTCAACACTTGAAATGGACCATCTCCTCAAGGAGCCAACTTTCTTTCGTTTGGTTCGGAAATCGTTCCTTTCGGAAGTGTACCCAAACCCAATCTCCTCTCTTTAACTCCAACTTCTTGCGCCCTTTGTTTTTCTTCGTTGCTACTTTGGTATAAGCTTCCTCGAGATTCTTCTTCACATTGGCATGCAACTCGATCAAAGCAGTAGCTCGGCGAGTACCTTCAAAATCAATAACAGAATCTCGGGGTAACAGGGTTAAATCAAGTGGAATCAAAGGGTTAAAACCATACACACTCAAACTGAGTCATTCTAATCATTCGATGCACAATACTGTTGTATGCAAATTCCATCACGGGCAAACGATCAGTCCAATTTCCGACCTTGCCTTTGGTCATAGCTCAAAGCAGAGCTCCCAAGGTTCGGTTGACTACCTCGGTCTGTCCATCAGTCTGAGGATAGTGAGACGTCGAGAATAGTAATTTGGTGCCAAGGGCACCCCATAGACATTTCAGAAAATGACTTAAGAACTTCGAGTCTCGATCACTCACAATAGTACGAGGCACACCATGCGATTTCAACACAGGAGTAATAAATAAAGAAGCAACATGTTGTGCACAATCGCATTTCTTGCAAGGAATAAAAGGAGCCATTTTAGAAAAACGGTCCTCTACAACGAAGATGCTATCAAGTCCACCCCCCGACCTCGGTAACCCCATCACGAAGTCCATGGATATATCAACCCATGGTCGATCAGGCACAGGTAACGGAGTGTACAGACCATAAAGGTTGGACCTCGATTTAGCTTGCTTGCAAACGAGACAAGCATTGCAATGATTTTCCATATCTCGTCGCATTTTTGGCCAATGGAACTGCTCGGATAAGATTCTAAGAGTTCTATTGACCTTGAAGTGTCCCATCAAGCCTCCGGAGTGAGCTTCTTAGACCAATAGCTCTCTCTAAGTCGACATTGGCACACAAACCCTCCCATTCTTGAAGAGGTAGCCATCGTGACATTGATATTTCTCAACCCTTCGGCCACTCAAGATTGCCTCACGGACGCTTTTCAGCTTGGGATCAGCTTAATACATCGACTTGATGCTTTCGAATCCCATGACCCTCGAGGCGAGAGTGGTCGCTAAGACAAATTTTCTTGATAGCGCATTGGCCACAACATTGTCTTTTTTCTTTTTGTAATGAATTACATAGGGAAAGCTCTCAATGAATTCCGCCCACTTGGCATGTCTACGGTTTAACTTCTCCTGGCCTCGGAGATGTTTCAAAGACTCATGATCACTTTTAATCACAAACTCTCTCTGCCACAAATAATGCTGCCAATGGGCGAGTGCTCGAACGAAGGTATACAATTCCTTGTCATACGTAGAGGTCGTACCCTTAAGCTTTTCGCTGAAGTAGGCGATCGGCTTCGATTCTTGCATACGCACTCCTTCGATCCCAACTACGGACGCATCACATTCAACCTAGAACGCTTTGCCGAAGTCAAGGAGTTGCAACAACGGGGCTGAACTTAGCCTTCATTTTAACTCTTGGAAAGCCCTTTCTTGGGACTCCCCTCACACAAATGGATGGTATTTCTTTACCAGCTCAGTTAAAGGAGCTGCCACGGTGCTAAAGTCTCGAACAAACCTTCGGTAAAAGCTAGCTAATCCATGGAAGCTACAAACTTGAGATACCGAGGTTGGAGTCGGCCAATCTTTGATAGGCTCGACTTTTGACTCATCGACTTCAACACCATTAGCACTCACAACAAATCCTAGAAAGACTACACGCTCAACACAAAAGGCACACTTTTTAAAGTTAGCATATAACTTCTCTTCTCTAAGGGTTTCAAGCACTAGCCTTAAGTGTTCGACATGTTCATCCACAGATTTACTATAAACAAGTATGTCATCGAAGTAAACGACAACAAACTTATTTATGAACGATTTTAGCACATGGTTCATCAATCGCATGAAAGTGCTTGGTGCGTTAGAGAGGTCAAAAGGCATCACTAACCATTCATAGAGACCGAACTTGGTCTTGAATTCGGTTTTCCACTCATCTCTGGGTTTCATTCGGATTTGGTGGTAACCGGACCTGAGGTCTATCTTCGAAAAGCATGAAGAACCACTCAATTCATCTAGCATGTCATCTAATCGAGGGATAGGATGACGATACTTTATCGTAATTTTGTTGACTGCTCGGCAATCAACACACATTCGCCATGTTCCATCTTTCTTTGGGACAAGGATAACAGGAACGGTGCAAGGACTCAAGCTCTCTCAAACAAACAAGGCCCTTGTTCAGCAATCCATCCACCTGCCTTTGGAGCTCTTTGATGTCTTTAGGATTACACTGATATGCAGGCTTATTGGGGATTTGAGACCCCGGTACAAAGTCGATTTGGTGCTCGATCCCTCTCAACGGAGGCATTCCACTTGGCATTTATTTGGGAAATATGTCTCCGAAGTCCTGCAAAACACTTTGAACAGAACTAGGCAAAGGGTTATCGTTAGAAAAATCATCATTAGAGTTTAGAAAAATACCCTTGTGCACGAGGCAAATTATCAATCGACCGGTGTCGTTGCCTCGTAAATACTCATCCGAATGCATGATTGCACAAATATTATTGACCACGGGTGGTGGAACTTTGTTTTCGACCACAATTGGCGCCCCACAGGAGCTTTGGCTTTGGCCACTTCTTTCAGCTCCCGCATCCGTTTATAGTCTTCGCTGACTTGTTTCAGAGACAAAGGTTTGAGTATAAAACTCTCCCCTCCGAGTTTAGCAGTATAAGTGTTGGTTCAACCGTTGTGGATAACGGATCAATCATATTGCCACGGTCGCCCAAGGAGTAAATGACAAGCTTGCATCGAAATCACATTAAATATCATCTCGTCATGATATACCCCCACTTGAAATTTGATCAACACCTGCTTTGCCACTCGTAATTCTCCACACTCATTCAACCATTGGAGCTTGTATGGTCGGGGGGTGTTTTATAGTTGGCAGTCCCATTTGTGAGACCAAGGTTGGGCTCACTACATTTGAACACCTGCCTGAGTCAATGATCATCAAACATACCTTCCCCTTCACTCGACATCGGGCATGGAAGAGATTTTCCCTTTGATTGTCATATTTCTCCTCCATGACCATGGTACTCAAGTTCCTCCGAACAACTAAAAGAAATTTCGAATGATCAACCTCGGTGGCGTCACATCCATCATCCTCAAATTCAGATCGGTCGGCCTCCTCGACGGATTCCTCCTCGGAGTTACTCACTTGCTCATGGACGGTTCGATCATCGAGCATTACCATGATATGACGAGTCAGACAGTCCTTTGCAATATGACCATAACCTCTACACTTGTGACATTGGATGTTTGAGGCACTGGGAGTATTGAGTTGAGCTTTACCTCATGCTTCTTTGGATTGATTAACGTTCACTCCCCTCTCGAAGTGTTTCTCTTGATCTCGGCCAATGTTGGCATTTGTTGGATTCAGACTCCTCCATTCTTTACCTCGATTCAAAGGAGTTGAGGTGCTGACTCCTCGATACCGGCTTGCTTTGTTGTCCTTCACCCATTTCCCAGCATCAACGGCTGCATGGAAGACATCATCCAACGTTTGATACACATGCAGTCTTAATTGAGATGACACATCTCGAGTCAACCCGTTTTTGAATCGGATGACGGCTTGCTCTTCTTCTTCTTCCATATCAAGAGTCAATCGAATTCTTTCGAACTCATCATAGTACTCTTCAACCGATCTGGACCCTTGTTTCAATTCAAAGAGCTTCCGAAGTTATTCCTGCCGATATTTGGCAGTCATATACTTGGCATCCATTGCTATTTTCAACTGCAACTATGTGAGAACCTCAGGGTAAGCATTCCTTCTTTTCATTCTCTTGTTAGCTTCCCATCATGTCGATGCATACGTCTCGAACAAAGCAATAACATGTGTAACTTTTCTTTCCTCGGACATCTCATTGGTTTCAAAGATTCGTTCCAAACGAACCTTCTAATCAAGATACATCTCCAGATCACTAGTTTCTCTGAATAGTGGAATAGTGATCTTGACATTGCTTAAGTTTGAATCACGAGCACCTCGAATCGGTTCTGGATACTCATCATAATAGTCGTCAGCCTCATGCTCTAAATATTTATCAACAGTTGCACCTCGACCTCGACCTCGGTAGTTTTCACGACCTCGTTGAACCTGCCTTCGTTGAACGAATGGTGGTTCATACTCAGCTTCGACCTCGAGAAACTCACCATCATCGACCCCTTCATCAACGACCACGACTTGTCTTTGGGCCCTTAGAAGTGGCAATCTTTCACCTCGGGGAATGCCCAAGTTTTGATAATCAGCTTGGGGATTGCTCAAGCTGTGTTGTCCAGTTTGGGGAATGCCCAAGTATTGCTCAGCTCGGGGATTGCCCATAGGTTCATTTCAAACAGCCTCATTCCTCAACCGTTGTTGACGAACCAGCTCAGCAAACTGCTCAGGTTTCATAGGAGTGGAGTTGCTAGTACCAGCGCCGGACCCAGGTAAGGCCACGGACACACTCCCTTGCTCGAGGTTAGCTACTCGAGCACTCACTCCTTTTACCTTGGCACTGATGCCTTGTATTGCAGCTATGAGATCGACTAACAATACCTCGGGAGCAGCAATGCCCTTCTCTCCGTTGCCAGCTATTGTTCCTGCACACATCAAAGACCAAGAAAAGTGTTAAAAGGTTAAAAATCACCTCCCACACTCCCTCACTTTTTGTTTTGGGGTGGCACTTGGGTCCACTCAAATTTTGGGTAAGGTTTTGGTCACTCAAAGAACTTGTCAGCAATGGCTTTGTCGAATTGATCAATGTCCTCTAAGATCCTTCGAGTTCGACAATAGTTACTGACTCTTCGGGAAGAGTGAAGTGATGTTCGACTCGATGGAACAGACGCTGTTTTAGCTGCGCACGTGAGGCCAAGAATTTTCTACAATATTTTGGGCTTCGGTCACCCCACGCACGAGTTCCTATGAGCTCAAACAAATTAGTACGACCTAGAGTAGAAGAAATTACTCTAGAGATCCACTAACGAGATTTATCGACCACAAAGAAAAAGTGATAACCTAGGAGAATCTACCCTTCGCTTCCTGTTTTGGGAACCTCAGACACGTCACCCTTGTACGAACAAAAGTGGTCCCCCTTTTTGGTATGGATTAGGGTTTAACCTTATCCAGTTTTTCCTCTTTCTTGCCGACAAAAATAGAACAGTGGACTAGACTCCGGTGTACGGACAACCTTTCAACCTTTTGTTCACAGTCCACGAATCAACACAGATTTTAGGTCGCTTTACTCCTTTAGACCTTTCGACGTCTGAGAAGATTTAAGTTCCAAAGCCAAGCTAAGAACAACTTCACTTCGTCGTCCGTACACTGTTACAATGTAATAATTTTTCGGCATTCAGATGGTGGCTTAAACAAGAAACTTTGAATCTTAGCTCAAAACTTCAACCTAAATCAACAAAAACCACCAGTATTCAGCAAAGAACAACCAAAATTCAAACTGGGGTTTCAACAGCAACACCACGTCAAGAATAGTCCAAAACGACGAGAAACCCTAGTCGACCGATGATGTACGACTGGTGCTCGTATGCATCTTCAGACAGTGGTGATTCTAAATATGTGATTGTTTAATCCAAACAAACAACAATCAACCAAAAATTTTTGAATTTTCTTCTTTCTACTTTTTTTTTTTTTTTTTTTTTTTTGTAAATAAGAACACCAACAGTAACAAAACACAAGAACACGAAAACGGAAACAAAGACACAATACGCACGAAGTAAAGAGAAAGAACATGATTGGGTTATAAGAACAAACTCAAACCGTGCTCTTATACCAAAATGGTGCAAGCTAAAATGGAAGCTTAGCAACGGAAGATAAACAACAACGGAAAAGTAAAGATAAGATCTATACACAACTTTTCTTGCTTAAACGGCACCGAGAAGCTAGTCTCGGTATAATTCAAGTAGAAGGAAAGAGCACCTATGCTATGCAACAATCCTCACGAGAATGATGCCTCTTGCAAACTGAATGATCAAAGAGGAATTGTTCAATTAGAGTCGCCGAAAGCCACAAGTTCCGAAGGCCCACATCTGGTTTGCCCACATCTGAGACATAAAAGATATTGCTCTTGGCTACTCTCATTCAATATCAATATTCAAAATCCAGGTTCTTCACAAAATGAAATGTAAAGAGGTTTATATAGACAATACTAAGGGCAAACTAGTAAAAACGGTCATAAGCGACCAATAAGAATAAGCCACGCAGGGCTGAGTGAGTTAAGTGTTCGGGCACTCCTTCGCTTCTATCGGTCGCTCTTTAGCCCTCGAACACTTGAATTCGGACGCTCTTCCTTCGGTTGTTTACTTTCACTGTTCGGCGTCAAGGTTGAGTGTTTGGTCACTTCCTTCTTCGGACTCAAGCTTGTAAATGTAGCCTTCGAATCTTGCACTCGGCCACTCAGCTTCCAAATGGTTGCTTTCTCCCAACCACGCCATCTGAATGTGAACATTGTGCAAGAGCTTGGTTTGGCTTCGTGTCATCGGTCTCGATGGATTGAGCACTTGATCAGCACGGATTCGGGCTGCATCACGAACCCCATAGAAAATTTCTTTGAACTCGACCAATGTTGTTGTTAATTAATTTTAGTTGGCAGGGAATTTAATCTGCATAGAGTAAGTAGGCATAGAAGATAAATTTGAGTTGATAAGAGTAGCACGTCCTGCAATGCTCAAACAGTTAGTTTTCCATCCCTGTAATTCAGTATTCATTTTATCAAGGATAGATTGGTAGTCTGCGCTCTTAAGAGTGATGATTAGTAATAGAAAAACCTAAGCATTTACCAGTAGAAGTAGTAGCAGCTATATTAAGGATAATAGAAATTTCATTGCAAAAGTTTGTAGAGGTATTATTTGAGAAAATCATTCTGGACTTTGAAAAGTTAACTCTTAGGCCAGAGAATTTGCTAAAGTTGGTGAGGACATCATTGATTGTGCGAGTATCTGTACTAGACAAGATAAGATCATCTGCAAAAAGAAGATGCAAAACTTAGGACCCGACCTTGATAGTTTGATAAGTTGCCAGCTTGAGTCATTGACAGCTTGATTAATACTACGAGAGAGGACTTCCACACAAAGAATGAAAATATAGGGAGATAAGGGATCACCTTGCCTAATACTTTTAGAAGGCTAAAAGAAGGATGTTGGTTTCATTTACAAGGATAGTAATAGAAGAGGAAGTAACACAGTAATGATAAGATTAATAATATTAGTAGGAAAGTTAAAATAGTAAAGGCTATATTTTAAAGGACCATTCTAACCGGTCAAAATTAAAGCTTTTTCCAAATCAATTTTGTCTATCAATTTTGACCATCAATTTACCTTCTTTCAAGTTCATTCTCACACATGTATGTTTGTCTGAATACCATCAAAAGATGAACCTGGCCAAGATTGAATAACATGTGCAGGAGATTGTTAAAATATAGTGAATAAGTTGCATAAGAGTTTTCAAATGAGTCCATAGATACTTATCTCCAGTTTGTTATATTTTTTGGGGAGATTTTTTGGGAGTTTTTGGGAGAAAAAATTGTTTGTTTATAGTATTTGACCAAAATTTAGAGCAAAAAATCTCAAAAACTAAAATCACTTTTTGAGAAATTTTGTATATTTCACTCACAAAACTTTAAATATTTTTTCAAGTGAAATGTATGTCCAAACAAAATTTCAAGTTTCAAAAAAAACTCAAATTCACAAGTTTCAACCAAATCTATGTCCAAACACTAGCTTAAAGTTATGTTTTAAATTGAAATACTTAGATTTTTACGAGTGTTGGATGGTGTTGAACTTATAAAATAACTCTAGGTCGTGTAAAAGGGAAAATTTTTGATGCGTAGCCATTTTTGGACGCATTCAAAGAGTTTTATCCACCGTTTCAAAATAATTGAGAAATAGCCAAAAATTTGCGCGCAGACTTGCGCTTTATTAGCGTTGGAAAAACACCCCAGACTAGTCCCATAACAAAATACTGGGGCTTTGAACTGGGACTGAAGCTTTATATATAAAGCCCCATAACAAAATAATCGGACCTAACTAACATGTTCAAAGGTCCCATTATTTTGTTATGAGACTTTATTCCATAACAAAATAATGGAATTTATCCCATAACAAAGGTCCCATCAAAGGGATAAATCCCATTATTTTGTTATGGGACTGAAGCTTTATACAAAGTCCCATAACAAAATAATGGGGCTTTGAACAAAACTAGTACTCCTATTTTATAGTGGGGTTAGTTTACTGAAGCTTTATATAAAGTCCCAGTATAAATACTGGGGTTTGTCCGGAGGTGGCTATTTCTCAACGAATTTGTTTTTGACGGCTACAAATCAATTAGCGCGCGCCAAACAGGCCCTACGCGAAATTTTTACCGTAAAAGGCTTCCAAGGTTTTGGTCTACTATATATATAGGGCTCATTACACAAACAGCCACCATACACAAAATATTTACTAAAAATGGCCACAACTATTTGTAGCCAATATTAATAACAAAATAATTAGAATATGTATTATTAGAAAAATAATAATATTCATTAATAAATACCTAAAACATTAAATATCAAACAAAAAATATTGTATCTGTCCCAAAAAATAAGGAATATGGGGAATACACGTACTACAACAACTACTCTCCTAGAATCCTAACTACACCAACACACTACCCCTATATTCCCATATTTATCGGAATAATATTCATTACATTTAATTTACGGAAATATTCAAAAAACTAATATTAATAAAAAAGTATTTAAAAAGAAATGGCTACATAAAGTTAATATCAACAAAAGGTGTTTATAATTAGAAAATATTTTTGATGAATGTTCATCTAGGGTAAAAAATCCTATATATTTTCGATGCCTTAAAGAATTGAGTTATGCACTTGGTAATGTTTTGTAAAGTTGTAATCATTGCAACTCCAATCTCCAGAGAGATTATAGTAATTGAAAATTTTAATATAAGACAACACGGCAAATAATATAAAGCAGAGATGGATAGAAACATCAAATCTGATCCCAGTAGGCCATAAGACCAGAAGTCTTGATAACTTGAGTGTCTATTCAGGAAACAACTCAATATTTGATGACAAATAAACAATAACTTTAGTGTCCTACGTCGGCAAAACCCCCTCTTAAAATATAATTGGCCACAAAATCTAATGGATGTTGCCTATCCATCTACTGAATGATTATGTAAGAAAACTTCCACTACATGTTTAATTTTATCTACTAAAAATATAAAATCCTTAAGTAGAATCAATATTTAATTTAACAAAACTCGTTGCTTTAAACTTAATTCAATAAGGAGACAGTTTGGTTTGAAGTGAAGTGATGCGAATATTAGTAATGTAGGTAAGCGAATATTAGTAATGTAGGTATTAGTTATGGGATATTAATAATATGAGTATTAGTTATATGGGTATTAGTAGCGTAGGCATTAGTTATGTGAGTATTAGTAATGCGGGTATTAGTTATATGAGTATTAGTTATGTAGGTATTAGTAGTGAGAGTATTAGTTATGCGGATATTAATTATATGAAAATTTAGTAATGTAGACCTTATAATGCAAATATTATTTTTTGTTAAATCATTGACATATTATAAATTAATATACAATGTATAACTAAAAATATGTATTTATTCTTCAAAGAAATAAAAATGATTCTATTATTATGAGGGGTAGTTTTGTCATTTTAAAAATTTAATACATGTATTGCTAATAGCCTAATACCCACATTATTATTCCACATCTTATCCCGCATAAAATAATACATAGATTCCCGCATAACTAATACGGGTATTAATTATGCTGGAATGAAAAGGTAAAACCAAACATTGCACAAAATAGTGCAAGTTTTATGTTGGGGTGAAAATGTAACCAAATATTGCATTAAGCAATGATTTTTAATGAGGGTATTACCCCTTATGCTTGACAAACCATTATATTGGGATTAACAATGCAGGGATTAACAATGCAGAGATTAACAACGCTTGGATAAGTCATGCATGGATTAACAATGTCGGGATAAGTTGTGCATGGATTAACAATGTAGAGATAAGTTATGCATGGATTATAATACATGGACTACAATGTAGAAATGATTTCTAGTTAGATGTTTGGTTAGTTGAATTAAAAGTTATAATACATAATTATTAAAATAGTTATTTTTTTAAGAGAATAAAATAGGACATTTACTAAAATAGAGTTTTGAAGAAATGGGTGAGGGTATTTTTATCATTTTTTATTTTAATCCATGTATTATTAATACATGTATTCTTATTCCACCCTCTAGCCCGCATAAAATAATATATAAATTGATGTATAACTTATACCTGTATTATTAATGCGGAAATGAAAAAATGTAACCAAACAATGTATTGTTTGTGCTTAGTTTTATACCAGTTTTTACGAATCAAACCAAACAATGTACTATTAGTACAGACTCTTATACAACCAACCAAACAATGAATTAACTTATCCAAGTTCTTATACATGGATTAGCTGATAGTATATCACATACCAAATGACTCCTAAGTGCATATTGAAAAATATAGGGAAATTTTCAAAAATAGGCAGCCCACTACCCAAAATTACAAACAGGAGGCCATATTTTTTTTTTATGCATAGCACCCACCCCTAAAATTACAAATTTTAGCACTCCTTCATAAAAAAACACTATCAAATTTTCCCCTCCCCAGCCACTAAACCACCGGCAAACACCTTCCCCCGCCAATGGTGTCATTACTTTTTTGTATTTTACTGAATTTATGTTGTTTATTGCGTCTAAATCATTGCTTTGGACAAGTTTATACACACAAATCTCCCTCTAAAAATTAAATTATACATGAATATACATATATAAATATGTAGCAATGAGAGAAATACAAAAATATACACAAAAAAAGTAAAAAAATCATATAAACATCCTTAATATACAGATTTATTCACTCGCATATACACACTTATACAAATTTATACAATTTTATACATTGTATAAATTTGTATAAAATTGTATAAACTTGTATAAACTTGCGGCGACTGCTATCTCGGGAAAAGGGTGACAGCTCGGGTAAGATTCGAAAATATGGGCCATTTTTGGTAATTTTTGTCTTTTGCTTGTCTTTTAGTGTAATTATTCCAAAAATATACGCATATGTAGTGTAAAATATATACTAGTATTAGACTCGTATTAAATCAAACTTACTATAAATCATAAATCTGCCTCTACTTAATATCCTCCTTTTCATTATTAGAAAAAAAATGCAGTACTAGGAGTGTGTTTTATGGCAAAGCTTTTTAGGCAGATGCATTGCACCTGACAGCTTGAAGGGGGAGGCCAAAGAGTATGGGGCAAACCCAATGTGGGGGGGATCCTCCAAATTTCTCTAAATTATAAGAGCTAATGAACCTTCATAGCTACTTTTGTTAGTTCTTCCCACTTAAACATTAATATCTTTTTCACTTTGACTCCTTTTTGACCAAAATTTGGATTGTTTCTTGGAGTATGCATGAACAAGAGGGAAGAAAAGGGACTGTTTGGGTCCTACAGACACTAAACAAATTGGATAATCTAGTGTTTCTTGAAATAGATATGGGGCTCACACAGAACACGTACATATAAAGAAATATGTATACAAACACATGGGGCTATGCGCATGGTAATCTGTATCCCAGTTGGTAAGTTGGAAATAAGTTGGGACAGTTAGCAAGTAAATTAGGATCATGCTATTTGGGGCAAATTCAGGTATCCTTAGCACAGTGTTTTATCATGAGACCCTTAAAAGATAGGGGGAGGAAGGATGACTTTTGGTTATTCATGGATTTGCCTTAGTATCACTAGTCCACTAGTCACTACTACTATTGCTAAAGCAAAAGATCTGATAGTTGCATTCTTTTTCTTTTTTCTTTTTTGGCTTATCTAAGTTTGTATATTAAGATTCAATATAGAAAAGTTGCATTAAGAGGTGTTGGATACGAGTCACTCATCCTCTGAGCTAGCCATAAGAATCAAGTAATTAGAGCCTTACTCTAAAGAAAAAAATGTCATATTCCTATTCTAAAAATCGTGCAAATTATTAATCGAAGAACTTAGACCTTACCGCTATAACAATTACTAGCAGAAATTAATTAGCGCTGCATCTGTTCCACTGACATTTTAGCTTTTAGATTAGTAGGTAACTTCTTTTTACATATGTGTTCATTACTGTTCAGTTGGGTTCTTCCCTACAACTTTTACCATATATTTGAAAGAAAAGAAAACGAGTTGCAACATTTTGAAAGAGCCAATAACAACTCATTCCCTCTTGCCTGCTCAAATGTTATATTTGCATTTGTTGTCACGTCATCTAAAAGTTTAATGGGACCACCACGGGGTGTAGTGGGATGGATAGAATCCCTCCACCCTTAACCAGAGGTTTCGGGTTCGAACCCTGGGAATGGAAAAATCCTGGTAGAGAGCGCTTGGAAACCAAAAAAAAGAAAGTGCCAATAACGAGTAGTACAGTTTCAGAAACTTTTATAATTTTGACGGTTAAAAAGCAGAATTAAAGAACAAAATAGATGTTCAAAGGTATATTGTTTCAGTATAGGATATGATCTCCTGTGTTCCAACACCACTGGTGATGCAAGACAAAATATAGAGAGTTTGATCTCGATATATGCCAGCTAACATCTCCTCAAACAAAAAGCAAGCAAAAATTTATGATTTGATGGTTTACATAGCCTACATTGCCGCCAAACCTGAAAGGGCCTGGGTAACAATTAATACTAAAGGGAAAAACAACGGAAAGCAAGAAAAGAGAAAGTATAAAGGATTGAAACAAACTGAACTTGGGAAATCCTATAAATCTAAAAAAGAAAGGAATTGATAAATAGCTAAGACAATTAGCAAGATCCAATATTTCCATCTCCTTGCAAAATGATCTCTGACAGATCTTGTTTCTCAATGAGGGAGCACTTTCTGCAACTGAAGCACTTGATTTCTTTGCTCTGGAGGTAGCATGTTAATCTGTTCTGGGGTCAGACTCCTTACTTGCTGAAGAAGAGCAGCTTCCATCTGCGGCGTCAGCTGCACATCAACAAAATCAACGTTTTGAGTCTCAAACTGAAGGTAAAACTAATGGTTGATTTTTGAGCTAAGTGAAAAATAGAACTGCGGATATTACTGTTGGGGGTCTAGGAGGCTGATTGCCGGCACCCATCTGGCCAGGGATCAGCGGTGGTCCTGGAAACTGTGTTGCCGGTGTATTCTCTGGTGGACCAGGAATCCAAGCAGACCTTCTATCTGCTTGTGTGAAACTCCCAGCTTGATTGTGTTCTGTTCTCATCTGTGAACCTCCCATCTATACACACCACATAGAAGAGCAAGTCAAAGCCTAGACAACCTAGGTATTATACACAAACAAAAAATTTACCCACAGTTATTTCACGTTCGAAACATTACAACAACTTGCACATAAGATTGCTTTGAAATGCCATGATACAAAAAAAAAAAAAAAAAAAAAAAAAACCGAAGATGAGTAACTAGCTATACTTTGTCAAGGCTGATTAGTGATTGTACAATACCACTCTATCCTCCTCCAAATATATAACTCTTTTCTTTTTTTGATACGTCCTCCATATAAATAATATAACAGACAACTAGAAGACAAACAGTAAAAACACTGTGGACTACAGTAGAAAATTTGACTAAATATTCAAATGACTGCATTTAAGCAAAAAGTATGCACTACAAGAAAGCAAGGTACAGCAAAGGTAACCAGAATAGATTTGCGGAAAGACAGTTTGTCTATAAAGCCCTACTAATTATCTATGCAACTGCTTTATTATGAATGCCACATTGTTTTGGAACCTTGATAGAAGCTCGATTAAAGTAATATTCCTATGTTTTACTGGAACCTAGACGTGAGTTACGTCAGAACACTTGAAATACCAGGAATAACGGAGTAGAGAGAGTATGCATCCACACTGGTGCTTCGGTAGAATGTTTCTGGTATAGAAACACATTGCATCACATACAAGCAGCAAAAAGGTATTTCATCCCCAAATACAACAACAGCTGCGCCCAGTCACGAAGAAGTCGGGCTCAGCTATACAAATTCTCACTGATTATTTTACTCCATTGAAGCTCTAAGTTCATCCTTGTACAAGAAATTAAATTTTTAAACAAGACAAGAAATTCTTTTAAAAGTCAAAATGTCCAATAATCCCCAAAATTTTGAAAACTTACACTAGCATGGTTTATAAAACCTAGTTATACCAATTTCTATTATACTTTGGTCTACATAAGTAACTATCCTCTAATGTTTTCCGTAGCTTTCCAACAACCGTCTCCAGTTGAAAACTCTATATTGTCATTGATTGTATGACAATTTATGAAGTAGCACTGGATAAAATTCTAAACAGACACCAATTTATAGACATGATTTACCTTGCTGAAAAGGATAAAAGTAGGTATTATATTCTAGACTGCATGCAACATTCAAAGAAATCTAATGATTCAGGCTAACATGACCTGAAAGACCATAGATATTTTCATTCAAGTACAAAGACTACGGCACCTGATATAGCGGCTGGGATGGCAGCTGACTTGGAACTGGTTGATGTCCAGACGGAAAAGACGGCCCCATGCTTGCTGGAGGCCTCATAGCTGGCTGAATGATAAGAAGAAAATTTAAATGTTATGTATGGAAAAAGGATAGACTCTCAATTCAATATAGGTAGAGTAGTCATCCTCTGCTTACATGAAAAGTAGGATGTGAATGGTGTACTGGAGGCGCCCTAGATGGCGGGAATCCAACGTTGGACCCCATGTGATGGTGATTTGGATGGGGGTAGGGTTGCATTGATGGTCTCATTTGTGGTGGCACCTGCGGCTGCATATGCAGGTGTTGATTGCCGCTAGTTTGCATTGGTTGCTCCAACTGAGATGAACCAGAATGCATCCGTGGTTGAAGATGAGATGGAAGTTGTGCAGCAGAATGATGAGAAACCGGTGGCATGTTGAGAACTTGAGGGGGTTGTGGTGAAGAAATTGGTGCTGCTTGACCACCAATATGTCCTTTTGGCTGCTGCACTAGATGAGATGGTTGGGGCTGGGCTTGAAAGTTTGACGATGGAAGAGAGGCAGATGGCACTGTTGGAGCAGATTGATTTTGCTGCAGCTTTCTTATTTGATCCTGCATACCAATTTCCCTTGGCAATGATGCAGCCGATTGACCTTCTGAATTCGTAGGTTGAGATGCCGCTGGCTGTAGATTTGGTGATCCTGTCAGCTGCATAATCGGAATCTGAAGATAGAATGGAGTAAGATCTATAACTGTGTCACATCTCACATTTATATGAACAACGATACCTCACATGTTCACAATGCTGTGGAGCAATAAACTTACTTCTTCTCTGGGCTGCACCATCCCGAGCATTATTTGTGCCTAATGAACATCATTGATGGAACCAAAGTCAGAGAATCAGAAATCAATCAGTGAATTCGAAGTTATCCGATTTTTGTTCAAAACGTGAAAGCTAATTAATCTGGGAATCATGTGATGCACTCACGATATACCAGAGAGCTAAGCCATTCTCATCCATATTGCAGTAACGGAATGTGATTTCTGGGAGAAAGCAAAAAGCCCTAAACTCTCACCAACAACACACTACCTATGTGATTTCTGTTCTTATAGCATTTGGAAGCGACAATATAACAGCTGTCTTTTAATCATAACATTTGAAAATTTCGAGTAAGAGATTTACGTTATTCATGAAACAAGAACAGTAGAATATACCGTCTAAAGTCTAAAGGCTTAAGCTGGTAGAGAAGAACACTCTTATTCTTTTATTTTACGTCTCTGACAAATCATATGTCTAAACATTTCATACTTCTCAAATAAAAATAACATCATAACATGGTTTCTTATGTTTCCGAATTAATTCCTCTATCACTAGGCTATTAAAATAAGAGTTTAAGTTATATACACAGTCAGTATAAAGAATCTTTAACACTGCCATGTCACATTTATCTGTATGACCTAATTTATTTTCAAGATTACAAATTTCACCTTTTATGCATGCTTACTTGTAGATATCTTTTGGTTGACTTGACAGTGTAAAACAAAATTCAATACACTGATAGTGCATAAAACTTAAATTATTACGGAAATTAGGTAACGTTAAGACTCTAACTTAAGCATTGCATAGATAGAAAAGCGAGACCTGAAATAGGGATTTAGTCAAGCTAGGGTTTTGAATGAGAATTTGCTTCGCTTGTCGCTGATTCTGTTCCATTAGTGTCTGCAAATTAATAAATTGGCACAATTCATAAAGTAGCTTTGCAAGAAAAAATTAAATTAATCAAATGAAAGAGAAAAAATAATTGAACTTGAAAGAATTCATCAAGCCTATATATATAAACACAACGACAACGACAACATACCCAGTGTTATCCTACGAGTGGATTCAGGGGAGGGTGAGATGTACGCAGACCTTACCCTCACCAAGGTGGAGAGACTGTTTCTGATAGACCCTCGGTTATAAGTATAAAAACATATATGTATTTTTAAACACACACATAACATAAGAGTAAGATGTAAAAATACCTTCATTTGACACATAATCTCGTAAAGCTGAGTTTTGGACATTCCGGCGAAATTCGCCGTTAGACCATCGGTGGCTACCTGATTTCCCGCCATTTATTCCACCGGAGAGAAAGAAAGAAAGAAGAGGGAAATTCTCAATTTGACTCCAAGGTTTATTTGGTCCCTTTGGGGGGGGGGGGGGGAATGAGTCTCTGTTAGGGGTACAGTTACAGAAATAACCAATTTTATGCACCTCATTAAAGCATTAGCCAGTTGAGGGCGCTGCCTTTGCAAGGCCACTTTAGAGTTTCGACCAACTTTGCTAATTTTCAAACCATTAGGGGTCGTTTGGTTGGCGGGATAAAAAATCGAAATATCCCATAATTTCGGGATTATAGCCCACCCCTATATGGGATAGGATAGTACCATGTTTTTGGTACAAAAATTATCTTGAATTAGCTAATCCCACTAACCTAACATGGGATAAATATACTCTCAAATTAAATACCGGGATTGTTAATTCAATCCCATCAACCAAAAGACTCCTTAGGTTGAAGTTCAGTCCATTTTAAGTTAACCTGACCCTTTAGCCAAGTTAAACCAAATTAAGCTAACTTCGTCCCTTTGGTCTGCATCTGCTATTTTTTATTCATTATTTTTCAATTTTTGCTCAACTTCAAACCAAAAAGTTTGAATGTGATTTGAAGTTGAGCATAACTTCACACTTTTGGTTTGGATTTGGTTCATTTTTAGACTAAAAAATTTAGGATACAATGAATTTCACATCATGGATATTTAACTTTAACCCTCATGGTTAGAAAGTGAGTGACTACACTTATAAATAATTTTTTAAAAGTGGCTAAAAATAAATGACATGGGTAAAACTAGCTACCTAATTAAATTTTTACCCATTTCTCAAGTTTAAAAAAAATTAAAAAATCCTCCAAGATAAAAGAAATTTTTACAGAAAAGTAAACTTTTGAGAAGTTATTTACAAAACATAGCAATATTTTAGTAAAATTACCCAATATAGAGGAAAGGAAAAGTTAATTACAAAACATAGCATAACATAGCAAAACCTTATATTCTTTCTCTCATTTCCTCCTATTTCACTTTTCCTCCTCCTTTCCCCAAATTTCACTTCCTCCCAACTTCTTTTAATGGAAGCAACAGTAGATTAGAGCTGATTTTATTGATGTATCTCAACTACCAACCATCTCGTATCTCCATGTATCTCGCTTTATCTCGCTGTATCTTAACTACCAACCACCCCGTATCTCGTTGTAGCTCAACTACCAGCCACCTCATATCTAGCTGTATCTCAATTTACACCAGAAAAGAAACATCTCGTATCTCGTTGTATCTCAACTTACACCAAAAAATTAACCACCTCGTATCTCGATGTATCTGCACTATTTTTGCACCGTATCTAACTATTTCTGGACTATTTTTGCATTATTTCTGGGTTTTTGTACTGTTTCTGCGTTGTATCTAACTGTTTCTGCATAGTATCTAATTGTTTCAGTATTATTTTATTCTATTTGTGCGTTGTTTTGTTTCTCGCTATTTCTGAACTATTTCACTCTTTTTGCGATGTTTCACGCTATTATCTATATTTTCTACATTGTCAAAGGCAAGGTATCGCCAAGGCTGACCACATTCAAAGAAGACATATACATGACAAGCCCAATATTCCATCACCATTATGGCTTACTAAATCCATACATCACGTATTTCTCATTTTCTTTACCAATCCCTCTCCCGCGGCCCCACATAGATACTCTCCTTCTCCACTGCCCATCGTCAGCACTATTGTCGATGTCACTGAAGCTCAGCCACAAACGTCATTGTTACTCCGCCGTTCCCGACCTAAAACCTAATATCACCACCAGCAATACTTCCAATGGTTTCAATTCTGTGGTGCTTTTAGAATTGTTTCTCAGTCTCTCTGATTGGTCACTTGATGTCTCATTCGATCAGATTATGATTTCAAAAAATTCAGACTCAGAACAGAATGAAATAATAAAGAGTGCACTTCGATTAGGAGTTGAACTTGTGGAAGCTGGTAAACTATCTTCTCGTGCTCGCCGGAAAATATGCACGCTCGTCAGAGTTAGGTTTTGGCCAATTTCTAAGGTCCGACCTACGGTGATACACAGCTTTTCTTGATAAATGGAGTTCGGGAGTGAGGGGGTTGAGATGAACCGGGGCATGTAAAATTTTTGGCCGGAACTGGGTGGTCTCCGTCACAGCAGTGGTTCAATGGAGGAATTCGGGGGGGGGGGGGGGGGGAGGGGTAAAAATGGGCAGATTTCTCTTGTGAGTTGTGACTTTAGGTGTTTTGATTGGAATTGGAAGAAATGTGCTAGGAAAAAAATGCTATGCCTTGTAATTTGTATAATATTATTATTTTTTTTAATATAGTGGTGTAAGTTTGTATATTTATGTAAAAATTTAAGATAAAATAGCAAACGCCATGCACAAAAATAAGGAAAGCTAAGATTACGTTGAGTGTACTCTACTTAGGCACCTTGTTTTAAACAATAAATATTTTGCCTACTTTATCAAATACAACAACTTTTCAAAAAATGCTATCAAACATAGCAAAAAAAGAAAAAAAAAGAAAAAAAAATGTTGCTATTGAAAATCTAATTCCCACAAAAAAAATGTCCCCTCCCTCTTCTCTCTCCCTCACCCCACTGTTTTTCCGGCTGCCGTCCTTCCCCCACCCCCTTCAACCATGTCGTCATCGCTCCCCAACCTGGTTGTCGTCGTTGCAAAGCAGAGCACCCACGATGTCTTCACATTGCCATCGACAATGATGGAGCAGCAGCTCTAATCGCGACAACGATTGTGTCTCGTCGTGCTCCGGCATCTCAACGGCAAGTGTGGCGGGGCACAACTAGTGATCGAGATTTGTTGTCCTTCGTTTCTAAGCTACCTCTGCCGATAGATATTTCTCCGGTGACTTTCCTCCGATGAATGACTCTGTTGTCCTCTAGTGACAACAATTTTTTCCTTTTGCTCTTTTTTTCTTGTTGAATTTTTCTCGGGTGGCTACGATGAATCTATGGTGGTGGTTGAAGGTCGAAGAGAGTGTATGCCACATGTATACTCATTATATGTCTAGTGTATGTCCTGTATATATAGTGGAGATACAACAAAAATACAAGTCTATACACTTTACAAACACAAAATTGCATAAATACATTCATTATATGTACATTGTATATATAATGTATGTCTGATATATTTAACGTATATACGTGGAGATACATCAGGCATATAAAGTATATACGAATGTCATACAAGAGTACACAAAAAAAGATATGAGAAAAAAAAATTCGACGCCGGCCTACAACAGGTAGTTATAGGGGGTGACTAGTGGTTGGTAGGTGGTATAGGAGGGAGTTTTAGGATTTCTCCTACCTTTTAACGTACATTTTTTGTTTTTTTTTTAAATTTAATATTGCTAAGTTTTGAAAATAATGTATAATATTGCTATTTTTGTATAAAAGTGAAATGTTAATTTGCATAGTTATGTAATCAACCCCAGAAACAACAAGGTGTGTTCTTTACATTTGCAATTCAAATTTTGGTCCAACTACCCTACACATGTTCCAAATGATCTTAAATTTGAAATAAAGCCTCCAATTACCAACACAAATAATTCCTAATCACCAATTGAATTAAACAACACCAAATGAATAAGAATACCTGTTTAACCTAGATCCGATTTTAGGCCAATTAACAATTAAATTTGTATTTGCAGAGTCACGATCAATAGTTGAGATTAAGAGTTTATACGGCGAGTTGAGATGATGACAATGCGAGGACGAAATATAAATCTTAAATAGTAAAGATAAAGCGTAAACGGAAACAAGGGGAAGTAACCGTATTGTATCGCTTGTCTCCGGGGAGAGTTCTTCGATACCAATCACACTTCAAACAATCGAAAAGCTATAAAACATGAACCGAGAGAATATCTGAGCAAGAGTGAGAGAGTATTCTTATTGATAGTATAGACAGGAAGTAGAGTTGTTGTACAATCGATTAAGGTGAATGCTATTTATAGGCCTGATAGGCACCCGTTGGGATTTGTAACCGCTGGGCGTGGATCCATCTGGATAAGTAACTGTTGAGCACTCTATCCGTTGGAGTCGTAACCGCTGGGCTGTAATGATTGCCTTAATGACCATTAAATAGATGATCGTGGATAATAATGCTAATAATTACTCATTTAGACCGTGTTGACCGTTGAAGTCCTTAGGTCTGCTCGTCTGTCCGTTGGATGTCTGTCCGTTGGAATATCTGCTCGTGCCGTGTGGGAGACACGTGTCACCTAAATAGGTCCAGTCCACTTTTACCCAATACAGATAGTCCCACACTTCTCGGGCAGAGTATCTGTCCGAGAAGTGGATAATGATTTTGGCGGGAGTTTTCGTAAACTTTTTGTCTCCATGTGATGTATCTTGATGACGTATGAATTTTATCAGATAAATGACAAGCCCATATGACGTGCGCATTAAATGCGCCGTATAAAAGAAAGTAACCGCAGCTGGCACGCCTGCAGAACTGCAGTCTATTCTGAAGTGACTATCGCGTGCCTCAAGGGTAAAAGTAATGATTTTAACCGCTTCAGTCACGTGCACACGTTGCCTGTTGATTGCGAGGTGACCGCTGCTCTTCAGGGTAATGATGATACTATAAAGTTTCGGCAAACCCTATTGTTTCCCTCAATGGCCAGATCTGATCGTAATCTCTCTGATGACCTCCACGTGTCTCGAGGGAAGTTGTGGGGCTGAATCTTTTTGTTCCTATAAATAGGGATTTGCTTGAAGAGAAACTTTTTACTTGCCTTTATTTCTTCTCCGCTGTTCTTTGAAAACCTTTGAACTAGCTTTTGAGTTTTTCCTTGATAACTTCATATTTTTCCTGAAATCATGACTTCACGATCTAGGAAAAGTCAAAACATTGATATTGCTGGTAGTTCCTCGGCGGCTACTCCCAGGCCCCGAGCTACCCAGGCTACTGCTGCAGAAATAATCCCCAAGAAGTGGGGTGAACTTGAGTCGGACTGTAACATTAAGTCCTTTCACAATAGGGAGGGAGATACGCGTAACTGGCCGGCGTATAGGTTTAAGTCTGGGATCACGAAGGAGGTGGTCCCATATATGAGGATAGACTGTAACTGGGGCGATGAGGTTCCCCTTTTGCCGGTCTCCGAGGGGGAGAACATTACTTCCCATAGAGCAGGGTGGACAGCTATGTGCACCTACCCCTTTACAGTGGGATGTAGATTACCCCTGCATCCTGTACTGGAGAGGCTTTGCAGGGAGTACCTTCTCTGCCCGGGGCAACTGAGCCCCAGTATATATAGGATAGTTACACTTTAAGATTGGTTTGCGACAGAAACCGATCAATCTTTTGGCTACGAGCATTTTATTTCTTTGTACAATATACAAATTTTTAAAGACGGTTATGTAAATGCTAGGATGCGCGGAAGCAAGGGCTTGGTGCGCAGTTCTGAGGATACCGGTGACCGAGGCTGGGTGCACCGATATCTGTTCGTGCGTTCCTCGGCCTTGACTTTCGATGACAAGGCTCATCTTCCAGAAATCTGGAATAAGACGCGTGAGTCCCCGAGTTTTTTTATATATATGCTCCTTTCTTCTTCTCGTTTGCTAACTTCGTTCAAACTTCTTTGTGCAGCGGCCAAGTAACCTTACGATGGGCTCATATCTGTCGATGAGCTGACGGCGTGGGTTGAGCCGATTTTGAAGAAGTTTGGTCCGGAGAAAAGAGAGTGGGCGTATTTTGCTACTCTCAACAGTTTGACTGTGAAACACCATGGTGAGAAAATTTTGCCTCCATCATCGTTTTTCTTCTTCGAAAGTTCTCCGTGTCTGACCGTTTTTCCCTTTCTGTAGGTTTGGGCACTTCAGGAGATTTCTTCCGTGCCCCCCCCAAGACGGGCCTTCCGAACCTATTGCTGATCCAGTCGCTGAAGCTGAGGCTATACTAGCTTCGGTGGACGCACTGCGCAGCAGGGAGGGGGGCGAAGAATTCCTGTCCGGTGGGCTGGACTTTCTGAAGAGAAAAAAGAAGAACCAGGGAGATGGCGGAGCGCGGAAGAAGTCTGCTCGTAAGACCTCCGTGGCTGTCGGGCAAACCTCGTCAACTGGCGGTAATCTTTCTTCTAGGGTCAGTGTGCCGGAGCCTGTAGAAGAAAATGCCAACACTGCTGCCGAAGTCCCCGAGTCTGTACGGGGAGAGGGTTTAGCTAAGGAGGTTATCTATCTTTCGGACACTGAGGCCGAAGTTGATGTTCCTCTTAGGCGAAGACCTCACCTTCGAAGCGATAGAAGAAGGGCTGAGGAGGAGGCTGTCCGTACTCCGCAGAGGAGCCCCCGAGTTGGTGACGAGGCGGAAGCCGGTCCTTCTCGTGCAGACAAGGGGAAAGGAAAAGTAGGTGAAGAAGAAGAAAAAGAAGAAGTGAAAGAGGAAGTTAGAGAAGAAGAACCTCAAGAGGATAGCCGGGGTCCTCGTGTTTTTCGTTTCGAGGACCTTGAGAACGTGGCTACTAAGGGAGCAACGCCTGTTGGTTTTCGCGAGTGCGAGACGATAAACCCTGGGGTGGGAGGTGACTCTAACCTCTCATCGTCAAGATTCGTCTGGCGGTCAGTCATCACTGGTCAGACAGAGTTGAAGGATATCAGGGGTATTCGTTACAAGTTTGGGCCAAATTATCCTTCCGAACAGGCTTGGGAACCCAAGTACTGTGAGAGGAAGCATACTTTGAAACTTGCCCCTGATGTTAACTTCATAACAGGGCCAAGCGGCTTGGCTAAGGCGGTCTCTTCGCTCATCGGCCCCCGTGAAGAATGGGTGCTGAGAGAGCTAAGCGATGAGGAGTTAGCCTTTCAGATTGCCGCCGACTCTGCCCGAGTAAGTATTCCTTTTTTTTTTTTTTGAGTTAGGAGTGACTTTAACCTCAGATTTCTCACTTTGACTTATTTTGCTTTTTCAGTCAAGTATGCTGGCTGCCGAGCTCATGTTTCGCTCCAGGCTTAACAACGTCGATCAGGTGGTTGCGATAAAGAAAGAATTGCTGGAAGCTCTGAAGGAGAACAAAACTCTGATAGAGCAGTGTGGTTTCCTTGGTGATAAAGTTAGTCGGTTGACGAATGTCAACAATGAACGACTTGAGCAAATCCATGCACTCACCAGGGAAAAGGACCTTCTCTTCGAAGAGAGGGAAGGGTTCGCACGCTCTACTCAAGGTTTGGAGAGATTGCTTGAAGATTGTCGAACTTCTTTGAACAGGGCTATCGAAGATCGTGCATCCCTCGAAATGGATCTGCAGAGAGCTAATGAAGGATCTGCCGAAGCCAGGGCTGATCTTCAGGCTGCCAAGGATCAGGTCGCTCAACTAATGAGTGCTCAGACCGCATTAACCAAGGACTTGGCCAACCTGCGAGATCAGTCTGAAATTAAAGCCAAGCTTGCTGCTCTTGAAGCCAAGCGCACCTTGCTCGTGCAGATTCAGACTAAGCAAGTTAATATCGAAGAGATGCTGCAGACCACAAAGGGCGCTGTTCGTAGAATAAGACAAGCTTTGAATCTCTCTCCTGAGGAGTCTGAAGGCAAAGATGATGATGAGGATGAAGATGAAGATGATGGTGAAGCTTCAGGGGACGACGACAGAACTGACGGAGCTGGTGCGTCGAGTTCTGGTCGTAGCCCTAAATATTGATGACCTTTATCAATCTTTGATTGAGGGGTTTTTTATTGTCTGGCGAAAGCCGGACTTGTCTGTTGGTGGACAGGAGTCTAGTAGAGACTGTCTGATCCTTTGTATGGCCGGTTTCATTTGGCCTTTAAACACTCTGCAAATTTCTATCAGCTATTTTCGGCATTTCATCAATTCACAGGATAATGTATGTATGTTACTTTAGATCTGCTCAGTGACTATATTTAGTTTGAACTTTTGATCTTTTTGTATGCATATGTTGTGGCTTTCGTGCCTTATGATTGGGAATTTTTCTTTTTGAATTCTGAACTTTATTAAGTTCGTATTTCCAAAAATCTGCCCAATTGTTTTTAACTTAGCCTTTCATGAGGTCGTAAGCTATGAGTGATCTGACCGAGTCGTGGTCACTTTTGGCCAAATCATTGCTCTATGCGTATAACTTTGCTTATCGTTTTGATAGTTGAAAGTTGTTGCATGGCTTTGTAGATTGGCTCTGGCCGAGTTCACTGGCCTTGTGAACGACTCCTCTTATTTTCGCGGAAGCCTTGTCACATAAATGTTTTGCTTTGTGAATGACTCCTCTTATCTATCGTGGAAGTTCCTTCACGTAAAAGTTTTGTCTTGTGAATGACTCCGCTTATTTGCCGTGGAAGTCTTTATCACTTTTAAAGTTTTTTTTTTTTTTTTGAAAAAACTTTAGAAATTCGCCTTTTGATAAGGTCTTTCGCCTTTATGAAGGTCTTATCTGGCCTACAGGGGCCTCTCACCACCCCCTTGTTTTTATGTTGGAGCACGTAAAGTGATAACATGAAAAGAGTTTTCGGTGAGTTGCATATTGAACACATATGACCAAACGAGGAGTGTGTCCGTTGTGGGATTCGAACCCACAGCCGCGAAGTTGAAGAACTTCGAGCTCTACCAGTTGAGCTAAACGGATCTGACCTTGTTTAGGTCGTTAGTACCATTTAGAGAAGATATATAATAAAAGTAAGAACTTTTGCAAAGTTAAAAGGTAAGTATAACTAACCGTTTTATCACTTAAAAGTGATACCTTTTGAGATGAACCACGTTCCAACTGTTCAGGACAGTTGAGCCGTCTGGTCGTGCCAAGCGATAAGATCCCTTGCCGACTGAAGCAATTACCTTGTAGGGGCCTTCCCAATTAGGGCCAAGCTTCCCTGAGTTTGTCTCTTGTGTGCTCTGGGAAACTTTTCTGAGTACAAAGTCCCCGACTTGGAAGCTTCGTACGCGTAGTCCCCGGTTGTAATACTTCTCGATTCGTTCTTTCTGGGCGACCACTCGCACGAGGGCCAGCTCTCTGCGTTCTTCGAGGAGATCCAGCTCTTCAGATAGGTTGACTGAGTTTGACTCCTCAGTGGCATGTGCGTATCGCAGACTGGGTTCTCCTATCTCAACTGGGATTAGAGCATCTGCACCATATACCAATGAGTAAGGAGTCTCTCCGGTACTCATTTTTATCGTTGTGCGATAAGCCCATAATACCCCAGGCAGCTCTTCTACCCAACATCCCTTTGCCTGCTCGAGGCGTTTTTTAAGAGATTCAACGATGATTTTGTTGGTAGATTCTGCCTGTCCATTGGCGACAGGATGATACGGAGAAGAAGTGATCCTCTTGATATGCAGATCGTCGAGGAATCTAGTCACTTTCTGGCCAATGAATTGCGGGCCGTTATCCATGACTATTTCTTTGGGTGCCCCAAAGCCACATACGACAAAGCGCCAGAGGAAATCGACGACTTCCGTTTGTCGTATTCTTGAGTATGCTGCCGCTTCGACCCACTTTGTGAAATAATCAGTGATGATCAATAAAAAGCGCATCCCTTTTGGTGCCGTGGGAAGAGGACCAACAATGTCCATTCCCCATTTCATGAAGGGCCACAGAGAGATTATTGAATGAAGTGGTTCTGCTGGCTGATGGAGAAGATGGGCGAACCTCTGGCATTTGTCACATTTCCTGACGAATTCATTTGCATCTTTCTCCATTTTGTCCCAATAATATCCTGCACGAATCAACTTCCGGGGTAATGCCTTACCTCCGGAATGGTTTCCACAACAACCTTCGTGGACTTCTCTCATCACATAATTAGTCTGGTTTGGTCCAAGACATTTTGCGAGAGGTCCTGCGAACATCCTCCGGTAAAGCTCGCCGTTGAGAATTGTATATCGAGCAGCCTTTACTCGGAGTTTGCGAGCAGTTTTTGCATCTGCGGGTAGAGTTCCATGGATAAGATAATTTGTTATCTCATTCCTCCAGTCCCAAGTAGCGCTGATAGTGTTGACTTCGAACTTTTCTCTGTCCATGGTTGTGTAGAGAAGTTGAACAACAGCTGAAGAGCTAGCTGCCCCTATTTCTGCTACCGATCCCATGTTTTCAAGAGCATCAGCTTCATGGTTCTCTTCCCGTGGAATCTGAACTGCTTCCCATTCACCAAACTGTGCCAAAAGTTCCTTGACTCGGGCAAGGTATACTTGCATTCTGGATTCTCGTGCAATGAAACCCCCATTGATCTGATTGATCACTAACTGAGAGTCGCTTTTCAGTTTGACGATGGTTGCCCCATAGCTGCGGGCTAGTTCTAATCCTGCAATAACGGCCTCATATTCGGTCTCATTATTAGTAATGAATGGACATTTGATAGCTTGCCTTGCCGTTTTCCCGGATGGAGCAACGAGGACCAGTCCGAGTCCTGACCCTTTTACGCTCGAGGAGCCGTCTGTGTGAAGGATCCAGGTGCCGGGAGCATGTCCTGCATAAAAAATAGCTTCTCTTTCTGCCTCAGGGTATATATTCACGCTGAAGTCTGCCACGAAGTCCGCCAGAACTTGTGACTTTATTGCTTCCCTGTCTGATAAGTGATATCGAATTCGGATAATTCTATAGCCCATTTTACTAACCTTCCTGAGAATTCCGGTTTGTGTAGGACATTTCATAAAGGAAATGTAGTAACCACAACTATCGAATGACTTTGAAAATAAGGGCGTAACTTACGAGCTGCGGTTACTAGGGCCAACGCCAATTTCTCTAAAGGTTGATAGCGGGTTTCCGCGTCAATTAGGGCTTTGCTAATGTAATAGATAGGAAGTTGTTTACCTTTTTCCTCCCGTACTAGTACAGCGCTTACCGATGATTCCGAGACTGCCAAGTAGATCAGCAGCTGCTCACCTTCTAGAGGTGTGGAGAGCAATGGAGGATTGGACAGATACTTTTTCAGATCTCTTAGTGCTTTCTGACATTCGGGAGTCCATTCGAAATCCTTGTTCTGCTTTAAGACATCGAAGAAACTCTTGCAGTGGTCAGATGCCCGGGAAATGAATCTGCGTAGAGCTGCCACTCTCCCCGTCAGTCTCATGACCTCTTTTCTGTTGTGAAGTATATCTGGGATTGATTCAATAGCTTTAATCTGAGCGGGATTGACTTCAATGCCTCGCTGAGAAACAATGAACCCCAGAAACTTCCCAGACCCTACTCCAAAAGCGCATTTCTCTGGATTCAGCTTCATGTTATACTGATCCAAGATTCGGAAAGCTTCTTCCAGATGTGCCAGATGGTCTTCTGCCCATTTGGATTTGATCAGCATGTCATCGATGTATACTTCCATAGTCTTCCCGATATGGTCATGGAACATTCGATTGACTAGACGCTGATAGGTTGCACCTGCATTTTTTAGTCCAAATGGCATAACTTTATAACAATACGTACCTCGACAGGTTATGAACGCCGTTTTTTTCCTGGTCTTCAGGATCCATCAGTATCTGATTGTATCCGGAGTATGCATCGAGAAAGGTTAGCACCTCGTGTCTGGCTGTTGCGTCGATTAGCTGATCTATCCTGGGAAGAAGATATGAATCCTTTTGTCACGACCCAATTTCCAAGGGCTCGTGATGGCACCTAAACAACATTTGCCTAGGCGAACCAATGAAACAAGATGCGGAAAAGAACAATAATATGAAAAGATCACAAATGGATATATAAATATAAAAGTGTGAAGTCCAAAAGAATATATCCACAAAAGAATTGGAGCATTCTAAGAGTGACTCAATAAAGTATGAATATACATTAAAGAAATCTGAGTCCTATCTCTAAGTGACTCCGGCGGTATGCCACCACGGTCTGTGTGGTCGGCTCACCTCAATCAAAAGTCTCAGAAGCCTCGGGAACCGCTAACGTCCGGGCTGCTGACTGGATGAAGGACCTGCGCACGTAGCAGAGTAAGTTATGAGCCGGAGCCCAGTAAGATCACCGACAGGCCCGCTAAGGTACCCTTGCGGGACAAGTCGCTACATGCATCATAAGCAACAACATACTATAGTAATCATACAATAAAGTAGTGAAATCACAAATAGATGTAGCACATTCCATACACACAAGTAGTAACCAGAAGTCTCAAGAATTATACCCATCCAACGTAAGGCATAGGTCAACTCAGCGGCGGTTTGGAGGTCCAATCTCTACTCCCGTGCCGACTAACCTAGACCTACGATGGACTAGCAACACCACTACTAAGTATCAACCATATACCGTGACCCGAAGTCACTATCACAATCATGAATAAGTAGACCAACGACCCGTAGTCGTTGGCTCATCTCAAATCTGTCTACGATCGCACCACACCCCCTGTCAAGTGCGTCGTATCTCAATAAATCAAGTGACCACACCACACCCCCTGTCAAGTGTGTCACATCTCAAAGATCAAGTGTCCACACCACACCCCCTGTCAAGTGTGACACATCTCATAGTATAGGTGACACCACACCCCCTGTCAAGTGTCCCTCTAACAGTATTAATATCCACGACATTAATAACAATAACAGAAATAATAACAGAAATATTAATAACGATAATGTTTCACAGTCACCGTAACCCAGGTTGGTTATGCTAGCTGAACGTAAGGCGAAGGTTAACCCGACCACAGTTTGGGGGTACAATCCCTACTCCCATGTCGTCCAACCCAAGGTTACGTATAGACAGCACTACCCAACCCGGCACGTGAACAAATCAAGTACCAATATCATACAAAAGCCGGTAAAATCCTCGGCAAGACATTTATCATGACATGCCGGCAACATCCTCGGCCATGTCCCAAGTTCTTGCTATCTAAGCATGGCGTAGCAAGCGTTACTACGATATAAATTTAAGCTACCTCGACGTAGCGTTTAGACCGGCACATACCTCGGTCGAGTCACAATCTCGCTATTTATAACAAACAATAATAGCAAGTAATTCACATCATTAATCCTAACCATTGTTAGGTATATATATGCGTACATGAAGCATACTAGCATGAAGGAAGAGTCCACAAGCACAATAGAGGTCAAGTCTCACTTACCTCGAAATTCGGGCTCAAATGCCGGGAAGAATCTCCTTTCCCGCTCGCCTTGTCCGCGAAGGACTCTCCACTAGGTCTATTAAGACAAGATATAGCACATATGAGTGCTCAATTATAGCTATTTAAGCCTATAGGCATCCTATGGTAAAAATTACCAAAATACCCCCGGATAGGGCCGAGCCCTAAATTTACAAAATGTACTTTTCCGGACTCCCCACGCTCCCGTGAGTCCAAAAGTACACTTAGATTCCACATGCGAGCCTTGCTCGATGTCTTTCCCCAATTCTTAAGAATCTAGGGTTCTAACCCATTTCCAAGAATCAACCCTTTGATTCTTGTGTTAATCAACATAAAGATGGATTGAAAGGGCTTACCTTAAGTGTAAGTATGATTGGGTCTTCAAGAAATACCCAAAAATCGTCTCAAGAGCTCACCAAATGATTTTTATAAGTTATGAACCGAAATGGCCCGAAATGGCCTTTTTATAGCAGTTTTTGCCTCTGTGACAGCTTCTTTTGAGAAAATCATAACTTTTGATAGGAATGTCCAAATGACCTGAAAACGGTGCCATTAGAACCACACTCAAAGGGCTACAACTTTCATGTTTTGAGTTTTTCCTAATTCGTTACGGATTGGCCGAAAAATCAGTTTTTATCCGGCTGTTTGCGCCAAAACAGAACAGAAAAGTCGCACCAGATTTTCTACTGTTTTAGGGGAAAAACGGGACCCTACGAAGCTCGGAATGATCCCAAATTTTGCACACAAGTCATAAAATACTTGGGTGACATGCTCGTCAAGACGGAACTCAATTCGGACCTCCAGAACTCAAAAAGTGGGTCCCACGGCAAAGGTTCAATTTTCGACTTTCGCCAAAATAGCGAAATTTAACCAAACGACTTCGGAATCCAATTCCGAAAGTTGCTACAAGTCACAAATGACTATACGAACCTAACGGAACTTTCGGATCTCTCATCGGAGCTCATTTGCTGAAATCGAGCTCGAAAACCTCTTTTAACTCTTTTAAACTTCCGAAACGGGGACTTTATCAAAAGTCCTATCAAACGAGGTCCGTTTTCAATTTTGAAGGTTGCTACATATCATAAATGACGAGACGGACCTAACGGTGCGCTCGGATTTTCCATCGGGGTTCGTTTACTCAAAACGACCTATCGAAACCCCATATTCCTTTCCGGAATTTCATAAACGGATCCTTTTCTCGAAAACCTATCAAACGGACTCCGTTTCGACTCAGATTTCACAGACGGGTCATAAATGACCTAACAGAGCTTTTGGGACTGTCGACATGCAAATCGAGGTCCCGGATCCCGTAACGACTATTTGAGGGTCGTTACATTCTCCCCCACTTAGACTCTCGCCCGTCCTCGGACGAGCCTAAGTCTAAGGTAGGATCCACACACTAGCCACGGAGCTGGCACGGATTTCGAGGACCCCTCGGTACCACCCGAAATCAATAAAACTTAAAAATACAAATTCAGGCTTAGAAAATACAAGGATTTCATACCTGAATCATCGAACAAGCGCGGATGCCTCTCACGCATCTCGGACTCAAGCTCCCAAGTGGCCTCGGCAATGGAGTGATGCCCCCACTGAACTCTCACAAGCGGGATCACCTTCGATCTCATCTTACGGACCTCTTTAGCCACAATAGCAATAGGCTCCTCCGAATAAGCTAAGTCGCCATCTACCTCCACGGAAGCCATATCGATCACATGAGACAGATCGTGAACATACTTCCGGAGCATGGACACATGGAACACCGGATGAACAGACAGAGAGGGAGGCAAAGCCAGTCTATAAGCAACGGCGCCAACGCGCTCCAATATCTCAAAAGGCCCAATGAACCTAGGACTGAGCTTGCCTTTCTTCCCAAATCTCATAACACCCTTCATGGGCGACACTCTGAGGAATACCCGGTCCCCAACCATGAACTCAAGATCTCTCCGCCTCCGATCTGCATACGATATCTGCCGGCTCTGAGCCGTGCGGAGTCGATCCTGAATAACCCGGACCTTATCTAAGGTCTGCTGCACCAAATCGGGCCCCAACACCTGGACCTCACCAGACTCGAACCAACCGATAGGCGAGCGACATCTCCGACCATACAATGCCTCAAACGGAGCCATCTGGATAGAAGCCTGATAGCTATTATTATACGCAAACTCTGCTAGCGGCAAATGGCTATCCCAATGGCCTCCAAAATCAATAGCACACGCCCTCAACATATCCTCGAGGATCTGAATGGTCCGCTCAGACTGGCCATCAGTCTGCGGGTGAAATGCAGTGCTGAGATCGACCCGAGTACCCAGCTCTCTCTGAAAAGATCTCCAAAACTGAGCTGTGAACTGAGCACCTCGGTCAGAAATGATAGAAACAGGAGCACCATGCAATCTCACAATCTGCTCAATGAAGATACGAGCCAGACGCTCCGAGGTATAAGTAGTCCTCACTGGAATGAAGTGAGCCGACTTCGTCAGTCGATCAACTACTACCCACACCAAATCATGCTTACCCACGGTCAGCGGCAAACCAACTACGAAATCCATAGTGATCTGCTCCCACTTCCACTCGGGAATGGGCATAGACTGGGTCACCCCGGCTGGCCTCCGGTGCTCATACTTCACCTGCTGGCAATTCAAACACCGAGATACATAATCAGCAACATCCCTCTTCATCCCTTTCCACCAATACAGCTCTCGAAGATCATGATACATCTTCGCAGTACCCGGATGAATGGAATATCTCGAACTGTGAGCCTCTGCCAAAATCATCTGCCTCAGCTCCACAATGGCTGGAACACATACCCGGCCGTTAAGCCGCAAAGCACCATCATCACCAATCACGAACGAGGACACTCCCTCACTCAGGACCCTGTCCCGGAGATCTCTCAGATACGGATCCTCGAACTGCCTTTCCCGAATCTGGGAAGCTAAAGACGACTGAGACCCCACATATGCAAGCACCCGGCCTGGAACAGAATCATCAAACCGAACCCCACTAATAGACAAAGCCTGCAACTCACGGGCCAACGGCCTCATATCAGCATCAAGATAGGCGAGGCTACCCATGGACTTCCTACTCAAGGCATCGGCTACAACATTAGCCTTTCCGGGATGATACCGGATAGAAAGATCATAATCCTTCAGCAGCTCTAACCAGCGGCGCTGTCTCCCGTTCAAGTCCTTCTGAGTTAACAAGTACTGGAGACTCTTATGATCGGTGAATATCTCACATGGCTCGCCATAAAGATAGTGCCTCCACAACTTCAGTGCAAACACGACAGCTAACAGCTCCAAATCATGGACAGGATAATTTTTCTCATGGACCTTCAGCTGTCTCGAGGCATAAGCTATCACCTTACCCTCCTGCATCAGAACGCTACCCAGGCCAACACCCGAAGCATCACAATATATGGTGAATCCCCCGGATCCACTAGGCAAGGCCAACACTGGCGCTGAAGTCAACAGAGTCTTAAGCTTCTGAAAGCTAGACTCACAGGCATCGGACCACATGAAAGGAACATTCTTCTGGGTCAACTTCGTCAGAGGTGCTGAAATAGAAGAAAACCCCTCGACGAACCGCCGATAATAACCTGCCAAGCCTAAGAAACTCCGAATCTCTGTAGGAGAAGTAGGCCTAGGCCAACTCTGAACGGCCTCTATCTTCTTCGGATCAACACACACCCCATCCTTGGTCACCACGTGACCTAGGAAAGATACAGAACTGAGCCAAAATTCACAGTTGGAGAATTTGGCATACAACTGCTGATCCCTCAGAGTCCGAAGAACAACTCTCAAATGCTGCTCATGCTCCTCCCTGCTCCTCGAATAAACCAAGATATCATCGATAAACACAATGACGAAGGAGTCAAGGTAGGCCTTGAACACTCGGTTCATCAGATCCATGAAAGCAGCTGGGGCATTCGTAAGCCCGAAAGACATCACCAGAAACTCATAGTGGCCATATCGGGTACGAAAAGCAGTCTTGGAAACGTCCTCGGACCGAATCCTCAACTGATGATACCCCGACCTCAAATCAATCTTCGAGAAGAAGGTAGCACCCTGAAGCTGATCAAACAAATCATCAATACGCGACAAAGGATACCTATTCTTGATAGTAACCTTATTCAGCTGCCGGTAATCAATACACATCCGTATAGAGCCATCCTTCTTCTTCACAAATAATACCGGGGCACCCCATGGAGACACACTGGGCCTAATGAAGCCCTTATCGAGCAAATCCTGAATCTGCTCCTTCAGCTCCCTCAACTCAATAGGAGCCATACGATACGGGGGAATAGATTTAGGCTGAGTGCCTGGCAATAGATCAATGCAAAACTCTATCTCCCGCATAGGCGGCAAACCCGACAAATCATCAGGAAACACATCCGGATACTCACAAACAACCGGAACTCTATCAAGGGATAACTCCTCTGCCCGGACATCCCGAACTGAAGCAATATATCCCTCGCACCCACTAGATATCATCCTCTGCGCCTCCAAGAAAGAAATGATCCTACTCTTCGGAGAAGGCCTGGGACCTCTCCATACAACCCGAGACTCACCCTCTGCCCCGATCGTCACGGACTTGGCATGGCAATCCAAAGTCGCATGACAGGAAGCCAGCCAATCCATGCCCATAATGACATCGAAATCAGACATATCGAGCAGCATCAGGTCCACTAAGGACTCTACACCACAGATGGAGATCATACACTGCCGGTAACCCCTATCTACACATATAGAAGACCCGACAGGGGTGGCAACCATAAAGGGATCATCTAAGAAGACCAGATCCCTGCCCAAGCAAGGGGCAAATCCCGGCCACACATACGAATAGGTAGACCCCGGATCAATAAGAGCATAAGCATCGCGGCCACAGACAGAAATAATACCTGTGATGACATCATTGGATGCCTCAGCATCTTGACGAGTCATAACATAGACCTGCGCCGAGCCTCCTGAACCCGGAGCTCTCTGAGACTACTGTCTAGGAGGAATCTGAGAAACGGGCCTGGCGGCCTGAGGATCAGATGGTACCATAGCTGCGGATCCCTGGCGACCTGATGAAACATAAGGGCAACTCCTGACATAGTGCTCTGGAGACCCACACTCAAAACATCCATCACCTCTACCTCCTCTACCGCCTCTACCACCTCTACCATGACCACCTCCAGACGAACACCTCCCATGATGCCTCTGATGGCACCTCCCGCACTGCGGCGGACCAGACTGCGAAGAGCCACCCCGCCTCTGGGATGACTGAGGCCTCGGGGTCTCTGAAAAAAAATCCTGGGCAGGCAAAGCAGCAGCCTGGGGCCTAGACTGAGAACGGCCCTGATGACCCTGACCCCTCTGAGTGGATCCACTATACCCACCAGACTGACGCGATCTCTTGGCCGCCCTCTCCGCGTCAGCCCTGGCGAAGATATCCTCCATCCGCCGCGCCACATCAACTATCTCAAAATATGACTTGTTGCCCATATCAGGGGCAACAGCTACCTGCAAGCGGGGATGAAGACCCTCAACAAACCGGAGGACCTTGTCCCTCTCCTGAGCCACCATAGCCGGCGCAAACTGAGACAACCACAAGAACCTGGTGTCATACTCTGAAACAGACAGGTTTCCCTGCCTCAACCCCTCAAACTCGCGCCTCTGAGCATCGTGCTGACTCTGGGGCACGAACCCGCTCATGAACATAGACACGAACTCAGCCCAAGACAAAGGAGCGAGGTCACTAGACCTCTGCCGCATCATGGAGACCCACCATGTCTCCGCATCTCCCGATAATCTGAAAGAAGCACACTGCACCAATAAGGTGTCTCTAGTACCAAGAACTGTCAAAATCTTCTCACACTTCTGAATGTACCTCTGGGCAGTACATGTAGCTGAGGTACCGTCGAACTCTGGAGGCTGAAGCTTCATGAATGACTCTATCCTCTTGGCAACCTCCTCAGTGCCCATAGGAGGAGTAGAAATAACAGGACTTGCCTGAGGAGCAGAAGCAGAAGGCTGGGCAATATGATCAGGAGCAGCCTCAGAAGTAGGCGTGCTCATAACAGGTGTGGTCGGCTGAGGAGCCGAAACAGGAGCTGCAACATCATCTCTGACAGGGACCTGATGGCTAGACAAGGCCATCAGTCTCATATACTCCTCTGAAGAGATCACAACGGTGCCTGGCACAACAGCAGGCACAGGGGGAATAGATGCTGACAGAGTCGCTGCGGACACCGCAGGGATAGCTGTGTCCTGCCTAGTGGCTGACGGGCGACCTGCCCGAGTCTTCTTAGCATCTGGCGGCTGCGTAGGTGCTGATGGCTCTCCCGCAGACGCGGGTGTAGAAGATGCAGCCCTCCTGGCTGAGGATGCTCGCGTCCTCGCCATCTGATACAATACACGAAAAAGGGTCAGCACCTATATAAACTACTCAGCACGAATAGAGATGAAACGAAGGGAAAACATTTCCTAACATGCCCTTGTAGCCTCTCGCTCATAAGTATGGTTGAAAACATACCCATAAGCAAGACTCTACTCAGACACTGCTCCAAGACTCCTAAGACTCGAATTAGAACCTAGGGCTCTGATACCAAACTGTCACGACCCAATTTCCAAGGGCTCGTGATGGCACCTAAACAACATTTGCCTAGGCGAACCAATGAAACAAGATGCGGAAAAGAACAATAATATGAAAAGATCACAAATGGATATATATATATAAAAGTGTGAAGTCCAAAAGAATATATCCACAAAAGAATTGGAGCATTCTAAGAGTGACTCAATAAAGTATGAATATACATTAAAGAAATCTGAGTCCTATCTCTAAGTGACTCCGGCGGTATGCCACCACGGTCTGTGTGGTCGGCTCACCTCAATCAAAAGTCTCAGAAGCCTCGGGAACCGCTAACGTCCGGGCTGCTGACTGGATGAAGGACCTGCGCACGTAGCAGAGTAAGTTATGAGCCGAAGCCCAGTAAGATCACCGACAGGCCCGCTAAGGTACCCTTGCGGGACAAGTCGCTACATGCATCATAAGCAACAACATACTATAGTAATCATACAATAAAGTAGTGAAATCACAAATAGATGTAGCACATTCCATACACACAAGTAGTAACCAGAAGTCTCAAGAATTATACCCATCCAACGTAAGGCATAGGTCAACTCAGCGGCGGTTTGGAGGTCCAATCTCTACTCCCGTGCCGACTAACCTAGACCTACGATGGACTAGTAACACCACTACTAAGTATCAACCATATACCGTGACCCGAAGTCACTATCACAATCATGAATAAGTAGACCAACGACCCGTAGTCGTTGGCTCATCTCAAATCTGTCTACGATCGCACCACACCCCCTGTCAAGTGCGTCGTATCTCAATAAATCAAGTGACCACACCACACCACACCCCCTGTCAAGTGTGTCACATCTCAAAGATCAAGTGTCCACACCACACCCCCTGTCAAGTGTGACACATCTCATAGTATAGGCGACACCACACCCCCTGTCAAGTGTCCCTCTAACAGTATTAATATCCACGACATTAATAACAATAACAGAAATAATAACAGAAATATTAATAACGATAATGTTTCACAGTCACCGTAACCCAGGTTGGTTATGCTAGCTGAACGTAAGGCGAAGGTTAACCCGACCACAGTTTGGGGGTACAATCCCTACTCCCATGTCGTCCAACCCAAGGTTATGTATAGACAGCACTACCCAACCCGGCACGTGAACAAATCAAGTACCAATATCATACAAAAGCCGGAAAAATCCTCGGCAAGACATTTATCATGACATGCCGGCAACATCCTCGGCCATGTCCCAAGTTCTTGCTATCTAAGCATGGCGTAGCAAGCGTTACTACGATATAAATTTAAGCTACCTCGACGTAGCGTTTAGACCGGCACATACCTCGGTCGAGTCACAATCTCGCTATTTATAACAAACAATAATAGCAAGTAATTCACATCATTAATCCTAACCATTGTTAGGTATATATATGCGTACATGAAGCATACTAGCATGAAGGAAGAGTCCACAAGCACAATAGAGGTCAAGTCTCACTTACCTCGAAATTCGGGCTCAAATGCCGGGAAGAATCTCCTTTCCCGCTCGCCTTGTCCGCGAAGGACTCTCCACTAGGTCTATTAAGACAAGATATAGCACATATGAGTGCTCAATTATAGCTATTTAAGCCTATAGGCATCCTAGGGTAAAAATTACCAAAATACCCCCGGATAGGGCCGAGCCCTAAATTTACAAAATGTACTTTTTCGGACTCCCCACGCTCCCGTGAGTCCAAAAGTACACTTAGATTCCACATGCGAGCCTTGCTCGATGTCTTTCCCCAATTTTCAAGAATCTAGGGTTCTAACCCATTTCCAAGAATCAACCCTTTGATTCTTGTGTTAATCAACATAAAGATGGATTGAAAGGGCTTACCTTAAGTGTAAGTATGATTGGGTCTTCAAGAAATACCCAAAAATCGCCTCAAGAGCTCACCAAATGATTTTTATAAGTTATGAACCGAAATGGCCCGAAATGGCCTTTTTATAGCAGTTTTTACCTCTGTGACAGCTTCTTTTGAGAAAATCATAACTTTTGATAGGAATATCCAACTTACCTGAAACCGGTGCCATTAGAACCACAACCCAAAGGGCTACAACTTTCATGTTTTGAGTTTTTCCTAAATCCTTACGGATTGGCCGAAAAATCAGTTTTTATCCGGCTGTTTGCGCCAAAACAGAACAGAAAAGTCGCACCAGATTTTCTACTGTTTTAGGGGCAAAACGGGACCCTACGAAGCTCGGAATGATCCCAAATTTTGCACACAAGTCATAAAATACTTGGGTAACATGCTCGTCAAGACGGAACTCAATTCGGACCTCCAGAACTCAAAAAGTGGGTCCCACGGCAAAGGTTCAATTTTCGACTTTCGCCAAAATAGCGAAATTTAACCAAACGACCTCGGAATCCAATTCCGAAAGTTGCTACAAGTCACAAATGACTATACGAACCTAACGGAACTTTTGGATCTCTCATCGGAGCTCATTTGCTCAAATGGAGCTCGGAAACCTCTTTTAACTCTTTTAAACTTCTGAAACGGGGACTTTATCAAAAGTCCTATCAAACGAGGTCCGTTTTCAATTTTGAAGGTTGCTACATATAATAAATGACGAGACGGACCTAACGGTGCGCTCGGATTTTCCATCGGGGTTCTTTTACTCAAAACGACCTATCGAAACCCCATATTCCTTTCCGGAATTTCATAAACGGATCCTTTTCTCGAAAACCTATCAAACGGACTCCGTTTCGACTCAGATTTCACAGACGGTTCATAAATGACCTAACGGAGCTTTTGGGACTGTCGACATGCAAATCGAGGTCTCGGATCCCGTAACGACTATTTGAGGGTCGTTACACCTTTGGACAGGCTTTGTTCAGATCTGTGAAGTCAATGCAGACTCGCCATTTGCCGTTCTTTTTAGGTACGACAACTACGTTGGCTAACCAGTCTGGGTATTTGACTTCACGTACTGAACTGATCTTCAACAGCCGATCGACCTCGTCATTGATTACCTGGTTTCGAAAAGCTCCTTGCTGGCGCGTCTTCTGTTTCACCGGGCGGTGGTATGGATCAACGTTCAACCTGTGAGTAATGATATCAGGAGAAATACCTGTCATATCTGCATGGGACCAGGCGAATGTTGTATGCCGCTCCTTGAGGAACTGGAGGATGTCTCCTCGCAGGCGTTCGCTCAGCTCAGTCCCCAAATACACCTTTCGCTCCGGTTTATCAGCGAACAGCTCTTCGGGTTCCAGAGATTTTACGGTTGGCATGTGGTTTTCTCTTTCATCTATTTTGGTGATGAATTCCGGGACTTCATACTTAACCTCTTCAGGTGCTGTATCTGGCCCCGGTTGCTGTAATTGCTATTTGTTCTCCTCGGGTAGTTTGAGGGCTACCGAGTAACAATCTCGTGCAGAGTGTTGCTCTCCTCAGACTTCACGTACTCCCCACTCGGATGGGAACTTCAACACCTGATGATAAGTAGAAGGGACAGCTTGCATGTCGTGGATCCAAGGTCTTCCCAAAATGATGTTGTAGGCTAGATCCGCATCGACAACATGAAAAGTTGTCTCCTTTGCTACCCCTTCGGCCAGAGTCGTTAGGGTAATCTCCCCGAGAGTCTTCTCGCTTGAATTGTTGAAGCCGGAAAGAACTCGAGATACTGGCACAATCTTATCTGCTAGCTGCATTTCAGTTACAACTCGTGATTGGATACTGTTCGCCGAACTGCCCGCATCAATGTGCACTCTCCTGACGTCGAACTCCGCTACGTGTAACGTTATGACTAACGCATCAGCATACGGGAATTGCGAACCATCAGCATCGGAATCCTCAAATGTGATTACTTCTTCTGATCGAGGGCGCTTGTTGTTTGTAATGGACACTTTTGCATACTTCTTCGCTGTGAAGGTAACCGAATCTACCTCGATCCCACCCGAAATAACATTGACTGTTCGTTTCGGGGAGGATGCTCGCGGTGGACCAGATTTGTTCTGCTGAGCCTTCGCGTGAGTTTGCTTTCCCTTCTCGGTCAGGAACTCCTTCAAGAATCCCTGTTTCAACAAATGAGCAATTTCATACCTTAAAGCTTTGCAGTCTTTGGTGGTGTGCCCATGGTCGCGGTGGAACTCGCAGTATAGGTCTTGGTTTCGCTTGCTGGGATCAGTCTTCATGTCTTTTGGCCACTTGACTTTTTCTCCCATGTCTTTGAGTACCGCCATGACTTCTGTCATTTCAACGTTGAAGCTTGGCATGCTTGGGGCTCCACGGAGATTCGATTCAGAATTTTCCCTCCGAGATAACCCTCTGTTACTGTTGCGGCTGCGTCCTTTGGAATTGTTTCGCGATTGGTCAGGGTACGGTTCATATTGTGTGTCTGACCTCTCCATTTCTACTTTTCCGCCGGATCCGCTGCTGCGAGCCTGAGCCCTTCCTCGAGTACCTGTTCCAATCAGTTTATCTTCATCGATACGTACCTTGGAATTATAACGATTGTAGACATCTGACCAACTGGCTGCTGGAAACTCGCGAAGAGACTCGTAAAGTCTTCGTGTGGCCTCTGAGCTCCTAATATCCAAGCTGTTGGTGAACGCGATTGCTGCCCATCTATTTGGTACTTTGGGGAGCATCATACGCTCTCTCTGGAATCGATCCACGTACTTGCGGAGTGACTCGTCGGGTCTCTGCTTGATTTCAAAGATGTCCTCTACTCGGGTCTCCGTCTTCTGAGCACCTGTGTGTGCCTTCACGAACAATTCAGCCATTTCTGCGAAAGACCCAATGGAGTTGGGTGGCAACATTGAATACCATCGCAAGGCTCCATCTGCCAGGGTTTCTACGAACTTCTTCAATTGTACAGATTCGATCTCCTCGTCGGTGAGATCACTGGCCTTTATGAAGTTGCTGAACATCATGAGGTGATCGTTGGGATCAGATGTTCCGCGATACCTTGGAATATTCGGCATTTTGAACGTATTAGGTATCGCTTTTGGAGCTGCCTCCTTCTTCCAGGGTCGCTGTGAATAATGCTGGATGTCAACTTTCTTCAGCGTAGGTGGAGCGCCTGGTATCTGGTCGATCCTTTCATGAAGAGATTTTTGAAGCGCCTCTTGGCTTTCTTTGAATTGCTTGGTGAGAGCTTCCACGACAAGGCTCATATCTGTAGGCGCCATAGATCCTCCGTTCGGATTCTGATTGGCTTGAGTCGTCGGATCTGCAGTGCCACCGTTGTTGCGTTCTCCTCCTTGCCTTGAAGTATGTGAAGAAGGTGCATTGGGGTCAGGTGCTGCAGCGTCAGCCCTTGCGGTTGAAGGGTTACTTCTCCGGAGAGAGGTAAGTGCCTCGTTTATCCCTCGATTTACTTCTGCCTGTTCCTGCATAAAAGCAAAGAGTGTTTCCTGGAGGTTCCCTTGGCCAGGGGAGAGACTCCTATGACGTCGTCTCCTGGGTGGAGTAGTGCTCTGAGAGCGCACACGCCTATATTGCTGCCTGACCGGTCCTTGGGAAGATTGTTGCTGCCCGTCGGACGAATAATCGGGAGAATAATCAGGAGAATAATTAGGACTGAGTGGAGGGGTGTTTACCTGTTGTCCGCCTACGATAGTTCGTTGAGAACTGCTTTCTGCCATGTTAGTTATAGAACAAAAAGATAGACGGAAATAGATACAATATCAAAGATAGACTTTTAACCTACGAAAGCTATTGACCGGCTCCCACTGTGGTCGCCAAATTGTTTAACCTAGATCCGATTTTAGGCTAATTAACAATTAAATTTGTATTTGCGGAGTCACGATCAATAGTTGAGATTAAGAGTTTATACGGCGAGTTGAGATGATGACAATGCGAGGACGAAATATAAATCTTAAATAGTAAAGATAAAGCGTAAACGGAAACAAGGGGAAGTAACCGTATTGTATCGCTTATCTCCGGGGAGAGTTCTTCGATACCAATCACACTTCAAACAATCGAAAAGCTATAAAACATGAACCGAGAGAATATCTGAGCAAGAGTGAGAGAGTATTCTTATTGATAGTGTAGACAGGAAGTAGAGTTGTTGTACAATCGATTAAGGTGAATGCTATTTATAGGCCTGATAGGCACCCGTTGGGATTTGTAACCGCTGGGCGTGGATCCATCTGGATAAGTAACTGTTGAGCACTCTATCCATTGGAGTCGTAACCGCTGGGCTGTAATGATTGCCTTAATGACCATTAAATAGATGATCGTGGATAATAATGCTAATAATTACTCATTTAGACCGTGTTGACCGTTGAAGTCCTTAGGTCTGCTCGTCTGTCCGTTGGATGTCTGTCCGTTGGAATATCTGCTCGTGCCGTGTGGGAGACACGTGTCACCTAAATAGGTCCAGTCCACTTTTACCCAATACAATACCTACTTGTGTTCTTTAGTACTTTTTGAAGCACCAAAAATAAAATTTGAGAATTTTCAAGAAAATCACTAAGTTAGTGTTAGTGGAATAATATGATTTTAAGAATCTAACACTTCAACAAATTTTACAACAGGCAACCATCAACTTTGAATTTTCAACAAGAATTTCAAGCTTCTAAAATTGAGTAATAATGACCTTCTTCGAAATTACTTTCTTCCACCCAATTTATCAAAAATAATGTAAATTACGATAGTACAAAAAAAATCAACTACAATCCAATTTTCATGAAATAGCCAAGCACCGATTTCGAGTTTCGTTTACTCATAACTTCATTCGAACTATCTTATTAAATTGTTCTCTAATCGTATCGGATTCGCAAGACTTGATACTAGTTATCATTCTACCTATCTTGTTAAGTTGTTCACCGTGATAGAATGGCAAGACTTGGCAATAATTTCCATTCGACATGTCTTGTTAAAGTGTGTTCACCAATCAAGAAAGATTGGCCAGATCACTTGATACTCTCTTAATAAACTACGTATCTTGTTAATTGTTAACAAGTAAACTTGACGAATAAACAAGACTCGAACTCTATTTAATCTACCTATCTTGTTAAACTGTTCACAAATCATAAGGATTGGTCATTTTGGCCCCTTGCAACCTAAGACTAGTTTCTTTATAGATAAGCCGACACTCCAACGTATCTTTGGGTAAATAGTCTTTTGTGCTAATATTGTCGGCAATCATTTAGTTTAACTTATACACACCGATAATATAAAAAAAATTTACACCATCAAGTCATTGAAAAGATATCTACATATAACCATTCATGAAAAGTGAGATTTGTAACTCTTGAAATAAACTAGTAGTTACCCATTGTACACGTAAATATGGTCTAATAGAATAAAAGAAATTTACACTGTGGGTGTTATATTTTAACATGTCACAATAACAAGTTGTATGTCTTATGTCGTAGATAACTAGCTCAATTTATTTTTAGTGTTATCTTTTAGGGACCTGATAATGTAACTGTTTTTACCGTGGATCAATGTATATGAAAGACTTTCCAAATATTTTATGCTTACTAGTACGTGCATATTTTGAAGCTTAGCTTAAATGAGAATAAACATACAAGTACAACAAAGCCTAGGGATTTTTCCAAGTCAATGAAAGACTAAATTAACATAAATTTACCACGTTTTTGACTTATTTATGTCTCATAGATTTTTGCCCTATGGACTTGCTGCATATACACAGTAAATATCTAAAAACACATTAATTTCGACAAATAGTCTTGGTTGGTTCCACCTCCTCCTTTACAAAGCTGTAGTTAGTTGTGACTACTTAGGCTAATATAGTTCCTTGGCTCTTCACCAAATATTGGAGTCCAGTTTGTAGGATTGATCCTGTGGCTCATGCAGCTGCTGGACAGAATTATCAAACACCATAGAAGGAGAAGGTGCCCCAATATTAGCAGCAAAATTAGAACTAAAATCATTTCCATACTGAGAAATCCCTTGTGGCATAAATGAGTAATCATGAGTAGTAGTTGTAGCTTCTCTTGGCTGATAACCCCTTAACTGTAATGCCCTTAAAAAAAGCAAAGAGTTCACTGATGAAAGATTAGAGCTTAACAAGCTAGAAGGCCAAGGCAGTAGTGGTAGAGTGCTTGCTGCTGCTTCTCTTGTTGCAGCAGCCAAGTTCATGTTCAAGTTCATATTCATGTTCTCATCGTTGTAATTATGCAAAGAAATATTGCTGATCCCACTTGATGGAGTGGCTAGGCAGTTGAAATTAATTGGTAGCTCAATGTCTCCAAGCTCATTTGCTATTGTGTTAGTGTCACAAGGAGAATCAAGGGATTGTTGGGAAGATGATGTTGGCTGTGGTTTCTTCACAGTAGAACTCTTCTGGAACACCCTACAAACTACCCATTCCTCCTGAAAGCATGAAAAAAAGATGTAACTTATCAATCTCTGGACAATGTAAGTATAAATTATAATCTAAGAAAATAAGAGTTGATCAACCCTTATCTCATGTTGTATTCTATTTCTTTTAATTTGTAGTGGTACTTAGTCATTAGTACCCTATCCCAAAAATTAGTTATTTTAGTTAACTTTGTGTGTTTCAAATTATGTCACATTATAGAAAAATAAACACGTAGAATTTCTTTTATGTGAAAGCAAGCTGACTAAGCATTAAAAGGATTTTTGAAATTTGTGATTTGAGACACATTTATATAGTTATGAAATCATGTTCCTAAGGTAAAACAAAAGTTTTTAAGTTAATTTATTTTTAAATATAAAAATATGTCATTCTTTACTTAGCAAACAAAAAAGGAAAAAGTGTACTCACACAAATTCAATAGTTTTGGTTCAGACCATGTATATTTGATAAAAAAAAACAAGTAAATAAGAACAAACAATTGATTTTGAATACGGTAAATCAACTGGATTTTCGTAGAATCTCGAACTCGAAGATTTTCGTAGAATATCGAACTCGAAGCCACAAGTCCAAATCCTAGATCCTCCTTGGACTATTATGTGTGTAATTTTGATCACTAGCCATTTTTGGACGTGCTCCTTGGGGACTATCCACCGTTTCAAAATTCATTGAAGAATAGCTCAAAATTCGCACGCACACTTAAGCTCCATTAGCGTTGGAAAAACACCCCAGACTAGTCCCGTAACAAAATACTTGGGCTTTGAACAAAACACGTAACAAAATACTTGGGCTTTGAACAAGTTTTGTTCAAAGCCCAAGTATTTTGTTACGGGACTGAAGAAGTCCCATAACAAAATAATCCCATAACAAAATAATGGGACCTTGAACTAACATGTTCAAAGGTCCCATTATTTTGTTATGGGACTTTATCCCATAACAAAATAATGGGATTTATTCTCATAAAAAAGGTCTCATCATTTTGTTATGGGACTGAAGCTTCCCATTATTTTGTTATGGGACTTTATATATAAAGCTTCAGTCCCATAACAAAATGCTGGAGCTTTGAACAAGTTTTGTTCACAGCCCCAACATTTTGTTATGGGACTGAAGCTTTATACAAAGTCCCATAACAAAATGCTGGGGCCTTGAACAAAACTTGTTCAAAGCCCCAACATTTTATACTGAGGTTAGTTTACTGAAGTTTCTCAGTATAAATACTGGGGCTTTGAACAAATATTTATACTGGGATTTGTCCGGAGGTGGCTATTTCTCAGCGAATTTATTTTTGACGGCTACAAATCAATTAGCGCGCCAAACAGGCTCCTACGCGAAATTTTTACCTATTATGTTTTCAAATTCTGTCCTTATTAATTAATTAATGTTCCTAGGTAGTAGCATTGTTTTTTTCCCAATTTAGTAGATTACCTTGGAGGGTTTGAAACCAAGCCTGGTTTCCATTCTGTATTCATGCATAACCCAATTGGTTTTCTCACCCTTAGGAGCTCTTCCTCTGTAGAAAACTAGGGTTTTCTTCATCCCAACAAGAACTCCACCACGGAATATCTCCTTGTCCTTGCCTGTTGTTTTCCAATATCCAGCTTCGGTAGCTCGGTTTGTGCGAAGCCCAGTTGGGTATTTTCGATCTTTAAGACTAAAGAAATACCATTCCTTTTCTCCCATTGAGGCTTTAGCTGTACAACAATAATTCAATTTAACAATCATGTCAATATTTCACATCTTTAGCTAGGTTATTGCTTCAAATTTTCATGCATCATTTTTCTTTCAACATTATAGTTTCTGTATATTTTTTCCTTAATTCTTATTTTTAACGTTTTCTTGTCATAGTGGTTGCTATTAGTTGAGCTTATTCAGAAAGAAAGAACTTCCATTCACTTTTTTTCTCTTCATCTCCAGTTAGACACGCAATGTAGCCAACGTAGATATGGTAATAGAAAATGCTAAACAAGTTTGAACAAATATACTAATTAAGATATTGCGGCCCATAGAGCTTTTACAAAAGAAGAATGTCATTTTCTGTTTGTTTGTTAGGCAAATAAGCATCCTTACAGGTAATAGTATCACACAAATCTTTGCCTATCATTTGTTTAATTAATTATTTAGGGCAAAATATTATACTACTATGGTTTCTTTCTTGGAAAATGGAAATGAAAAAAGAATTTTATCTCAATATATTTTTGCTCTCTCTTGATTTGCTTCTTGTCTTCCGTCAAAAGAAAAGACTTAGAGATATCCAGTAGCGTATGTGTGTTGTTAAACTTGCAATTTCCAAAACCATGGTATGTTATGCATCTATAGACGTTACACCCTAACATTTGTATATAACATCATGTCTTTTGATGTTACAATAACATATATATTCATATACTAAGAAATCAAATTTGCTGGCTGCGCTTCACAACCCTTACTGATCAGCTTCTGTTATAATATCCAGACCAAGTTATGAGATTTGACTTCAGAACAAAATCAAAAGAAAGACAAAAGAGAAAGAAATTAAAGAAGCAAATCAGAGAAAGATTGAAAGAATATTTATGGAGTACTTAATTACCAGGGAGGTCCCAAGGTTCACACTTGTTGAGATCAACATCAGCAACAGCTCTAGCAGTGAAACTGAAATCAGAAACTTTGTTAGTCAGATAATAAGTGATGAGTTCTTCATCCGTTGGATGAAACCTGAACCCTGGAGGAAGATTTTCCTCCATTATATTGCTAAAGTAATTAATTTGTGAGGCAAATTAATCTGGAGGAAAGTACGGATGCAAAGAAGTTGCCTATTATATATGGTAATGTGCAATATCAAGCTTCGATATTTCCTATGCACGCATATACTTCAGCAAGAAGCAGCTAGCCAATTCCTTAAGTCTTTTTTTAATCACAGCTACCGTATTGACAAAGATAGTACTCATGAGGATATATGATTATTATAATGCCACTGCATGAAGTGAGCTATACTGCTCACTAGCTAGCTTATTATACCCCCTAAATTAATGACACAGCCACTAGGGTTTAAGTTTATACATATATATTACAAAATCTTATGAAGTTAAAACTACTTTTTGAATGGCAGTTCTTAGTAATTTATACTAAATATAATCACTTAAAGAGTACTCGCTGGATGGGCGTTCTTAAATGGAAAAAAAAATATTCAAGTCGTACATTGAGAAAATAGGTTGTGGCCGGTCTCGTTATGTGGTATTAGTGATTCTCCCTGGTCTATTGGAAGTATATATTCATATTTACCTCATTAAAGGATTAAAGGATAGATGATATGTATAACTTCATCTTACGCGCAGGAATTATTAGCAAATTAAAGATAGGATTTAACTTGGACATAATAACAATAATGTATATCGTTTAGAAAAAGAATGACGATTACATGTAGAAGAATCTAAACAGGATCATTTCTATATGCTTACCCTGTCAAGTTCTACTATAATTAAGTATCAAGAAGAAGGTTAAAATATAGTCTACGGTTCAGTAATAAACCATTACTCCCTCCGTTTCAATTTATATGACAATATTTTTTTATTAGTCTGTTCAAAAAAATGGTAGTATTTTAAAATTGGTAACATTTAACTTCAAAATTACTACTTTACCCTTACTGAAATGATTTACCACCACACAAATATCTATGTCTTAATTTAGACCACAAGTATCAAAAGTTTTCTTTATTTTTTAAACTTCATGCCAAGTCAAACTATAACACATAAAGTGAAATAGAGTGAGTACGATTAACCAATGATAAAAATCAAGTGGAAGTGAAGTTTTTATATGTTGTGGCAAATAAGTAACATTAATTAAGCGGAAAACAAAGTGAGAGTGAGGGTTACAGCTGATGCATAAATGTGTCCAAAATATTCTTCATCAGTTGCATGTCCAACTACCTTACACCAATTTCTACCCACCCAAAAAGTCTGTCTAACCCTCACTTTGCTCCAATGAGAGCCTAAATTAAACTCCCTTTCGTCATCCTCAATATACAATTGACACTTGTTTATCGCTTCTCCTTCCAGCCCCCCTATCAGAAAAATTTATCCACATCTACTTTTCATACAAAATCAAATTAGTTATATTATTTACCATGGTGAGAAGTAATATATTAAACATATTATTCATAAGCCATAACAGTGATAAAGTTGCATATATATAGGACATATGCCGTGTGTTCATTAAGTAAAATATCGAGTGTAAATTCCCACGATACAATCAAGAAAAGGAAATCCCCTTAATTAGCCCAAACGGATGATTTGTGTCTTTCAGCACGTGAACGTATTATCAATAGCAGTTAACACTTATAATTTTAGAATAGAGATAATGTAGATTAAGATAGTTACTTGTTGCACTGCTTAGCAATTGAGATGCCAGCTCTGGTTGTCTTTTCCTGTACTTTAGGCAAGAAATTGCCAGTTTATTATCCACTACAACAACAACATACTAAGTATCCCATACTCAGTATCCCATATGATGGTCAATCGATTATCATTTCCTTCTAATTGTTGGACACTTTTCCCTAAGATCGTGAGTTACTTTATGTTAATTTCAAATTAAACTTATATTAATAAACTTTTTGTGAATTATTTACATACTAGCTAAAATACCAAAACACTCTTTGAACAACATTATTTCTTATTATCAAAATAATGAAAGGAAAATATTTAGGATTCAAGTCAGATGCCCTTATTTTGAATCTGGATAGTGAAAAGTGTGATACAATTTTGGAATCGAAGAACAATATTTTATTTGAGATAGAGACAAATAGATATTTCCTGACTACTCAATCCTCAACTATCTTTCGATTTTGGCCAAAGATTACTGGGCAGAGTGGTTAAATTTCTCAACCAACCATATGACTGTCGTTTCGTATATTTCCGAGTACTTCTCAGTTTATTTCCCAGTCTTGATTTCGAAGCTTTCTTTGTTTATTTTTATATCACTCGATCTTTTCACCTTTTGATTTGGTCTTTGCACCTTCCCATTTTTTCTATCCTAACCAAGATTTCTCATACTTCAAATACTGTAGTAAGTTTCTAGAAGGGCTTTCCTCAATACCACCACACGTACATGACAAACAGCTAGCACATAAAAGTACAATTGAATTTAATTAACAGTATATATACACACTATCAATTCTCTAAAGAATTTTTAGATCCTTATTGTGATCTATCTTATTAGAGAAATTATGCCTTATTTTTAGGTTAACAATTCTACGTAATGTACAGTAATTATTTTTAAATGACTTTCTTGTATAAGAATTAATTTATACTACGGATGTATATAAGTTAAACGCATTGCAATTTAAAGCCAATACATTGTTTTTGGAAATGTCAGTAGAAGTGATCCGTGGAGTCTGCCATAGAACAGAACATGGCAGCCTGTGTCACTCATCTATTACTTACTAACTTCAACTTTACAATTTCTTTTTTTTATGGATATCATATGTTGGGATTTTGGAATAAATAGAGTGTGAATGGGAAATGGGTGGGAAGGTGAAAAGGTTCCTTTTAGTAAGGAAATGCACCTTCTCCCATAATGGTAGAGGAAAAGACTTTTGTTGGGTTTAAATACAAATTCACTTCTCTTAGCTCTTAAAAGGGTTGAGAAGAAGGGAAGCCTCGCGCCGTCGTCGTCGCTCGCTCGTCTCGGTTTCGGATTTCGGTCAATTGATATGATTGATTGACTTAATTGAATTCAGCCATTAGTGGCAATGAATTAAGGTGCCATTAGTGGTGACTCTTACTGCATACACAGAAACACAAACTACTTCTTGCTGCATTCCTCTCTTTTCTGCATACTAAGTAAGTCTTAGTAAGTCGTGTGATTTGCTCCGTTTCTTTGAGTTCGCAGTGTTCTACTGTTTGAAGTGCCGCTACAGTAGAACTGTTATCCCGTTCCATCCTGGGAGAAATTAACCCGTGAACCTTGGGCAACTGTGAGGGGGTTAGATTTCTTAAGGAGACACAAGTAAATTGTGGGTTCGGGATCGTCCCATAACAAACTGATATACTTCTGTTTTTCTGTCTTTACTGATTTATTTGGTTGCAGGAATAACATCATATGCATAGTCTTAGTGGTTGTGACTCTGCAGCTTCAACATTTTCCATTTTAACGAGTAATCGGTTATATCATCTTCAAATAAATGGTGGGTGTCCGTTGGTACATGTAACATGATGAGTTAGCATATACAAAAATTATATCCTGAAAAACGTAACTAATTGCCAAAGGTTTGTCAATGGTGATTCTGCAATCCAGACACTCTATGGAGTGTACCAATAAGATCATATAAAACAGGCAGCTCCTTTAATTGACAGTAATTTATGTACAATTTACTTGATATATAAGACTACTAATAGAGAATTTCCAGCACCTCCTTTTTAAGGTTCCATGAGATGTCCTTGGGACAGAAACCCAAAAGTATATTGCAAAATGGACTGATATCCAAAAGGGATGACTGTGATCACATCCTACTCCAAATTCCAAACAACTGATGCTACACTTTGCGGGACGAAACATGTGCTACTTATGAAGTGATGATGCAAAGTGTGAAAACAATTTGTGAAGGAAAAGTTGATGCGGCACATACTCCTATATATTTGTGGTTTCATCATGAGGATAAGAGGGTGGGTTCAACTGAATCTAATAATTTTAACTCGAATCATTTAATTATTAGCTAGTTAGTAGTTTCTGTTTGGACAATTCATTAGAAAAGTACTTTTGATAAATAATTTATGTTTGGCTAATCTTTACGAAAAGTATTTTTGAGTGTCAAATTACGAAAATGATATCCAAGTTCATTTTATATTTGGCTTATTAGAAACAAAAAAGTAATTTTAAATCTTTATCATAAAAGACTTTGATTAAAATAAATTATTTTAGTTAAAATATAAAACATAAAGTAAAAGATATAAATTTAAGCTATTGAACAACATAAAATATAGTTAAATCAAAGTGATAACGAAATTAGAAATTTTTAATAGTTACTTCTTTTAAAAGATGATTTAAAGAATAGGAGATCCTATATACGGTTGATAGAAATACCTAGAAATAAAAATTAGTCCTAAGAGGGGAGAGGATTTGTAAAAGTACGTAGTAGGAAAAAAATAGGAAAAAGAAAAATGTAATTTTATTTTGAGAGAGATATGGTTAATTAATGAGAAATAATTTGGTAAATATGGATTTTTGGTCAGGATATTTTTGTCTTGAAAAAACTAAATAAACTGATTCTGCTTCTTCTACCTAAAAGTGTTTTTTTTGTTGCCAAACACCTCAAAATTCTAAAAAAAAAATAAAAGTACTTTCTTTTTGAAAAAAAAAGAAGATACTTTTGGCTTTGGAGAAGCAATGCCAAACAGGCTATAAGTATTTTGGGAGAAAAATATTTTTTTTTTCTGCATGGATAACTTGCTTTCTCTTTTCCCTCCTCAATCTTCATCAATAGTAGTACTATATATTATCCTAGAATCAACGTTCGTAAATTAAATTTGGCTAATCTCAATTACATTAATCAATGCCGACAATTGGGAAATATTGGAGTCTATCAACCTTACTTAGTTATATATATTAATTTCATAATGGCTGCATGAAACAAGATGAGGATAGGATGTAGTCCCGATATAGTTTAGTATTTAGTATATCGTTGGCAAATCTTAGTGGCCAAGTTATAGAAAGAGGCCCATAAGAAAGTGCTCCTATCAATAAAGTGGAAGAAACATAGTAAGCGGAAAAGAAAAGGAAAATCTATATTCAAGCTTAAAATGACAGAAATATCCACTTTTAAGTGTTGTCCAGGCACTGTTTTACGCTAATCAGAGTAAACACTTCGTACGGACCACTTTTGTTATTAGTCTTTGATTTGAGGCCATTTTTTTTTTTTTTTTGTATTAGAGACCAATTTTTGGAACTTCAATTCTTGTGGGCTGAAGTTCACAAGGGTTGAAGTTCAACATAAGCCCACAAAAGTTGAAGTTTACGCATCTATGCCTAAAAGTTCAGTCATTGCGGGCTGAAGTTGAACTTCATACCTTAGGCATGAAGTTCAGCCCACAAGATTTGAATTTAAGCCCACAAGGATTGAAGTTCCAAAAAGCGGCATCTCATGCAAAACCAATAAAAAAGTAGCCTCAAACCAAAGACCACTTACAAAAGTGGCTATTCGTGCACTTTGCCCCTAATAAGATGGGAAGAATAATAACTGCGGAGGCGAGGACCGTTCCAAAAACAAATTTTTGCGCTTAAAGACTTCTATTGTGTTGCTCTAATATTTTCATAAAAGATATATTTAACTTATAGCCCTAGTCGCGTGCTCAACAGAAGGGTTCCAAACCTCTGAAAGAGAAATTATCAGAACTCCCGGTGAAACGCCAGCTCTTCCAGAAAGTCTTTGTGCTAGGTTTTTGGTTACTCGTTAGGAGTTTCCAGAGACTTTCGGCAACTAAACTATAAACTAAAAGTTCTTTATTGGGGACAAAACTGTGAGAAGGCGTCAAAAATGTCTTATTTTTATAAATTTTCCTTCCAAATTTTAGGGAGATTTACAAAAATACACATACATCCTATTTTATTTACATGGCTCTACACATTACATTTATACCCATAACTTATTTACACTCTATACCCATTAGCTAATTACCTTCTTATTTTAAGTCATAAAACAAGAAACTCAAGTTCCTCTCTCTCATTATATCTTGTATTATTATTATTTTCCTTTTTTTGTCCTTCTTTTATTATTCTTTTCTCCTTCTCTGTTTTCACTATTTTTGTTTTTTTCTTTTTTCCATTATTTTATACTTTTTTCTTTCTTTTTTTTTTCTCCTGTTTCTAGCACTATTCATGTCTCTCCATTTTTTTTATTTTTTTAATTTATTTTCTTTCTCCGTAATCTTATTATACTTATTTTTTTCTTTCTCCAAAAAGGTATACTTTGTTCACAAACGCAAAAACTGAAATATTTTATTTGCTCGATAGTATCTCACACTTTTATCCAAACATAAAACGGTAGACCAAAAGAGTATATGATATACAAAAAAGGTATACTTCTTTAAAAATAATAAAAATTAAAATATTGATGTGCTCTGAAACATCTCGCACTTCGATCCGAATATAACAAGGTATACCCAAAGAGTATACAGTATACCAACAAGGTATATTTTGTTTAAAATAACAATAATTGAAATACTTATTTGCTCGATAGCATCACATACTGTGAACCAAACACAAAAGGGTATACCAAAAGAGAATACAATATACCAAAAAGATATACTTCTTTAAAAATAATAAAAAATTAAAATATATATATCTTCTGAAACATTTTGCACTTCGATTCGAACACAAAAGGGTATACCAGAAGAGTATACAATATACCAAAAGGATATACTTTGTTCAAAACAACAAAACTTGAAATATTTATTCGCTCGGTTGCATCGCATACTTGGATCCAAACACAAAAAAGTATACTACAAGAGTATGCAGTATACCAAAAGGGTATACTTTATTCAAAACAACAAAAACTGAAATATTTATTCGCTCGGTAGCATCGCACACTTAGATCCAAACACAAAAGGGTATACCAAAAGAGTATAAAGCATACCAAAAGGGTATACTTTGTTCAAAACAACAAAAAATGAAATATCTATTCGCTCGGTAGCATCACACACTTGGATCCAAACACAAAATGGTATACCATAAGAGTATACAGTATACCAAAAAGGTATACTTTGTTCAAAACAACAAAAATTGAAATATTTATTAGCTCGATAGCATCGCACACTTGGATCCAAACACAAAAAGGTATACTATAAAAATATACACTATACCAAAAGGGTATACTTTGTTCAAAACAACAAAAACTGAAATATTTATTCGCTCGGTAGCATCGCACGCTTTGATCCAAACACAAAAGAGTATACCGGAAGAGTATACAATATACCAAAATGGTATACTTTGTTCAAAACAATAAAAAGTAAAATATTTATTCGCTCGGTAGCATCGCACACTTGGATCCAAACATAAAAGGGTATGCCAAAAGAGTATACAGTATACCAAAAGGGTATGCCAAAAGAGTATACAGTATACCAAAAGGGTATACTTTGTTCAAAACAACAAAAACTAAAATATTTCTTCGCTAGGTAGCATCGCACACTTGGATCCAAATACAAAAGGGTATACCAGAAGAGTATACACTATATCAAAAGGGTATACTTTGTTCAAAACAATAAAAATTGAAATATTTATTCGCTCGATAGCATCGCACACTTTGATCCAAACACAAAAGGGTATACTACAAGAATATACAGTATATCAAAAGGGTATACTTTATCAAAAATACCAAAAACTACAAACACAAAAGGGTATACCAAGAGAGTATGCAGTATACCAAAAAAGTATGCTTTGTTCATAACAACAAAAACTGAAATATTTATTCGCGCGGTAGCATCGCACATTTGGATCCAAACACAAAAGGGTATACCATAAGAGTATACACTATATTAAAAGGGTATACTTAGTTCAAAACAATAAAAACTGAAATATTTATTCGGTCAGTAGCATCGCATACTTTGATTCAAACACAAAAGGGTATACCGGAAGAGTATACAGTATACCAAAAGGGTATACTTTGTTCAAAACAATAAAAATTAAAATATTTATTCGCTCGGTAGCATCGCACACTTTGATCGAAACACAAAAGGGTATACTACAAGAGTATACAGTATACCAAAAGAGTATACTTTATCAAAAATAAAAAAACTGAAATATTTATTTGTTCAAACACAAAAGGGTATACCATAAGAGTATACACTATACCAAAAGGGTTCACTTTGTTCATAACAACAAAAACTGAAATATTTATTCGCTCGGTAGCATCGCATACTTGGATCCAAACACAAAGGGTATACCGAAAGAGTATAAAGTATACCAAAAGGGTATACTTTGTTTAAAACAATAAAAATGAAATATTTATATTTCATCGATAGTATCACACACTTTGATATAAACGCAAAAAGATATGCTAAAAGAGTATACTTTATTCAAAACAATAAAAACTGAAATATACTAAAAGAGTATATTATATACAAAAAAAGTACACTGTGTAGTCAGTCTTTAAAATAATAGAAGGATCCATTTATTCAATAGCAGGTTAAATTCAATTTGAAAACTGGCCGGGCTACTTCAACAACTGCAGTAATAGCATTCCATTATAATACAAAAGACAATACCAAAGTCGAACTTTCATTACTTGAAGGTTGTAATATAAAATAAACAACACTTCATAATGTAGTGTTGTATTTACATATGTAAAAAAAGCCAGAAAATTATCTTCAAATCCTCCTTGTCAATGATTTCTAAGGAAGCACCTTGTACCTGAGATCAAAATAAAAGTAATTAAAGATCCACTTTGAAAATTTGATAGTAAATATGAAAGTATGTTGAAAACTCTAACATCTTCTGAAAACTATGGCCGAAATTGAAATGTATTGGATATCGAACCTTACTGTTATTTTGCAAATCAACTTACTAAAATAAAATGGATTACAAGTTTTTTACTCACAGTTAACCCCTCATTATATACAGACTGACACACTCGCTAATATAACATGTAATGGATGGCCCTAATATCCTCATACTAACAACTTTTATTAGATCAACTCTTAAATGATCACATAATCTAAACTATCACATATTCTTATTTTGTGAAGCGTCATTGAGCTAATTCAACAAGATATTATTCTTAAAAGCTAACTAACTAAAGGCATTGCTACTAATTATACCTTAAAATATCCCAACAAGTAAAGTAAAGGGGCACAATAGCAAAAAGAAAACTCAAAGTTGGCCAAGACAATAAACTAGCAGCAACTAGTCTGCTGTTCAACTCTATCTATTTGAATATGTGAAATAAACCAAGAAAAAAATATGTGTATCAAGTTTTTACTTTTTACTAATCAGATTAGTCTCAGTCATAGCAAGCTCCTGTTATTCCTGCAACCAAATAAATCAGAGAAGACAGAAAAACAGAAGTATATTATCAGTTTGTTATGGGACAATCCCGAGCCCACAATTTACTTGTGTCTCCTTAAGAAATCTAACCCCCTCACAGTTGCCCAAGGTTCACGGGTTAATTTCTCCCAGGATGGAACGGGATAACAGTTCTACTGTAGCGGCACTTCAAACAGTAGAACACTGCGAACTCAAAGAAACGGAGCAAATCACACGACTTACTAAGACTTACTTAGTATGCAGAAAAGAGAGGATATGCAGTAAGAGGTTTTTGTATTTCTGTGTTTCAGTGTGTTGAAATGTTGAAGACTGACCACTTTATATAGCCATGGGAAATGGAAGGAAGAGTCACCACTAATGGCCACTAACACCACTAACTCTGCCACTAATGGCACCTGAATTCATTGCCACTAATGGCTGAATTCACTAAATGTCAGTAATGAATTGTCCACTAATGAGAAAACGTGGGAGAGTGGGAGAATGTGGAGGAATAACTACTCTGGATTAATAACCAGATTAATCCATTCATTTCTGTTACACAAACAGATTAAATATTAAATATTAATAATAAATTATTAATTAATTAATATTTTTAGTTTTTGTTGGTCCAAAAAATTAAGTCAATCAATCATATCAATTGACCGAAATCCGAAATCCGAAATCCGAATCCGAAGCCGAAGCCGAAGCCGAAGCCGAGACGAGCGAGCGACGACGACGGCGCGAGGCTTCCCTTCTTCTCAACCCTTTTAAGAGCTAAGAAAAGTGAATTTGTATTTAAACCCAACAAAAGTCTTTTCCTCTACCATTATGGGAGAAGGTGCATTTCCTTACAAAAAGGAACCTTTTCACCTTCCCACCCATTTTCCATTCACACTCTATTTATTCCAAAATCCCAACAATCCCCCACATGAATGGGGAATGGCTATATTGAAAATATGCATGACAGACTTGTGTGATTTGCAAGAAAGAATTAGTTGCATCGGGATAAGTAGGTTTCCCTTTGAACTTTCCGTAGTGAACATACATCGGATATACTCGGTCAATCGGTAGATTTGATATCTTTGAACCGTTGAGCTTTGGTGTATACCTAGACAACGTAAGTCACACAACTAACCCTTAACCGTCTTTGGTTCTCACTGTTGTGTTCGTTTCAGCCATGAACACCGCCTGGTTTCATAAGTACTTAGAGAACTTGCCATACCGAATTCTCCTTGAAGCGGCTTCCACTTCATACTTACATAGGTGATTTCTAAACGTGTAATCCTATAGATATACACTGTTTGATAACTAAAATATCAAACTTAGACAATCATTAAAAAATGCCTCTAGCATTTTATCCTTGGTACTTGAACATTGTCTCATCACGAGAATGGACCAAACATTTAACTGACAATGTTGGACCGTCAAACACAACTTTGTATTCTCCTTGAACCTAGTTCTTGGGATCTCCAGTCTCCTAGGTAGAGTTACCGCCGTGATGACTTGTCCTAGGCCACAGTCCCATTCCCTTCGATGAACACTCAACCGCCTCTCTAGTTAAGCCTTTTGTAAGCGGATCCGATACATTATCCCTTGACTTCACGTAATCAATGGTGATAATTCCTCTAGAGATTAGGTCCCTAATGGTTTTATGCCTTCGTCGTATGTGACGATTTTTACCATTATACATGACATTCCTAGCTCGTCCTATAGCCGATTGACTATCACAATGTATACAAATTGGTGTCAACGGTTTAGGCCAGAACGGAATGTCTTCCAAAAAGTTCCGAAGCCATTCAGCTTCTTCACCGGCTTTATCTAAGGCTATGAATTCAGCTTCCATAGTAGAGCGAGCAATACATGTTTGCTTGGACAATTTCCAAGATACCGCTCCTCCACCAAGTGCGAAAATATATCCACTTGTGGACTTAGAATCAGTTGTGCCGGTGATCCAATTGACATCACAATATCCTTCAATGACTGCAGGATACTTGTTATAATGCAATGCAAAGTCTTGAGTGTATTTTAAATACCCCAAAACACGTTTCATCGCCATCCAATGGGTCTGATTGGGATTACTCGTGTATCGACTTAGTTTACTTATAGCACAAGCTATATCTGGTCGAGTACAATTCATGACGTACATCAAACTACCCAAAACACGTGCATAATCCCGTTGCGACGTGCTTTGACCTTTGTTCTTCTTAAGAGCAAGGTTTACATCAATAGGAGTCTTTGAAATTTTAAAATCCAAATATTTAAATTTTTCAAGAACACTATTGATGTAGTGAGTTTGAGACAACGCCAGACCTTGAGGAGTTCTATGGATCTTAACACCCAGAATTTAGTCCGCAACTCCTAAGTCTTTCATATCAAATTTGCTAGTCAACATGCGTTTTGTAGCATTTATATTGGCAATGTTATTACTCATTATCAACATGTCGTCCACATATAAGCAAACAATGACTATAAAATTAGGAGTGTTCTTAATGTAGACACATTTGTCACACTCGTTAATTTTAAAGCCATTTGACAACATTGTATGATCAAATTTCGCATGCCATTGTTTAGGTGCTTGTTTCAGTCCATAAAGTGACTTAACAAGTTTACACACCATCTTTTCTTTACCTGGAACCACGAACCCTTCAGGTTGTTCCATGTAAATTTCTTCCTCTAAATCCCCGTTTAAGAACGCTGTCTTAACGTCCATTTGATGGATTTCCAGACCATACAAAGCGGCTAACGCTATTAACATCCGAATGGATGTAATTCTGGTTACCGGCGAGTATGTGTCAAAGTAGTCAAGACCTTCTTGTTGTCTATAGCCCTTAACAACAAGCCTTGCCTTGTACTTGTCAATAGTGCCATCAGCTTTCATTTTCCTTTTGAAAATCCACTTAGAACCTAATGGTTTGTTTCCAGGAGGAAGATCAACCAACTCCCAAGTATGGTTGCTCAAAATAGATTCTATTTCACTATTGACTGCCTCTTTCCAAAACGGAGAGTCTGAAGAAGCCATCGCTTCTTTAAACGTCCGAGGCTCATTTTCCAACAGGAAAGTGACAAAGTCATCTCCAAACGAAGTAGAAGTTCTTTGACGCTTGCTTCGTCTTGGTTCTTCCTCATTTGGTGAATTTCCTTTGGTTCCTTCCCGAGGTCGTTTGGATCTTTCACCAACTGACTCACATTCCTTCTTATACGGATATATTGTTTCAAAGAATTCAGCACTATCTGATTCCATCACCGTATTAACATGAATGTCGGGATTTTCTGATTTATGAACCAGAAACCGATATGCTTTACTGTTTATAGCATACCCAATGAAAACACAATCAACTGTTTTCGGTCCAATCTTAACCCTTTTGGATTTTGGGACCTGCACTTTTGCCAAACACCCCCACACTTTGAAGTAATTCAAGTTGGGCTTCCTTCCTTTCCACTTTTCATATGGAATGGAAAGTGTTTTGCTATGGGGAACTCGATTGAGTATTTGATTAGCCGTGAATATAGTTTCCCCCCACAAGTTCTGGGGTAGACCCGAACTGATTAACAAGGCATTCATCATCTCCTTTAATGTCCGATTTTTCCTTTCCGCAATCCCATTGGATTGAGGCGTGTAAGGGGCAGTTGTTTGATGAATAATGCCATATTCCAAACATATTTGTTCAAAAGGAGATTCATATTCTCCACCCCTATCACTTCTTATCATTTTGATCTTTTTGTTAAGTTGCGTTTCAACTTCATTTTTGTATTGCTTGAATGCGTCAATTGCCTCATCTTTACTACTAAGTAAATAAACATAGCAGTAACGAGTGCTATCGTCAATAAAAGTTATGAAATACTTCTTTCCACCGCGAGATGGTATTGACTTCATGTCACAAATATCTGTATGTATTAAGTCTAATGGTTCAGAATCCCTTTCAATTGACTTGTAAGGGTGTTTAGCATATTTAGACTCAACACATATTTGACATTTTGACTTAGCGCAATCAAATTTAGGCAATACTTCCAAATTGATCATTTTTCGCAAGGTTTTATAATTTACATGTCCCAAACGAGAATGCCATAAATTATTTGACTCAAGTAAGTAAGAAGAAGCTGCAATTTTATTCATAGTGTCAACGACCATTACATTGAGTTTGAAAAGGCCCTCAGTCAGGTAACCTTTTCCTACATACAGCTCATTCTTAGTTATTACAACTTTGTCAGAAACAAACACACACTTAAACCCATTTTTCACAAGAAGTGCAGTAGACACCAAGTTCTTCCTTATTTCAGGAACATGAAGAACATTGGTCAGAGTCACAACCTTGCCAGACGTCATCTTGAGGAATATCTTCCCATATCCTTCAATTTTGGCCGTTGCAGAATTGCCCATAGAGAGCGCCTCATCAGGTCCAGCGGGAGCATATGAAGCAAAGGCTTCCTTCACAGCACAAACATGGCGGGTGGCTCCTGAATCAATCCACCATTCCTTAGGATTTCCAACTAAGTTGCATTCAGAAATCATAGCACATAAATCAATTTCTTGCACTCCTTGGGCCAATTTTGTCTCTTCAACCATGTTTGCTTGACCTTTTTCCTTTTTCCTGTCCTTCTTTGCAGCACGACAGTCTGCGGACTTATGTCCACTCTTGCCACAGTTGTAGCAATTTCCCTTGAACTTTTTCTTGCTGGGGTTGGTCTTCCCTCCAGAAGGTTCTTTCTCTTATTTTGATTTGGAGTATGCTCAACAATATTTGCTCCCGCTATTGCAGCACTTCCACGAGCCTTCTTTGCAGCAGATTTGTTGTCCTCTTCAATCCTCAAGCGTACAACCAAATCTTCAAGGGTCATCTCCTTGCGCTTGTGTTTCAAGTAATTTTTAAAGTCACTCCATGATGGAGGTAACTTTTCAATCATGGCTGCAACTTGAAACGCCTCATTAATCTCCAAACCTTCTGCAAGGAGATCATGGATAAGGACTTGAAGTTCTTGGACTTGGGACACAACAGATTTGTTATCCACCATTTTATAATCCAGAAATTTGGCAGCCACAAATTTCTTCAGTCCAGCATCTTCAGTCTTATATTTCTTTTCTAGAACATCCCACAGTTTCTTAGACGTTTCAACATTACTGTAAACGTTGTACAGGTCATCTTCCAAGCCACTTAGAATGTAATTCTTGCATAGGAAGTCAGAATGCTTCCAAGCCTCAATCACAAGGAAGCGTTCGTTTTCAGGTGTTTCATCAGTCAGGACTGGAGCATCCTCCTTGATAAACCTTTGCAGGCTTAAGGTGGTCAGATAAAAGAACATCTTTTGCTGCCACCTTTTAAAGTCCACACCAGAAAACTTCCCTGGCTTTTCTGCAGGTGGCATAACCGATGCAGCAGCACGGCTAGGCCCAGCAGCACCAGAAACTGCGGTAGCATTAGTATTCACAGCAGGGACAATTTGTTCCACTCCGTTAGTCATCTCTGTCAAGTGACACAAGCAGAAACAATATTAATAAACTGTTTAACCAATAGGAGTAGAAAAAACCACGAAGGCTTTTAGTCCCCACAAACAGATTATTTCACAACAATTAGGAGTAGAAAAACCACGAAGGTTTTAGTCTCCACAGCAGATTAATATATTATATACGAGTAAAAAATCACAAAGGTTTTAGTCTCCTTAAGCAGTATTTACTTAAGTGCAGAAAATAAATAACGGAGATTTCTTAAGCTTGTTATTCCTGCAACCAAATAAATCAGAGAAGACAGAAAAACAGAAGTATATTATCAGTTTGTTATGGGACAATCCCGAGCCCACAATTTACTTGTGTCTCCTTAAGAAATCTAACCCCCTCACAGTTGCCCAAGGTTCACGGGTTAATTTCTCCCAGGATGGAACGGGATAACAGTTCTACTGTAGCGGCACTTCAAACAGTAGAACACTGCGAACTCAAAGAAACGGAGCAAATCACACGACTTACTAAGACTTACTTAGTATGCAGAAAAGAGAGGATATGCAGTAAGAGGTTTTTGTATTTCTGTGTTTCAGTGTGTTGAAATGTTGAAGACTGATTCATTGCCACTAATGGCTGAATTCACTAAATGTCAGTAATGAATTGTCCACTAATGATGGATTAATAACCAGATTAATCCATTCATTTCTGTTACACAAACAGATTAAATATTCGAAATCCGAAATCCGAAGCCGAAGCCGAAGCCGAGACGAGCGAGCGACGACGACGGCGCGAGGCTTCCCTTCTTCTCAACCCTTTTAAGAGCTAAGAGAAGTGAATTTGTATTTAAACCCAACAAAAGTCTTTTCCTCTACCATTATGGGAGAAGGTGCATTTCCTTACAAAAAGGAACCTTTTCACCTTCCCACCCATTTCCCATTCACACTCTATTTATTCCAAAATCCCAACAACTCCATCATTGTAGGAGCAATGTGAATATAACGAGAGAAAAAATAATTGCATCCAATGTAGGGCACTATTAAATTGAATTACACATTATACAATACATGGATGACCACTACTGCATATATTACGGAGCGTAAACAAACCAACTTTTCCATTATTGGAGTTAAAGAGTAAATCCATTTTTGGTATGTACACCTTATTTTTGGAAATATACCAATAATTATCAGCTTAATGTTTCTGAAGTTATGGACAATTATCAGCTTAATTTCCTGATAATTATCCTTGTATACTCAGTTTAATTTTTACTTGTTAGTCAATATATTATCAAATTCTCAATTCCTTTACATACCTAATTGTTTCCTCCATTTCTACTATCTAGTTTCGACACCTGATTGGTGATTTGACTTATCCAAAAAAAAAATCAAAAGGAGAAAAGGAATGTAAAACGACAATGTCAAAGGATAATGAAATGTTAATGTAATATCCAGAAGAAGATGGAATCTACATTGTTAGAAGATATCAACAATCAGACACTTCTTAGTTTGTACATCCTTCTGGTATGTGACGGACCTTTCTCCTTATTAAAATCCAATAAAAAGGGCAAAGCCACCCTTTGAACTCCATTAGAGAATGAAATTTTTGTGCTTTTAAAATCATTTTATAGAATACATAGGCATAGAAATCTTATATGGAAAAGAGAATAATGATACAAATATTAGCAATTAAGTGAGATGAGAAAGAAAATAAACCTGATGAAAGCCAAGGAGAATGTAGAAGTAAACTTACAGTTTCGTTTATCCACCTTGGAGTAAATATTTCATTTACATTGAAGGCATTAAACCCGTAAGTAAGAGGTGAAACCCAATAGCCCCATCGCCTGAACCAGAGAGATCTATAACAGGCTGCATAAATTCATTAGGAAACTGGTACATTTTTCACAAGTCAATTAGTTATTTGCGTCCTTTCACAAAATAAAGATAAGAGAAAACCTAGAATTTGCACAATGAATAATGCGTTCCAATATGATGTACATAAACTATGGGAAGAGGCAAAGCAAAAAAGGATGACCATTTGTTTTGCATATCCTTAATGACATCAAGAGATTGATTTAGAAGAAAGAAAAATTGATATAACTTTCTACTTCTGAAGAATTCCACGGCAAAAATCTGAGAAGGAAATGTATGTACATTTGGAAAAAGCCCTCCAAGTCTTATAGCTACCACTGCTTCGTTGAAACACCAGTGCCACTATGAGCAACATCACAGTAAGTTCCCGTCACCAAACAAATCGAAACAGTCCTCTAAAGCCACCATGAACCACCAACTACCATGGCTAAAATCACCACCGCACTTAGCCCTTATCGCAATCAACATCAAACCTCCGCCATGCCACTGCCTCATCCTGTCACGACTGGATCAAACTCGAACCAATACGATAGCTTCATCACTAACCACAACTTAAAAATGAAAAATGGGCATGGTAGACGACGGGAAACTTGATGGGTTTTCGGCCGAAATTAAGACCAGAAACGTGTAGATGATGCGGACCTGTAAATATATGGTTTGGCCAAAAAAATTTGTTGCTGGAGTTAGGGTTTGGCAATCTCTTAAAGCTCCGATCCACGCAAAATCAGTGAGAATTTGAAGAAATTGACCTCAAAAATGGAGAAAGGGGGCCAAGGCGATTTGGGAGGTATATTTGGTTTCGACTGCCGGTGGAAGTCAACGGCGGTGGGACGGTGGCACGACAGCGGGACAACTGTGGGAAGGAGGTGGTGGTTGATTTCTTGGTGAGAGTTAAAATTTGGGTAGAGTTTCACTAGGTCAAGTAACCTGAGAGGAGTGAATGAACAAAATGACAAAATTAGGTTTTAAACAAAATGGGTAGGATGGGTATACAATGTAAATAAAATAGGCTGAATGGGTATTGTGTGAAAACAAACTTTAAATGAGCATAAATATGTAAATTTTTTAGTTTTATGGGTAGCCCATGTAAAAATCCCCAAATTTTATAGGGATTTTTACACAAATGTATAAATTTACACTCCTACACCTTCAACCATGACCCTCTTTCTCCGCCCCCTCCACCACCATAGTCGTCGCTGTGTCTCTATTTCCGCCGCCGCCGTCCGTCAAGACACAAACCTCTGGACCACCACACCTCTCGTCACTGTTTCACCCGCCATCGAATCTTACTTCCATGTCAGCATCGACGTCTCCGATTCTCCTGACCTAGCTCCCTCTTATACTAAACCCTGTCAATACCTACAGCTCCGTGTTCCCGACATTGAGAAACCGTTATTCCTCGCCATCGCTTGCCTCCGCGAAAGGCGTATTTGAGTTCCTCGTTAAAAGTATCTCTAGCTCCACTGCAGAGCTACTCTGTGGGCTTCGGAAAGGAGATGTTGTGGAATTGAGTCAGGTCATGGAAAAAATCTTTCATTTAGATCAAATCTCTCCGCCCGAGAAGTATCTGACGATTCTGATTTTCACTACTGGATCTGGAATTAGCTAAATTCCTATTGATTTGAACACGACTGTTGTTCTTTTATCGCTATGTTTTTGTTCTTCTTTTTTAATCATCTAGATGCATATCCTGCTGTGATTGGTTCTGCTATATGTCTATTTACCATTTATTTTGATGCATACTTCGCCTCCATTTTACTGAAACATCATTGAAACAGACTGAAAACAGCTGTTGAAACAGTCTGAAACAACGCAGAAACAGTTTGAAAAAGCTGCTGGAGCAGTCTGAAACAAAATGTAGAAAATAGTGTGAAACAACGCAAAAAAGGGTGAAATAGTTCAGAAACAGTGAGAAACAACGCACAAACATGATGAAACAATGCTGAAACAGTCTAAAAACAGCTAGATACAATGCAGAAATAGTCTAGAAACAGTTAGATAAAATGCATAAACAGTGCAAAAACAGTGTAAGTTGGGTACGCACAACTTTTACGTAAAAATTCAGCTAATCAGCTCGAATCTACAGCTCATTCTGCTACAAGAAACTGGGAGGAAATGAAATTTGGGTGGGGGAGGAGGAAAAGTGAAATAAGGGGAAATGTGAGCAAGAATGTAATGTTTTGCTATGTTATGCTATTTTTTGCTATGTTTTGTTATTAAATTTTCATTTCCTCTATATAATTTTGCTAAAAAATCCTATGTTTTGTAAATAACTTTTCAAAAGAGTACTTTTCTGTAAAAATACAAATTTTCAAAGGAAAAATTACTCCATGTGTCATTGTAGGAATACTTTCTTAAAACATACCAATATTTTTCCTTTTTCCAAAACGTAGCAATATTTTGTCCAAATGCTACCAAACATAGCACAATTAGAAAAACGCTAGCTTTCCATCTCCCTCTTCTCTCTTCTCTCCACACACCCCAATGTTTTTCGGTCACTTCCCCACCCCTGTCACTGGCGTTCCCTCTCCCATCCCCCGTCGTCGTCGATGTTATTGTGCTCGCTGCTGCTGTGACTACTGCGTTCTTTGTTGCTGTAGTTAGGGGCCGGCAACAAAGCTCCGGTGGCTCCTTCATCGTCCCTTTGACGCAGGTTGTACCAGATCCCTACACCCTTCCGTCGCCGGCGTTGCTCCTTTTTCGGCGCCGCCAAATCTGGTTTCTCTCTTCTTCTTTTTTTCTGGTGGCTATAGTGGTTGGAGACGAAGAAAGGGTATGTCATGAGTATACCCATTGTATGTCCGATGACCCATTGTATGTCCGGTGTATGTCATCAGACATACAATGGGTATACACTTTACATACAATAATTGTATAAAACGTATGTTTTTTTATTCATTGAATATAGCATATATGGCCTATATATGAGCATGCATACACTGTACATATATATACTAGCCATACAAAAAATATACAAACAACACACCACAACCGTTTTTGTGTATGTCAACTATATTTTTATTATATGCACAGTGCATCATCATGCATACAATGAAAACTCGCAAGACATACAAAAATTATTAACAAAAAAATGATAAAAAAAATTCCATCGACCGGCAGCGGCCGGCCGGAGGCGGTGATCTTCAGGTGGCAGTCATGGCAACGACAGCTGGGGGGTGGCAAAATAGTGTAGGAGGTGGATCTAAGGTTTTATCACCCTTTTATATATATTTGTTATGTATTGAAAAAGCTATACACATTTTGGAAATGAGATAGTACTGATATTCTTGTGTAAAAAAGAATATTTTTTTGTATAGTTGGGTAAATTGCCTATTTTTAAATTGTTGTCATGAGCCGTGCATTGGGGAAAATTTTGACAACCAGACACTTTTTCGCCTGCTAAACAAGGAATAATTAGTGTTTGCAAAACATAAGAATAGCCCTACAGAAAGTTTGAGATATAGCTAGCGAACTCTATGATAATGTCCTGAATTATCTTAGAGTTTTGACCAAACCTAAATAAAATCATGCAGTCAGACTACATGCATCGTCCTGGAGTATTTTTGGTTTTATTTAAAAAATTATATGTATTTTTATATGTATATGTTTATGGTTCGGTTAAAAACCGATTCAAATCGAAAATCAACAAAACAATTGATATATATTTGGTTTGATTTTATAAGAAAAAAATCAAAGAAATAGGCAAACCAATATATATATATATATATATATATATATATATATATATATATATATATATATATATATATATATATATATATATATATATAAATTTTTTATGATTTAAATAGTTTTAAGTATTTTATATGTTTTCAACCAATTTTGTAGTAGGCTAAATGCTAATGGATTTTATCCTTTTAGTAACTCTTTAAGTCCATTTCAGAAATATATAACCCAACTCATTTAGTAAATAAAATCCAACTATTCAATAAACTTAATATTATGTTAATTTAGGTCACAAATTCACAACTCACAGACACATATACACACGGTTAAAGCAAAGCAAATTTCAAATTATAAATTTGCTTTTCGATAATTCTTGCTCGTTGAACTTGATATATAAGTCTTGAAATACCAAAAGTAGAAAATATCGTGTGATTATATAGAGTACTTTAATTCTTCCTAATGCTCTTAAATAATTACTTTTGATTGCCTCAAAATTTGCTTTAGTGGCAAGAGCGCAACATTTTAGGTACTTAAACTTTCAAGTTGTTTAAAATACTATGACTTAGAACATATTTTTTGTTCTCTTTGTCTTTCATTTCTATTCTCAAGAAGTTTTATCATTTTTTTTATTGTCATTGCTATTTTGTTTGTTAAAAATTCATAAATCAAATCAAACTGAGCCAAGCTAACAATAAACAAACCGATTGATGTAACTTTTATATGATTTAGTTTGATTTTCAGAATTTTAAAACTGATTTGATTGGTTTGATTTGGTTTTAACCAAAAATCCATCAAACCAAACCGTAAACATCCCTAGTTGTAGCTATATTTTTAATATTTTAATTATTATCGCTAGCTATTCATTGACTAGCACTCTCAAAAGTAACCTGACCCAACTTTTACGTGCATACTCCTATATTGTTTTACTTGTGTAATTTCCGATACTATTAAATAACTTAAAGATATTGTTTGAAAAATAAGGTAATTAACTTAAACTCACAATGAATTAAAATTTTATTGATAGTGTAAAATTGTGTTTGCATGTATCTATATATATAAAAAAATAAAGAACGCTTAGGACAAAATGTAAATTAGACATTAGGACAACAATTGTAATGACACAAAATTCAAATTCAAATTGAAAGATAAGTATTGAAAGATAAATGAAAAGATAATAAAATAAAGATGGAAAACCAATATTCAAATATCTTTCTCGCCTATAATGGGAAATGAGCAAATAAGTTGTAAGGATAAGAATCAAAATATTATGTGATAATCTGCATTATCACTTGGAAAATCTTGGTAGAATAAATAGAATAAATATTCCTACAGTAATCAATGACGGTAACTTTTGGTTAATCAAATATAGGGACCCTTAAATATATCTATTTATAGATTGTGAATTGAAAAAAAAACAAAAGATAAGGCTACAATCTAATTGGTTTTTTTAAGAGATAAACCTTAAAGTTATCAACAATTAACAGTATTTCAAACTTGAATCGTAAAAAGCAAGATAAACCGTGTGAATTAAGCCATATCTTTTCAAACTGGCAAGATTATCGAATTTGAATTTAAATGAAATTTGAGTTGGAATGAAATTCAATTAACCTGACATCTTATATATACTTCTCCAGTGACTAGCAGATAGATATTTGGTCCTCAGTCTTTTTCATTTCCGACTTGGTGATTAGAGGAAATTTAATTTTATAAGCTGGTAAGTAATAAGTTCTCGGCTGCATTTATGTTCATGTTCTTTTATTGACTGCTCAATTATTTTATGTCAATGCCTTTTTATTATCTGTGGTGGTAATTATTTCTTTTTCTTCTTCTTCTTCTTCTTCTTCTTCTTCTTCTTCTTCTTCTTCTTCTTCTTCTTCTTCTTGAGCGCTCTATGCTTAATCATGATTTAGTATCTACTTTCAAGTTCCAAAAGAAATCTCAATTGTGTCGAACATTTCAATTTTTTGAATAGTTGCTGTATTTTCATGAATAGGATCAAACTTTATTCCGTTTATGTTAGATTTATATGGCGTTCCTCATTAAGAAGTCACTAAGATATGATAGTAATTCTATTTTCTAAGTTGCACTTGTGATGATGCTAAGTTTATAAGGTTATTAAGTTTTATATTATTATTAAGTTTTATATTAGTTGCTATGTAATTTTTCAAACCCTTATATGTTTTATGATGACAGGTATACATTGAATTCGATAATATTCGAAGATTGCATTATGGTAGATTTTTAGATTGTGATAAATCATGGAACGTGGAATTGCTTGCTAAAGATATAAAATGTGTTCTATTTAGTTTTTCATTCTGAAAAATTTGAATTCTCTTGCAGATATTTGTTTTTGGGATTCGACTACCAGGTACTCCTATTATATAATTGCTTTAATTATTACTTTTGGGTTGTTAGCTTCTAATAATATAATCATGAAGAGCTATAATGCAGCTTCTTAAGGTAGGACTTTTTTTTTTTTGACATCTTCCCTTTGAAATGTCTTAGTCAAAATTCAGAAGAACCCTTCTCAAGAAATAAATTACAATGAAGAATTTGAAAGTTGCTTGAGCTTGAAAAAGTATTGTACAATAATTCTTTTAAAGGTATTGTATAAAATCAATATGTATGTGTAGATATCTTAGATATATATTGAAGGTTGTGACTGATACAACTCCATATAGCAACTTCTTGCGTGCGTGTGCGCTATTTTTTTCTTATAAAGCAGTTTAACTAAATCAACTCCATGCGTGTATGTGTTTACTATTTTAGATAAAGTTATTTAAATTGATCAGAATTCTTCACTTAGTTAACATATAGAAGATACTTGCCTTATTCATACTTGGAAGTTTTGTAATGTATTGTTTTGACAAAATTCCCAAGGTCATGGACTCATGGGAGTATAGGTGTTTCATCCCGTATACTTACTCCGTCATATTTTTAAGTATCGTTTTAACTCTATTCATGAGCTCATTTGAGAGGATCAGAGTTGCATTATCTTTAATTTTTTGGTTGGTATTTCTACTTCCAAAAGTTTCTTATATTCTTTTTTTTGGTCTTTCAAGAAAGCAAAACCTCATATGTTCTGTAATTCTTTATACATATTGTGTTTCAGGTACGAGTATAGCTTGGCTGCCTGGTTAAAGAAGTCTATTGAGTTTTTGCTCCAAAATTTATTGTGTATTTGATGGATTGTATGACGAATTTATATTTCCTAAAAGTCTTGGTAATGGCTTATTACAATTTATATATTAAGATATACCATTTGATCAATTTTCTAACTTCTTATATGTACCCTTAGGTGACACATAAATCAATCTCAACTCTCTCATATTCAGGCATCCAGCAAGCTTTTTTTTTAATGAATACAACAAGTAATTAAGTTAGTCAACTATCTATATTTTTATATCGTAGCAGTAATTCTTTATGATTATACTCCTTACTTCCCTTTTTTGAATCAGTGTTAGCCATCGACTTTTCATTATGAGCCACGAATTATGTTACACCTGTTTGGACTTATTTAACTCCTATATCTTTTGATCTTTCAGGAGTCAGGAGTTCCCTTTATTCAGGGTTATTAAGGGAAAATTATTATGGACTTGGAAATCCAGTGGGATCAAAATCCCAATATTATGTTCGATATTAAGATTTTAGATGGTGTAGCACTTATACAGGCATTTTTGATATCTTTGGTTTTGCAAATGAGTAGTTGATCACGGTAATCCGAAACTTTTGATTCAAGAATCAAAGTATTGTTGTTGAGTGTCTTTAGGTAAGTTCTCCAAAAAAAAACTATTCAGTATCAAGTTTGTCAACAATGCAGGAAATTTAGTTTAAAAGAACCCAAAGGTATAAACTATTAACCATTGCAACCAAATTAGTCAAATGGAATATGCAGTTTTGAATTGAAAATATTTTTTTCAAAAATGGTTGCTAAATGTTTTGAATTTGTATGATGATCAAAATCCAACTTATGCCTTTGAAATATGAAGCCATTTTCCAGATATAAAGATGCAATATAGTACTACCATATATAATTGAAGTCTCATATTGTTGATTCTAACTATTTGCTATATCGAGTTTGACCTCATATAAATCAGTAGTCTACATAATATTAGTTCATACATATAGTTTATGCGAGTTGATAACATATCACATTTAAGTTTTGTTTTTGTATCAATGTGGAGATATCTAGATGAACACAATGGCTAAAACTGCGGAAGGAGAGTATCAAAAGGTAATTACTTGCAACAAAGTTTTCGGCTCATTTGAAGCCTTCGACCGTATTTATGAGAACCAGGGTACGTAGCTTAATCTATTTGTTCTTGACAGAGGAAGAAAATTATCCAAGGTTTGTCAAATATAATTCTATCCACCATTGCCATTCGCTATTATTTAAGTAATTGTAAGTGACACAACCAATGAGAATTTATAGGTGTAGGCATCTGTCCATATGTGGTTTTCCTAATGAAAAAATTTTTACGAAAGTATTTTCTACTTTAGTTGGTCCTTTACGACATGTTGAAATTTATTAACACAAATTATGATATAATATGTTCAAACAAGCTAGCTCACAGTTTAATACGAATAACATTCTTTTATTTAATTTACTCAAACAAATCAAAAGCATTTACTCCATTAATTTCTTTATACTCTCCACGCATCGCGCGGGTGCTATACTAGTAGAGAATAATTATAAGTTAAATCCTCCTCTTTTGAATAAGGAACCGTCCTATCATAACGGAATCAGACAGGTACCTACCTAATTATTAGATTGCTTAATAGTAGTATTAATATGTTGTCAATTTATTTTTAAGGGATTAGAAAATATAATTCTTCTGAAGCCAAGTATTCAAACATTTCTTTTGAAAAGAGCAAAGTCAGATGGTTTTTCAGATGCGTGTGGCTGGGTGTGGTCTCTTCTTTTTATTTTTGTTTTTATTGTGTTTTATTATTTAGGGATGGCTCTTTGCTGATCCTTTCTTCTGTCAATTTCTACTTTAACTCTTAAATATGAGTCATATATAAACAAGCCTCGTGTACTTTTTATGCAAAAGAACTATTTCATGTAAAGCTGCCAACCTTGTAGATTTTCTTGGAAGCTAGTCAAATTGTTTCTTATCTAATTCTACATCTTCTGTTTATAGAATCTTATTACTAGCTTTTTGTTTTCCACAAAAAAATAAATAGAATAAGATATTCTCAAGTTCATCTTAAACCAGCTTCCAATAAGTTTGCTAATGAAAGAAAATAGTGCACAACTAAGTATATAAGGCGTCATACATAAAATTGTTGGCATACTTTTTTGTTAAATTGTGCATTACATGGAAAGATCGGCAAAGGAAAAGGGGAAGGGGAAGGGAGGTAGTAAAAATTGAACCCACATATATTGTAAAAAGTCTCCACCAGGATGACACTCGTAAGTCTTGGTGCATGGTTCTCGACAACTTTTAATTAACACATAAATTAGCAATAATTTTATTAAAATCTTGATATTTTGTTTTGGTATTAATTTGGTGGGAAAAAGGCAGCATGCAATATTTGATAAAGTGGTGTACATATTACTATCACCTAATAAAGTTAATTCCGCGTACATGACACAAATTAAAAGCCCTGTCTCTAGCATTTTGTCACACCAATAATTAAGTTAAGCCAAGGAAATACTTAAGCACAAGGATATATAAGTAAACTCCATAATAAAGGCAATAGACCAGCTTGACAAACAAAGAATTTTATAAAGCAATTAAAGCTCACACCTTTTTTCTTAGTGCACCTACTTTAATTTGCTTTGTTCAAGTCGATAGAGACTCAAATTCTTTGTAGCTTAAGAGAAAAAAAATGCAATGTTTAGAAGAAACCATTGCTAGATTGTTCTATAATGTCTCCAGCTCTTTACAGCTTTTCTTACTCTTCTCCTACTTCACTTCCATATTACTTGCTAAATTCTTCTACTTCCTTGGTGGAAATCCATTTTTCTGGAGGTACTTAAAATAGTTTCCTCAATTCCTTTGTTCCAACTGTTTTAATTCTTTAATTTGTATTTAATTAAATTGTGGGAATTTTATAGGAATCAAGATGGATATGAATTTGCTGAATTTTCCGACGAAGAAATGGAGGAAGAAAATGAGTATTATCACAATAATAACGCTCATGATGAGTCAGTGAAGGAAACTAATTTCATGCCTAATGGAAGTTATGAAGAGACAGAAGAAAGTTGTAGCACTGATGAAGAAGAGTCAATTTATAGCTCACTTGATTCAGAATCTATACATTCTGATTATGATGATGAAGTGGAATTAGTTAAAGAGAAGATTCCCGTAAGAGATGATGATTCTGATTCTTCTTGTTATTCTGAAATAAATGAAGTTGGCCCCACCTCACCTATTCTCCAGGAATTGAACCAAAATGTTGGACTAGACATGATCGATAAGGACATTAATCATGGTACTACAATATTAGTATAAATTTTACTAGTAGTTATTTTACAAAATATGTTCTAATATACTACTTTGTTATGTTAGTAATGATTACTTCCAGCTAATATATTGGCTTATTATTAAGGCATACTTAATATTTTCTTGCTTATGTTGATGTCACAGGAAACAGTTCCAGGGAAATCATTAAAGACAAAAAAGTGATGGATCAGAGTAATTTGGGTCGAGAGGAAAATAACTTCATTAATGCACCACCTAAGTTAGAGAGCAAGAAGTTCCAATTCCAAGATAATGAGGAGCATGAAATCTTTGGGGATTCTTGTACTGTTGGTTCAACTTCTAAGAGTTCCACTGAATGGAGAAGCTCAATTAGAGACTCAGCAACTGAAGATCCATTTTCTTCTTCTTCAAGGAGGAGTTGCCCCAAATGGGAGTCTTATACAGTTTTCCAAAAATATGATGAAGAAATGCTCTTCTTAGATAGAATTAGTGCCCAAAAACTCCATGAAACAGGTAATTTTCTAGCTTTGCTCATTTTTTGGCGTTGGTTATACGTATAGTCAATGAATTTTATCTACAATAATAGTAAAGTTATACAATTACAAAACTATGTGACTTTGTTCAGAAAATATAAACAACCAGTAAAGTGTTGACATGACGAGTGGACGCGGAAATTTAATATTTCGATTATTTGAATAATTCACACTCATAGTTTAATTAATTTAGTATGAAAAATAATGATTTATTACTTTATTATGATAGTGGGAAAAATTTAGTGATCAAACGATCAAATTAATCCACAATTTCTTTTATTTACCACAAAAATGCTCTCTTTTTCATATTTGACTAATGAAGCAACCAATTACTCATTTGCAGAATCATATTTAAGATCTATTCAAGCATGTCCAAGATCAATATCGGATAGGATTGTTTATAAATTAACAAACAAGAAATCTTCGGGTTATCGGCACAGTAACCCTTATTATGAACTGGAGGCAGCTTATGTAGCTCAGGTATGCTTAGCATGGGAAGCTCTCAGTTGGAATTACAAATATTTCCTGCAGCTAAGAGCTTCACGTAAGGAATCAGACCCAGGTTGTCCTGCTTATGTAGCACAACATTTTCAACAATTTCAAGTTCTTTTACAAAGATATGTTGAGAGTGAACCTTACGAACAAGGGAAAAGACCTGAGATTTATGCTAAGATGAGAAGCTTAGCTCCTAAGTTGCTTCAAGTGCCAGAATATCGAGGTAATTAATCACTAAATCTATGTGCCTATAGCTTTTAACAAGTCCGTGTCAAATTTAGACTTTAGAGTCAACCAAATTAGAACTACTATTTCTTTCCATTTAGACGACCTAATTGTCTTTTTCCTAAAGTAGTACTGTAGTATACTTTCATTAACTCTTATACGCCTAAAGAGAAGTAAATGGGATTAGGAATTACACTTCTATATATAGACACATATATACATACAAAGTTACAAACACAAGAGGACCTCCATCGATCGATATATCTTTAACATGTTGCAACGAGTCCCATATATTTTAGGTGTTACCCATTTCTCTTCTTTATGGACAGTTACCCACCTTTTGTGTGTCCTCATATTATTACTTTACGCCTAAAGAAATTAAAATTATACCTTCACTTTTCACCAGTGTTATGTATTTGGAATTAGGAAAACAACGTGTCTGACCTTTAATACTTGATGACCAGGAAAGGTCCCCCACCAGGATGGGCCATGGTATATATGTTGACCATATATGCCTTATGTTTAATATAGATGACCTGGTGCATTATTATGTGGTCTCTAAAGTTGAATTTTATTAGAAAAACAATCAATTAGCTAGGTTGTTGTGATACATGAGATATTGAGGTGGAATACAGAGTGTGAAACCTTAAAATCTCGTTTCTAGGATCGGAGATATTCTTTCAGCTGTCAACAAACCCCAGATACAGTTGACTATCGTTATTTATATTACTCTTTATTTATGTTGATAATTAGATTCGGACGAGGAAAAAGGGGAGGAAGATATTGGTTCAAGAATATCTTCAGATTCATTTATCATGATATTGGAAGAATCAATCAGAACATTTATGAATTTCCTCAAGGCAGACAAGGAGAATCGTTGCAAAATATTAATGGCAGCTTTGTTTAGGAGAAACAGACGAGGTTCAGCTGACGCAACTCTCCTACTCTTGCTAAAGAAAGTAAACAAAAAGGCAAGTATCTAATCTCTCATCTTGTCATTAATATATACTGTTAATTGTCATCTTTGAAATTCAATTGGGATTTAATATTAAGTACAAATTGTGAAATTATAATAGTTATTGATAATATACTTTTTTTACATTACATCATAACTAATATAGTTTGTTGAAGGGTGTAATTATCCCATCTAAAAGTTTAAGCGACAAAATGAGTAGAAAATTATTTTTTCAATTATATTTTCAACACGTCCCTCACAGCATGTGTCTGCCTCTTTGTGTCTTGCGTCAAACAAATGGAAATATTTTTTGATTTGGGTGAGACTTGAACTCGGGACCTCTTGCTTGGCCATACATTGAACTGTATGAAGATTTCATCTGAAAGTTTAAGCAGAGAGTAAATTTTATTTCTTTAACATATCTTCAACATAATGTCACCAGTTGTGTTTGATATCATATTTTAATTACCAGAACATACTTATTATTATTTGTAATTGACTTTTGAGTAATCTTAGTATGCAGAAGTCAAATTATCTTACATGAGATTAATTATTTAAAACATTTCTTTGACGTGCAGAAAAAATCAAAGGTGAAAGATCTTCGTAGATCAGGGAAGTGCATGGGGAAAAGAAGGTTAAGATATGAGGAAGAGATGGAGATATTGATGGCTTTAATAGATCTAAAACTAGTGTCAAGGGTATTGAGAATGAAGGACGTGAATAATGAACAGTTGCATTGGTGCGAAAACAAGATTAGTAAAGTAAGAGTTTCCGATGGAAAATTACAAAGAGATTCTTCACCACTTTTTTTCCCAGCACACTGACCCACAAGGCACTAGATATGAATATATATAAGCAGACATTGATTTACTTTAATGACTAGATCGTGAATGTGCCATGCATGAAGTCATGCAGATGAATATCCTCAATATTCCTTCCAATGACACTGCTGGAAAAAGGACAAAAATATAAAGTGTGGCTCACAAATAAAAGTATGTTGCATATGGGAACTTTGGAAAATCTTGAAAGATGGATTATGGATAGTTCAAAGGATGAAGATTGGTTGAAATTGGATGACTGATTGTTTTAGTGAAATATTTTGACAGTGCTGAATGTGCAAAAGAGAGAAAAGCAAAGGCAAAGGAACGTGGATGAAGAGGATAATGACAAGGGTATCTTGTATATAGCTTTACTTCTTTTTAGAGCTTTTAAAAAGGAAGGGTTTATCCAAGTTGATTCAAAAGGCAAAGCTGCGGACCTAGCTAGCACTGGGATTGAATAAAGAAAAGGTGCATGGAGCGTATTAAGTGATAGGATCTTGATTTGGTCCCACTCCTAGTTAGAAATTAAAGGTTATACAAATAAACATAATCGACAATGTCTAGATGCATCCATAGAGCAAATATATGTATTTATTTTGTGTTACCTGTATTCTCTGTAGTTTAAGCTATGATTAGGAAAAGTATATACTATACAGTAGTATCAGATACTTTGTACCTATAATCAATAGAGCAACTAGGAATTAAACAGATATGTGTTGTTCTGCCTCTTTCCCTTCGTCATGCAATGTCTCTGTAGAGTGTGGGTAAGGACTAATTGCTTCTCTTTTTATTCCTATGGAGTTGACTACTAGTAGTTCGTATGGGTCATATTATGGGTGGTTTGATCTATTTTTGACAAATTAAAATATGTCAAGTAGATAAACATTTCATAATCGAATTCGTCCAAAGTTTTATTGGGCCAATTGAGTTGATAAGTGATCATACCTGTCCAACAATAAACAAATTTTAAATTCTTCGTACATCTGTAGCTATATTGATCAGTAATTGCTAGCTAAGAGAATCAGTTATCACCATGGTGACACTGACAAACCAGTAGCCAAGAGGCTACAATTCGAACCTCAGTGCACACAGTTCAAATATCAATGGCTCAACAATAACTCTGTAGTTAATATTTCTTACTTTCTATAAACAATGTGAGTAGGGCTGTTCAAAACCGAACCGAAACTGATAACCCAACCGCAAAACTGGTTTATTGGCTTATTGGTATTGGGTTATCGGGTTAACGGTTAGTTAGCGGTTTGGAATTTTACAGTTAATGGATTAACGGTGCGGGGAACAGTTTGCCCAATTTCCTTATTGGATACTCGCTAACCCGTTAAGAATTATTAAATAATATATATTTATACTCGTTACCACTGTATATATAAACAATAGAAAGTCTTAAATAAGTAATATTGACTTGTTAATGTGAAAATGAATGTGTCGTGTTCAGCAAGTAATATATATATTTTCCTTGTTTCCTATAGAACGTCAATGAAGAATCAAACGGAAACTTTTTGGGATGTGATCTCAATCCACTGTGTATCTGAATGCTTTTTGGGATTTAACTAGAAGTTTTGCATAAGCTTACATGTATTGATTGGTATGAAGAATGTCGAGAATCGGCTCTGTTTCGTGCAAGTTTATTATGTGTACTCCGTTAGACTCGGAAGGAAATGAAGTACCTTCAGAGTCTTCATCGACTGAAAAAGTAACAATAAGTGTTGTCTAAGAGCAAATGTATTTCATACATCTTCTTTTAACCGATAAACTAACCGTTAACCGGTCGATAACCGATAATGTGAAACCGAACCAACCGATATCTTATCTGTTCAGTAATGATTTCGTATTTTTAAAATTCCGTAACCGATAGGCCGAACCGATAAGGACGCATCCCCTACCGAGCCAGCCAATAAGCACCCCTAAATGTGAGAAACAAAATATTCCATTAACTTATATCCTATTTGCAAAACCACCAATCGTTGCTCTTTCTGTACCTTATAAGACGGTTCTCATAAATATCAACTAATAATGTATAACTCAAATCTCAGATTCATATATTGGACTTTGAACTTCAAGACAAAAAATATGAATTTAGTTCAAAACTCACGTCTTTTCTCATGAAATTCAGTATAAAAAATACTATTTCAGCTCAAACTCAGATTCTTTTTTTTTTAAAAAAAAAATCAACATTTATAACTACAAATCTCAGCATTACATTAGAGCTCAAACCCGGCATAAAAACACCCACTTTAGCTCAAAAATTCAATTTTTTTTGTTGAAATTCAGCATTTTTAGTGATAATTCTCGACATTTAATGAGTTTGGAGTGACTTTTTTAAAAAAACTTTTACTTAGTAAAACTGTGGTTATTCATCTCAAACATTTCAAATTGTGGATATGCATCATTTAGCACGTTAAAAGGTGGTTATAGGGTGTAAATTTTACCATTTTACTTTCTCCCTTAGCGAAAGAAAGGGCCTTTTTGCATAAATATGACACCATACTAAGGGGGAAATACATGAGTAGCCAGGTCAAAATTGCATCTTCCATTTTGTTAGACCTATCAAATTGTAGCCAAAATAATTTTACCTAAGGTAAATATTGAGAAAGCAACTAACAGTTAGTTATGTTAGTTAGTGACTGACCCTAGTTAGTAATAGTTAACTCTAGTTAGTTATACTTGGTTAATAGTTAGTTAGAAATGTAACTAACTTATCTTAGCTAAGAAGTTACCTCATTCTTACTTAGCTAGTATAAATAGAATCATTACATGTAATTTAATGAGTTGAAGAAGATATTTTCCAGAAATTTCTCCAAAATTCTCTCTCTTCACATTGCAGTGTATCTTAGCTCGTCTTAGCTGGGTTTTAGGATTTCTTAGCTCAAGCTCCAAATTCCTTCTCTAATGGCTGATTGAGTATTGGTATCAGGAATTTGACATGGTATCAGAGCAAATCGACGCCTGATTTTGCTTGTTTCCGCACAATTGTTTAACCTGATTCACAATCAATTTCAGCCCTAGTTTTTTCCTTTTGAAGCTGTGCTAATGGCGATTGTAAATGAAATTCCGATAACTACTGCGGGAACTAGCGGTGGAGCTCAGTCGGGGAATCGTGATGCTGCACTACTAGATCACAATCATCCACTGTATTTGTCTCCGGCTGACACCTCCAGTGTTGCACTGGTGGCGATCCAACTAACAGGTACAAATAATTACGCTTTGTGGAGCCGATCTGTTAAAATTTCCTTGTTAGGTCGTCGTAAGTTAGGGTTTATTGATGGATCATGCCTTAAGGAACACTATGAGGGAACCCTAGCTACACAATGGGAGAAATGCAATACCGCAATTCTATCGTGGATAATGAATGTAGTTTCAAAGGAATTATTGACTGGAATCGTCTATGCATCTAATTCTCGTAAGGTTTGGGAAACTCTCAAAGAGAAATTTGATAAAGTAAACATTGCTAGAAATTTTCAGTTGCATCGTGAAATTAATCTCATATCACAAGGAACTGCACCAGTTTCACACTATTTCTCCAGATTGAGTGGTCTGTGGGATGAGTTTGATGCTCTAGTTCCACCCCCCCTGTCTGTGATTGTGAGAAATCCAAGTCCTTTGTAGATCACATTTCACAACAATGATTGTTTCAATTCTTGATGGGATTGAATGACTCATACTCACGAGCTCGTAGCCAGCTGCTGATGATGCAGCCTGTTCCTTCTATGAACCGGGCTTGTGCCTTGATTATGCAAGAAGAAAGTCAGAGGACATTGACTAATGCAATGCAGGCATTGGAAATAACAGAGCATACTGCTTTACTTGGAAACCAATCAGATTCATACAAGTCTACTGAATCATATGGGAACAAATCATACTTTGCTGATAAAAGTTCTAGTGAGTCCTCCAGTAATAGATCCAATTCCTCTCACAAGTCTAGAAACCAGTACTACTGAGATTTAATTCAAAAGAAGGGGCACACTAGAGGATATTGCAACAAGCTTAAGGCTTATCAAAAGTAGAACGGATATGGACCGTGTGGATCCTATCAATACAATTCTGGGAATTATATCACCATGCCTTCAGCAAATTATGTGACAGACACTGGTTCAATCTCTATTGTACCTACACATATGCAGATGCCTATGCAGATGCCTCATAGACATGGAGATTATCATCATGGACAAGCTGCAGGACATCATTCTCCATACTCTTTTGTCAATCCTCTTATTTCATATGGACCTGTTAGTACTCCTGCATTCACACCAGAGCAGTATCAACATATAATAAAGCTGATAGGTAAAGGCAAGGATGTGGAAAATGCATCATCAGCTCACACTACTGCATCAACTATACTTGTTTCTCTACTCTCTAGAATGGAGATAAATAGTTGTATTGTGGACACAGGGGCCTCAAATCATATGGCCTCAAGATTAGACTTGTTGTATAATGTTCACTCTTTAGCAAACAAGGGAACAGTTCAGTAGCCAAATGGAGAGGGTTCATCTGATACACACATTGGTACTGCTAAAATACTTAGGAACATGCAGATAGATGGGGTGCTCCATGTTCCTGGTTTTAAGTACAATCTGTTGTCTGTATCTCAGTTAATCAGAAAGTTCCATTGCTCAGTTATCTTCACCCCTGTTGGCTGTGTTTTTCAGGACCACTGCACTGGGAGGGTCCTGGGGACTGGTAGACTGGAGAATGGCTTGTATCTTCTGGATGAAGAGAAAATGGAGAACACTATACATGTACATACTACTGCAGCTGCAGCTACTTCAATAAATCTGGATGTATGGCACCAGAGGCTAGGACATATTCCTATGGAGGCAATGAAGAAAATTGACAGTCTTAAACATATGAAGACTAAATCTGATGTATTTTGTCCAGTTTGTCATTTAGCTAGACAAAGTAGAGCCCTTTTTTCCACTAGCACCACAAGATCAGAAGGAATATTTGAATTAGTACGTGTTGATGTATGGGGGCCCTATAGAGTGCTTACTCATAGTGGAAAGAGATACTTCTTGACAGTAGTTGATGATTACTCTAGGCTTACTTGGCCTTTTCTGATAAATGCTAAGGATGAAACTCACTATTTCTTAAAGAATTTCATTGCTATGATCAAGAATCAGTTCAATTCCAATATCAAAATGTCCAGGACTGACAATGGCTCAGAGTTCTTTAACACTGATGTGCACAGTTTACTCAGTGAGCATGGGATAGTGCATCAAAGTTCTTGTGTGTACGCTCCACAACAACATGGTGTTGTTGAAAGGAGGTACAAATACATCTTAGAGATAGTCGGGGCTATAAGGTTTCAGAGTAGTATTCCACTCGGGTTTTGGGGAGAATGTGTGTTAACTGCAGTACATATTATTAACAGGTTGTCCTCCACAGTGTTAGATGGTAAGTCACCACATGACGTTTTCTTCAAGATAGTTCCATCACTAGATCATCTTAGAGTATTTGGGTATTTAGGCTACATGATGGATGTAAGAATCATGATAAATTTTCAGCTAGAGGCCTGCCTACTGTGTTCTTGGGTTACTCTCCCACACAAAAAGGTTACAGAATGTATGATCTTCACTCCAAGCAGCTTGTGGTCAGTAGAGATGTGATATTCAAAGAACATATTTTTCCTTTCAAACAACTGAGAGAGAGTTCTAATCCCTTATTTCTAGTATTGGAACCTCTTAGAGGGGAAGACGTGTCTGCAACCCCTACTTTTCACTCTTCTAGCATACCTATTCATCAGGATACAATGCCTGCATCAGCTTCTCCAGAGGCTCTTGAGTTGGGCCACATGTCTGATGATGATAATCATGGGATGACTGATCCTTTTGTCTTCTTTGGAGACCAGCTGGATGGTGCTGATATTACTGACTCTACACCACCACACAATGATGAACATCCTATTATTGAGCATGTTCTTCCCTCTGCAACTGATAGTATCAGACCAAAGAGAGCTGTAGGCCCCCCTAGATGGTTGCAAGACTACATTGTTGACTCTAAAGCCTATGCCCACAGCCCCTATGCCTATCCAATCTCAGCATATTGCACTTATGACAACATTTCAGCTCCATATGTTGCTTGCCTGCAAGCTCAATCTGTGTTGGTTGAGCCCAAAACTTTTCATGAGGCAGCTCAGGATCCTAAGTGGATAGAAGCTATGCAACAAGAATATTGGCATTACAAGATAATCACACTTGGGATCTAGTGCCCTTGCCCAAAGGCAAGCATGTCATTGGTTGTAAATGTGTGTTTAAGATCAAGTACAAGTCAAATGGGGAGGTTGAGAGGTATAAAGCCAGGTTGGTGGCCAAGAGCTATAGCCAAAAGAAGGGTCTGGAATACAGGGAAACTTTCTCTCCTGTAGCTAAGATGATAACTCTGAGGTCAGTTATAGCAGTTGTTGCTTCTAAGCACTGGCACATCTATCAGATGGATGTGTACAATGCTTTCCTACAGGGTGATTTCTATGAGGAGGTCTATATGCAGATTCCTCAAGGCTTTGGTTTCAATGGGGAGTATGGTGCCAAGGTCTGTAAGCTGAAGAAATCATTGTATGGGCTTAAGCAGGCTTCTAGGCGGTGGAATCTAAAGCTTGTTGAGGCATTACTTGAGCTAGGTTTCACTCAGTCATATTTTGACTACTCACTTTTTACTCACAGGAGAGGATCAGAATTGGTTATAATCTTAGTTTATGTAGATGATTTGCTTGTCACTGGTTCAAGTGAGAAATTGATTCATAAAGCAAGAAGTAATATACAGAAAAAATTCAAAATGAAGGATCTTGATGAATTGAAGTTCTTCTTGGGCATAGAGTTTGCCAGAAGTAAGGAGGGCATACTGATGAATCAAAGAAAATATACCTTGGAGTTAATCTCAGACTCTGGGCTAGGGGTAGCTAAGTCTGCTTCTACACCACTTGAGTTTAATCAAAAGTTGACCTCAGTAGCATATGATGAATCTCTGAGGAAGCATATAATTAAACAAGGGTTTGACAGTGAGAAGACAGGATGTGCTGACAAAGTCTTAGACAAGCCTGAATCCTATCAAAGGTTGGTTGGTAGGTTGTTGTATCTTACAATGACCAGACCTAATATAGCCTACACTGTACAGGTGCTAAGTCAGTTCATGCATAAGCCAAAATAGTCACACATGGATGCAGCCTTAAGTGTGGTGAGATATATTAAGGGTGCACCAGGCTTGGGGGGAGTATTGAGAAAGCAACTAACAGTTAGTTATGTTAGTTAGTGACTGACCCTAGTTAGTAATAGTTAACTCTAGTTAGTTATACTTGGTTAATAGTTAGTTAGAAATGTAACTAACTTATCTTAGCTAAGAAGTTACCTCATTCTTACTTAGCTAGTATAAATAGAATCATTACATGTAATCTACTGAGTTGAAGAAGATATTTTCCAGAAATTTCCCCAAAATTCTCTCTTCACATTGCAGTGTATCTTAGCTCGTCTTAGCTGGGTTTTAGGATTTCTTAGCTCACGCTCCAAATTCCTTCTCTAATGGCTGATTGAGTATTGGTACCAGGAATTTGACAACACTAAGAAATAAAGATAAGGGCTTGCCACCTAAAATTTAGGTTTTTAACGCGGGATGCTGATAAGTTGTTAACGTGGGATGTTGATAAGTTCAGTTAATATAGGTAAGCACTTCCTGACAGCTACCCATCACAACCATTATCCAAAAAAGATTTAATTTTCTAGACTTATTTTCATAGTAAATAAAGTATGCATATCAAATACATACTCATGGAATACCGATCATAAAAATATAATAAATAATATATGAATACCAATTGCATGCTTACTGAATATTTTTAGATAATTATACTTTTTGATAGTGAATAATATATGGATACAAATTGCATACTTACTAAATATTTTCAGATAATTATACTTTTTCCTAGTGAATAGTATATGCATATCAAATACCTACTTACTGAATAACGATCATAAAAATATAAACGAATAATATATGCATCTCACGGGCATACTTACTAATTATTTTCGATAATTATAATTTTGAAAAACTAATAAAATTTTGATACATCTCCAAAATCAGTTTGCAATTATCCCCTAACATTTAAATACATAAACAATACATACATATTATACAAAATTTTGGGAAAGAAAAATAAATGACAGAAAAATAGATAAATAAACAAAAGAGATATAATAATTTAAAAATTATTGGACTCCTAGTAACTAACGTAGGTGACTAATATTTAAGTGTTGCGGAAAGAAACAAGAATATTTAATCAAATATTAATTAAAGTTGTATCTAATCTCTTAAAATAAGGGATGTATATCCTTATCCCTTAATAAATGGCTTAAATATCTACTTCTATATAGAATAACTATTGGCTAGAAAATGAGATAAAATATGCTATTTGTTTATCTCACTATATTTAAGAAAAATATTTTTAGAATATGAGTAAATCTTTGTTAAGTGTTCAACTATTGTGATTTTCTCTACTAAATGGTTTGGCTTTTTTTTTTTTTTTTGGGGCTTAACAGGGTTTTGCAAAAATGCCCTAGTTAAGTTTAATGAAAAATTTATGGACAGAAATACCCCTTTCAATCTCTTGGCACGGGGCCAAGACTTGCCCTTTGACCCCCTCTCTATTTGTCAACACTTGCCCCTGAAGTATTAGCAAAAGCAACACTTGCCAACACTTGGTCGTAAGTGTTGGCAAAAGAGAACACTTGCCCCTTTCAATCTCTTCTTGCATACTCCTTATATAACTTAAAGTGTTGACAAGACAGCACTTGCACTTGATCTCTTGCCTAAAAGCCAACACTTGCAAATTTGTGTCTTGAAGTCTTGGCCCCGTGCTAATATGAGGGTATTTTACTAAAACATAGTTAAATGGGAGTAAACTTACAAAACCACTTCTTATGAAGGGGAAAGTGCATGATTAGCCGCTTTTTTAAAACTATTTAGTTTTTAGCCATGTTTTGGAACTTCAATCAAGTTGGGTTGAACTTCAGACATTGTGGGCTGAACTTCAAACCTGAATGTATGAAGTTCAACTTCATCCCACAAGGGCTGAACTTTTAGGCATAAAATGCGTACCCATAAGGACTGAAGTTTCAAAAGGTGGCTTTTTTGCACAACCAAGAAAAAAATGGCCTGAAACCAAATAACAGTGGCAAAAATGGCTCTAAATGAAATTTGTTTCCCAAATGAAGGGCACCCCTGAAATTTTCTGGAAAGGGAGAAAAACGAAGTTTTTTGAGCGAAATAGACAATTCTGGCGCTGCTGCTACAATTTTAATTCTCATAAGAATGTGTTTTAAAAATAGCCCCCATCAGGAAATATTGATGGCTACACCAGAGAAGAACTTTGCAATCGCCAAATCTTTGCTAATAGAAAGATCTAGCAATCTCCATGAACTTTCTTACAGGAGTCATTTTTGTAAGTAAGTCTTTTCTTACGTGGATGAATCTGTGATGAGACGCCAAAAGTGTTCTATTTTTGTAAATAACCAAGGAAAACAGGGAAGTGCACAGAAGCCGATTTTAGGGGCTCTCTTTAAAATTATATCCCATTTACAAAATTTAAATTTAGCCAACTCGGATTTTGGGAGAGGCGTCAATATGGTGAAGCAATGAGATGTATACACTTGGCATTACTTTGCGTCATAACAGGTCTGAATTCGAACTATTATAGTTGAACAGACAGCTTGGGAAATGTATCAATGTAATGACTTTATTATTGCACCCATACATATATATGAATTTAGTAGAAGCTGGGGAGTACATTCATATACCATGTAGATGAATACGTAATATGTAATAAAAATTAACTTTATTAGTTATTTACTATCGTGTATAATTTCAACATGGTCAAGAAAAAAGTGTCGGTTAACCAGAAGAGGCAACATTAACGGTAAATTTACCTCGACTGTTTTTAACATCAATATATATATTAAAAAACTTGCCGGCCCACACTAAAATATTACATGACCATAACCCAAGTTTTGTTTAAATATTCTGTTGTCACAGAACCACAATATTGGGGGTATACCATTGGATACCAAACATGTATACCATTAGACTATATACTAGAAAGGTATACAATAGAAGCATAGTCATATTATGACATATCAAATTTGTATACGATTGGGATACACCGTATACCATTGAGGTATACTGTGGCTATGGGGTATACCAGCTTGGGCTATATACAGTTATGGAATGAAATATTTTTAGTCAAATGACTATCTTAGTTAAATATTTTTAAATGTGATTATTTTTAGTTCAAAAATAAAAGTCACTGGACATATATAATAAAAATCTCATATATTTTATACAGGCAACAATGGTATCACCAAGCATTTAGTAGGTTTCTTGTTTTAGAGGTAATTTCGTTTGGCAGTGTATTGCAATGATCTTTTAGAGGGTGTTAGGTAATTAGTTAGCCGTAGATAGTGCTTTTGTTGAAGTTTGAACACGCAAGTGAGAATATCCATTAGAGGGTGCTATTCGACCACACTATTCTTGGTCACACCTTGGTCACACTCGTGTAATGACTAAGTTATCCTCAATGTGTATTGGCTTCTTAAACTATTTTTTTCCCTCCAAAACTTTCCCTCCAACCGAACTATTAAATGTAGCATATTCCCAAAACCTTGATCCCTACAAAATATTCATGGGTGAGAGATGAAAGGTTAATATACTAACTTTACATAATACGTGTCTGTATACGTACATACATAATGTCTAATTATACTTTTTCTTGTTTTTTAAATACACTTTATTTATTAGAATCATTTCTTATACCATACATATTTGCACACCCATCAACAAATATTTACTTTTAGTTGTCCATAACATTTTCTATCCAAAAACTTAATACATAAATATATATCCGAAATATATTAAATATATATCCGAATTATATATTATTTAATATTTATTAAATATATATCCGAAATACATAATATTAAATATATATCCAAAATGCATAATATTAAATATATATCCAAGATACATAATATTAAATATATATCCGAAATATTTAAAATATATTTTAAAAAGAAAAATGGTTATGGAAAGAAAGAAACAACAAAATGTGGACAAAAACGGTAATTATTCTTTCCTAACGGTTATGTGGTGTAATTTTTCCAATTATATAAACATAAACAATAATATGAGTGTTTGTTTAAAATAATGACACCTAATTGCATATTTTGGACTGATATTATAGTATAATTAAATTAATGACTCAATACAAATTACATTTAATAAAATATTTCTAATATTTTATGACATAACTAATTAGACATGAACAAAATTATTTGTTGGAGGTCTAAAGGTGTAATTGACTATAATCACTCACTTTAATTGCATCATGTAGTCACTAGAATACAAATTTATGTGATCACATTTAGACAATAGCATGATGTACACTATGACATTATATCGATGACCTTAACTCGCCACATGGACCATTGTGGGATATCCAATAGTGTCATTACCGATGAGCACTCACTTCAATTGCATCATGTTGGCAAAAGAATCTACATTTTATGTGATCATATTTATACAATAGCATATGTACACTACGACATTATACCGGTGACCTTAACTCGCCACAAGGACTAATGTGGGAGATCTAAGGGTGTCATTAGTTATTATCAATCACTTCAATTACATCATGTCGTCACAAGAACACAATTATATGTGATTACATGTACACAATAGCAAAATGAGCACTACGACATTATATCGGTGACCTTAACTCACCACACTGGTCAATGTGGGATATTATATACACTATCGTGATGTACAATACGAAATTAGACTACTGACCTTTAGGGTTTAGAGTTTTATGAATCTGGACTTTAAAAGCACATAAAAAAAAGAGTCTAACCAAACTCGAACCCTAAACCCCCACCTCAAGTTATTACGCTTAACACCACTTTGCTAGAATAGAATGTTCTACCAAAACAACTAACTTTCATTTCTTTATTTAATATTGTAGTTGGTCGTCAATAGGTGCGTAATTTATTGTAGGCACACTTAACGACGTGAAATTATAAACATAAACGTTAATGAGATTGTTTTTAAATAATGACCCTAATTGCATGTAATCACCTAATTTTGGCACCAAAATAGCTTGAAATAGCTCAAAATAGTCGAGCTAACTTTCTAGGATTTTCGTCGAATTTCAGTCTTTTATTTTTAGCTAAATTTGTCGTTTAAATGATAAAAAATAATAAAATTAACAAAAAAAAAAGCTACCTGTTATGTGTTTAATTGACTCTATGTTTAATTGTGATAGTATTGTAGATTTATGTGGTTTTGATGGTAGTTAATAGTGTTGATTTTGATAAGTATAACCATTTTGATGGCCATTCATAAAAAAAATAATAGCCCAGATTTTGGCCCATCAGCCCACTCACTTACCCAAGCCCACACCATACATATATATACACAAAATCTCATTTTTCACTCCCCACACCTTTTAGCTCATTTGAGCTGGCCAAACCCTGTCCAAATTCCCCTCCCCCGCCGGAAATCCCACACCACCGGCCGGCCACCGCTCGGCCGCTGCCGGCCACCACCTCAGGCCGGAAAATTTTAAAAAATATACCGTTTGAAAGATCTCGACCCCCCCATTCCATTTCTCAACTTAGTTTTTACAAAATCTCAACGGTTTGGCGTAGATCGGGAGTCAAAGGTTCGGTCAAACCCAAAATCCGACGACGTTGATTTTTTTCCGGTGAGTTTTTTTGGTTCTTTCTCCTCCTCTCACCTTCCCCTTTCATCCCTCGTACTTGGTCTACCAATACCCCTCCCCATTTTCCCGTTTTCCCCAGTCCCGTTTCTGTTTTCCCTTTCCTTTTTCTGATTTATTTTTCTTTTTCTGTTTTTCTGTGATGATTTTTGGAGGGGCTGTTGTAGTAGCTGTTTTAGGACAACGGGGGTGATGTTTTGTGGTGTTGTAAAGACGAAAGAGCAGCAGTGAGGTTGATTAGTTTGTGAGCGGAGATATGGTGGAATTGATGCTTGGTTTTGTAGTTAGCGTCGTGGTGGAGTTACAGTGGCGGTACAACATTCTGGATCGGTGTTGCATCGAGGACAATCAGGCAGCAACGCTGTAATGGGACGTGAAGCTGTGGCGTTTGGCATCGATGACGGGTTAGAAGTAGACCCTATTGCTTTCTTTATTACTTTTACTGATCATAGTTTAGCCATTGATTTAGCATTAGCTAATTACTGTTTCGTGTTGAAAATGATAGTTTGTTAGTATTGACATAAGTTTGTTTTTATTCCGTTTACTTGTTTAAACAAAGGCTAGTATGATCTGCAAGTATGAAATGTGTTTCCCCTGTTTTAGTTTGCTTTGATTTAAACTGGTTGAATGTGAGTTTGTTTGTCTCTCAATCGTTTGAGCTCCTCGATAATTAGCTCGTTTAGCTTCTATTTCAGCTTATGAGTTTGTCTGGTTGTTTGATTACTCTACTAGCTATGTGAGTATAGATGATATATAGTTGAAGTTTGGTTTTTTTTTTGTTCAGCCTGGATTAGTTTGTGAACTTTAATTTGTTTCAGGATTATCTTAGTGTTTGATTTAGATTTCATTAAGATTAGAATTGTTAGCTTGGTGTATAAAAGTCTTGGGAGATTTCAAAAATCTGAAAAAAAATCAAAAAGAGGTCCAAAGTCAAAAGTAAAAATACATTTTGCAGCCTGATACTATGACTTTTTTGCCACTATCTTTGTTGTTTAGCTAGCATGCCAAGTTCTCATTAAATGAGGCTGAAAAGTAGGGGGGCAAAGGCATGTGGCTTGGCCGTTTTTTTTTACCCAAGTTGTTACTGATCATGGGACTTTTTTTTTTTCCCTTCTATATAAAGGGGAGAACTATCTCTTTAAAAAAAAAAAACAAGGACAAGTAAGACCATCTGAAAAAATAATACTCTCACATCTCTCTACACTTCACTAAGCTAAAAATACTACACACCATAAAAACACTTCTCACTACACTCTTGGATTCTGAAAGAAAACTTCTTCACTTTAAAGAAGTAAATCTTAGGAAATAGATAGGGAAAAGAGTGCAAAGTACTTGAGAGAGTTTGGAGGGAAAAGGACTCACTAGTTGGAAAGAGTTTTCTAGTTCTGGGGTCGTTTGCTGTTGATGTTGCTATTCTGGGCTATGTTGCTGAACTTGTGAATTTGAGCTTTGCTTAGTTTAAGTTTCATCACACCAGGTATTTTCTCTTTAAAAATATTGTAAGAGTTTTATTGCTATTTGTGAATGAAACATATTATCATGTTAAAGGCCAAAACTTGAATGAGATTATGTAGCTTATCACTTTAAAAGCACTCAGTTGTACTGGAAATGAAAGTAGTTAAATTCTTTTTTATGTTCCATGTATGTTTTATAGTCCATACCTATGAAACATGAATGACCACACGTAAAAATGGAAAAGTAGAATTGCCAGACTTTTAGCTAATTGTGGGCCGGTATTGAAAAGAATTTGGTTGCCTTGGCCATTCCAATTTATAAAAATAGGCAAACTTAAGATTCATTTGTAAAAAATAGCCTTTCAAAGGAATGTTTTAACTTTTATAAAAAGGTAAAAACAAAAATTAAGATTTTTAAGTTAAGTTATTGTTTTGCATCATCTTTCTTCCGCAAGATTTGTGGAGTAATGTATGAATGGGATTGATTGTGGAGTAATGTATGTATGAGATTGATAACAAATAATGAGCTGGAATTTGATGTAAAAAAGGCCAGATTTGAAACGAAAGTAAAAACAGGACACTGGTGCAAATCCTTCTTTAAAATGAGACTGCTGTGCAAATTTTTTTAAAAAAAAAAAGAGAACGAAAAATCAAACTTGGCACTTGCAAGTTTAGCTCGGTTTAAGCTTATCCTTTGAGTTTAGGGCTATAATCTTTTTAACAATGAAAATATTACTTTTTTTTAAAATTATATATAAAGAGAGTGCAAGTTTTTACAAATAAAGTCGAAAAGTAATTACAGTTGCAAGCAAATGGCATGCTTAGGCAAAAATCATAGAAAGATAACATGCGATTGGGCAATATTAATAGGCCGAGACAAGTTCAAACTAAGGATCAAATGTTCACATGAAACTCAAATTAAGTTAGAAGACTTCGTCCGAGCAGAGTGCTTGTGCGATTATATCTGACTGAGTTGTCATCAATGAACGGGCAATATTTAAATTAAATTAAAACGTAATAAACGTCCATATGTTTATACGAGACTCATTTATATCAAGATTCAAATGGACAACGCGTCCATGGTTAATCTCTGATAGAGTTTTCGTCAATGAACGGACGACTTTCATCCAAATCAAAGCGTAACAAATAATAATTTGGCAATTAAACAAACAAATATAATTCACAAAAGCCGGAGAGTGTCAATAAAGCAACTGTGCTTGCACAGGACTCGAGGATGCCTAACACCTTCCCGAGAGTCAACCGAGATCCTTACCCGGAACTCTGACGCAGACCACTAAACGAGTCATAGGTGTTCTAAGGTACCTCTTTGGTGACTTGGCACACCTTTGAACTATGTCAAGTGGCGACTCCGAAAAATCTCTCAATAATTTTGTACCTTTAAACACCTAAGTCACAACCTTTATTTTATTATTTTTAGTAAATTTTAGGGCGTGACAGCTTGGCGACTCCGCTGGGGAAACCTAGAATCTCAGGCTTTAATAAATTATCGCATTTCAGCTTGTGAATATTGTTTGTTGTTTGTTGCCATATCTTGAATGTTACCGCTTTGATATTGTTGAACTGTATATAAACTGTCTTCCTCCGCAACTCTCTGAGTCTCTGAAACACACAACACACGTGCACTTACCAGATTGCTTGTAGCATCTGGGACTTTCTTACAAAATTGCCCATGATTTAGGAGGATGGTGTGTCGGGGTTAGGTCGGAGACACTGTTGCCGAACAACCTCGATGCGCTTTCCGCCCGGTTTGTCCACCGGGTTCTGAGCCAGTCTAGACACCGAGTCAATTTTGTCATCTAGAGTTAAGCCTTTAGGCCCGATTTATCTGCATTTCATTTGATGACTTAGTGAGGTGCGGTACACCGGTACTGCACTTGTCTAGGCTGACCTCCTTCGTGTCGAGACAGGACCCACGTCCTAGAAAGACACATTTAGGGCATTTTCTGTGTTGCATATGTTCGGAAGGTCGTTATGCTGACCGTTATTGGTTTGGGGTCGAGGTACACTGAAACGGATGCAAGAGAACATAGAATTTTGGGTCAAAAAATAATAATAATACGCCGTTATAATAGCGAATTTTTTTTAGTCATTATGTCAAAATCCATAAAAAGAGTTTTTTCGAGTCATAAAATATATTGTCGTATCATTATAATGCCGAATCTTCTCTAGATCATTTGTGCTTAAGTCAAGTCCATAGTCATAGTCTAAATTTGATAATAATAATTTTGCGCCGTTATAATGGCAAATTTTTTTAGAGTCATTATGTCAAAATCTATAAGAAGAGTTTTGCGAGTCATAAAATATAATATTATTGTGTCGTTATAATGCCGAATTTTTCTTTAGACCATTTGTGCTTTGAGTAGTCTATTCTAAAAATATTGAAAATAATTTTTTGTGCCGTTACAATGGCGAAATTTTTCTTTTTTTTTAAGTTCGTGTCCAAATGTGTGTCAAAGAGTCCTCAATTTCGTCCTTTTTGCATCGTTGCAATAATTGTCAAATTTCAAACTGGGATTTTGTCCCAAGGTGTCAAAATAAAACTGTCATTTTAATGCCGTCGTAATGACTAATTTTTTCTGTATTTTTGTCAATTTTATGCCGAGTCGTTGCAAAATTTAAAAAAAAAATGAAATGGAGGAAAAGAAAGAAAAATGAAATTGAGTCCTACTAAGTGTCGAGTCTTGTTTGCTTTATTTTTATTTTTATTTTAAGTCGTCCAAAATGTGCATTAATCCTAATCCATGTTTAGGTATTATGGCTGCATCGTCCTCGAGGTCCGGGAAAAGAAAATACCCAGAAGGCGCCAGATCACCCGCTATTATGATGATTGATGGCCCGCCTAAAGAGTTAAAGGATTGGTGGAATTCTATGCCACTTATGCAAAAAGAGCTTGTCACTGGTAAGATTGGTCATTTGACTGATTTTTTGCTCGACGATCCTGTTTTGATCCCACGTCGTGATCTAATTAATGCACTTATACCGCGTTGGGACTCCACCAAGAACACCTTCCAGTTCAATGGGTTTGAGATGACTCCCACGCTAGAGGAGTTAGCTGGTCTGGTCAAAATGGACTTTACAGAGAAAAGAATGTTAGCTCCTAGATCTGTCAGTAAGCAAGAGTTTTTCAAGAACCTAGAGATGCCGGTAGATAATACGTTGGGTGGGGTGAGCAATGGTTGGATCTCATTAGGATACCTCTACAAACGTTTTGGGTTGTCAGATGGTTATCAGAAACATCGTTCTGAGTTCTTTCAAACCGTGACCTATGACGATTGGTCTCAACATAGGGCGAAAGTATTTGTGTTTGCTTTCCTGGGGTTGATGGTTTTCCCGCTGAAGTGTAGGCATATACCCATTTCGTTGAGTTGGGTCATGAAAGCTCTGTTTGACAAGGATAAAAACTTCACTGTCATGCCGATGATTTTAGGCAGCATTTATGGCGCTCTGGGTCGGTGCAAGAATGATCCGAAAAAGAACTTCTTCCATGGTTGTAACTTACTCCTTCAGGTTTGGTTTATGGAACATATATGCAAGTGTCCGCCTCTCTTTATGGTTGGGTGTGTTAACACGAGTTATTTGAGTCATCACCCGAAACATGTTAAAAATACTCGCTTCCCAGGCAGTGAAGAGGGTTGGAAATCATTTCTGAATGCCCTAACTCCTCATAATATTTTGTGGTATTGTAAGTGGTTCGCGGAAAGTAAGATCGCCATTAGAAGCCGAGACCGCCCTTTCTTTGTACTGATAGGATTAGAGGGGACTCAGCCATATGCCCCTGTCAGGGTACTCAGGCAGTTTGGCCACATCCAAGAGGTTCCCATAGTTGAAAATATGAGCCCTTATATCGCCAAGATTGAGTCTAGTCAGTGCAAAGCGCAGGCAGAGTTTTGGAGATTGTGGGATAACAGAGTATTCTTGGATGGTCGCACACTGGCAAGTAATAAGCTGCAGGGAGAGGTCACTCCCGAGTATGAGACATGGTTCCGTCGCCAGCCCCTGCTCGAGGCCATGCCCGAGAGACCCAGGAGAGGTGTTGTGGATATCGAGGAGAGGATGGAATTGCGGTTAGCTGACATGACGCGCCGTCTTGAGGAGAGACATCATCTGGATATGGAGCGCATTGTTGCTGATAGAGATGCCGCTAGAGCAGCTTTGATTGATAGTCAGAGCAGAGAGGATCATCATCGCCATGAGGCTGCAGTGTTACAGGCCCGACTTGACAGAGCATTGGGGGATGGAGTGAGGACCAGAGAGCTAGCATTGGGTCGACTTCATGGCTTGCAGGCCGCAGATCAGGTCATTAGGACGGCACATCAGCAGGTGTATGACACTGCCGTGTATGTTGCACAGATGTGTGTCGATTACAAGAGGCGGCCCGTCGAGGAGTTGATTCAGCAGTTGCTGTCATTCGTCACCAGGGTTACAGCTGATTTGACAGGATTACGCCAGACTTTGGCAGGAGGCCCACCAGCAAATCAGCAAGAGCCTCGGGAGGACATGTAGCCGTGCCAGACTTGGGATTAGGATGTTGTTTTCATTTATGCATTTTTGGACATGTTGTGCTTTCTATTTATGTTTCAAACTCTTTTATCGTCTAGTACGTTGTTCTCCAGTCTATGTCGGGATGTCTTCCCAAGTTATGATTTTATGTCTTATTTTGTGAAATTAGTCATTGTACCAGTGATGTATTTTTGAGAGCTTAAATAGAATAGAACTTGAACTTGGTCTCAAACTGTGCTACTGTATTGTCTCGCATTCTGATTTTTCCACGAACCGATTCGGGATGACGCATAACGACCTTAGGCATTGGTTAGGCAAACGAGCAAATTCATGTTCCATGCTATCTTGTTGCACTAACGTGTTTTGATTTGACTAGAACTTGAGCAACTGCCGTGCTGGCCCCACATTCCTATTCCACCAGAATCAAGGGGCCACTGCCTGTTCCAGAAGTGGTTGAAGCATCTCCTCAGGAAAACACTCCGACAACAATGGCTGAAGAAACTGAGAACACTGAGCTGGTTCGTTTGGCTGAGCAACAGGCCAAGATGGCCGAGGACTTCACGGCTATGAAGGAAATGATGATGCAGTTGGTTCGTAACTTGGCAGTGGTTCAGGCACCTCATGTCCCGCCAGCTGCTGCTGGTTTCATGGCAAATACTCAGCCACCAGGGCAAGGGCAATCCACAATGGTAGAAGACCCCCATTACCCTCCGAGATTTGGTCCACATCTGGCAACTGACAATGTAGCCGGACCTTCTACTGCACAACCTGGGGCACAATTCCCGCAGCATGGACAACAAGGCCAACCCCAGGTTCCTGCCACAACATTCACCGTTCCTGCAGGACACACTTTGCAAAGATCGAACAGTGACCCACAATTAGGGGCCCATGATCAACAATTTGACCAAGCTCAGGGTAATGCCTTCCGCCAAAATGAGTCGTATGATCAAGGACACCACCCAGAATCACATGCCGATATCGAGAGGCTGGGAAAAACAGAAGAGAATGACCTTGCTCGGAAATTGAAAAGCTTGGAGCAAACTGTGAAAAACATACAAGGACAGGGGGGTAAAACCAATATTTCATACAAAGACCTGTGTTTGTTCCCCCATGTGCCATTGCCTGAAGGTTTTGTTGTGCCCAAATTTGATCTGTACACTGGACAAAGTGATCCAAGGATCCACGTGAAGATTTACCTTAACAAAATGAGGGGTATCAAGAAGGATGAATTATTGATGGCGTACTTTGCGGACAGTTTGGGAGGACCGGCAACAGAATGGTTTGTGCAACAAGATGTTTCGAAGTGGGTCACCTTTGAAGATATGGCCAGCGCTTTCCTGAACCATTATGATTACAAAATGGAGGCTGCTCCTGATCGTTCTTCTTTGAAAACGATCACAAAGAAACCAGGTGAAAGTTTCAGAGAGTACGCCTACAGGTGGCGCGAACAGGCGGCGCGTGTGAGCCCTTTGATCCCAGACGATAAAATGGTTGAAGAATTCATCGAAGTACTTGATGAAACATACTACCAAGCGATGGCCTCTGCCCTTGGGAAACAATTCAGTGAAGCAGTAAAAATTGGGGAGATGATTGAGAGAGGAATCAAAGCAGGCAAGATTGTTAGCCAAACAGCTTTGAGAGCCACTACCCAAGCGTTGCAATCAGGGTCAGGTGCTTTTGGGAAGAAGAAAGAAAAGAAAGATGAAGTGGCAATGGTTGGTCCTGGACCGAGAAGAAATGACGGAAGATACAATGACCGTCAAGGGTACATTCAGACACCCCCGCCACAACAATTCTATCCACCACATGGCCAACAATATGCCACGCCGCAGTTCTCGTTCCCTGTCAACGCAGCATCTTATGTTCAGCCGCTATCTGATCCACAATGGCGTGCACCCCCAGCTCCAGTCCAGTATAACAATCAACAGGCACATGCTCAATTCCCGGCTAAGCAGGAGATGCCTTATCGACCACGAGGTCCATCGGGTTTTCGGCCAAACATGCAACAGAGAAACATGCAACAAGAGAAAAGGCAGTTCACCCCGTTGGGTGAAACTTACACTAATTTGTTCGAAAAGTTGCAACAAGCCAATCTGTTGAAACCAATCCCGGGAAAAGTAAACCCCAATGGAAGAGTTGATCATTCACGCCATTGTGCATTTCATTCTGGAGCACCTGGACATGACACAGAATCCTGTTGGGAACTCAAAAGGGTAATCCAGGCAATGATAGACAATAATCAGATAAAAGTAGTGGGGGATGAAACACAAAATGTGAATCAAAATCCTTTACCAACTCACGATGTTCAAAGCAACGTACACATGGTAGGGATGGTATGCATAGAAGAGGACATGAAAGGGAAAGCCGCCAAGCAGATTTTTGCGGTTGGTCCCTCCCCAGACATCAAAGGCCCCGAGCCATTTATTGTGGTAATCAGAGGAAAGTCGAGTGCGTCCGTTGTCAACAAAGCAAAGCAAGATGCAGCTGTTGAGCCAAGTTTCACTATTCCAGCTGCAAAGCAGGAAAAAGTTCATGACAATGCACCAGCATTCATTGTGCAAGGGGCATCATGCCAGAAAACTCCGGTCTTCGAGGTTAAGGCAAAGAAGTGTGAACCGGTTATCATCACTCAAGCAGCGCAACTCCCTGTCAAAAGTACAAAGGCTGTCCCTTGGAACTACAACAAGACAACTGTGTCTTACAATGGGAAGGAAATCATGAATTTCGTTGCAGATGTGAATGGTCTCACTCGTTCTGGGAGATGTTTTACCCCAGAAGAATTGAGAAAGGCAAAGCCAGGTCGAGAAGACCAAGGACCCATCAAAGAACCAGTATCCGAGAAAGAAGCTGAAGAATTTCTGAAGAAAATAAGATCGACAGATTATTCTATCGTCGAGCAGTTGAGAAAGACTCCAGCTCAGATATCACTCTTGTCTCTACTTATGAACTCTGAAACACATCGCAATGCACTGTTGAAGATATTGAATGAGGCCTACATTCCTGAACAAACTACTGTGGCTAATCTGGAAGCACTTGCTGGCAGAGTATTTGAGACTAATCGTGTGATGTTCACCGATGAGGAGTTGCCAGCAGAAGGAACCGGTCATAATCGAGCGCTTCATGTCTCAGTTAAGTGTGAAGACTCCTATGTCACACGTGTTCTAATAGATGGTGGCGCGGGATTGAACATTTGCCCTCTGTCTACATTGAAGAGTCTAAGGGTAGACATGAGCAAAATCAGGGCAAGTTCCTCTGCTGTTCGTGCTTTTGATGGTGGAGTTCGAGAATCTTTGGGTATCATCAATCTTGAGTTAACCATTGGTCCCGCTACCTTCAGCATTGAGTTCCAAGTCATGGAAACAGATGCATCGTACAATCTGTTATTGGGCCGACCATGGATCCACATGGCCTGTGCTGTACGCTCCACAGTTCATCAAGTGGTCAAGTTTACTTGGGATAACCAAGCTGTCGTAGTTTATGGAGAGGACGACTCACAGTTTAACAATAGCCTGGACGTACCAGCCCTTGAAGTCGTCACCACACGCCCAACCATAATGTATCAAACCTCCGATGTGGTGTATGTGGAAAAGATAACAGAAGGGAAACCTATACCCATCCCAAGTGTGTCAGAGACGTCTATTATGATGGCATCTGAAATGTCAAAGCATGGTTTCCAATTTGGAAAGGGTTTGGGAGCATCACTACAAGACAGGGTAAACCCAGTTTATCCAAATGGTGTGCAAGGCACGTGGGGACTAGGGTTCAAGCCAAAAGCAGCTGATCGCAAGCAAGCAAAGAAAAAGAAGTCAGAAGTTTGGTCTCTCCCAAAGCCGATTCCGTGTCTCGCTCAGTCTTTTGTGGGATATGTCAAGAAGCCAAAGGTTGTCGCTACAAATGTCAACATAGTGGAAGATAATCAGGATGCACCATTTGATCTAGGTGGCATTTTTGAAATCTGCATGGTACAGCCGGGTGAAGGCTCCAGCAATGCTTCAATTCAGTACATTGACCCGGATGTGCACCTGACTAACTGGAATGCAACTCCCTTCCCCATCAGGAAGGGGTCTTGGTAGACTGTTGTTTTACAATTTTCTTTTGAATGCACTTGGATATTCTAACGGTTGTATGCCAAGTGTATTATTATGCTCATCTTTCCTTTTGTAATTCAAACCCTTTTTCATTAATGAAAGGCCTAAGAGCCAAGCTTTCCTTCGATCTCTGTTCATATTCCTAATTTTATTCTATTTTTTGTTTATCTGTAGTGATATATCTGCTGGTCCTGATATCATGACATGTTCAAGGAACTCATCGTCCATCCAGGGACCGCAATCTGATTTTGGCTCCATAACCATAGTTGAGGTTGAAAATGATGAAGAAAACATTGAGGAGTCTATTAACAATACTGAATATGATGGGGAACAGGCTGATTTTGAAATAGGCTTGGAAGTTGAACGCCATGAGGGCAAGCCTAAACCCAATTTGGCTGATACAGAGGATGTTAATCTTGGGAGCCCTGATGATGTGAGGGAAACCAAGATAAGCATGCATGCCCTACCTGGAGTGAAGAACGATATTCGGAAGGTGCTTTTTGAGTATCGAGATGTTTTTGCATGGTCATATGATGAGATGCCGGGTTTGAGCTCCGAACTGATAGTCCACGAATTGCCAATTCAACCTGGTTTCCCTCCAGTGAGACAAATGCAACGGAAGTTCAAAACTGATATGATCAAGAAAATCCATGATGAAATAATGAAGTAGTTGGACGCAAAAGTGATTCAATCGGTTCAATACACTACTTGGGTCGCAAATGTTGTTCCTGTTCCTAAGAAAGATGGAAAAACAAGGATATGTGTTGACTATCGAGATTTGAACAAGGCAAGTCCCAAAGATAATTTTCCATTGCCTAATATTCACACTCTCGTAGACAATTGTGCCAAACATGAGATACAATCCTTTGTTGACTGCTATGCCGGATACCACCAAATCCAGATGGATGAAGATGATGCATACAAAACGGCATTCACTACGCCTTGGGGAACTTATTGCTATAGAGTGATGCCGTTTGGTTTGAAAAATGCTGGGGCAACCTACGTGAGGGCTATGACTGCCATTTTCCATGATATGATGCATAAAGAAATAGAAGTGTACGTGGATGATGTGATCATCAAGTCTAGAACTGCTGAAGACCACGTGAGAGATCTCAGAAAGTTCTTTGAAAGGCTCCGTAGGTATAATCTGAAGCTGAATCCAGCCAAGTGTGCATTTGGTGTGCCTGCTGGAAAACTGTTAGGTTTCATTGTTAGCAGGCGAGGTATTGAATTGGATCCCGCAAAGATCAAAGCAATACAAGAATTACCTCCGCCTCGAACCAAGAAGGATGTTAAAAGCTTTCTAGGCAGGCTGAATTACATCAGTAGGTTCGTTGCTCAACTTACAACGATATGTGAGCCGATCCTCAAGTTGTTGAAAAAGAATGCATCAATTGCATGGACCGAAGAGTGCCAAGAAGCCTTTGACAAGATCAAGCAATACTTGTCAAATCCTCCTGTTTTGGTTCCGCCTGAGCCTGGCCGACCATTGTTTTTGTACTTGTCAGTCAATGAAAACTCCTTTGGTTGTGTACTGGGGCAACATGATGCCTCGGGAAAGAAAGAACAGGCCATTTATTATCTGAGCAAGAAGTTCACAGATTGTGAGGCCAGATACACTTTGTTGGAAAGGACGTGTTGTGCCCTAACTTGGGTCGCACAAAAGCTGAAACATTATCTTTTATCCTATACCACTTATCTGATTTCCAGGATGGACCCATTGAAGTACATATTTCAAAAGCCAATGCCAACTGGCAAACTTGCAAAATGGCAGATCTTGCTCACAGAATTTGACATAGTTTATGTTACCAGAACTGCAATGAAAGCTCAAGCCTTAGCTGATCATTTGGCTGAAAACCCGGTTGATGATGATTATGAGCCATTGAAGACTTACTTCCCCGATGAGGAGGTAGATGTGCTCGAAGAACTGATTAATGAAGAAGAACATGTGTGGAAAATGTACTTTGATGGTGCTTCTAATTCAAAAGGCCATGGTATTGGAGCAGTCCTCATCTCTCCTACGGGACATTACTATCCGGCAGCTGCCCAACTCCGCTTCAGTTGTACTAACAACACATCTGAGTATGAAGCCTGCATAATGGGTTTGCGTATGGCTTTAGACATGGACATCAAAGAATTGCTGGTGATCGGAGATTCAGATCTTTTGATACGCCAAATGAAGGGTGAATGGGAAACTCGAGATCTTAAGTTGATCATGTACAAGCAGTGTATGGACGATCTTCGCCAAAAGTTCAATGTTCTAAAGTTTAGACATGTTCCCAGAATACATAATGAGCTGGCTGACGCATTGGCTACATTAGCCTCAATGCTTGTCCATCCTGATAAAGCCCATATTGATCCGTTAGAGATTCAGGTCCAAAGCCAACATGCATACTGCAATGTGGTTGAAGAAGAAATTGACGGTCAACCGTGGTACTTCGATGTCAAGAATTTCCTTCAAGATGGGACATATCCTCCAATGGCAGAAAATAATCAAAAGAGAACCCTTCAACGACTAGCAAGTGGTTTCTTTTTGAGTGGAGGGGTGGTGTACAAAAGGACACCCGATTTGGGACTACTAAGATGCGTGGATGCAACTGAAGCCACGAAAATTCTCAATGACATGCATTCAGGGATCTGCGGACCCCACATGAGCGGGCACGTGCTAGCTAAGAAAGTACTCAGAGCAGGATACTTCTGGCTTACCATGGAACATGATTGCATTACTTTTGTGCGAAAGTGTCATCAATGCCAAGTACACGGTGATTTGATACATTCACCTCCTTTAGAGTTGCACACAATGTCAGCCCCTTGGCCTTTTACAGCATGGGGGATGGATGTTATCGGGCCTATTGAACCAAGAGCATCAAATGGGCATAGATTCATTTTGGTTGTAATAGATTATTTCACCAAATGGGTTGAGGCTGTCACTCTCAAATCCGTGACCAAGAAAGCTGTGGTGGATTTCGTTCATTCTAATATTATTTGTCGCTTTGGTATTCCAAGTACCATCATCACTGATAATGCGGCAAATCTGAACAGTCATTTAATGAATGACGTGTGTGAAAGATTCAAGATCATGCATCGAAATTCCACGCCTTACCGACCAAAGGCAAATGGTGCGGTTGAAGCAGCTAATAAGAATATCAAGAAGATCCTTAGGAAAATGATACAAGGATCTCGTGATTGACATGAGAAGTTATGTTTTGCTTTGCTAGGTTACCGCACAACCGTGCGCACTTCCATAGGTGCGACCCCATATTCATTGGTATATGGAATTGAAGCAGTCATACCTGCTGAAGTTGAAATACCATCCCTCAGGATCATTGTGGAAGCAGAGATTGAGGACATAGAGTGGGTCAAAACCCGATTGGAACAGTTGTCATTCATTGACGAGAAGAGGCTTAATGCAGTTTGTCACGGTCAATTATATCAGCAAAGAATGGCCCGAGCCTACAACAAGAAAGTGCGCCTCCGCGACTTGAAATAAGGGCAATTAGTTTTGAAAAGAATCTTTCCTCATCAGGAAGAAGCTAAAGGGAAATTTTCCCCAAATTGGCAAGGACCATACCTGGTAAAGAAAATATTGCCAAATGGCGCCTTGTACCTTACAGATCCGGAAGGCAGAACAACTGAAATACCCATCAATGCAGACGCGGTCAAGAGGTACTACATTTGACTCCAAGATGGTCTTCAACTCGGGATGAATGCAAGGCTTTTGTTCTCTTTTGCTATCCCAAAATGTATCCCTTATTAGCACTTTGAACATTGTATTTTCGAGACATGTTCTCAGTTGGAATCAATGTAATTGCACCAAAATGAAATAAACCTGGGCGTTTGCCTAGAGCTACGTCTGACCTGATTCCTCTCAAAAGGATACGTAGGCAACCATTTCGGTGCGGTCGCAACAAGAGAAAATTCCTCTTTCCCTGTTTTCTTTTATTGACGCAAAACTTGCCTCCAAGTTTGCGGCCAACATCAAAAGAAATTTAGATCCCCTTTTATGCTAAACTGGGACAGAAGTTTGTTTTTATTTTATTTCATAAATAAAATAAAATAAAAACAAACTTCTATTATTTTTGTATCATTCCATTCACATGTTTCAAGAGATGTTGGTGTTGTAAATTGAATTGAAAGGAAAAAGAAAGAGAAAACAAAAAAAAAGAAAGAAAAAAAAGAGAGAAGTCTTGCCGGTGAAAACCTGAGAAGGCGCCGCAAGACAAACAGTGAGGCAAAAGATTAAAGAGAGAGGCTAGTTGGCGAAAACCCGAAAGGGCGCTGCTAGTCGACTTGAGAGTCACCTCAACTTGGTTATTGGTTTGATATCTTCCGTGGATCAACTCTCAGCAAACAAGTGGCACTGGTCGGACGAGGTCATCCAAGATACATGTCATGATCATCAAGGCCGCCAGTATATTGCCAGATAAGTTTCCCTTTTCAGAAAGACATTCCCTGTCCAAACGACTTTCGCCCTTAAATTCTTTGTTATTCCATTTTTGTGCATCTTGCCTCATCATTAATTCCTCGCCCTTTCGGCGCTAACCTCACATGAGCAATAAAAGAAAATTGCAAAACTCTGTCTTTCGGGATTCAGGTTTAATTTCAGCAAGCAGGGCACACCCTCGACAATGGAAAGTTTTCAGCAAGTCATGGTCAACATTGATAATTGGAGCCCAGCACCGCACATCAGGTAGAGGGACGACATACCAAAATCGGATCATGAAGAGTGGACATGTTTGGGAGAAGCTTTAGGCATTGTTCATCCCACATTACTGTGAATAATAGAACAAGAGTCGCAAAGTTATTTGCAAGACCAGAAACAGGGTGTATCCATGACTCAGAAAGTTGGTGCGACATCTGCTATGTTGCCAAGAAAGAGCTAGGACCACTTGAATTGGGGTAGTTGCGCCAGATATCAGACGGAACTCCATTCTCTCTTCGAGTCAATTCCCGCTAAAAGATGGCGTCATTTCCTTTCATGTCAAGATCTGCTAAAAGACAGCGATCATTTCCTTTTCGAGTCAGTTCGCTCAAAGATAGCGTCATTTCCTTTCCATGTCAAGATTTGCTAAAAGACAGCGATCATTTCCTTTTCGAGTCAGTTTCGCTCAAAGATAGCGTCATTTCCTTTTCATGTCAAGATCTGCTAAAAGACAGCGATCATTTCCTTTTCGAGTCAGTTTCGCTCAAAGATAGCGTCATTTCCTTTTCATATCAAGATCTGCTAAAAGACAGCGATCATTTCCTTTTCGAGTCAGTTTCGCTCAAAGATAGCGTCATTTCCTTTCCATATCAAGATCTGCTAAAAGATAGCGATCATTCCCTTTTCGAGTCAGTTCGCTCAAAGATAGCGTCATTTCTTTTTCATGTCAAGATCTGCTAAAAGATAGCGATCATTTCCTTTTCGAGTCAGTTCGCTCAAAGATAGCGTCATTTCTTTTTCATGTCAAGATCTGCTAAAAGATAGCGATCATTTCCTTTGCGAGTCAGTTCGCTCAAAGATAGCGATCATTTTCTTTTCGAGTCAGTTCGCTCAAAGATAGCGTCATTTCCTTTCCACATCAAGATCTGCTAAAAGATAGCGATCATTTCCTTTTCGAGTCAGTTTCGCTCAAAGATAGCGTCATTTCCTTTCTATGTCAAGATCTGCTAAAAGATAGCAATCATTTCCTTTTCGAGTCTGTTTCGCTCAAAGATAGCGTCATTTCCTTTCATGTCAAGATCTGCTAAAAGACAGCGATCATTTCCTTTTCGAGTCAGTTCGCTCAAAGATAGCGCCATTTCCTTTTCATGTCAAGATCTGCTAAAAGACAGCGATCATTTCTTTTTCGAGTCAGTTTCGCTCAAAGATAGCGTCATTTCCTTTCAATGTCAAGATCTGCTAAAAGATAGCGATCATTCCCTTTTCGAGTCAGTTTCGCTCAAAGATAGCGCCATTTCCTTTCCATGTCAAGATCTGCTAAAAGATAGCGATCATTTTCCTTTCAAGTCAGTTTTGCTAGAAGATAGCACTCACATGCAGTTCAAGTCATTTGCGCTCAAAGATAGCAACCACTTCCTTTTCAAGTTAGTCCTGCTCAAAGATAGCAACCATCCCCAGCTTCAAGTCAAGAGCTGGTTGAAATAGAGACCATTTCAAGTTTCAGATGGTGCTTGCCCATACAACGGGCGATGGAGTTGTCTTTCAAGCCAAGGTTTACCTCAAGGAAGCATGAAGATTTAGGCTAGGGATTGTAATTTTACATTTTTCCTTGTATTTCCATTCTTTGTAAAAGCCATGACCACCAGCAAGCGACCAGTATTCAGCAGCGACAGCCTCTTAGCAGTCTAGAGTGTCTAGTATCAGCCCCAAGTGTGTCTAGAAGAGTCTTTAGTTAGTCTTAGTAGTCTAGAGTGTCTAGGGTTGTTTTAGAGAGTTTAGTTGAGTCTAGTGTCTGTTTGAATGCGGTAGTCCCAGCTGCCGCACGTGAGGAACTACACTGACCTGATTCCTTCGTCCAGGGATATGTAGGTAACCTTGTTATCGGTTAGAACCGAAATCCAAGGTACGGTCACCATTTTGCATGATCTTGGCTAGAACCGAAAAGCCAACATTAGTTGTCGTTTACTTCTTTGTCCGAAAACTCTTCATGTTCCCGAACAAAGAGGGGCAGCTGTAATCACCTAATTTTGGCACCAAAATAGCTTGAAATAGCTCAAAATAGTCGAGCTAACTTTCTAGGATTTTCGTCGAATTTCAGTCTTTTATTTTTAGCTAAATTTGTCGTTTAAATGATAAAAAATAATAAAATTAACAAAAAAAAGCTACCTATTATGTGTTTAATTGACTCTATGTTTAATTGTGATAGTATTGTAGATTTATGTGGTTTTGATGGTAGTTAATAGTGTTGATTTTGATAAGTATAACCATTTTGATGGCCATTCATAAAAAAAATAATAGCCCAGATTTTGGCCCATCAGCCCACTCACTTACCCAAGCCCACACCATACATATATATACACAAAATCTCATTTTTCACTCCCCACACCCTTTAGCTCATTTGAGCTGGCCAAACCCTGTCCAAATTCCCCTCCCCCGCCGGAAATCCCACACCACCGGCCGGCCACCGCTCGGCCGCCGCCGGCCACCACCTCCGGTGGCCGGAAAATTTTAAAAAATATACCGTTTGAAAGATCTCGACCCCCCCATTCCATTTCTCAACTTAGTTTTTACAAAATCTCAACGGTTTGGCGTAGATCGGGAGTCAAAGGTTCGGTCAAACCCGAAATCCGACGACGTTGATTTTTTTCCGGTGAGTTTTTTTGTTTCTTTCTCCTCCTCTCACCTTCCCCTTTCATCCCTCGTACTTGGTCTACCAATACCCCTCCCCATTTTCCCGTTTTCCCCAGTCCCGTTTCTGTTTTCGCTTTCCTTTTTCTGATTTATTTTTCTTTTTCTGTTTTTCTGTGATGATTTTTGGAGGGGCTGTTGTAGTAGCTGTTTTAGGACAACGGGGGTGATGTTTTGTGGTGTTGTAAAGACGAAAGAGCAGCAGTGAGGTTGATTAGTTTGTGAGCGGAGATATGGTGGAATTGATGCTTGGTTTTGTAGTTAGCGTCGTAGTGGAGTTACAGTGGCGGTACAACATTCTGGATCGGTGTTGCATCGAGGACAATCAGGCAACAACGCTGTAATGGGACGTGAAGCTGTGGCGTTTGGCATCGATGACGGGTTAGAAGTAGACCCGATTGCTTTCTTTATTACTTTTACTGATCATAGTTTAGCCATTGATTTAGCATTAGCTAATTACTGTTTCGTGTTGAAAATGATAGTTTGTTAGTATTGACATAAGTTTGTTTTTATTCCGTTTACTTGTTTAAACAAAGGCTAGTATGATCTGCAAGTATGAAATGTGTTTCCCCTGTTTTAGTTTGCTTTGATTTAAACTTGTTGAATGTGAGTTTGTTTGTCTCTCAATCGTTTGAGCTCCTCGATAATTAGCTCGTTTAGCTTCTATTTCAGCTTATGAGTTTGTCTGGTTGTTTGATTACTCTACTAGCTATGTGAGTATAGATGATATATAGTTGAAGTTTGGTTTTTTTTTGGTTCAGCCTGGATTAGTTTGTGAACTTTAATTTGTTTCAGGATTATCTTAGTGTTTGATTTAGATTTCATTAAGATTAGAATTGTTAGCTTGGTGTATAAAAGTCTTGGGAGATTTCAAAAATCTGAAAAAAAAATCAAAAAGAGGTCCAAAGTCAAAAGTAAAAATACATTTTGCAGCCTGATACTATGACTTTTTTGCCACTATCTTTGTTGTTTAGCTAGCATGCCAAGTTCTCATTAAATGAGGCTGAAAAGTAGGGGGGCAAAGGCATGTGGCTTGGCCGTTTTTTTTTTACCCAAGTTGTTACTGATCATGGGACTTTTTTTTTTCCCTTCTATATAAAGGGGAGAACTATCTCTTTAAAAAAAAAAAACAAGGACAAGTAAGACCATCTGAAAAAATAATACTCTCACATCTCTCTACACTTCACTAAGCTAAAAATACTACACACCATAAAAACACTTCTCACTACACTTGTGGATTCTGAAAGAAAACTTCTTCACTTTAAAGAAGTAAATCTTAGGAAATAGATAGGGAAAAGAGTGCAAAGTACTTGAGAGAGTTTGGAGGGAAAAGGACTCACTAGCTGGAAAGAGTTTTCTAGTTCTGGGGTCGTTTGCTGTTGATGTTGCTATTCTGGGCTATGTTGCTGAACTTGTGAATTTGAGCTTTGCTTAGTTTAAGTTTCATCACACCAGGTATTTTCTCTTTAAAAATATTGTAAGAGTTTTATTGCTATTTGTGAATGAAACATATTATCATGTTAAAGGCCAAAACTTGAATGAGATTATGTAGCTTATCACTTTAAAAGCACTCAGTTGTACTGGAAATGAAAGTAGTTAAATTCTTTTTTATGTTCCATGTATGTTTTATAGTCCATACCTATGAAACATGAATGACCACACGTAAAAATGGAAAAGTAGAATTGCCAGACTTTTAGCTAATTGTGGGCCGGTATTGAAAAGAATTTGGTTGCCTTGGCCATTCCAATTTATAAAAATAGGCAAACTTAAGATTCATTTGTAAAAAATAGCCTTTCAAAGGAATGTTTTAACTTGTATAAAAAGGTAAAAACAAAAATTAAGATTTTTAAGTTAAGTTATTGTTTTGCATCATCTTTCTTCCGCAAGATTTGTGGAGTAATGTATGAATGGGATTGATTGTGGAGTAATGTATGTATGAGATTGATAACAAATAATGAGCTGGAATTTGATGTAAAAAAGGCCAGATTTGAAACGAAAGTAAAAACAGGACACTGGTGCAAATCCTTCTTTAAAATGAGACTGCTGTGCAAATTTTTTTAAAAAAAAAAAGAGAACGAAAAATCAAACTTGGCACTTGCAAGTTTAGCTCGGTTTAAGCTTATCCTTTGAGTTTAGGGCTATAATCTTTTTAACAATGAAAATATTACTTTTTTTTTAAAATTATATATAAAGAGAGTGCAAGTTTTTACAAATAAAGTCGAAAAGTAATTACAGTTGCAAGCAAATGGCATGCTTAGGCAAAAATCATAGAAAGATAACATGCGATTGGGCAATATTAATAGGCCGAGACAAGTTCAAACTAAGGATCAAATGTTCACATGAAACTCAAATTAAGTTAGAAGACTTCGTCCGAGCAGAGTGCTTGTGCGATTATATCTGACTGAGTTGTCATCAATGAACGGGCAATATTTAAATTAAATTAAAACGTAATAAACGTCCATATGTTTATACGAGACTCATTTATATCAAGATTCAAATGGACAACGCGTCCATGGTTAATCTCTGATAGAGTTTTCGTCAATGAACGGACGACTTTCATCCAAATCAAAGCGTAACAAATAATAATTTGGCAATTAAACAAACAAATATAATTCACAAAAGCCGGAGAGTGTCAATAAAGCAACTGTGCTTGCACAGGACTCGAGGATGCCTAACACCTTCCCGAGAGTCAACCGAGATCCTTACCCGGAACTCTGACGCAGACCACTAAACGAGTCATAGGTGTTCTAAGGTACCTCTTTGGTGACTTGGCACACCTTTGAACTATGTCAAGTGGCGACTCCGAAAAATCTCTCAATAATTTTGTACCTTTAAACACCTAAGTCACAACCTTTATTTTATTATTTTTAGTAAATTTAGGGCGTGACATTGCATATTTTGGACTGATAATATTGTGTCATTTAATTAATGACTCTATACAAATTACATTTAATAAAATAATTTCAAATATTGTAGTGTTCTATTAATTAATCAAGAACAACCTTATATGTGGGAGATCTAGGGTGTCGTTAGCCATGGTCACTCACTTCAATTGCATCATGTAGGCACAAGAACATAATTATAAGTGCTCACTTGTATACAATATCATGATGTACAAGTACAACATTATACTGGTGACCTTAACTCACCACATGGACAATGTATGCTATTTAAAGGTGTTATTACATATAATCACACACTTCAATTACATCATGAAGGCACAAGAACACAATTATAAGTGCTCACTTGTATACAAATAGCATGATGTACAAGTACGACATTATACCGGTGACCTTAACTCACCATATATGGACCATTGTGGGATATCTAATGATGTCATTACCTATGATCACTCACTTCAATTGCATCATATTGGCAAAAGAACACAATTATGTGTGATCATTTGTAGATATTTATATCGATAACCTTAGGAGTCATTTAGTTTGCGGGACTAAATATTAAGAAAATCCCATAAATAATCCCACCACCTCCATGGTATAAGTTATAAAAATAATTTAATAATAAAATCTATCTCGAAATAATTAATACTACTAAATAAATGTGGGATAACTATTATCCTTATCAAAACCAACCAAACGACCCGTAAGGGTTAACAGTTAAGGGTTTAGGGTTTGGGGTTTAGGGTTTACGATTTAGGGATTACAGTTTTAAAAGGCACATAATAAAAAAAAGTTAGAGCCTAACCAAACTCGAACCCTAAACGACCCGTAAGGGTTAACAGTTAAGGGTTTAGGGTTTACGATTTAGGGATTACGGTTTTAAAAGGCACATAATAAAAAAAGTTAGAGTCTAACCAAACTCGAACCCTAAACCACCACCTCATGTTAATAACCCATAACCACTTAGCTGGAATAGCATCATCTGTCATATGACTAACTTTTTGTTTCTTTATTTAATGTTGTAGCTTATTATATTTAGGGGGAATTCAAGGAGGAAAAAATATAGGCACAGATTTTTAAACTAAAATGTCTAATAAAATTCATGAAGGGAAAATTAAAGTTGAGGGAATTATTAGGTCCGGCAGTCAACATTTAAAGGTGTACATATATTGCTCAAAGTATTAGGATTAGAAAATGACCAATAAAAAAAAGAGTTGGGAATTAATTTATAAGTATAGTATACAATTTTGTAGAAAATACACGAAAAATGGAGTATAGTATACTAGTAGTATGTATTTCGTATGTATTTTTATGCTCTACCTAACCTCATTAAATAATTTATGGGAAATAATCAAATGCATGTTTGGTTGTGAAAGTGCTTTGAGAATATAACTAAGAATTAATAACATGAGAGAGAATTATACAAATTATTCAAAATTAACTTAAAATCTGATTAAGGGTATAAATGGAACAAAATTAACGAATTTATTAAAAAAGCATGTGAAATTACTATAATAACCTCATTTAGGATGTTTGGACCATAAATGATATGGTCAATTATATTTTTCGTATCCATTACTACTTCAGATCATATTATTGGATTAAAATGGTGCCCTCACGAATACTGCTCTCATAGTCAGGGGCTGAGCTAATAATGGTGAAGGGATTTCGAAAGTTGCTTTAGATTATAAGTTCAATCTCGCCTACAATATTGTACTAGTATTTTTTTGAATCCACTTATATAAATTTCGGGCACCACCTCTGCTCACAATAGTAGTACTAGTAGACAGAGCCTTTGAAGAGGAGAGACCATAAACAATTGGCGTTCCAACAATGGCCGTTTAGCATCTTATCCTTGTAATGCTCCACAATCCACATGCAAACACACATGCTAGCGGATTATCACAAACACAGTCGGCACATATCATTCTCCAAAGTTAGTTATAGAATGTCACCCCTTCTTGGAAAGCACAAAGGGACAGGAGAAGCCCCACCAATTCGCCATTCTTTATTAGTACTACTGTTTCCAACCATAAGCAAACGCCAGCATCAAAATTGTCAGCAATTAGCACTCCCTTTAAATGATTCTGCATAATATCATATGCTTTGAGCTGACAACCACATTTGCCCTTAATCCTAGAGGGTCCATCTTTGAGCTAGTACTAACATTCAATTCAACCAAATCAAATTTATTTACTTAAGGCAAATAGTAAAATAAGAAAAACAAACCAATACTCGTGGTTCCCAATGTTTCACCAGAGGACAAACCTTATTCACCCCAACTTGCCTTGCGCAATTTGGCTTCTTTATTTATTCCATATGCCAGACAAATGATAAACCATTGGATGGCAGAGGCGAATTCAGAATTTAAACTTTATGGGTTCTAAATTTTGAGATAACAATCTCAAGTGCAAGTAATTGGCTTCTTGACTTGATTTTTATATATATTTAATAATTTTTTAAACATAAATATATTGTCTGCACAAAACTTACTGAGTTCCGCCGAATCCGTAGACTTCTACATCCGCCACTGTTGGATGGACATCTTTCTAGAGCTATATGTTAACATTAAATAGAGCAAACTACAAATAACTAATTATAGTGTGAGTTGGTGACTGGTAAAAAAGAAGATAGACAACATGCTACTACACTAAGAGATATTTATAACTATATAAATCCTTAAAATAATTACATGACTCGTGATCAGATGTTGACAAGATATTGATTATGTCATGCTTCTTTACATCTAAACAGCTTAAGTACTAACAATACAGTACCTTACGTAAAACGAAAATGGAAAAAAAAAATCAGTAGTAGCTTACAAGGTTTAAAAGAAATTCTCAGAAGACCTTTTCCTTTCCTGCGGATTACAATTACATTGATGGAGAAGAGTGAAAATGTCTGTCCACTAACATCACCCGAAGAATGAACAACAAGGAAACGGGTACTGCCAGCTTCTCGTAGACTGAACTCTCTTCTCTTTAAGCTCCGAGTTGTCACAAAGTAGTTGTCTCTAGGTCTTCACACATTGTCTCTAGGTCTTCACACTGCACTAAATACTCCCATCTCATACATTGGCCTAATTCTGGAAAATAATCCTAATACTTCCAGAGGAAAGATGACAATCTTAAAGCCTCTCTCCTTCTTGGAGCTCATCTTATTGCTTCCTATTCTCAGTTTGACACTCATTCATCACCTCATTATAATATACATCTTACAGGATTTGAATGATCGCGGAACAAAATTCATCAGCAAATCAACAAGGACTATATACCCTCTTTCTTTCACTCAATATATACAAAAGCTATATAACTTAGTTTTGGTTTAAACTTCCTCTCCCAAAATTTTTATGCTCTCTTGTTCTTTTTGTCATCTCGGAGTCAGTGAATATACCTAAGCAACAGCAGAGATGCCACGGCAATTGAACCCTTCAATTCTCACAGGAGCAGACTTGTTAACAAACTTCACCGGTACACAGCCACCTCCGGTCATACGGCCTGAGGAGGAAAAGGGTGGTGGCGAAGGTGCTGCTGCTGACTCGATAATTTGTGGTATAGGTACAAAATTATTGTTGCCAAAGTGGGCATCTTGAATCACGGGATTTGAAGCTCTACTAGGAGGAGAACCACAAAAGAATGGTGGAGATGAAGCCAACTGAAAATTGGAACTTTTATCATCATATCTTCCCTGATCATAGAAACATAACAAATTTTCAGCTGGACTAATTGACTAATCAAGAAGTGTTTTTAAAAGCGAAAAGCGCAAAGAAACAACAAGCACCACCAAGGTGCTTGAAGCGATATGTGAAGCGCACTGCACTACTGTTGGAAAATAAACTACCATAAATACATGAATTTAGTCCAGACCCTACCGGTGGAATAACACTGGATATGTTATTGTTGTACATACATGAATTCAGTAATTTAATAATCAAATTCAAACTAACATAACTAAATTTAACATTCAATTAACAACTAATCCAACTACTCTTAGTAACTCAAATAGTATTAAGTTACTCAATAATTTATTTACATTGTCAACTTAACTTTTAACTACTATCGTAAATTCTCACAAGCTGTAACATATAAATAAAATTATCATCTAAAACTCAGCTCCCAACAACAACATAACCACCATTATCCCAACAAGTGGGGTCCAGGAAAGATGGGGCGTACCAGATCTTACCCCTACTTTGAGTGGTATATTAAAAAGAACAAAGAAGAAATCTGAGTGACTAATTACCTTAGTGAGAATGATATCAAGAAGCTCAGCTCCTGCTTTTAAATCACACCCCTCCATTTCTTGATTGCTAAAACACCCAAAAACAAAATTACCCAAATAAATAAACTAAAAATAAATCAATTAGAAAAAAAATTAAATCAAGAAGAAAGAAAAAGAAACGTACTTGATTTGTTCAGAAGCAAAATTGTAGAGCCCAAATCTACGAGGCTTAGGACAAACAACGGCATCAGCATTTTGAAGATAAGCAAATTTATTCATTCTTTTTTATTTTGGCCTGAAATACAAGAAAGAAGAATATTTTTTACACTTGAGATCTTTACACCTTCATAATAAGAAAAGTGGTTTAATATATATATACGTATAACAATTACTAAATCTAAAGATAGAAGAAATCATGGTGAAAAGAGATTTACGTAGAATTAATGGTTAAAGGAAAGGGAGAGAGATTAAATTACGCGGCGAAAGGGAAGTAGGTGATGAATGGACAAGAGATAAAGAAGCTAAAAAAAGAGATATTTGGGGAGATTTGGAAGTGGTTTTTATATTTTCTAGAAATAGAAATAGGAGAGAGATGGAAAAGCGTGTAAAATTAATGACTTGTCTGTTGATGGAGTTTAGTTAAGGACTTAAGGTTGTGTTTGAGTAGTACGGTCTTCTTATGTGTGATGCACGTGCACTTGGATGCACGCTCCTATTAGTAGTTCAAACATCAATTTATAATAATTTGCTTCAATAATCTTAAAACTTTATCATTGAAACTTTGAAGAATACGGAATGCGTTTTCTTGATTTGGTGTTGTTTTACTAAATTGGTAATTAGAGACTTTTATGTTGGTATTTGGAAGCTTTTTTGAAATTTTAAGCAAATTTGGTTGATTTGATGGAGATTAGAATTTCAAATTTGAAACAACGCACTGTTGAACAACATGGACGAATCCATGATTTTGTGTACAATTTAACAAAGTTGATACAACATATATCACGAAGCTAAGACGATCTGACATGATTTGATGAATAATGGAACAAGCATACAGTAATATCAAATCCGGCATGATTGATAAACAACATAACAATGTAGGTATAATGCCAGTGATAACTCAAGTTGCTCCATCAATCAATCCATTACTAGTCCAAAACGCGAAGTTTGGTGTAATGTTACAAACTTCAACAAAATTTTGCTACAAGTTTTACTGACTAGTAGGAGAAACAAGAAACCTATCAAAAATAATTTGACAACAAAATTGACTACTCCCTACAACCTCCTCCACCCCTCAAAATAAAGGAACTATAGAAAACTGAACACCATTTAGCCCTTTACACTAACTGAGACTTTTTAATCAAGAAAAAAGCAAATATAAAGCACTACTGCTACATATTACTGCGACCTGTTGGTAGGTTAGGCCAACCAAAAGTTCGTGATGGAACTAACTCGTCAAACACATAGTACTTCAATCAACATAGCACTTGAGGCTTTTAGAGAATCTGTCGATGAGTTTTGCAGTGGTCACGAATTTTAGATGATCTGTTCATCTGCAAAAAGGTCATATAATATGATACTCGAGCAGTTACTTCAATTTAAACGGTTCAAAAATACAAGTTCAATCTGATTCAAATAGGTGATGATAAATTTATAAGTCTATCTTAGATAACATGGAACTTCCAGTGTTTCATCTCAACCAATTAATTAGTATTGTTTGAACCCTTCAAAGACTTGTATTGTCTTTTCTAGAGTCAAAATAGTCAACAAACATTTCAGATGGCAATCCAGTTTCTATAAAGTTCAGCAATGTATAAAATGTAGCCAATCAGGGTATATAAATGTACTTGTATAGAGAAAGTGGAAGTCCTACGATTTCTTACTTATCTATGTTCTCTGCTTTTGGGGCTCCTTCATCAGAATTTCAGCACAGCCATCAGTTTCTGTGCTCACAAAAAGACTACAATCAGATATTATATATATCACTCAGTTTTTTCAAAATATCTCTATTACCAAATCCAAAGATCTCAGTATCTGCAGGCTTTAGTTTCATGCAGTGTCTTACAGAGATTGCAAGAAAGCGATTCATTTGGTGTCCAAAAGGATCAGTAACTTCATTCTCGATTATGATAATTTTTATGAAGCCTTTCATTGGCTTCTCCTCGGTGGAACTTCATTTTTCCCAGAATGTATCCTAATTATTGGCCTATAGTGCTACGAACTAAAGCTAATGATGCTTATCAGTCTCCTTTGAGTAGTTATCCTTGTCGAAGCTTCTTTCTCAGTAATTCCAGAGCCTTTCTTACCAGAAAACTTTCAGCTTTATCAGGAGTCCTTACAAAGAAATGTTTGCTTGGAGTCTGGAGATGAAGAACCATACCTCAATCAGTACCATGTGTCTAACTGTTGGTTCCAGTATACACACTTTTTGAATCTTTGCTAAGCTGCAGTTTCTCAATCTCCTCCTCTTTCTGAGAAATTGTATCCTTAAGAGACACAACCTGGAAGATTCAAAAATTACAACAGACACCAATTCTTCAAAGTAAAGTCAGTCTGCATATCATATCTCTCAGTTTTCTTACAAATGCAAATCAAAAGTAAGACACAGCGTTTCTACTTTTCAAGTAAGTTGAAAATTTCCAATGCTGGCTTATTTAAAATCGCCAGCAGTCAAACTAACAAAGCGTGGAGATAGAGTGGTCATTGATTGATTAACCTCAATAGCACCTAAACTATTTCCTTTTATCGAGAAGAACAGAACTAAGAAGGTAGAGCCTAAACAAATCGCTAAATTCAAAAGGATCACTGGTGGTCTATTTGTTTCCACCTTAAAACTCTTCCAAGGATTGGCTTGTTTATTCAGCTTTTGGGGTCGTATATGCGTTAATAACTAGGAAGTTATCATGTACTACAGTTAATAATATGACAAAGCAAACAAAGTATGTTTCAGTTCTAGCGCAGCAAGTGAAAGTTACTAATAAGCATTTAAAGTTAAATGAACACCTGCTCCATCAAATCTCGTACATCCCTGCCCTCTTTACTACTTCGAGCAGCACCTAGCTCTACTCCAGATGCTCTTTCAGCAAATTTTAATGTACTCATCGTTTCTGAATATGAAGCAACTTCAGGATTAAGCTGCACAAACATAAGTGTCTTTGCTTGGCCACCTGTACAACAAACAGAATAATTAGTAAGTGCAAAACAGCCAAGTACATTAACAAAGAAAGAGACTCATTCAAACTTATTAGGGGATTGCAAATGCTAGAGTAGTTTACTCTTTACATACTAGCAGGGTACAATTCAAGCATATTACACGTATTTCAATACCTAGAAGGAAAGATTATTAATCAGAAAGCACCAAAGATCAAGAAGATAATGTTGCAGGAAAATGGCATGTACCTAACATGGAAAATCTTTTAAGATTGAGCTTCTGGAGATTCGCAACCATGTCAAACATATTCTATTTTTCATTGAAATATCACCAACAGTGTTTACTTGTAGTACATACGTAGTTGCTACAAGCATCAAAAGACTAACTTGAATGAAAAAGGATGTACCCAATGAAGTCTGAAGCAGTTGAGTCAGCTTGCTGTTTCTGTATGGGATATGAGCATTCTTTTGTGCCAAAGCAGAGATGACATCTCCTAGGGCAGATAATGACTTATTTATATGTTGCGCCTCTTTCAGTCTATCTCCTGTCACCTCAGAGCGGTCTACTCTTTCACTTCCAGCGAGATCCACCAGATGAAGACTACTATGCATGGATGAGCCGCTCTTTAAATCAACCCCACGAACATGAATAGTAACGACACTGGGCACATATTGCAGTTAGTAAATTGATGTATATTATGAAAGAGCACCCATCATAAAATTTAAAAATAGAGGACTGTACTTTAAACTATAGATATGAAGTCTTTAAAGTGTCATGGGGAACCTGTGTGATCGACTGCTTCTTTCGTTCAGGGCAGTGGAACCTTTTGCTCGGTTTCTTAATCCAATATTCATTAAATCTACAACATCAGAGGTCCTGTTTACTGGACGCATGGTTGCGTCTGGGACAGCTAATCCATTGGGTTGGGTGGCGGATAATATCTCAAGTGTGTGCAAATCAAGGAAAACAGTAAACCAGATGCATGTGTTATGCAAGTCAGAGATGGTCTTTTGGTGATTAACTGTAAATGTAAGAAAAAGCAGCATCACGAAGAGGAAGGAAAAAAAAAAACAGCGATTGATTCAGAATTGTCGATCATTTAATGTTTCAAAGTAGCAAAGCAGATATCACACAAAAAATAAAAGGATATCTCTTTTGTGAAATTTCACTTGAGAGTAAGTCACGAACTTGTTCATTGTATATTTCCATCATTTGAACTGTAATTTCATATGTGAATGCGCTCTTTCTCATTTGAGAAATTCTGAAAAGATCATTTAAAGCTCGATAATTGACGCCCCAATCCTCCTCAGTTGCTCTGTCTGGGCCAGTCTGGAGGTCAATTCAAGTTGACATAAACCATGTGAAACACTATTTTGACATATTTAACTAATTTATATACAGAAGATCTTACCATGGTGTATGTTTTCCCTGATCCAGTCTGACCATAGGCAAATATACATACATTAAAGCCATCAAGCACAGACTGTATCAAGGCTTGAATATCTGAATACACCTCAGCTGTAAAAGATTGGAATGGTGAAGTTATTTCAAAGTTCATGTAGACACGGCTTTGCAGAAAGAGATATAAGAATTAATTAAGATCTGGAATTATATGGAGGAATCAGACAACCTTGTGTTGCAGCTGGACTGAAGACCTTATTAAACTTGAAAGACCTACGGCCTTCCTTTCCTTGTTTGGAAGGATTTACAACAATAAGCTCCCCATTTTCTCCAATGTATTCAACAACTGATTGTTTTTCCTTTTGCCCACGAAGGAATGGCCTTATTCGACAATACACTCTGATATTTCCTAATTGAAACATAACCATAAGTAATGAGCAAGAAGCAGTAAAAAATTTAATTCCTCAAAATAATGTTAATTCATCGTGTGATAACACCTTTGAGCTCCTGGACCTCATTGTGAAGTTTGCGATTCTCAGCAAGGACCGCAGAGTAGTTTGCAGCTGCATGTCCTAGTGCTTTAACTTTTGCACCTGCAATTGAAATATGATTTCGTAAGGGAAATCCGTTTAAGTCAATGTTGAAATTTGTTTAGATATCTTACAGTTATACTGCCATCAATAACGATGTTATTATAACACTTCAAGCAGCTGACCTAATTGATTGAATTCCTCTGCGTAGCTCCTTTGTGTTTTCACTACTTCTTGCCTTATTGACCGAGAAGAAAACCTCAGTTCCTGGACATTCGTGGAGCTCCAAGTCACACGTGCTACACCATTGACATGTTATAGAAAATTAGAAGAAGAAAAAGAGAGAGAAGAAGATGAGATCAAGCATACATGCACTGCGCCCAGCTGGAACTCGATAAAGATTTGGTACATATGCTCCTTCTTGTTCCAATTTTGAGATTTTGTTTGATAAACTGTCTCAAGTTCCTCTATCCTACTTTTCGATTCTGTCAAAAGGTTCATGGCCTCCTTCATCCTCTCCTCAAGCTCTTGTTGAGCTTCTCTAGCCGTTTTCTCCATTTCTAGGCTGTGTTGTTCATACGATTTCTTAGCAGTTTCCAGTTCTTGCTTCAAAGCTGCAATTTCTTGCCTATGATTTTCCTTCTCTTTCGATTCATATGATTTCTTAACTGTCTCCAGTTCTTGCTTCAAAGCTTCTATTTCTAGGTCATGATCATCCTTCTGTTTCAATTCATACGATTTCTTAGCAATTTCCAATTCTTGCTTTAAAGCTGCAATTTCTTGCCTATGATTTTCCTTTTCTTTCGATTCATAAGATTTCTTAACTATCTCCAATTCTTGCTTCAAAGCTGCTATTTCTTGGTCATGATCATCCTTCTGTTTCAATTCATACGATTTCTTACAAATTTCTAGTTCTTGCTTCAAAGCTGCAATTTCTTGCCTATGATCATCTTTCTCTTTCAATTCATAGGAATTCTTAACTTTTTCCAGTTCTTGCTTCAAAGCTGCAATTTCTTGATTATGATCATCCTTCTCTTTCAATTCATACGATTTCTTAACTATTTCCAGTTCTTGCTTCAAAGCTGCAATTTCTTTATGCTCATCCTTCTCTTTCAATTTATACGATTTATTAGCTCGTTCCAGTTCTTGCTTCAAAGCTGCAATTTCTTGATTATACTCATCCTTCTCTTTCAATTCATATGATTTCTCAGCTCGTTCCTGTTCTTTCTTCAAAGCTGCAATTTCTCGATTATGATCATCCTGTTCTTTTAATTCATACGATTTCTTAGCTATTTCCAGTTCTTGTTTCAACGCCGCAATTTGATCATCCTTCTCTTTCACTTTAGCCACATCCTGCTCCTCTTTATTCTTTTCCTCCATTTTGTATTTGTCAGTCTGCATGTGATTTGAGAAACAAGGAACATTAAAATTCAAGATTGCTCAAAAAGAATGATTATAGCTGAAAATGTTTAGGAGTGCCTAGTCTCTGACATCACATCCTTTGCAATCAATAAAAAATTTCACTTGACACGATTAATGAACAAATTCTTGGAAACACTTGTAATCAACACACAGAGACTGTTAGTCAAAGCAAGAAATGATAATGTCGCACAATCTCTAGACTACTTCCAACAAGCAAAAACCAACAAATGGGAGAAAGCAAAGATGGTTTAATGTCCTAGATATCAGATTCGTGGCGGTATAGTAAGACTTAAAAACACAAAAAAGAAGAGGAATGAAATGGAGAGAATGCAAATATATAGCTCATCATACTGAACATTGAGCTAGCAGAACAGCGAGGATGCCAAATTGGAGATTACCTTAATCTGCTGAAGCTGGTTCATGACAATCTGAAATGCAATAGATTATAATGGGTAAAGGTACAAACTGTGAAAGAAGTTCAAAGTAGCAGATTTTTGAACTTTTCACTAGATGGTGAAGTTCATAACTACCTTCGTCTCTTCACTTGTCCCAGTTGCAAGGGCTTCCAGGACTCTGATCCTTGACTGGTATTTCTCTTCACGAGTCTTATATAGATTGTTTTGCTGCAGGCATATAAAGAAAAATGATGTGAACCATATTTCTGAAAGCGAAATTATGAAGACGGCTATTATACCATTCTAAGATGTTCAGCTTGAGTGGAGATCCGCCGCTCGATTTCTTGCACCACTTTTCTCATTAGGCATGCTACACGCTGACAGATTTAGACAACCAACTGATGTTTAGAGCATGCAATTTGTAATGTATTCATGTGAAACAGAAATTATATGAAATAAGATATGATTTACGTGCGCACTTGAGGTATCTCTCCATTCTTCCTCTCAACGCTTTCATCAAGAATACCATTCACAACACTTAGAAGTGACTGTGTTGGGGCAATCTGACAGAAATGAAAAATGAAATAAGTGGAACAAGTATATATTCAAAATCTCAAGTATGGAATTTATCCACTGGAAAGATAGCTTCATTGACAGAAAAAGGATTTTTTACTAACATCCAAACTATTAGATTTCATCATTTCTGAAATCTTTGCAGCAGGAATTTCAGTGTAGCTCCCTTGTTTAAGCTGAAATACTTCGTGGAACTTATGTCCAACATGATGTATTAACGCAGCTGATGGCTCTACAAAGTCCAGAAAGGAGAATTTAACAGTCTGAGAAAGGGACATGGCCTGTAAAGTTCTGGAAAGTAGCGAGAGCAAACGGTTATATAACTAATTTAATAGATTAAAGGACCAGAAGATGATTGACAGTTCCAAAGCAAATATCAAACAGCCGTGCCATGTTTGACATACTTCTATGTTGGAAAAACATTGTCCATGATCGAATCAACACAGCAATCAACTGAAGCAGTTCAACATAGAACCTACATCCCCATCGCTCCCATGATGAAAGAATTCATGGTCCTGCTTTCTTTAGGGGGGTATTTTGGTTTTGGTTATTGTATTTGGGAGTAGGATAAAACAACAATACCTGCCATTACAGGACTTCTCAATGCACGCCGGAATTTTGAATCTGATCCCGTGTTCTGCCTTTCTCCTGTGGATGGGGAAGTCTTAGTTCTTGAAAATTCTTCTCTGGATGAAACATCACCACATCCAAGATTTTCTCCCAACGGTTCCCATCTTCTACTTGAAACAACTCCAGATTTACTAGATATCACTGTGCTCGAATTGTATTCTCCATTATTCGACATAGATTCTGCCTTAAGTGTTAGAAGGCACTCCAGCACAATTCTCATAGAACCCTGGACAATGTATCAGTGCTAAGATATTGAAAACAGAAATTAGATAGCAGTTTGATACATAAAGGTAAAGTCAGATAACACTTCTATGCATATGGAAAAAGTCACGGAACTCGAATGGCTGGAAAGATTCAGGTATACAAGCTCTTCCAGTAATCACAAGTTAACATAAACTGATCAGCATACGTTAGTTATGACATGACAATGAGTTCACAGTTATGTGATTGACCTGTTCCAAGTCTGATGCCTGAAACCTGGGCAAGCCCATTTCATCCATAGCTGACAAAAACCTTTTAATGTTTTCTGAGCGTAACTCTGGAGAGTGTACTGAACCACCACACTAGAACAATACATACAGTTATATTAGCAAAACAAAACCACCCATACTCCTGCATACTGTAAAATAAAGAATGTTATGAACTACCTCTGGTACAGAACCTGGTTTCAACTTATTCAATAATTGGCATAAGACAGTACCATCAACCAAGAATGCTCGCAACTCCTCATCAGAAGCATTTATTGGCAGACTCAGGTGAGGAAGAACATTGTTTAACCATTCTGTCAATTTTACCCGTTGCTTAGCTGTAGAAACAACAAAAGTGCAGCCAGATGAATTAGCCAGATCAAGAATTTGATCAGCATTCTGTAAACAGATATTTTACCGCTTCAGCCTCACCATTACTACTTGATAAAGGCTCAAAAACATCTCCGCTACTGTACACACTTGTGCTGTTCCGTCTACCATAATCTTTGGCTACGCGATCCAGGATAGTATTCATGATAGTCAACTACAGCACAACATTCAATTCAGATCAAGATATCTGCATCACATACAGGAATGCCGAAATCAGTAGATCCCTGGACTCCATAAAGAAAAATAAATACTTTCTCTAAACGAACGCCTCAGCAAGGGAGACAATTTGCAATTTGCATATACTCAAGCCAAACAACACCGCAACTTGTCGTCAATGTGTGGAGCATCAGGGTTGGCATCACAAGAATTCAAAAGGAGTTATCGTCATAGTCATATCTACTTCAAACAGAATATAATTTGGAATGAGTAAAGTCAAATCATTAACTCTGCTGCTCAGCAGCACTATTATCAGATGTTTTTTTTTCATTTCTACCTTTATCTACTTACTTGGACACTGTAACACTTTATGTGTTGTTCATGTAAATAGCCAAATAGGAGTACCAATCAGTGCAGCCTAGTCCATTCTTGAAATTATTAGTGACTAAATGGATCATGACATATAATGTGTTCATGCACTAGGGAGGAGAGAAAAACTAATACGACAGTTCAAAGGATTCAACCTTGTATTAGCTACATTCTAGCACATAGTCTTTTTTTTTAAAAAAAAAAAAAATAGTGATTATTCTACTTTAACTTGACTAGTTGAATCTTCCAAATTCAAAATTCAAACGAGGTGATCACACGGCCTAACATGGTATATCACAACCTGAGTGAGATACTGGGTTTGAGTCTCACCGGCCACTACGAAAGGTAAAAAGAATCAGGGAAAGACCTAAATATATAAATAACAGTGTTATCTATGTACTAACCGTTAGACAATTAACAATGGCAATTCCATAAGCAATCAACCATTCTACTTCAACTTATTCAAGCAATTGCGCACAATCAGAAAGAACATTTAACTCAACTCACAGGTTTTTAATATCATTGAACGATATAAGTTTAATTACATGCAAACGTGGAAATCAAGAACACAAAATTCAAGAATACAAAGACAAGCATTATCAAGACGAATAAAAAAAAAACATATCCCTGATTCATAGTGGTCAAAGATTCAGGCATTCAGCGTAAGAAATAAATACAAAGAAAAGGATTGAAATTGTGAAAGAACCTGTGGAAGTGTAAGCAGTGCACGTACTTGAATAGAGAAGACCAATGATAATGAACATCATTTGCTATTAGCAATAGTGAGAATTGGAGCTTTTCAGTTAGTTTTAGGTGCGGTTGGTCTTCTGTGGAAGGTTGTCAGCTGACCGTTTTCCGTTAAAATAGGAGATCTTAGGTGTCTCATCCTTCCCTCTCCTACTAATTGCCTCGTCTCACTTCATTTTAAAATCTTATACTCCTATTGGTCAAGCTTCCAATATGTTTTAAAAACTATTCTCTCCATCCTAATATGTGGAATAGTTTGTCATTGCGCAGAATTTAAGAAATAAGGAAGAGTTTTGAAATTTGTGGTTTAAAAAAAATCATAGAATTTTGTGTGAGTGAGAATCATCTCATAAAGTTGAATTGTTACTAAATACTATATAAATAAATGTCATTCTCTCTGAGACTGACAACAAAAAAAAGTGTGACGCATAAATTGAGACGAAGAGACTATCTTTTTTCCAAATGAAGGTTCAGTAAGAAACCGTTCAAGATAGTACTGATTTGTTTGATTTTTTTAGGTTATCCTCCTCCTCCTCCTCCTTCTTTTTTAACCCCATCTTTCCATATCTTTCGAAACAAATAGAGACTTTTCTAATTTTTTCTCTTACTATCAGTAGGTTATCACCCTTATTTTTCAATTTCCAAGTTACTTTTCACACTTACTATGAGTTGTTTTTATTTTTAATAGTACTTTTAGACAAATTAAGTTTTACCTGAAAAAATACTTTTGAAATGTTGTAGATTATTTTTTGGATAAAATACTTTTAGGCCAAAAAAAATACTACAAAGTTAAAAAATAAATAGATATTACATGTTAGTGTGGAACTCCATTAATTTGGATAAAAGTTTTTATTTGGCCAAAGATTAGGCAACTCGAGCCATTTCTTTCACTAATTGGCCCAAAAAAAAAATTAGAAGAAATTAAATGGAATTTTTACACAAAAGTATAATTTTTAGAACTTAATTACCAAACATAGCAATATTTTAGCAAAATTACCCTATATAGAGGAAAACACAAGTTAATTACAAATATAGCAACAACATAGCAATATTTTCCCATAACATACCAAACACTTACATTCTTCCTCCTATTTCCCCTACTATCACTTTTGCTCCTCCCATTTCCCCCCTATTTCACTTTTTCTCCCACTATTTCCCCCAAATTTACTTTTAAACTGTATCAACTCCCATTTCAGACTGTATCAACTCTGTTTCAGACTGTATCATAGTGTTTCAATGCCGTTTCAGACTGTATCAGACTGTTTTAAACTGTATCAACTCCCATTTCAGACTGTATCAACTCTGTTTCAGACTGTAATCAGAATGTTTTAAACTGTATCAACTCCCATTTCAGACTGTATCAACTTTGTTTTAGATTGTATCATAGTGTTTCAATGTCGTTTCAGACTGTATCAGACTGTTTTAAACTGTATCAACTCCCATTTCAGACTGTATCACATCTGTTTTCAGACTGTTTTAAACTGTATCAGGTCCTATTTCAGACTGTATCAACTTTGTTTCGGACTGTTTCATACTGTTTTAAACTGTATCAACTCCCATTTCAGACAGTATCAGATTGTTTCAACAGTTGTTTCAGATTGTTGCAATGTTGTTTCAGACCGTATCATACTGTTTCAACATCATTTCAGATGTATCAAACTGTTTCAACAACTGTTTCAATATTTCAACGATGTTTTCAAACCGTATCATATTGTTTCAACAACTGTTTCAATATTTCAACGATGTTTTCAGACCGCAATTACGGACCGAAATTCGGTGGGAGAAATTGTCCGACCGACGCGGTGGGATAATTCATCGAATTATAATTAATTTTTTTTTTTTTTTACTTTTAGCCGACCGCCGCGGTCGGACAAGAATTAAAAATTTTTGTCCGACCGCAGCGGTCCGAGTTCGGTCGGCAGGCAGTAGCTATACCAGACGGGAACAAGAGCCCGTTTTTCATTTCACTCAAACCAACATTCTCTCTCTTTCGCCCCTTTCTTTCTTTCACCATTCTACCCGATTCCAAACCCAAAATTCAACCCAAATCAATTAAAAAAACACTCTTAATCTCTTTATTCCATTCCTCTACAACTTGGTAAGTTTAATTTTCATAGTTTTCTTCAATTTTTCCCCAAATCCGAAACCCTAACTTTTTTATCTATTTTTTTTGTAGTTCTTCCATCTATCAACGTTGGGGATTGTACATTAGTGGTGGTGGAGTACAAAACCATCCCTTGAGGTGAGTTTTATGATGAAACACCAATTTTTTTTAAAAAATTTAATTTTTGTCATTTTTTCCTATGTTTGAATTTTATCTCATGAAATTAATCCATGACATAGTACTTGCTATTTGGTTGTGAACTAGGTTACATTGTGTTGTTGTTTGGTTTGGGAATTGTTGAAGCTAGTTTGACATTTTTGTTGGTATTGTTAAAATTAGGTTGATTGAAAAAGTGGGTGTTGTTAAAAAAATGATTGGGTTATTGAATACACATTTAGAAGATGATAAATTGGAAAGTAACACTTTGAATGGGTTGTTTTAGTGAAAAAGTTGGTGTTCCATTGAGAATAGTACACTTTGAATAGGTTGTTGTTGATGGGTTCCTTTAGTAGTGTTGTTGTTGTTGAATGTTGTTAATGGTGTGTACTAGTGTTGTTGTTGTTGTTGTATTGCTTTGAGATAGAATTGTTGGTGTATAGTGTAGTTTGGTAGTTAGATTCTTTGAGGCATTTCATCAAATAAGTGGTGAGCAACAACTAAGTTGAATAGTTTGCAAATAGTTTTAGATTACTCAACCTAAGTATAGATAAGTAAATAGTTTTATCATTTTGAATTATAAATAGATATAAGTTGCAAACGAGAAGTGTTATTAATTACTAAATGATAATCTTAGAGAACAAATTAGTTAGTAATATAAAAGTAATGTTTGTGTATCAAAGAAATGTTTGTTTAAATATTTGCAATTTAATATGCATCTGAAACGTGTAATTTTTGTGTAGATATGGTTAATGAAAGTCGTAGTTGGATGTATAAAAGAAATAATCCCGGCCGGCGGGGGATGAGGGCAGAATTTGCAGTAGGTGTTGAAAATTTTATTGAAAAAGCGAAAACACTTGATGATTTTATACGGAGGGGCCAGATTAAGTGTCCTTGTGTAGACTGCCAGTGCATAAAAGGAAAAAATTTGGAAGATGTTGAAATGCATCTTTATAGGAAGGGTTTTATGCCAGATTATTTTGTTTGGGTTTATCATGGAGAGTCTAGGGATGTGGGGGGTGATGTTCATTTTCAAGATGCTTATGTCGGTGGGAGTGGTCCGTTTGTGGAGAATGATCTTGATAATTATCGAATGAACGATATGGTTAATGATGCTTTTGGGATGTACCCAGAGGAGCCATCCCAACCGAGTACATCGCAACCAAATGTTGAGCACATTCCTAATGATGAGGCAAAGCTCTTCTATATACGGTTGGAGGAAGCTAGTCGTCCATTGTACGAAGGCTCAGTGCATTCCAAGTTGTCAGTTGCTGTTAGATTGTTAAGTATTAAATCTGATTTTAGTATATGTCAAGCAGCCATGGATTCCATCATTGACCTTATGAATGATCTCAATCCGACTAACATGGCATTACCAACTAATTATTACCACACTAAGAAGTTGGATTCCACGTTAGGTCTTTCTGCTCAGAGAATTCATTGTTGTGTCAACGGTTGCATGTTGTTTTATAAGGATGATGCAGAATTAGATAAATGTAAATTTTGTGCGAGCCTCGTTACAAGCCGGTTTTAAACCCTAAAAAGAAGCCGATACCTGTTAAGTCGATGCATTACTTACCCCTTATACCTAGGTTAAAGAGGTTGTATGCGTCGATGAGTTCTGCTCCTCATATGAGATGGCACCATGATCGTACGAAACAGCCAGGCATTCTAAGCCATCCGTCAGATGGTCAGGCATGGAAACATTTTGATCAGGTGTATCCGGCATTTGCTAGTGAACCAAGAAACATAAGGTTGGGTCTATGTTCAGATGGGTTCACTCCTTTTGATGTCTCCTCTACACCTTATTCTTGTTGGCCCGTATTTGTCACGCCGTACAATCTTCCGCCCGAAATGTGCATGACTAGTCCTTATCTGTTTTTGAATTGCATTATCCCAGGGCCACATAACCCGAAAGCCTCGATTGATGTATTTTTGCAACCTTTGATTGATGAGTTAAAGGTATTGTGGTATGAAGGTGTTGAAACATATGATATATCAATGAAACAGAACTTTCAACTGCATGCTTCTTTGATGTGGACTATAAATGACTTTCCAGCTTATGGAATGTTGTCTGGGTGGTCCACTGCTGGTAAGCTCGCTTGCCCTTACTGTATGGAAGATACAAAAGCATTCACTTTGAAAAATGGTGGTAAGATTACATGGTTCGACTGTTGTCGTCGATTCTTGCCAATGGAGCATCCGTTTAGGACTAACAGTAGTGCTTTTATGAAGAATCAGGTTGATTTCGAGGAGCCTCCGCGAAGGTTGTCTGGACGAGAAATATGGGATAGGGTTAAGGTGTATCCTAAGGTAACTGACCAACGACCATCTAAAGCACCTGGCTATGGTATTGATCATAATTGGACAAAACAAAGTATCTTTTGGGAGTTGCCTTATTGGAAGGATAATCTTCTTCGACATAACCTGGATCCCATGCATATTGAGAAGAATTTTTTTGAGGCTGTCTTTAATACTGTGATGGATGTCAGAAACAAGACAAAGGATAATGTGAAGGCCAGGTTGGACCTTGAGGAACTTTGTAGGCGGCCTGAGTTACACATATCTCAAGTTGACAACACGATTTGGCTTCCCAAGGCCAGTTACACATTCGGATTGGATGAGAGAAGAATGATTTGTGATTGGGTCAAGAATTTGAGGATGCCTGATGGATATGCATCAAACTTAGAAAGGTGTGTTGATATGACAGAAGGAAAATTGACTCACATGAAAAGCCACGATTGTCACATCTTCATGGAAAACTTGCTCCCAATTGCATTCAATGGCTTGCCTGATAATGTTTGGAAACCACTTACAGAGACGAGCCTATTTTTTAAGGAGCTGTGTTCTAAGACATTGAAGGAAGAGAATCTTAAGTCGTTGGAAAGTAACTTTCCTGTTGTCGCGACTAAGTTGACAAAAATCTTTCCCCCTAGTTTCTTTAATGTAATGGAGCATCTTCCAATTCACCTCGCGGAAGAGGCACTATTGGGAGGCCCGGTGCACTGTAGATGGATGTATCCTTTTGAGAGGTAAGGTCTCTTAAATTAGTCCTTGACTCATTTTTTTAATTCATCTTAAGTAAATTAATTAATATAATGTATTGTGCAGAAATTATTGGCAAGTGTAAGCGGGACGTGAAAAACAGGAACCAAATTGAGGGGTCCATATGTGAGGCATATCTGGCTCGAGAAACTTCGCATTTTTGTTCTTATTATTTCGATCAAAATGTGCCATGTTTGCGAAATAGGCCGGATCGACATGATGATGGAGACAACAATGAGATTTTTTGGCGCATCATCCAGTCACTTTGTTGGAGAATATGGCGCCTCTGCTGTTTATGAACAATTTTCAGATTGGTTTAGAGAATTTGTAAGCGTTACATAAACAAATACATAAGTTTTTTGGTATATATATATATATGTGTGTTGGTTTAATGTGTACAACTATCTTGAACTTTATATAGGTACTCAATCCGGATAACGGCATAAACTTCCCATTGTTGCATGATATATCTCACGGGCCTTATTATAAATACAAGAGGATGTCTAAGTACTTTGTTAATGGGTACAAGTTCCATACTAGAGAATGGTCCTTGGGGAAGAAAACAAACAACACCGGTGTGTGTGTGAAAGGTGGTACTGGTGACCAGGATGTAGACTTTGATTACTATGGTGTGATTGAGGAGATTTTAGAAATAGAGTTTACAGTAGGTTGGCCTCGTAAAAGATTGGTGTTTTTTCGTTGCAAGTGGTTTGATCCGAGTCCAAAGGGTACGAGGGTAGACCCCTGTTCTAAAATAGTTGAAGTTAATCACAAAAGGTCATATGGACATTATGATCCTTTCATCATTGCCCAGAATGTGAAGCAAGTGTGGTACGTTCCTTATCCACCGACAATGAACAAAGCCAAAGCCAAATCCAAATCCAAAGCCAAGACCAATTGGTGGGCTGTTCTAAAAGGCAAGCCGGTGGGAAGAGTGGAAGTAGATGATGTATTAGATGTTGCATATCAAAATGAGGTATCTACCGTTCCCTTGATTGTGGATATTGAATTAGCCGACCAGTTGCAACATAATGAAGGCATCTACGAACAGTTTGATGAATCGGTGGTTAGAGGAAGAAAAAACACTTCTAATTTTGGAGAAGGAACATCTAGGGCTAACGAGGAGGATGAATATATGGATGACGTTGAAACAAGTGAGGAAGAATTTGTTGACAGCGATGAGACGAGCGAAGAAGAGGAAATAGCCGATGACCTTAACGCGGATGATGATGATTGACATGTTCGTAGTTTGTTGTTTTTACTTTACTACAATTATTTGCACTACTTTATAAATGTATTCCATAAAAAATTATAATTTGATTATATTGTGCTAATTTATTGTGCTTATTTTACAGATATGTCATCTTCGGAGAAGGCTAGGGGGAAAAGAAAGGTTCAAAGTACCTCGCCTGCTTCAGGTCATACTACTCCTCCTGGACATGTACCTCATATGCTTCCTACACATCCTCCGTCTGCATATGCTCCAGATTTTTTCACTCCTCCTCCTGCCTTTCCCCCTGGCATGCCCTCTACGACATCGCCTGGTTATGTCGTTCGTCCGTATGGCATCAGTTCATCATCCATGCCTCAGCCATCTTCCAGTCCGTCACCATCCCCTTCATCATCTACTCCTTCTGATCCGAGCTCGGTGGACCCTTTGGTACCACCTACTATTAAGTATTATGATCCGAGCTCGCCTTATTACATTGGTCCACCAGGATCATATGATGATGATGGGAGGGTAAGGCTTTATCCTGAGGGTAGTCGTGGGTAAGTATTATTTTTTGTTATTTTTTAAGTATTTAATCCTACTATGAAGTTTAATTTTTTAGTATATTTATTAACACTAGAAATTTTTATCTAGTTTTACTCCCTCGATGGTGGCTACTCCCATAATCACCAAATGCATTAAATCTAGATGGACTGAGCCATGGCCATCCTAGGGTAGGGTACCCGCCAAGGTAAAAATGGGCATGTTTGACGATTTTCAGGTAATAACTATATTTTATTTTTTAATAATTTAGTTAAGTGTCACTTTTTTAAAAATCTAATATTTTTAATTATTTCAGGCAAAGTGTAAATGGCATCCTGCATTTAATAACATTGCCGAAAGCAATTTCCTTGGAAAATGTGCAGATAGAGTGAAAGGTAACCTGTATGATTGTCGGGCCAAAGGAAAGAAGCCCGAGTGGATATACGATCACGTTTGGGCAAAATATCTAGAATATTGGGATAGTGATGAATTTAAGAAGAGGAGCGCCCAAGGAAAAGCCGCACGAGCCTCCGAAAAGGGTGGATCGCTGCACACCGGGGGTTCGGTTAGCTCAGCGACTCAGCGGATGATATTGGTAACTTATTAATTAATTGTATGTATTATTTTATGTAACTCACATTAATTTTCTATCTAACTTGTTATCTTTTTAATTTTGTAGGAAAGGCAAGAAGGGCGGCCAGTTCGTGTGCCTGAAATGTTTAAGAAGAGGCATATATACAGAAACAAAAAAGGAGAAGAAGTGTGGGTCGAAGAACGCGCTAAAGAGCTCTATGTAAGTTATTAAATTCAATTTTTTAAACTTATTAAATCCGTCAATATTTGTAAATCTAATTCTTGTTATTAAATTTTTTTTCAAGAAAAGGCTATGGCGGTCTATGAAGAAAGGATTGCGACTCAGGCATCCGAGTGTGGTAGCAGTACCCCAGCTGAAATGACACTAGAGGAGGAAACCGCACTATGGTTGGAGGTGAATGGCGGAGTAAAGAAGGGAAGTGCTTACGGCCTTGGATCGCAGTATGCCACAGAACGTCTAAATCCAGGTTTTGGCACTTACACTCCTCCTGCTAGTTCAATTAATCCCTCGGTGGAAACCGCTTTGCGCAATGAAATCGAAGAGCTTAAGAGAAAGAGTGAAGAAGAACGTTTGCGCAATGAAGAAAATATGAGAGTCATGCAGGAAATGATGCAGAACATTATGTGTGGTGGTGCGGACAAGGGAACGAAGGGCAAGGGCAAGGGCAAGGGCAAGGGCAAGGACAAGGGCAAGAGCAAGAGCAGGAGCAGGAGCAAGAGCAAGAGCAAGAGCCGGGGGAAAGGCAAGAGCAAACGTCAATACAGCTCTGAGTCGGGTTCTGAGTCGGGTTCTGAGTCGGGTGCTGAGTCGGGTGCTGAGTCTAGTTCTGAGGCAACGGAGTAGTGATAATGGATTGTTGATGTATTAGACTTGTTTTAGAAATGTTTTAACTTGTTTGGATCACTATTCGGATTGGATATGTTATGTACAATGTTAAACTTTCTATTTAAAGGCAATAAGCCTTGTTTAGACTATTATTAAGGCTTGAGAAGCCTAATCTTCTTCTGGGTGCTGTTTTTTCTGTTTTTTACAGGTGGTGTAGCTCTAATTGCAGGTTTTTTATTGCAGGTATTACACTGCCTACCGACCGCAGCGGTCCGAAAGCGGTCCGAAAATTGGCAATTACCCAGCCCAGAAATAAGCAATTTCCCACCGCAGCGGTCGCCTGGCCCACCGACGCGGTCGCCCAGTTTCCCAGTTTTTGTGCAATATCCCACCGCGTCGGTCGCCCAGTTCAACTTTATTTTTTCCACCTATAAACTGGGCGACCGCCAGCCGACCGAATGTCGGTCCGATGGCCGACCGCGGCGGTCGGACAGCTCTGGGCGACGACTGATTAGGCGACCGCCTTGTTTGGTCGGATATCGGTCGTCTAGCCGACCGCTATCCGACCGGAAAGGCGGTCGGAAAAGCCCTGATTTTTAGTAGTGGATAGTACTGATTTGTTTGATTTTTTTAGGTTATCCTCCTCCTCCTCCTCCTTCTTTTTTAACCCCATCTTTCCATATCTTTCGAAACAAATAGAGACTTTTCTAATTTTTTCTCTTACTATCAGTAGGTTATCACCCTTATTTTTCAATTTCCAAGTTACTTTTCACACTTACTATGAGTTGTTTTTATTTTTAATAGTACTTTTAGACAAATTAAGTTTTACCTGAAAAAATACTTTTGAAATGTTGTAGATTATTTTTTGGATAAAATACTTTTAGGCCAAAAAAAATACTACAAAGTTAAAAAATAAATAGATATTACATGTTAGTGTGGAACTCCATTAATTTGGATAAAAGTTTTTATTTGGCCAAAGATTAGGCAACTCGAGCCATTTCTTTCACTAATTGGCCCAAAAAAAAAATTAGAAGAAATTAAATGGAATTTTTACACAAAAGTATAATTTTTAGAACTTAATTACCAAACATAGCAATATTTTAGCAAAATTACCCTATATAGAGGAAAACACAAGTTAATTACAAATATAGCAACAACATAGCAATATTTTCCCATAACATACCAAACACTTACATTCTTCCTCCTATTTCCCCTACTATCACTTTTGCTCCTCCCATTTCCCCCCTATTTCACTTTTTCTCCCACTATTTCCCCCAAATTTACTTTTAAACTGTATCAACTCCCATTTCAGACTGTATCAACTCTGTTTCAGACTGTATCATAGTGTTTCAATGCCGTTTCAGACTGTATCAGACTGTTTTAAACTGTATCAACTCCCATTTCAGACTGTATCAACTCTGTTTCAGACTGTAATCAGAATGTTTTAAACTGTATCAACTCCCATTTCAGACTGTATCAACTTTGTTTTAGATTGTATCATAGTGTTTCAATGTCTTTTCAGACTGTATCAGACTGTTTTAAACTGTATCAACTCCCATTTCAGACTGTATCACATCTGTTTTCAGACTGTATCAGACTGTTTTAAACTGTATCAGGTCCTATTTCAGACTGTATCAACTTTGTTTCGGACTGTTTCATACTGTTTTAAACTGTATCAACTCCCATTTCAGACAGTATCAGATTGTTTCAACAGTTGTTTCAGATTGTTGCAATGTTGTTTCAGACCGTATCATACTGTTTCAACATCATTTCAGATGTATCAAACTGTTTCAACAACTGTTTCAATATTTCAACGATGTTTTCAAACCGTATCATATTGTTTCAACGCCATTTCAAACTGTATCAGACTGTTTCAATAATAAATATAACGTGACTAGGTTTTATTTACTTTTGAAGAACAAACAGGAACAGAACAAATCTGAAGAAACATGAATAGAAACAGAACAAATCTGAACAAACATGAACGGAAACGAAACAGAAACTAAAGAAACATTAGCGAGCAGATATAGTACGGCGGAGAGGAGGAGGAGTATGGCGGTGTAACAAATCTGTATTTGCACTATCTACTTTCCCGGCGATCGCTGCGTTTCTGAACAAACCCGATCTGAGATTCGTGTCACACACAGCGAGCTGAACAAACCTGATCTGAACAAACCCATTTCTCCGGAGAGTCGGTTCTCCTCCGCCGATGTCTCCACCATCGCCGACAGTCACACAGCGAGCTACACATAACAAACTCGATGTCAAAAAACTCGCCGGAAAACCAGATCTGAGATTCGTGTTTCAGTTTGATGGTGAACCCTACGGTGGAACTATTGGATATGGGGGTGGGGGTGAGGTGATGGAGGAAGAGAGAGAGTAGGTGAGATGATGTAATTTGGGAAAATAAAATCGAAATGTGTTGATTGGTATCAAATGTGCTAAAAAAATATTGCTATGCCTTGTAATTTGAAAAGTATTGCTATTTTTTTGTAATTAAGTGGTCAAATTTATATATTTGTGTAAAAAATCCAAATTAAATAGTTATTTTACCTAAACAATAAAAGGATCTTTACATGGAGACACCCAATTCATGAAAATTATAATAATGGGCCCCTATTTCACTACTTTACCCAACGTAGCACCCCTTCCCTCCTCTTTTTAATTTTTTCGTTCACTCATAGCACCCCCTATTTAAAGAAACAAAAAACACTAGCCCCATTTTTCCTCTCGCCCCCATTTTTTCTGTCTTCTCCTTCCCTCTTTCCACTATAGCCGCCACCTCCCCAGCCCTTCCACCACTGCCTCACCTTCATCTCCTCTCCTCCAAGCCACCGTCGCCATCATTGTTATACGATGCCGCCGCTGCCGTTTCTTCTTCTTCTTTTTTTTTTTTTTTTTTTTTTTTTTTTTTTTTTTTTGCTTTTTGAATATCAATGTCGATTTTCCATTGTATATTCCGGTCAAAACTCCGGTGAGGGTTTGTTTATCATGTTACTTCTTCTTTTTGCACTTTTATCATAAAAATTCGGTGAGATCTACTAGCCTTTTGTTAAAAAAAATTCTAATGTTTAGATCTAATATTTTTCTTGTAGAAAATTGTATAAATCTTGTATACTCCCTCCGTACCAAAATGGTTGTCTTAGTTTGACTTGGAGTGGAGTTTAAGAAATGTGGTAAGACTTTTAGAACTTGTGGTCCAAAATAAGCCCTACATAAATATGTGACTATAAAGCATTTCATTAAGGGTAAAACAATAGTTTCAACTCAAATATATTTCAAAATTTAGAATTATGTCATTCTTTTCAGAACAGACTAATAAGAAAATAGTGTCATAAAAATATATAAATATGTATATGTGTGTATATATAGTGAATAAACATATTTCTATACACTTCTGTAAATTTGTATAAAATTGTATAAATCTTTATACACGTGTATGAACAATAAAAAAAGTTGTACAAATTTAAGATTTATGCGCTATTTTTGGATGTTTGTATTTTTACGTTTTTTGTGTATATTTTTGTATTTTCGTATTTCCTTCTTGCATACACATTTTCTATGTATTTACATGTATAATTTATTATTTTTGATAGATTTGTGTGTATAAGATTATCAAAAATAATTATTTAAACAAATCAAATAGTAATAAAGCTCTATTGACATAAAATAAACAATCCCGACGAGATCCGGCGATTTTTTAGTTTTTCAGCCTGCGGCGGCGTCACCAGCGGTAGGGTGGCTGGCGGTAGGTCAGCAGCGTGGGAGGATGGGGGGGGGGGGGGGGGTGGCACATAAGATTTTTTATTTTGAGGGAGAGTTCAAAGGAGGTGTTATGTTATGTAATTTTTAAAATAAGAGGGTATTATGCCATGTATGAAAAAGAATATGGCCACTTATTTATAAATTACTTGCTTTGAGGTGCTATTGCTGAAAGAAACCCAACAATAAATGCAAAAAAAGACCCGACTTACGTATTTGAGAGGGCTAGCCTTATTGACCCCTCTTAAAGTGGTTTTCTAAGAATGACCTCCGCTAACTTTAATGAATAAACTCTGGACGAAAATACCTATATAAAATTTTATATTGACGCCCTTATCCTGCCCTCCCTTTCTAGCAAGTGCTGCTTCTTAGGGAACACTTAGACCTTTTATTTCTTTCTACATTCTCCCAAATAACTTGAAGTGTTGCCCCACCCTCCCTTTCTCGTTTGCCTCTTAGGCAGCACTTGACATTGACCCCCTCTTGCATAGGTAGCACTTGACAACACTTGACATTGACCCATTCTTGTATAGGTAACACTTGCCCTTTTATCTCTTCCCACATTCTCCCAAATAACTTGAATTGTTGCCTCGGCCGCACTTGCCCCTTTAATCTCTTCGCAGGCATCACTTACCCTTATATTTCTCGAAGAGGCAACACTTATCAATTTATAATTTGAAGTGCTGCCTCCGAGGCAATTTGCTAAACTATTCTTAAATGGAAATAAAAAGTCATAACTAGTGATAAGCGGGTACACCCAATAAAATTTTTTGTATTTGAGATGACTAAACTGTCAAACTTTTTCATCGGATGTCTTTTGGGTGTGGTGCTATTTAAGTCTTACTTTAGTATAACGAAATTTGTACAAAAATAGCTCTAATCTTTAAGTTTTGATCGGTACACTTAGAACTGTGAACAATGTTATTTTAAGTTTCGGCATATCACCAAACTTTTGTTTGTTATCAATAAAAGAGTTTGTTATCAAAAGTTTTATTGAATTGCCAAAATTTGGTACTATTGTTTAAAATTAATAAGCAAGTTTTGATAAATCATCAAAAGCTATGAACAATTAAAAGTTTACCGATACATCAATATTTGTGTAAAATTTTATTGCGCTTGTGTAGAGGGTGTCTGGGTGAGCTTAAAAGTTAGTCAAATAAGCTTTTAAGTCACTTTTAGCTAATAGAAGTGTTTGGCTACATAAAAACTTCAGAAAAAAAGAAGCTAAAAACAATAAGCTGGGTAATCCTACCTTTTTGTTTTTGGCTTAAAAGATGCTATAATTTGATCAACCATTTTACCTTTTTATCACTTATAATTTTTTTCTAATTCCACTAATACATTTACTAACAAATGTTCTAAATTACACTCCCTTCTTTGTTTATTTTTTTTAAGAACATTTTAATCATTTTAACATAAAAAAGTACTTTTTACCAAACACCTCAATAGTTTTTTTCAATTTCAGCACTTTTGTCCAAACACGTAACTGCTTATTTCATAAAATAAGCTAATACTTAAAAAATGCATTTAGGCACTTAGGCTTAAAAACTATAGTACTTTTTTAAAGCCAACCTAAACGGGCTTCAGACTTAAAAATGAGACTATTCTTGCCCAAATTTGAAAACATTTGGACAAAACTTAAACAGAAACTCGCCTAAGGGCCATCCAATAAAATTTTCTGTAGAGAAGGTCAACTGAATCTGAGTTCACAACCCAAGCCCAAACCCATCTTACACAAATCACACACCCACATCTTTACCAAATTCACTCTAAAATCCCTTCACACTCCAAAACTCAATTCTGAGAAGAACAAGAAGTGCAAAATGGGTAGGAAAAAGGAAGTACAGTTCGATGAAGGAGCACCCGATGATTTCGACCCGAACAACCCATACAAGGACCCGGTTGCATTCTTTGAGATGCGTGAACATTTAGTAAGGGAGAAATGGATCGGCATTGAAAAAGCAAAGATCCTCCGTGAAAAGCTCCGTTGGTGTTATCGTATCGAAGGCGTAAATCATCTTCAGAAGTGTCGTCATCTTGTTCAACAGTACCTTGATTCTACTCGTGGTGTTGGTTGGGGCAAGGATCTTCGTCCTCCTTTTATGCATGGTACGGTTTGAAACTCGATAGATAATGGGTTCGGGTTTGTTTATTGTTTGTTTTTTAATTGGTTGTGATTTGTGAACTTGTAGGTCCCAAGGTTGAAGCTGTTGAGGAGTCTGATTGATTGTTTTCTCTCTTAGGTCTGTTGTCTCAGGTAATTTACAGTTTTGCCCTTTTGTTGGATTGAAACTGTTTTATTGACTTTTCTATTTATGTGAACTTATTTGACCGAGTTTAAGAAATTAATAAATAGTTTTGAAACTTGTGGTCTTAAATATGTCTTAACATCTAGTAGCTATAAAAGGTTCCAAAAATGGGGAGTTTGGGTTAAGTTGTTTCCATATTTAGAAAGAGGTGAAGGAAATAAGATCACATAAACTCGAACGGGGAGTATTCTCTATCCATCGCCAAATAAAATGTTTCTGGTTCTAAAGAATAATCTCTCCTAGAAAATACTGATGAAACTGCAGTAAAGCTCCATGGAAGAGTGGGCTCCATCGCCAAATAAAATGTTTCTGGTTCTAAAGAATAATCTCTCCTAGAAAATACTGATGAAACTGCAGTAAAGCTCCATGGAAGAGTGGGCTCACTAGAGAGTCATGTCCAACCTGCACTCTACTCGGGCGTGAATTCTATTGCTGAATCTGAAACTATGCAAATGTGAGGTGTGAGAGAATTGAATAGTGATGTCATCTGTAACTTTTGGGACTGTATGATATGCATTATATTTCAAATCATAGCTGGTATGAAACTGTAGAATGGTAACAGCATATCTGAATTTTAATATACTTTTGGCTTATAGTCTCAATGCTAAACCTCACAATGCATATCTCATCAGTGAGGCTCGGTGTCTTTCTTTTCTGAACATGAAGCATAGCATGTACTAGGCAAAATCATATCTACTAGAGTGTGTTATTGTTGATGCACTGGGATGCTGGCACAACGGTCTGATCCTAACCTGATCGGTTTGGTATCTTTTTGCCCTGTTTCTTCATTACGAGAGTTTGATGCCATCCCCATAAGTTAGGGATGTATCTTTGGAGTTTGGATTACATTTTGTGATATTGTTCCTTTTAGGGTAGCATATATCAACTGAGATCTTTTAACCCTCTGCACAATTCTTAGGCATATAGCTAAATATGAGATACTTCTTAAACATAGAAACAAAGCATATGTCCACTATTATTTTACTCAAAACTAGTCATGCTTCAATTTGAAACAGACTCATCAAAGTACACATGTACTGTCATGAACACTATAAACCAATAGCGTAGCTCTGGCTAGCTACTCCAGATAAGGTAGGCATTTCAAACCATATCCCACATGCACTTGTTCTCACACGTATATATAGGTGATGGCTCCTCTCTCTCACACACACCATACTTAAAAAAACTTTTAATTCAATAGTTTTTTTCTAAAACGTGCACAAAATAAAAAATTATGCTTTTTGATACAAAGCCAATTAGGGACAGATTATTACTCTACGCAACTTCAATCCCTGTCTGTCTTGACTCCAATCGACTCAACTAGGCCAAATCTTCAATAATCTATGAATGGAACAATCAATTTTGTACCCGTTAAAATCCATGATTCAACTGTTCTGTCCAGTGTTTTGAAAAGCGGTCGCTTCATCGCTTAAAGCGATGAAGCGAAGCGAGGCGAGAGGTCAGCGCTTCATAACTGTGAAGCAGAGCGAGTTTGCTGAAGCGTGCGCTTCATGGGCTGAAGTGTGAAGCGAGGTGAAGCGTGAAGCGTACGCTTCAGTGAGAAAAGCGACCATAAGTGTTTTTTGAAAGAAAAAATAAATTCACGCTGCTTCCATCACCTAGGGTTTCCATCGCTGCTTCTCCCAGGTAATCTTATTTCTTCTTCTTCTTTTTTCTTCTTTAGCTGCTAGGGTTTCTTACTTCATCATCTTCTTTCTTCTTATTTAGTTTTCTTACTTCATCTTCCTCTTTTTCTTTCTTACTTTGTTTCTTTCTTTCTTCTTCCTCTTTTTCTTTTTCACTCTGTTTCTTTCTTCTTCTTCCTCTGTTTTTTAACTTTCTCTTTTTAAGCTCTGTTCTTTTTTCTATTTCTTATGTCTTCTTCCTCTGCTCATTTTGCTTATCACCTTGTTCTATGGATTATTGACTCTGTGCTTTTTAGTTTAAATATAAAGTTTGCTAAAAATTTAAATGTTCTTGGTGAGAAGCAAACTTTTAAATGTTCTTGGTGAGTTCTTATTCATTCTAATTATTTTTGCAAGAATTATTATTTTTTTTAAATTTCGCTTCACTTCAATGAAGCGAGCGCTTCGCTTCACGCTTTAAGCGTTAGGGGCCCTTGTCGCTTTTCTCCGCTTCACGCTCTCCGAAACACTGGTTCTGTCAATATCTCAAGAACCAACTGTATTTACACTCATTCCAGTCTTGACATGCTATCAGCTGTAAGTTCCTCGTTCCCATGACTAAATCTAACTCAAAACAGTAAGAAGTAGAGTTAATTCTTACTTTTGTGCTCAGGAATTACCTAATTCCTACCTTCGGGCTTAGGAGATCCTTGTTCTATAATGATCTTCTTAAATCTCCAGTACACGGTGATTGTTCCTTGCTAATCACGTACTACAATGCCTTAGAATAAATTACGACTTAGTTTTATACCCACAATATGAAATATAAAAGAAGGATTGAAATGGCTTACTAATTCCTTGAATCCGACGTATCTACCGGGACAGTTAGAATCCTTTACGTTTTTAAATTTTTCATTGGTTACCGCGATACATAACTTTAGCTCAGTAAATGCCTGCAACTGCACTAGATTTCTCACCCATTCCAGTTTCCTTAGTCTTAGGGTCCAGTTTTTCTATTGCAATTCTTTCATAATAACTCAAACTCAGCATAACTAGTTTAATCCGTGCACAAAATCCAAGCCAAAACATGCTTTGGAGACGGGATATTACAGGGGTCTTTCCTGTGATTTTTGTATATGCAATAACTGGATCAATGCAAGTTTGCCTTGGCCTGTTGCTTAACTTTGATTGGTTACTTATCTGCTGCTATGATGAGTCCCTTACCCATAGTGATTATTTTGAGATAAAGAAATGGGGGGAAACAACTAGCAAGCTGATAGTTAGAGGTAAACGTTCTACATAACCTCTCTCCCCTCTTTAATCTTTCTTTTTCTTTATCTTGCAAAGCTATTGTAATGTACAACTCACTATGAATTGAAACCCTTCTTACCTTCCTAACACCTTTCACACCCTCGGCCAGAAAATACCAATCTCAGCCAGCAAATACCAGACCAACAGGAAACAGTTATTTAACTGGCAAGGCTTCTGATAATCGAGTCAGTTTTCACAAAAACTTTCTGTATTCTGTAGAAAATTTCTGTCCTCCAAACGCTTACCTATACTGATGATAAGGAGCAAACAAACTGGTAAAATAGAGTAAGTGTAGCGGTGTTAATATTTTGATAACCATTTTTTTATTATCATTGTGTGTTTAGGTTAATTTAGTTGTAGTCCCAGTATTCTAGTCCTCAAAACATCAAACCTTCCCATTTAGTGAATGGAATCAGCCAAATTACATGAAAATTTCTGTATATTCGGCTTCCACGTCAAGCCTTTTCCTTTGATTTGCTCTATGCCATCATATCCCTCTTATACACTCCATGATCTTTCCCTCCAACCCGTATAACTCACTTCGTTCCTAGATAGTTCACAAAGAGTTGAGCAGGACTTCACGAAGAAGCTATAATGTTTGGGAGTAATCTGTAGGAGTTTGATATATGCTGTCAAAGAGGGACACAGGGCGGTAAAGATTGAGCTTGTTAATATCCTTTTTAAATATGTTGATTCTACTAGGAGAAAGTCTAAAAATGCACTTCTTATAAATTGAAGATCAGATATACTATAGGGAATACCACATGAATCTTAATCCAGTCTAAAATAGGACCAAAAGTGTAATTTGCCCAAGCAGTATGAATAACTAGAAGAATTACAGCAATTCTTACAATAGAAATGTAAAGGAGTTAACTCAGTATTTTTTGTAAGCCCAAATGTACTATTTATGCATCTTCTTGATGCTTTTAATGAAGCTTCTTACTTCATCAAAAAAAAAAAAAAAAAAAAACTAGAAGAATTACAGCATCTTTCTGATACCCACTTTTAATAGGTTTCTTAACACTTCTTTCATCCATTAGAGTCATTTGAAGAAATGATGCCTTCCACTGCTTCTTTTTGTTATTGCATCACAATTGTGATGGCAAGCTTGTCATTTAGAGGTTGTTTGGTATGAGGTATTAGGACAAATAAGCACGGTATAAGGTTTGGTATTACTTTATCCATTGTTTGGTTGGATTTTTGAATCATGGATAGTTAATCCATGTATAACTTAATACACCAATTGGTGTACTATTTTATACCACTAGTAACATGGCATAACTAATCCATGTGTTACTTATACATGGATTAAGCATGAAAAGACAAAGCTATCCTTGGTCTTTTCCAAGAAAAGTCAAAGACTCATGGGTATAAGGGTCAAATCATTACTTTTTAATGTAAAAATAAACACATATTTTTAATGATATCTTGTATACCTAATATTTAGTACAATGCACCAAACACCCAATAAAAGATAATCCCCGTACTACAATCCATGTATTACTAATCCATGTATTATTTATCCATGTATTACTTGCATTTGTACCAACGAACCCTTACTGTTATATTATACCTTTTTTTTTGTTAAGGGTGAAAGATGATGAGCTTTATTAGATAAAGAAAAATAGATGGGATGAAAGAGGAGAGTTAGTGAAGGAGCATCAGGAATATATTTCCTTTGTAGCCTGTAGCATTATAGAATAAAAAAGAAGGGCAATAAAGTGGAAGGTTATGTTTTCCTTACATTACCGAAGCTGGATATAAAGGAAAACGTAAATGACTGATGAGAAGGAATAAAAAGTCTTGTGGAACATAATCAAGAAGTCGACCTTGTCCTTACGTTGAACCAAACTGTCTTGGTTAGATAGAATGATTTCTCAACAATCTAGTTAAATGTGTGCAGTACAGTTGGCAAGTTGGTGTGGATTCAACAAAAATTGATCAAGCTCTATTCGTTTGCCCAGTGAAACTTAATTTCCAAAGAAAACTATGCAAGTTGAATAGTGATAACAAATTTCTTTAAGCTACCAAACATGAACAATTCGGACGAAGAATTGCAACTCAAATTTTATTATGTAGTTCTGTTCTTATGTTGTATATGCAATGGTTTGTTGTCAATTTACACAAATTTTCTGTAAATTCTTAACTATGCAATATATCCTGGTTTTTGTCATACATATGAAGCTTAATGTCCACAAGTATAAATTCAACTGGTAGAAGCTCACTCCTGGTTTTGCAGGTTTGTCTTCCCAATTAAAAGCATAAACTTCAGAGGTTGCTGGGCTTACCAACTGGTCAATTTCAATGTATCACTGTTTCTATCATTCACTGCTCTAAGACCTTTTTTTTTAGTTTCCTTGTGATGTGGAAGATGCCAATGTTTAAAATGGCTTTAACTTATGCCTTATACTTTTTTGAGTGGGACAAATATTTCACAGTGGAAATAAAGGAAAAAGCTCATTCTCTTCCTTATTGGTCTCGTTGTCTTTTTTTATATGCTTGTACCATTCAGTGTGTAATGTTGGTCAAGAGAGATTGTGAAACATGATAAGACGGCAGCTATTTTTTATCTGGTTTATAATAGAGGGATCCTAGACAAAATAGTTACTCGAACACTTGTTTATATCTTCTTCAATCCCCACCCTGGGGGCCAAAGCCATCGAGTTAAATGGTGCTCTGAAGAAGATTCATAGAATGGAAAGGTCTTGAACAAGGGAGGAAGCAGCTCATGTCTATAACGTTAACAGAAAGTAACAAAAATCAGGGAATACACAGTTTCCTTTTGTGTCAATTTTTCTTTTTTGCGCAAAATTTATGGAATGTTTATCACTCAGGTGTACTACAAATTCTTGGCAATATTTGTTGTTTAGGTTGTAGCCCAGCCATGCTGCGCAGTTGGTATGCTAGTGCATCTTCGAACTTTGGAATCCTATACTTTGGGCTGCACCTCACTCTGCTAAATATGCCTCGGTCAATATTTTTTTTTCATTGATCCAATGCTTAGATATAGTTGCTACACGGATACTGCAGCAGCCCGATCCAAGAATTCTATGAACTCGCACTTGACAACCAGAAGAATGAAAATTTACTCTTACCAGTTACAGACCAACTTTACACCAGCTTCTTCTACAAATTTAGTCCATTGGTCACTTGATAGTGTTATTTGTAGGATAATATCGATCAACTATACAAAGAAACAAAGAGAGAAACAAATATTAGCCATATAAATTATAATTACTGATCAATTGCAAGATTCAATTGATTCTTTTGGAAGTTCATATTAGCACATTACTGACTTTTGAACTAGATATATTATATATAGGTGAACTCAAAAAACTAGTATCTTGACAACTTTGGATCAGTGCTCTAAAATGTGGTATAAATTCCTTCATAGGTAGTTCAGTTTCTTCTACGCCTTCACACAATCGATTTGAAGTACGTGCTGAACTTATCCGAAGTTAAAAAGTAGTACTGCAACTGACTTCAAACTAGTCTATGACCAGTATAGGAGGAGAAGGAAAGGGTCTAACTCTTGTTTTTTCTTGTTTTAATCACCATATACTTATTCTTATCCCTGTAAAACGGAAGGCCAAATTTATGGAAGTTTTTGAAGTACAAAATACAAAGAATGCCCCGAAGAAAACTCAATTACATCTTTTGGAATTGGTCAGATAGTAGTAAATTTCGAATAACATATCATTAAAGAAACAGATTGATTACTTTGGTCAAGCATCAAGGAAGCTTTGGTTGAAAGCTTATTCTTTTTCAGTTTTTCTGGAGCTCTGAATCTTAGGAAATTAGAGAGGCTCCAATCTGTGGACTCAAAAGTCAAAATAGAGGAGCTACTTGGACCCTCCCTTTTGGAATAATAGCCACTAAAATGGTACTTATTCCAATCTATAACTACTACTCCCTCCGTCCCAATTTATGTGGCACCATTTGACCGGGCACGGAGTTTAAGAAAATAGATGTTGACCTTGTTAAGTATCAATTTTACCCTTGAAAAAGTAAGAGAGAGAAGATTTGAGTGATAAAAAAGTTGTTGGTAGGTTTAAAAGTATGTAGGGCCCAACAAGGGTAAAATAGAGATAGTGCATTAAATAGTTGTCAAATAAGGAAAGGTGCCACTTATTTTGGGACAAACAAAAAAGGAAATGGTGCCACATAAATTGGGACGGAGGGAGTAGTAAATATTACAGTTGATTTGTTTATCATAAAGGTGCAGAGTTTGCAGATGACTTTACCATAATACTATAACAGAGAGGGTTGAATGAATCAATTGATCAACCCTGAGGGGTAGCTCACTTGGTAAATGCCTGAGGACAAAGTCCTTTGGGTCGCCAGTTCGAGCCCCCTCAGGGCCACTGGGGGCATTACAAACCGGCCTTGTCTCCAGGGCCCCGTGGAACTAACTGGGTAATCGCATTGAAACAGCGGGACCTGGTGGGTACAGCTAGTCGGGTAACGCTAAGCGATATCCGGAAACACGGTTAACAAAAAAAAAAAAAAAAAAAAAAAAAATCAATTGATCAACATGACTTGGAACAAGTGCATGGAAGTGAGAACACATTATTTTCCTCTTTTTCAAAAGACCAAACCTTTAGTTTTTCGTAAAGTCTTTTGAAAATAGTTGTAAAATTACGAAAAACTGCTCCAATTACCACCTCAATAACATTGTTAATTTAGTAATTTTGACTCAGCCAGTCGTCCTCTGTTCTTTAATTGGAATTGTCGGATAGGAAAGAGAAAGAAATATAGAAAACGACGTCTAGTGTTGGAAGAGACCGAGCTGCATAAATGGAGCGTAAACTTCAATTGCCTACCGACAAGATGATCATCAAAAAAGCCAAAGAAAAGGTAGAGAAAAACAATAGTAGTAGTATGATTTGTTTAAAATAAAAACAGATTTCTCAACGGTTTGTTTTAAAGCAAATGCCAACTCTAATTTGGACAAATATATTATGGAAGTCATCTTATTTTTCATGGTCTTTCACTATTCCTGATTGAATTCTTTACTTGATTTCTTTTTTAAAATCTATTTGACTGATTGTAGAATAGAATTACCATTATGATCAATATATTTCGCTCAAATATATGATTACTTCATCCTACCTTATTACTCGTGTTTTTTTTTCAACATATATTTTCAAACTGTTTTTTGAGCCGATGATCTATCAGAAATAACATTTTGTTTCTCACATACGGTAGGAGCAAGCTCTGCATATACCTCACTCTCTCCGGACCCCACTCGAAGAATCATATTGTCATATTGTTGTTGTATTTACTTATTAAATCTTATAATCTTAACAAGGATAATAGTTTTGTAGCTATAGAAACTTCTCATTAATGGCAAATAGGAAGTTTAAATTTAATTAATCTCAAATTTAGAAATGAATCATTTTTTCGGAGCTGAAAAAATGAAAATCAAATTACCTAAATTGAAAATTAAGGGAATAATAAGAAATCTTGTGTTTGAAGGAAGTGCATATTCTTTTCAAACAAACTGGTAAAAAGATGTATTCGTTCAACAAACTAGAAAAAAGAAGACATATATTAGCACATGATAAATACTTTTGTGAATTCAATAGTCAAAACTAAAAAAACTGAGCATAGAAAAAAGTTGACAAAATAAAAAACTTGGTCTTTAAAAATAGAAAGGCACGTGCAGCAATACAGAAAGAAAGCGCGTAAGGTGTGCTTATTATACATTGAGCAGCGTCATAGAAGCATCTAAATGACAATGCCATTTTCATGATATCATATTCCTTATGTCACACAAATCCAACTGTTTTCATCAAAATAATCAACTCCGTATAGCACACCAGCACCAACGAGCTACACGTGAACAAGCTGAATATTTACCAAAACCATACCGAAGAATAAACCAGTTTTAATGGAGAGGGAGAAGAAGAGGAAGAGATCAGTTAACGGCAAGGTTAATAGCGGCGGAGACCGGAGAAGAGAAGTTGCAGCGGATGGAACTAACGCCGTGTTCACTCCGCCACCGCCAACGCCATCAGAAGCGGAGGTTGATGAGTTCTTTGCGATTTTACGAAGGATGCACGTCGCCGTGAAATATCTCGAAAAAAGTGCTGTACCAAAAGTCAATCGCCAGTTAACGGCTGATAACGCCGACGGGATTGAGCGAAATAGTAGCGGCGGATTGGAATTTGACTTAAACACAGTGCCAGAAGCGGATACTTAACGGCGTTTAACGCCTCAAGTCACGGGGATTAACACGTGGCGCAACTTTAGTCGATGATGCATCTGATGTGTACAAGTTAAGCTTTTCCACGCAAAAGATATACACTGTACGTACTTTTTTTCCTTCTATTTTTGGAAATCTTTGTATTTTTGTTTGTTGAATTAAAAATAGAAGTTATTATGAAATTGTTTAGTTATCTCTTTGTGTGCGCGAATTTGGAAGTTAAGGCTCAACAATATATCTCAAAAAATTAGTATGGACTCTTTCTAGAGACCACCTTAGCCTATGGAGTTCCATTGAATCATGCCTTCAATCCATTCTTACTCCCTCCGTTCAATTTATATGGCATATTTTTTTTGATCAGTCGTTGAGTTAATTAACGAGACAGATTCGCTTAGATGCCTAGAAAAGAATGAGCTAGTGCAAATGATCTGGAGATCATGAAAAAAATTTCCACAAATTTCAAAATTTTTCTCTATTTCATTAACTTTGTATCAAGTTAAAAATGGCAAAGAAGGTAGTATTTTTTTTTTAATCTTTTTGGCCATGTAACCCGATCATATCAATTAAGACGAATTTAGAAAGAATATTAATAAGAGACAAGAGGTTGTAACAATGTACAAATCGGTAGATCAGCACGTGGTTCAACTCGTCTCGTGGAATTTGTGTCTTATGCAGCTTGATAGTTTAAAAATTCGGCCTTTGTTCAAGCAGGGTTAATCTATTTTAAGGTAAAATTCATTTAAAGAAAAACTAAACATGTCTAGAGAGGAGAGTAAAACGGTGCTTAATCCGTCTAGGGGCGAGGATGCACTATTTTGCATAGTTTAAGCCCCCGTTTGTTTATAGTTTTTGAAAATATTTTTTGGAAATTTTTGGGAGAAAAACTGTTTGTTTATGTTATTTGAGCAAAACTTCTCCCAAAAACTCTCAAAAACTCAAAAAGTGCTCAAAGGCTCTTTTTGAGCCAAAAACTAAATCAAATTTCATTTTCATAAGAGCTCAGGCTCTTTTTGAGCCAAAAAATCTGTTCCCAAAAAGTATGTCCAAACACTTTTTCATTTTCATATCAAACTTCACCCAAAAAGTACTTCCCAAAAACTATTTGGGAATCTATGTCCAAACGCTAGCTAAGGGTAAATTGTAATTAGAAATTTGTTTCGTTCTTTATAAAGACAAATCGTAAATCTGAACCGATTAGTAGTATAAGAGAACAAATGTGCATTATTTTGCAAATTTCAGGGGCAAGTCTAAACCTTTAACCTTGGAAAAGAACTGAACAATCCCGTTTAACATTTGGTTGTAAAAAGAGTTGAAAGTCTGACAATGACATCCCCTAAATGAAATTTATCTAAAAAAATCAGACTCATTGATTGAGTCCATATCTGATTACTGTAGGAGTTATACATTTTCAGCTTGGCTACTTCCTATTTGAACTTCTTTCACCAAAGCCAGAGGCTTAGAACATAATCCACTGGTCCAAATTTGCTTTGCATTTTTCAGTTCTTAACATATTCTGTTCACTGTAATGATGTTGATCCTTGCGACTATTGCACCCCTAGAATACAACAACGATGATTTTGGATAAAGCTCTTGCAATTCGGGCGCCTCAAAGTCAAGATTTTAGTGCCAGATGCACCGCCTATATCTAGATCGGTCCATGCATGCAACTCTCAGATAGCACCTGCAAGATTACTCACCTTATTAATTTAAGAATGTTTAATATTTAGTTAAATATAGATTTATTCTTTTAATTCATGCTTCCGATATAACTATATTCTTTAAATGATTATTATTAATCCGAATAAAAGTGATATACAAAATGCATTAGATATAGTCACTAATCTTGAATTAGATAATCTATAAAATTTAGTTGAGTATATAAATCGAAGTGATGAAAAGTATACAGAACTTAGTCAAGATCTTGCTATAGCAAGAACCATAGGTAATAGAGAGTTAGTATTAGATTTATTACCGAAACTAAAATATTATAATACCCTGCTCTATTATTTTTATTTAAGTCAAATCTTGTTCTATTTTTTAAGCTACTTCCTATCCTTAAAGTTCTACTTCCTTCAAAACTTATTCTTCTTTGTACAGGAATTCTAGACTCTGTTAAAACTCTTTGTACTTTATCAAATTCCATAGATAAATCCTCAGGTTCAAAGTTATTTCACTTTTATCTCTTATTGGTTCATATTCTAAATTAGAATTAAATATTTTTTGTATTAAATACTTCCTACCTCCTAGCTTATATTTTATCACATGTTTGCAAGTGAAAGCATACACTACTTTAGTAGTAATGCTAATTGCATCACTATTGGGTTTCATATATATTCCATGCATCTTATAATACATGACTAAAACTTTATTTTTATTGGGTTCTCTCATACTTATGCTAAAATTCGGATTTATGTTAAACTTAACCTTTTGATATATCAAATTTCCTTTCATTATAGCTATAAGACTATCTTTTAAACTACTCGTTATTCTAGCATCCGCTAAATATATTTCTATCAGAGTATCTATTCCTTCTTAAAAATAAGCCTTCATCATAATTTGTATTACTCTAATATATATACTAGTTAATTTATTTCTTATATCTTCTGGTATTTTATTCAATTCTTGCTTTATTAAATCTTCACTAATAATATGAATCTTTACATTCCCTTGGGTATGTCTTATCTGTTAGGATATTCTTCTCTATGCACTACGTAATAAGTATATTTTTCTCTTCTAAAATAAGGCTGCTCATATATATCCTTTATTCTTAAATCTAATCTTCTTTTGAAATATTTTCAAAAGTTTTTGGATTAAATATTAGTCTTTGTTTAAAACTTCCTTCTTCATCTCTTTCTTCCTCGTAAATAGGACTACTCATCTTCACTTTCAGTCACTATTTCATATAGACTATAATCACCAAGTTCACTATCCACTATCTTCTTCTAGCACTAAATTTATTTCTTCTTCTAAAGTCTCCATAAATTTTATTTGCTTTTTATACTCTTTCTTATTTCTATTGGGGCACTTATTAGCATAGTGTCCTTCCTGATGGCAAACATAATATTGACATCTTTTTCTTCTTGGTGGATTCCTATGTTTCTTCTTTTTCCAATATTGCTTATACCTTTTCTTATGCTTTCTAGGAAATCTTACCCATTTATATCTTTTCTTAAACTTTCTATTTTTAAATTTTTTTTGTGGGGGGACATCCGTAAGCTCTCACTTCTTCATTTTGTTCGCAATAAATTCCTCTTTTTGCTTATATATTTTCATATTTTCCCTTTGAATTTTACTCCAATCATTTATTTTTGCTTTAGCAAATTCTATTCTACCTCATAAGGTTTTTCTATGATCTGGGATTTCTAAATTTTCATATTCTTCCATTAATCTAGGTCCATAAGGAGGGGGTAATTTTACAAAATATAAACCTGCCATTTGTTGATAAATTTGATTTGGTGGTATTCCTAATCTTGCTTCATAAAAATATTTTTGAAATTCACATGTATAATTTTCAAAATAACACATATCACATATTGATAACTGATTCAAATTTTTCATAGCATCCTTTTTTTTTTTTTTTTTGAGTTGTCTTCTCTCTTCATTATCTAGGTCTTGTCCTAAGAATTCAAATCTTATTGCATTTTCTAATGTCGTTATTAAATCTTTAGTGCTAGTTTTAGCCTTTAATTCCTCCTTTAATATTTCTGGTAGTTTTTATACCAGTCCTATACTTCTCACATCGTTCCGTATAAATATCCTAATGCTCTCGGCACATCCATTCCTTCTTTAGTTACTACTGAAAAACTATGTTTTACCCATTGTGTTATCATTTCATTTTTATTTTTAGTACAATCTAAGTTAAGATATATACCCATAGGATACAAGCCTTCTGGCTTTCTAATTACTGGTTCAAACTCATATCTTGTTCTATTATTATTTTATCTTCTTATATAAAAATTTCTCATATCTACATATTTTCTAATATAGGGTTCATCATCAAATCTTTTATCAGTGTATTTCCATTCAGGGGTTTCTTCATATCTTTCTTCATAATGAGGTTGTGGCATTTCTGGTTTTATATCTGGTTTAGTACCACTAGAACTTGGTTTATTCATTTTTGCTTCTAGTGCCATATCTCTAAATCCTTCTACTAGTCCTAATATTTCTTCCTCCTTATCGGAATCAGGATTTTCTAGATACCCTTCGAGTCTATTCATTTTAATATCTATTTTATTCTCATCCTTTTCTTTATCTTTACTTTCTTCTATTCATACCATTAATTTTATTATTGGTGAAACTTCAGTAGTTTTACCATATTCTAAGACTTTATCTTTTATTATGTCTTTCTTTTTACTCTCAATCTGCTCTGTTATCTTTATTCCTATTACTTCAGCATACTTCTTTTCCATTTTTAGCTGTAGTATTTCTCGAGTCAGCTCTATTTGTATTGACAAGTTTCTTACATTTTCATTTAATACTTTTATATGTTCACCTAAATGGTTATCATTTAATATTTTATTAAGTTCTAGCTCATTTTTTCTTTTCTTTAATTCTTCCAATTCTTTTCTATATCTCTTGAAGTATTAACTTTATACAACGATCTCTTACATTCCGGCTTAGAACTTTCAGGATTCATTAAATATTCTCTTCAAATATTTCTGATACTATTTCTTTGTTATGTAGCCTTTTTCTTAAACATAAAATAATATACGCTACAATCTTGTTATATTCCTTTATAAGTATGGTGTCATATAATTTTCTACTTGGTCCACAATATACTTCTCTTAGTATCTCTACATATGTTAACGGGGAATCATCATATTTTAGATATCTAGTATAATCTCTGCCGTGTAATAAACTTCTATATTCTAGCCTTTCTAGAGCCCAATCTCTTATATCTTCTATCTTCTATCATACTTCTAAATACTTTTTAAATTATAATATCTATTACTTATTTAGGAAGTGACTCTCTTAATCCTAAAATAAGTCCTGTAGTAAATACACGAAGATCGTATTTATATCTTACAACCTTTTCTATTCCATATCGGTCTGCTATAACAAACCAAATATTTCTTATCTCTCTTATCTTGTTATAAAATATAGTTTTTTCAAATTTTTTTCTCGGTCTTCTTCTTATTATATTTGGTATAAGTTCAGACGAATTTTCTTCCATCATTTGGTTAAATTCTTCACCTGTTATATAAATAATTTTATTATTTTTCATTAAAAAATTTTACACTATACCACCACGCTCGGCTGTCACTCCTGTTCTGATACCAATGAATTTTTCCGCGGATTATAATTTACGACACTCACTAAATACAACTTTTTGCTTGTTTAATAGTTCATATCACTAGATTAATGCAACTCGAGTAATAATTTTAAGAAAAATAGTGTAAAGTTCGAGACTATCTCTTATTCAGATAAAATCTCTAATTCTAATTCTCTATTACCCATGGTTCTTGCTATAGCAAGATCTTGACTAAGTTCTGTATACTTTTCATCACTTCGATTTATATACTGGACTAACTTTTCTAGATTATCTAATTCAAGATTAGTGACTATATCTAATGTATTTTATGTATCACTTTTGTTCGAATTAATAATAGTCATTTAAAGAATATAGTTCTATCGGAAGCATGAATTAAAAGAACAAATCTATATTTAACTAAATATTAAACATTCTTAAGTTAACATAAATACCTCTTGTCCCCGCCACTTCGCTTCCTTTAATATCTGCGCAATCTCCTAGATCCGCAACCTGTGCCTCGCTAATCCTAACTTTGGCCTTGAAGATTTTAACGATGCTTGCTATATATAGATTAAAGGTTGGGTCTCTAAGATTCTTTTAAGAGAGTTTGAGATATTAACGATGGCTAAGTTGAACAGAAGGTAAAGAGTTAAAACAAGAATATGTAGTATTTAGATAAAAAGACTTAGTTCTTTTATTCAATAGTTCTTAGGAACTATACAAGAGGATTTTTAGAACATAGTGAAGGGATACACACAATACTCAATTATAAGTGAACTTAAGCTGTGTTCTCCTTCTCTTATCTTGAGCGTTATATAGATGCTCAAATGTCTAATATTGTAGTAGAGAAATTCAGCCTAAACTATTTTCTCCCTTGCCATCATTTCTACTTTCCACTTGTACCACTATTTTGCTATTTTGGATCTTGTCTTGCAGAGTGATGAGACCTAAATGTGCAAAGGTGTCTTCTTTCTTGAATAGTATTATCAGCTTTTTAGAATACTGAATTTCTTCTTTACACGTGATGTCTTTCACAATATAATCTTAAAATCCATTTCATCACCTTCTTCTGACATTTCTTTCTTTTTCTGGCAGTACTGATACTGCTGTAAAATTCCTTCGTTATTGTTCATTAATTCACATAGCCTTTTTAGGGTAACCAGATGTCCTCCAAGCATTCCTTGATTTATCTTTTCAGACAGGCTTCTTAGATATCGTACATTAGCCATCATAGGTTCATGTTTATTCTTATAACTTATTATTATCATTTTCTCAGTTAAAATGTACACCCAGAATTTCTTTTCATCAGCTTCTTTTCTAAGTGCTTTGTATAATACCTTGGCTCCCAAGGCTCTTATGAAGAAAATCCATTCTTCTGAGAATTTTGAAATTTGATCACATTTTTCTTTTTCTATGATTCCACGTAGCTGATTAGTAGAACCAATCTTAATTAAATAATTTGAAGAAGAGGTAAAATCAGGAGCTGCACTAATTATCTTCATAAATATGATTCCTTGAGATTGACATCCTTTAATAAAGGCTTGGACTGCACTCTTGATTAAATCTGAAAACATATTAATTGCCATTAAATCCTTTTTAAAATAAATTGTATCAATGAATCCATATTTGAATAGCCTGTATGAATGCTCAGACTCCATGCCTCCTAGAAATATCGTAATTCTTGGATAGATTCTCGCATATTCTATGACAAATGTTCTTCTATTAGGACTATCCTTTTCGAAATTTCCGTCATACATGAATTCAACTATTGCTTTGTATTTTTCCATGAATATTTCATTTTCTTTACGAAATCTTTCTTCAGAATTCTTTTTCATATGTATAGGGCTAGATCTTTTTAAAGATTCGGAATAACAATAATCATTATTACTCATGGGATATTTATCCATTGTCTCTTCTTTAGGCTTTTCAGCCTCTTTTTCAAATACCGGTTCCGATTTTGGTTTGGTTACCTCTTCGGACTGAGTTACATTGCTAGCTTGTTCTGGAATCTTTTCAAATTCTTCTAAATTCTTTGTAGAATTATAGAGAGAATTTAGTCTCTCTTTATGATAGTGCTCAATTTGTTTTCTATGTTGTATTTCTTTTTCTAATTTTCGAAATTCTTTTTCCAATTATTTTTTATATTTCTTTATCCGTTGATTGGATTCTTCAAGTGCTAAATCAAATGCTGCTTTTATTTTACAAACTTCTTCCAAAATCTTTTCCTTGATTTGATAATTCATTTCTAGATAAGAAATCTGCATGAAAGTTGTGAGCACCTTTAATAATCTGAATTTTAAAAGTATAGCTTGATAGAAGTATCTACCACCTGATCCTTCTCCTGTTAGCAATACTTCCTGAAATCTTTTTTTCAATAAATGCTTTAACATGAGTATTATCAGTCCTTAATATGAATTCCTTCCTTATTAACCATATCTCAAAGGTTTTTATTGCTCTAATTATCGCTAGTAACGCTTTTTCGTTTTTATCATAGTTTAATATTGCTCCTCGAAATCCTCCAGATGCATATCTAAGAATTATCTCATCGCCTTGCCTTTTTAATACTGCTCCCAAATATTTGTCAGAGGCATCTGTTTCTAATATTAATTCATCTTCATCCTTTGGGAGAGGCATTGGTTTTAACTCTTTTATAGCTTCTTTAATTTTTATCACTTCCTTAGTATCTCCTTTATTCCAACTAAATTCCTTGTTTCTCCTTAATTTTTTCGGTAAATTTTCTCTTAATTTTGCTCCATTTTTTATATAAAATTATCTGCATAATTTAAATGTCCTAAAAAGCTCTGTAGTTGTCTTTTATTGCTAAATTTATTAGAAAAATCTAGGATACTTTTAGCTATATGAGGTTGTAATTCTACTTCTCCCTTATATATAATCAAACCTAAATATTCTATTTTTTCTTTTTCTATTTCTGCTTTCTTTTTTTGATAACACTAATCCATTCTTGAAAGCTTTTATAGCAAATACAAATAAATGCTTATTATGATCTTCCCAATTATTAGAGTATTCTAGTATATCATCTATATATACTATTATAAAATCACTATACTTTTTATATATAGCATCTAACTTTTCTTGAAATATACTTGGGGCTGTTTTTAGTCCCATAGGTAGGACATTCCATTCATAATGTCCTTGGGGTGCACTAAAATCAGTGCATTCCTTAGAATCTTCTTCTAATTCTATTTGAAAAAATCCTGATTTACAATCAAATTTAGAATATATTTTACTATCTTTTTATTTTTTCAAATATTAATTCTTTTCTTGGTAAAGGATAAATAATCTATAACTTTTTTATTGAGAGACTTATAATTTATTACAAGTCTTGGCTTACCTCGTTTTTCTTCACTCGAGTTTCTGACCAAGAAACTTGCACAGTTATAAGGACTTTTACTTTCTCTAATTAAATTATATTTTAGAAGTTCTTCCATTATAATCTTATAGTCCTTCTCATCTTCTACACTATATAACATTGGCTTTTGTTTAATAGGTTCCTTGTCTTTTAGTTCTATTTTGATTTTCTTGCTATATTGTTTACGTTCTTTATATGTTAGAGGATTATCTTCATAGCATTTTTCTACAAGTTCAAAAATTTTCTGTTTTATAATAGTACTTTGTTTACAATCTATATCTTGATTTTCCATTTTTCTTATCGGTATTAACTCACCACGCTGGTTGCGCGTACTATATATATGTCTATATGCTTGTTGTATTCTAGATGTATAAATTTTATTTCCACATGGAGTTAGGATGATCCTAGTGGGTTCAATAATAAAAGGTAAATACTTGTTAAGAAAATTCATTCCTATTAACATATCACAGCCTATACGTGGATAATAGTAGACTTCTTCCATTAGCAATTCATATTGACTTATAACTATCCATAATTTTTCAATACCTTTATCAAAAGTGGTTTGTCTATTTGTGGATGTCATCCTACCACTTTTTGGAGTTCCTTTATTTCTTCAATGGGGTAGGTGGTGAAGTTCATCCCACTTCCCGTATCTACATATGCATAATATGTCTTTCTTTTTATTTCTACTTTTATATAAATAGTAACTTTCTTTTGTATTATTTTAACTAGTTCTATGTATTTGGACTTTTCTTCCATAGTATGTAAGTTCTACATATTTTTTAGTTATTGTATAAGGATCAAATAATTTATTAGATGTACTATATTCCATTACGTCTATTTTAATAGGAATTTTTATAGACTTCTTTCTTATAATTTCTACTAGTAAATTTATTTCTACATATTTATTTATTTCATATTCATTTCTAAAATAGTCTTCATATTTATAGGACTCTATCCACTCTTTATATCTATGATTTTTTATTAGACTTAATACTACAAATGAATACTGTTATCCCTGATTATGCGGTATAAAAGACGTAACACATCTTTTCGGAAAAGAGAATCTCTCTCTGGAAGTACAGCCATCTCGAATTTGTGGTTTTAAATGGATGGAAAAAAGTAGGTACTGTATAATTTACATGTAGCTAGTGGCAGTATGAAGAAATACTCGAGCAACTCCATAGCAAAAATAAAAAATAAACTATTTTATCTATAAAAAAATTTACATGAGAAATGGATGATTTATTTTTAATTGAATTTGTTGCATGCAACAGTGAATCCAGGATTTCAACGCAGCACCATCGTTAACACTTAACACCGACAACTAATTGACATGCTGTTTTACATAATGTCATATATATCCGTCCACGGTATTTTGTTACTTTCCTTGTGAACGAATGGACCTAACTAACTCTTCTATTGGTAAACGACTTGACAGACACTAGAGGTGCTTAGACCAGAGCATTTGTGCTTTGCTATTAAGCTCACACCAGAGCTTTGGTGAATTCCAAATCCCAATGTGCTGGGAATTCTAATTTCTAGGTGAGATCGATTGTAACCGTTGGAGAAGAAGCTAACTAGTTTCTACTACATAATAAGAGAGCTTTTAACAGAGTACATAGAAATTGTTATAAGTGATGTAAATTTCTGCATGTCAATTGTTACATAAAAGAAAGGTATTAATAAGTAAAATATTCATAAAAAATGACACAATTTTTAATTACATGCTTAAATTTTGCGAGCCATTCATCATCCCCTGAACATTCTTCAAGTAGAATTAAAATATACACTCACTTGTCACGGCCGCTCCAAAAAAAATTCTTTTTTCCCATACCATCTTTGGCCATTTTTTCCAACTTCCCTCGCTCCCTCCTCTCTCTTCCAGCCCCACCTTCTTCTTCTCCACCGAACCTCCTTTTCTTATTAAGGGATTGGTCTTCAGAAAAGCAAAGTTCATGAAGAATTTCCTTTATCACACGTCCAGTTTATAAGGCAACACTGCCTTTTATTCGGCCCTATGTTACCAATATGATAAAGACAGTACCTCTTTTTACTATCAGCGACTACAAAGAAATTTAACCTGTCTATAGTAGTCAATGACTAAAGTTTAATGGGGACAACGTGAAAAGGAAGTGGCTCTTGAGGATTCGAATCTTCTACTTTTAGTTACTTTGTCCCATCATCATGCACCTAATAATAATGTCCTCTCTCCTTGATGAACATTACTCAGCAATTGGGGTCAATCAAGATTTAACAATAAAAAGTTGGGTGATACGGAGCATCTTATAAGGCACGTTGACAGAACAAATAGGGACTAAGCTTAGCTTCTCTACAGTACACACGGACAACATCAATTCTTTTACCCAATCAAATTATCTAAAAGATAAATACTAACCGTTGATAATAAGTGAAACTCGTTACATGGAAAATAAAGCACACGAAATATTATAACAAATTAAATTACACTAATAGTAAAATTTTCTTACCATACAGCGTATATAAGTTAACTTCTAATTTATACAATACTAACAATAATCAAATCCCATGCACCATCAGGGAGTTGGTGGATCTACCAATCCGTACTTATGTCACTCTCATTAATAAACTAGAGCCAAATGATATTAATTTTTTATGTACGAGTGTTTCAGTTCAGTATAATTTACAAAGAATAATACGAAGAACAATTATGAATGTTGGAGCCTAAAAAGCAAAATGGAAAACTAAAGATGTGGGGGCTAGCTTCTTGACGAGGGAAGCATCTTTTTCAAGATTTAATGACCCTTGTCTTCTATTAACATGTGGTTTGTATGTACTATGCCCATCACTCTTGCTGTGCCTAAAACTTAGGTAGCTCCTAAAGATGGTATTTCTCCATCAACAATTATGTATAGATTCCATTAAGAGTTGCTCCTATTGTTCTTTTCCTTCTCAGCCTCTTTACACCTTGCCATTGTCAAACTTTTGATAGCTATTTTCATCTGAAGAATTTATCATTCGTCCGCAACCAATTGATGGCTTTAGTTTCTTGGGCTAAGAAGGAGGTTTCTAGACTACTCCAAAAGCCTAAAAGATTGACACTAACTGAAACTCCTACTACCACCAAATGTTTGGCACATCCTCTGGTAAGTCTCCAATAGATCTCTGTCTCCCTGCCTGCTTACACTTGATGGTTCTTCTGAGTACCTGCTTCTTCCTACTGCAGTATCGGATAACTCTGCCTGCAGTGGTTTCGTACAATCAAATTCATAGTTGTATGGGATTGTATTGCTACCCGTGTTCACTTTTTCTACATTTTCCTTAGTTTAAATGTTTGTGATCTTAGGAAATTAAAGTCATTATATTTTTTGCTGTAGCATGTTACAAAGTTTTGAGTTGCTTGGTTTTGGTGACGAAAAGCAGGTCCAGGAGGTTGTATTACAAGCTGATTTAAGATGTGCCAACTGCCAAAACAGAGTAGCTACTGTTATTTCAAATGTTGATGGTGAGTTAATTATAGTACTGTATATTTCTTATGGACTCATAAGATCTAAACTAAAGAACCATGGGATATTGTTCTATAGGTTGTAGTCCAAGTTTAATCCAATTCAATTTCAAATGAACTTGCAGATGTGGATTCTATCGTGGTGCACGTACTAGAGAAGAAGGTGACTCTTATTCGCAAACCAACAAGTTATTGATGTTGAAAGGAAATCTATCGACAAACGGTGTTTTCCGTAACACTCAATGATATCAGACATCCATTTCAACTGTAGTAAGTATATTCTATTTTTGAACAGCATGGTTATGAAAATTCACGAGAAGTGACATGGAGTATATTGTACGTGCCAATTCATTTATTAGCTACTACTCCTAATAGGTTTCTTAACCTTTTAATTACCATGAAAAACAATGATATATTTTAGAAGCTTTTTTGTATTTCTTTTCTACAAATGGTTGAAATAATGTGTCTCTGCTTGATTGTTTCCTTATCCACTTTTTTTGAAGAATTACACTGAGAAATGAACGGTTGACCCCTCTGATCAAGTTCTGAACAAAATGAATGTAATAATTACCAGTAATTTCTGCCATGCAAATGAAGAATAAATGTACAATATAAGTGAGGTGGTTGAAATTAAATGGTGCTACATTGCAAATTAGTGGGGTCTGCAATTTATGAATATCCTTACTAAAGAGTAGAAATGCATTCTTTGAGCCTCAGTCACAAATCCAATAATGACGTCGCTCCATGTATCTTTTTTTTTTTTTTTTTTTTTTTTTTAACTTCAAAGTCAAAATTTTATTACCACTGTTTGGAAATTACAATAAGAGAAATGGGGCTCGGCCTGACCTTTCTTACAAAAAAAGTTTGCCATTGCAAACAGATATAGCCTGAAAAGGGTCTTAATAGATTTAAAGCCTACTACAATGATAATAAAGCTGAGATAATCTTCAAGGTGGATCAAATATGAACGAGTTTGGCCTTCTCTTCTTGACTCTGAAAGAAGGCATTTGCCATCTATCTGCATTCAGTAATCCTCTGACATGTCTTGGTAATGAGTTAAAGTTAGTATATGTATGTACTTGTTACAGCCTGTGACTCAGAGCTGCCAGTTTGTCTGCAACTTGATTGGCCTCTCTGAAACAGTGCTTGATAATTAAGCCATGAGTTTTCACTAATTGTTTTATCTCCTTTACAATCCTTTCTATTCTCTATGGAGTAGTCAACTTCCCTTTTTTGCAATTATGTAACAGAAGAGAGTCTGTTTCCCCAATGATCAGAGTATGCCCTGCTTGAATGCACCATTTCAAACCAAAAAGAAGTGCACAAGCCTCTGCCCAATTGCTTGTTCCTTTGTTCAAAGGCAGAGCATAAGCCATCAATAATATACCCCTGCTGTCCCTTACCACTCCTCCTCCAGAACATGACCCATTGATACAACTCCCATCACTGTTAACTTTAACAAAAAGTAAGGGAGGTCTAGACCAACAAATAATCACACTTAAGCTATCTATAAGGGGAACATCAAATAATTTACATATGTCCTCCCATACACAACCTACTTGGACACTAGAAAAGGTAGAGCTAACTAATTGAACTAGGTAAAATGAAATCAACTTAGTTGATCTAGACACAGAAGGTTTTTCTCTATCATATCTACTACTGCATCTAGACCTCCAGAGCTCCCAGATCACAATGGGAGGTAAAATTTTGAAAACATACCTTGCTATTGCATTCCCAGCTCTGTGCTTCCAGCAGTTGTGAATCAATATTTTCAGAGGAGTATCCCTGAAAGGTATCTCTACTCTTCCAGCAAATATCCTCCACACATATTGTGCAAATTGGCCGGTTGAAAAGAGATGCTCTACAGATTCTTCTCCAGGTCTCATTTCAGGTTCAGGACAACAAGAACATTTGGATACTACATTAATTCCAAATTTGCTGATTTTATCATCTGTTGAGAGTCTTTTATGGACAGCTCTATACATTAGAAAGGCCATTTTAAAGGGCACATCCTTGTGCCAGATCATAGAATCAAAGGGTGAGACATTTTTCTTTGCCTTAGTATATTCCAAGCTGATGCCACTGTGAATACACCAGTTGATGAAGCAGACCATACAGGGATGTCTTCTTCATTCTGAACAAAGGAAATTTGCAAGGAGCTCACCATTTCTTTTACTGATTCTGGAGGTTCTATTAGTAGTTGATCCCATTCCCACTGATCATCTATCAACACCTCTTTCAAGCAGGTGTCATCATACCCAGCTCCTTCTTCTAATTTTGTACATAAGGGCCCAAGATTGGACCAATTGTCATACCAAAAACTTACATTTCCTTCACCAATCTTCCACACAATATTCTTCTCTACCTCTAGTTTCAATTCACACATAGCCTTCCAGTTGTGAAATTGGCCAGGTAGCCATTGCTTAAAAAGAGGATGAAAATCATAACAATACTTTATCTTGACAAATTGTGCCCACAATGAATTTGATGATCTTAGGGTCCACCACTGTTTAGCAGCAAAAGCTTTGCAAATATCATCTATTTTTCTGAAACCGACCCCTCCTTCATCATATGGTAGGCATAATTTTGACCAAGCTACCCAATGGTACCTGATATTATTTTCCTGGCCAGACCAGAAGAATCTAGCAAGGAACCTTTCAATTGTGTCCAGGGTACCTATTGTAGGATGCAGTGCTGAGAGCATATGCATGTTTAGAGCAACAAGAACATGCTTGATTAAAACAGCCCTCCCTCCAGGAGATAGGTACTTCAGATGCCACCCCTTCATTTTATTCACTACTATGATTATCATATCTGAAAAGATTTCTAGCTTCTTTCTACCTGAGTAGAGAGGGCAACCAAGATACTTAATGGGAAACTCTTCACATCTCATCCCAGTGATTGCTGCTACTCTGTTGATAGACATCTGAGAGGCCTTAGGCTTAAGGGAGAAGCTGCACTTTGCTTTGTTAACTTTTTGGCCAGAAACTCTCTCATAATCCTCCAGAACCCTAAGAATAAGCTGTAGAGTTGCTTTTTCTCCATTACAAAAGAGGATGGTGTCATCAGCAAATGCTAAATGGTTAATTTGAGATCCTAAGCTATTCATATAGAAACCTTTATATCTGTTATTTTCCTTCATTGCATTAAGCATCACAGATAATAGTTCAATACTAAGAATGAATAGAGAAGGGGAAAGAGGGTCCCCTTGTCTCAAGCCCCTGCTTGACTTGAAAAAACCCTGCCTGCTTCCATTAACAATTAAGGAATACCAGTTATTTGATATATACCTAAATATTAGGTCAATCCAAACTTCTGCAAATCCCATCTTCCTTAGCATAAGGCACAAAAAAGGCCAGGATACCCTATCATAGGCTTTTGCCATATCAAGTTTAAGCACCACATTACCTCCCCTTACTGGTTTCCCAATTTCATTCACAATTTCTTGAGCCAATAAAATATTCTCTGTTATAGATCTTCCTTTTATGAAGCCACTTTGATTCTGTGAGATGATTCTAGGTAAGAGCTCACTTAGTTTGGAATTCAAGATTTTGGCAATGATTTTACTTGAGACATTACACAGACTAATAGGTCTAATATCAGTGAAACTTTGGGGGAACTCTACCTTGGGAAGCATTACTAAACAGGTATGAGTAAAGAACCTGGGCAACTCAGCTCCACAAAAGAAGGCTACCACAGCTTGGTAGAGATCATTTGCTATGATAGACCATGCACTCTGATAAAATTTTCCACTTAACCCATCTGGTCCCGGAGCACTATCAGGATCCAAGCTGAACACACTACTTTTAATCTCTTCCATAGATGGCACTGCAGTTAAAATTTGATTATCCTCTTTAGTGATTGTCCTGCTTTGATAAGACCCAAACCCCCACAAGACCCTTCACTCGAAGCCAAGCCAAGTTGATCCAAGACACCCATCTTCACTTGGTATGGAAGGGTATGGAAGAAGGCCCCAAGAGCGACTTGAAGATTATGCTTTGGTGTGTCGTGGATGGAGGACCTTCTAGTACACTTGGAGAGGCATCCGGAGCATGTTTGGAAGCAAGTCAAGAAGCCACAGAACCAGGCGGACCGCCTACTCAACTAGGCCGGCCGCCTAGTTTTTGACAACTCTCTGGAAATCAACCAGGCGGACCGCCTCTGCAAACCAGGCGGACCGCCTACTCCTTCAGCTTCTCAAGAACAGGCCGGGCGCCTAGTTGAAGTAGGCTGGGCGCCTACTTTGTGAAGGGGGTGCGGGAATTGCTAGTTTTATGCTATGTTTTGGACAAGTATAGCCCTACGAGGCCTTTATTGTTTAAACCCACTTTAGAGGTATTTTTGAGCTTTCATTACATGTAAGTGAAGTCTATAAATACTTCACAAACATCTTTCAAACCATTACCTTACTTTGATTATTGATGAATGAAAATAGAGTTGAACTCTTTGGAAGAAACCTTTGCCTTTTGGTTGCGTGAATTCACTAGTGGAACCTAGTTGAGTCTTGAACCGAAAACCCGACCATTCTACTTGCGAGTCCGTTGTTGTCTCGAGGGTAGTTGCATAGTGTAGGTCCTTCTAGACGCCGATTCGAGGGTATCTCGGGACAAGTTCCCCGTGGTTACTTCGAAGGGAGTTCGAGAAGTGTCTCGCTCTCCTATCTTTTTGTTTATCGTATTTGATTCTTATCATCTTGGTATCAGAGCAAGGCTCGGGTTTTGTTTCTACAAACCCCCGACCCTTGATTCTTCGTGCCTAGGTTAGTTTCGCTTTTAGGTTCTTGTTTATTGCTTTTGAAAAGAAGAAAAACTACAAAAAAATAGAAAAGAAGAAAAAACACCAAAAAAATTTTTGATCATAGATTCTTGGATTGTTGGATTCGTTGTGTGATTGTTATTGGGGTTTGTTCCTTATTGGAAACCCGTTCTTTTGGTACCCTATATACTCGATTTGGAGTTGAAACACAAGAATTGGAATTTTGAATCCCTTGAAAAATTGAAAAAGTTGAAACCCTAGCTATGAACATGGTAGATTGTTGAATTTTGATTGGGGTTTGATAAAATTGATTGGGGTTCGTTCTTAGTGATTGAAACAACATTGGGGTGCCATTGAATTGCTAAAACAACATTGGAACTGTTGGATTTTTGGGTGCAAAACCAAGAACATCGTGTTTGAAACTGTGCTCAAACTGCAGTAGGCTGGGCGCCTAGTGAGACAGGCGGACCGCCCCTTTTGGTTGAACTCTCTGGATTTTCCAGAGGCGGACCGCCTACTAGAGAAGGCTGACCGCCTACTCCTCTGTGTAGTGAACCAGGCGGACCACCTAGTCCAGACAGGTGGGGCGCCTACTTCTGTTGGGTGTGGTTTCGGGTAGATTCTTCTAGGATCTCTTGTTTGTTTGATTGCATCGCATCTAGTTAGCACTTCTTTGAGTAATCTTGCCTACTTGAATTGTGCTGACCCTTCTAAGCTATTAGGAAACTCAAGCCTAGACCGAAGAGTAGAAATCAAAGAAGCTTCGTAGTCTCTTTTGGCTCAAGTCCGCACTTAAAGAGCTATCGTTCCGATAGAGTCCTATTAACTCCACTCACCCCGGAGCTCATTGGGCTTTTGAGTCGAGTGATCAAGTTGAGGTTTACTATTCAACTTAGTGAAGCTTTTGGTTCAAGCAAGAGTGAAAAATCCACCACCCACTATACGAGTGATCCGAGTGGAAACTTGTGAGGGAGTGTGTGAGGTTGTTTTTGCTAACGTTTGTTACTTGTGTAGGTACAATGTCTACCGAAGGACAAGATTTCATAAAGGAGGCCTTGGCTAACCTTCTTGCCAAGATGGACCTCATGAACCAAAGAATTGAGTCTCTTGAAAAGGGTGCCTCAAGTGCCCTAGTTGAGCAAGGGACTTCCAATGTCCAATCGAAGAAAGGGACCCCGAGTGTCCAAGTCGAGAAAGGGACCCCGAGTGTCCAAGTTGAAGTCTCAAGTACTCCTAACTTTACCCCGGAGCAAGTTAGCCATGTCATTGAATTGCTCAATCAACAACGGGTAAAGGAGGACCGAGAGAGAGTTGATCCAATGTTGGGCAATCCCCAACGAACGGGCATTCCCCGTATCTTAGACAACCCTCCAAGAGACAATCCACTACCAAGACCCATCCGAAATGTGCAACCTCTTGAGCAAGTTGATGAAGCTCAAGAAGGGGAGGAAGCCAATTATGGAGATGACATGTATGGGTTTGATGATCACTTTCAACCGAGGCGAGGTATGAATTGGGGTCGGAATGTGGATAGAGGTATGGGCCGAGGTCGAGGGCAACCTATGGGGTATGTTGGAGGGAATGTGAGGAGAGAATATGGAGGTTATGGAGATCACTATGGAGGCCAACCGGAGCCTTTCCAAGGGGGTCGTGACAACAACCATAATCTCAATAGTGTGAAGCTCAATCTTCCAAGTTTCAAGGGGAATTGTGATCCGGCGGCTTACATTGATTGGGTGCTACAAATTGAAAGATTGTTTGACACCAATGATATGACGGATGAGAAAAAGGGGACTTATGCAATTTCCTCCTTTGAACCCTATGCATCTACTTGGTGGGAATCCGTCAAGAGATCAAGGAGGAGAGCGGGAGTTCCCGTGAATGTGGGTTGGATTGACTTGAAGGAGCTCATGGGACCCAAGTACATCACTCCTAGATATCGTCAAGAGCAACTCAAGAAGCTTTATGAGTTGAAGCAAGGTGTCAAGACGGTGCATGAATATTTTGATGAGTTTGAAAGAACTCGAATGGCCTTGGATATGGACACCGAAGATGAAGAGCAAGCCGTGATCCGTTTCATGAATGGCTTGAACTATGGCATAGCGTCACAATTGAGATTGCATTCTTATCTCTCACTTCAAGAAGTCCTTGATGCCGCTATTCAAGCCGAGCAATGGCTTGAAAAAGAAAAGTCCAACCGATACAAGCACAACACTTCTACTTCCGTGAGCAAGCCAAAGGATTGGAAAAATCCTACTCCCAATGCAAGATTCACAAGTGCTAGTGGCCCTAGTGGAGCAAGTGCAAGCAAGGATGTGAAGAAGCCGTTTGAGAAGTACACACCTAATGTGGGAGGTAACTCTAAAACCCAATTGAATACTCCTTCTTCTTCCATTCAATGTCACAAATGCAAGGGGTATGGGCACTTTGCTAAGGAGTGTCCTACAAAAAGAACCATGGTTGTTGTTGGTGAGCATGTTTATGAGCAAGAGAGTGAACCGGCGGAAGATGAGGAGGTAGAGGGAGATGAGGGAGTAGAGGAGGATGGACAAGATGACACGGTGGAGGATGAGGAACCTCATACTTTCTTAGTAGTGAGGAGGAGTCTAGGAGCTATGATTGCGGAGGATGGTGAAACCTTGCAAAGGGAAAACCTTTTCCATGCTAGGTGCCGTGTTAAGGGTGTTGTGTGCTCTATGATCATTGACTCCGGGAGTTGTACTAATGTGGTGAGTCAATCTCTCATAACTCAATTGAAGTTGCCTACCATGAAGCATCCCAAGCCATACCGGTTACAATGGCTTAGTGAATGTGGGGAGCTCAAGGTAGTGAAACAAGCAATGATCAAGTTTAAAATGGGGAGTTATGTTGATGAACACTTGTTCGACGTTGTGCCCATGCAAGCTTGCCACCTTCTCTTTGGAAGGCCTTGGCAATTTGACCGGCAAGTGGTTCACAATGGACGTGTTAACACTTACACGCTCCAACATGAAGGAAGAAAGTTTGTGTTGAAGCCCCTAACTCCTAAACAAGTGAGTGATGACTACAATCGAATGAAGGAGTTGAGGGAAGCGGCAAAGGCCAAGTCAATCATTGAGACTAGCCCTTTGTCCAAAAGCATGGTGGCAATCCCACCTTCTTCATCTACCGGTGGCATATGTGCCATGATGAAACCGGGCGAGCTCTTAAGAGGTAATGATGGCAACAAGTTTCTCCTATGCCTAGTGCACAAAGGTATGATCCTTAACTCTAATTGTGATTTTTCTTCTAATCCTTTGCCTAGTGCTTTGAAAAATGTTTTGGAGAACTTTGGAGACATGTTCCCGGATGAGATGCCCGATGGCTTACCTCCCTTGAGGGGTATTGAACATCAAATCGATTTTATTCCGGGCTCTCAAATCCCAAATAAGCCGGCCTATAGAAGCAATCCCGAGGATACAAGGGAGTTGCAAAAACAAGTTGATGACTTGCTTTCAAAAGGCTTGGTGAGGGAGAGTTTGAGTCCTTGTGCCGTACCAGTCATTCTTGTCCCAAAGAAGGACGGCACTTGGAGAATGTGCGTAGATTGTCGAGCCGTGAATAAGATAACGATCAAGTATCGTCACCCTATTCCACGACTCGATGATATGTTGGATGAATTGAGTGGGTCGCGAGTCTTTTCTAAAATCGACCTTAGGTCCGGTTACCATCAAATCCGGATGAAACCCGAGGATGAATGGAAAACCGCATTCAAGACCAAATTCGGTCTCTATGAATGGTTGGTAATGCCCTTCGGGCTTTCCAACGCACCTAGCACTTTCATGCGACTCATGAATCATGTTTTGAAGTCTTTTATCAGCAAGTTTGTCGTTGTCTATTTTGATGATATCTTGATTTATAGTAGGACAATTGATGAACATGTTGACCACCTTAGGCAAGTGCTTGAAGCTTTGAGAGCCGAAAAGCTCTATGCTAACTTCAAAAAGTGTGCCTTTGGTGTGGAGAAGGTTGTCTTTCTTGGGTTTGTTGTGAGTGCCCAAGGAGTGGAGGTGGATGAGTCTAAGGTAGAGGCTATACGTGATTGGCCTACTCCTACTACCGTGACTCAAGTGAGGAGCTTTCATGGTCTTGCTAGCTTTTATAGACGATTTGTGAAAGACTTTAGCTCCATAGCCGCTCCACTCACCGAATTGGTCAAGAAGGACCAACCCTTTGTTTGGGGAGAGCCTCAAGAGAAGGCCTTCCAAGAGTTGAAAGGTAGGTTGAGTACCGCCCCCCTATTGCAATTGCCCGACTTTGGGAAGGCATTTGAGGTTGAGTGTGATGCCTCGGGGGTGGGAATCGGTGGTGTTTTAATGCAAGATAGCAAACCCATCGCCTACTTTAGTGAAAAGTTAAAAGGGGCCTCCTTGAACTATTCTACATATGACAAGGAGTTGTATGCCCTTGTGAGAGCCCTTGCCCATTGGCAACACTACCTTTGGCCTCGTGAGTTTGTAATCAAGAGTGACCATGAGTCACTCAAGCATTTGAGAGGCCAAGAGAAGCTCAATAAGAGACATGCCAAGTGGGTTGAATTTATTGAGTCCTTTCCCTATGTGATCCAATACAAGAAAGGGAAGGACAATGTTGTGGCGGACGCGCTCTCTAGAAAGTTCGCCCTTGCCACCATTCTCACCTCTAAGCTCATGGGATTCGAGAGCATCAAATTGATGTATGCTCATGATCCCAAGATAAAGAGTGTCCATGATGCTCTAGAGAAAGGGGAGAGAGTGGAGAAATACCAATGGGTTAATGGATTCATCTTTAAAAATGGTAGAGTGTGCATACCCGAGTCCTCATGGAGGGAATTGCTTGTGCAAGAGGCACATTGTGGAGGACTCATGGGTCACTTTGGGGCAAGAAAGACTTTGGCCGTTCTTCAAGAACAATTCCATTGGCCGAAGATGAGGGTGCATGTGGAAAAGTTTTGTGCTAATTGCCTTGAGTGCAAGCGAGCCAAATCTAAAGCCCACCCTCATGGGTTATACACCCCTCTCCCCGTACCTACTAGTCCGTGGTTGGATATATCAATGGACTTTGTCATGGGATTACCAAGGACTAGGGGGGCCACGATAGCATCTTTGTTGTTGTGGATAGGTTCTCAAAGATGGCTCATTTCATTCCATGCAAGAAATGTGATGATGCCCAACATGTAGCTTCCTTGTTTGTTGAAAATATTTTGAAGCTACATGGTGTGCCTCAAACTATAGTGAGTGATAGGGACACTAAGTTCCTAAGCCATTTTTGGCGAAGTTTATGGGGTGCTTTGGGCACCAAGCTCTTGTTTTCTACGTCCCACCACCCACAAACCGATGGCCAAACCGAAGTGGTCAACCGAACCTTGGGTGCTCTTCTTAGGGCCATGACCCGAGGTAAGGCCGGGACGTGGATTGATAGATTGCCTGTGATGGAGTTTGCCTACAATCGTACATTGCATAGCATGATTGGCATGACTCCTTTTGAATGTGTTTATGGTTTTAACCCCTTGATTCCCCTTGATCTAACCCCTTTGCCTAGGGAGATGGTTGCTAATTTTGAAGGTAAAGCTAGAGCCAAGGCTTTGGTTGAACTTCATGCAAAGGCGAAGAAGAACTTGGAGGAAGCTTATGCTAAGGTTGCCGCCAAGAAGAACAAAGGACGCAAGAAGGTGGAACTCAAGAAGGGTGACTATGTGTGGGTGCACTTCCGGAAAGAAAGGTTTCCAAACCTTAGGAAAGGGAAGTTGGCACCCCGGGGAGATGGACCATTCCAAGTGCTTTCGAAGATCAACAACAATGCCTATGTGGTCGACTTGCCAAGTGAGTATCAAGTTTCTAATACTTTCAATGTGTGTGACTTGGTTCCTTTGAATGTAGGTAATGAAGAGGTCGTGGATGTTGATGAAGAGGTCGTGAATGATGCTTCAATTTCGAGGACGAAATCCTCTCAAGAAGGGGAGGATGATAAGACCCAAACCCCCACAAGACCCTTCACTCGGAGCCATGCCAAGTTGATCCAAGACACCCATCTTCACTTAGTATGGAAGGGTATGGAAGAAGGCCCCAAGAGCGACTTGAAGACTATGCTTTGGTGTGCCGTGGATGGAGGACCTTCTAGTACACTTGGAGAGGCATCCGGAGCATGTTTGGAAGCAAGTCAAGAAGCCACAGAACCAGGCGGACCGCCTACTCAACTAGGCCGGCCGCCTAGTTTTTGACAACTCTCTGGAAATCAACCAGGCGGACCGCCTCTGCAAACCAGGCGGACCGCCTACTCCTTCAGCTTCTCAAGAACAGGCCGGGCGCCTAGTTGAAGTAGGCTGGGCGCCTACTTTGTGAAGGGGGTGCGGGAATTGCTAGTTTTATGCTATGTTTTAGACAAGTATAGCCCTACGAGGCCTTTATTGTTTAAACCCACTTTAGGGGTATTTTTGAGCTTTCATTACATGTAAGTGAAGTCTATAAATACTTCACAAACATCTTTCAAACCATTACCTTACTTTGATTATTGATGAATGAAAATAGAGTTGAACTCTTTGGAAGAAACCTTTGCCTTTTGGTTGCTTGAATTCACTAGTGGAACCTAGTTGAGTCTTGAACCGAAAACCCGACCATTCTACTTGCGAGTCCGTTGTTGTCTCGAGGGTAGTTGCATAGTGTAGGTCCTTCTAGACGCCGATTCGAGGGTATCTCGGGACAAGTTCCCCGTGGTTACTTCGAAGGGAGTTCGAGAAGTGTCTCGCTCTCCTATCTTTTTGTTTATCGTATTTGATTCTTATCATGCTTACCCCATCAAGTAAACTTGACTCCACATTACCATCTTCTGCTCTGAAAAGTTATTGAAAGAAATTTACTGCTGCACCTGCTATTTCATTGGTTCCTTCAACCCAATTGTCATTTTCATCTTTTATTTTTTGAATATTTAGCCTCTTCCTTCTATCCTTAAGAACACAGTGGAAAAAAGCAGAATTGGTGTCCCCTTCTGATAACCATTTGACTCTTGCCTTCTGTCTTAACACATCATCTTGAATCTTCAAAAATCTTGTGAAATCTGCTTTTGCTTTTGAGAGTATCTGCCTGTTCTCCTGATTGTTGTCAGCTACCAGTGCATCTTCCAGGCTTCTTATAAGAATTTCCAGCCTCTTTGGTTCTTCATAGAAATCTCCAAAAGCTTGTCTGGACCATGTACTCAAGGCTCTACACACTTTTTTTAACTTCTGCTGAAGAATATAAAAAGGATTTCCAGTGATGTCTTCAGACCATGCCTGTTGCACAATGTTCAGGTAGTCTTCATGTTCCACCCACATATTTAGGAATCTGAAATATTTCACATGATCTGCTTCACTTGAACCCATAGAAATCAGCAATGGTGCATGATCAGAACCAGTTCTTAAAAGGTGAGTAACCACTATACTACCTAACTCTTCAAACCACTCAGCATTATACACCATTCTATCCGGTCTTTGCCATATGGTATGAGGAGGACCTCTATTATCACTCCATGTAAATGGAGAACCTACATAACCACCATGTTGCAGTCTACAGTCAGATAGACAGGATAAGAAATTAAAGCTATCCTCAGCTCTATAAGGCCTTCCCCATCTTTTCTTCACCACTTGCAATAATATTAAAGTCACCTAAAACTGCCCATGGCCCTGAAACTCTATTTGCAGTGGCTCTCATGTCTTCCCACAGCTCCCATCTCAGAGCTTCTTCACACTTTGCATACACCACGGTGACATATAAAGCAGCTAGTCTCTGAGGTTGTTTGATCTGGAGTAGAACATGTTGTGGTTTGTCTTTCAAAATAGAAACAGTAAGTTCATTCATCCAGAAGATCCAAACTTTGTTTGAACAATTGAAAAAACAAGACTGCAAACCTGTTTTTCTTTTGAATCTCTCAATTTTCCTTGAGCTTATCAAAGGTTCTTATAAGACTACCAAAGAAAAATTATGTTGAAGTTTGAGGAGCTTGAGTCTTTCTGTAGCACCCTGGGACCCTATGCCCCTAATATTCCATGATATTGTGTTAATCATGGAAAACATTAGGGATTAAAAGCATTTGCATCTCCTTTGGGAATAGAGAATCCCCTGGGAGAAAGATTGTAATGACTGACTTCATGTTGATCTTGAGATTCATTGTTTGTTCTCAAATCAGAACCTCCAAATCTATTGTCCCTTCTTGCAAGTTCATCATCAGATTTAGATGGATCTAAATCATCTGGAATTTGATCCATGTCTATATCACTCTCTTTCCACCTCATCAACCCCTGTCCTCCAGGGTCCATAATATCAACATCTTGAGCCCCTGAGTCAGAGCAAAATTGAAGCTTTTCATCCTTGGATCCTATTTCCCTTCCCTTACTTCCACTTCCCTCCTCATCAGAAGGTCTGTGAGGTCTAGCTTGAAGATTCAGGCCAAACAAATTACCTTCCTTAGGCACAATATTCTTTTCAACATCCTCATTCCCAAACTTTACATCTTTGGGAATGCTCACCACAGATGAAAACTTCTTTATTTTATTATTTTTAACCTTGGACAGATCAATTTCATTGAAAGTTACGAGAGCCTCTTGATGGAGGAATATAATGAATGAATATGACTCATAAATCAAACATGAATCTAAGGATCCATTTGTCCATGAAATATTTTTCACTTTTTTTCAAAAAGCTTTTGAAAAACGTATTTGTCGTTGAAAAGTTGTCAGTTTTTAGAGATTTTTTAAAAAACGGTTTTTGAAAAACCAAAAAGTGTTTCTGACCATTTTTTCAATTTTTTTCAGAAAATCAATTTTCTCCACTCACAAAACGTCAACTTTTTTCAAGTAAAATTCATGTCCAAATACAACTTCAACTTCCAAATACAATTTTTTAACTCAACTTCAAAAAATCTTTTTCAAAAACTTTTTGGTATTTATGGCCAAACGGCCACTAAGATTTATAGTCAATGTGTTAAGAATGATCCGCATATGTGACACTCTATCCGTCCTAATTTATGTGAAGGTGGTTGACTAAGCACGAAGTTTAAGAAATAAATGAGAACTTGTGAAACTTCTGCTGTAAAACAAACCTTAGAAATTTGTATGAACATGAAAATCTCATAAAATTAAATTGTTACAAAAATATAGAAATATGTCATTGTTTTTGGAACTGGCCATAAAAGAAAGACCTTTCACATAAAATGGTGTCAACTGTGTGTGAGTGGTGCCTGATAAAAATAAGACCTGCTTACTTGCCCATATTATGCAAGAACATCAACAAAAAACCTGATAAACAATGGTCTCTATTCAACAAAGTTCCAAAAGAAACTTAACGTTCAAGATAGAGTGAAGTACAAAGTTTGACATTCAAGCTGACCCAACTTAGAGGATGGCAGCCCATTTCATTATTTATGTGTGTAAAAATTTTGCCCAGAGGCCTGTTTTACCATTGGCTTTTGCTTTAAGGCCATTTTTTTTTATCGATTTTGCATGAGAGGCCATTTTTTGGAACTTACAATCCTTGTGGGCTGAACTTCATACCACATGAAGTTCAACTTCAACCCACAAGGATTGAAGTTTACGCATCTATGCCTAAAAATTCAGCCCTTGCGAGGTTAAATTAAACTTGATACCTTAGGCATGAAGTTCAGCCCACAGGGATTGAACTTCAGCCCATAAGATTTGAACTTCAGCCTATAAGAATTGAAGTTCTAAAAAGTGGCCTCACATGTAAAACCACTAAAAAAAGTGCCCTCAAATTCAAGACCACTGACAAAAGTGGCTATTCGTGCACTTTGCCCTTTATGTGTATCCATTTACACTTAGACTCATATTATAAATACTTTGTTAGTCAGCTTAGAACTAATATGTTCATTTTGTACAGTTACAAGTTTAATGAGAAGCAAGTTACTTTCCCCAAATTATTTCTCTCTCTAGAATTAGGGTTTCACCCCTTCTTAAAATCAACAGTTCGCTCAAATATCTCATCATAATATAGTATCATAGCCCAGATATACATAGATCGAGATCTCCTCTATCTTTTTATATAGTTTTTGTACATTTTCACCGAGTTTTTGCATAGTCGATCTTCAAATTTTCACTATTTTTGCCAGAGTTTGGGCAATTTCTGGTCATTTTTGGATTTTTTTTGGAATTAATCATCGGAGTTGCGGCTGCATTAGTTTCTCACCGGTGATTCTTCTGCGGTTGCATTCAACATCTTCGTCTTAAAGCATTGGAGATTCATTTATTTTTTGGATCTAAAAAAACCCGGTATTTTAATCTCTTTCGATTACAATAGTATAATTCTTCTGTGGCTATCCCAAATATAGGGTTTATTGAAATCTAATTTGCTTACTGTGCAAATGGCTACCATTGCTGCAGCATCTAGTACTACGACACTAGTGTATCTACCTCAAGTTCCCAATAAATTGATCCCTCACACCCTATGTATCTTCATCCTTCTGATAACCCCGATATTTACTAGTATATGGGAAGTTTAATGGCACGGGGTTTGGTAGTTGGAGATAGGGATACTCAAAAGGCTATCTTGCAAGAGTAAATTAGGTTTTATCAATAAGAAGATTCAACAACCTTTCGAAGATGACCCTTTGCTTGAGCCTTGGTGCAAGTGTAATAATACGATACATGCCTGGCTTCTTAAAAGTGTTATATATTTTTAATCTGTCGAGAAGTTACAGAAAGAAATTAACAAGAGATATGGTTCACCCAGTAGTACAAAGATATTTCAGATTCGCAAGGAGCCATTTTCTATTTCCTAAGGGTCACCAGCATCCCATCTTACTACTCCAAAATGAAAAAGTTGTTGGATGAACTGGCCTTTTCCATCACATGTCCATTCCAAATTGCACTTGAGGTTGCATACCTGACTTTCAGAAATTGGAAGAGGATTAAAGGTTACGTTAATTCATTATGGGGTTGATGATTTTTATTTAACAATCCGTAGAAATATTTTAATGATCAAGCCTCTTCCAAATGTTAATACTGCTTATTCCATGTTAGTGTAAGATGAGGCTCAGGGTGAAATATAGGCATCTATCCATTTATTTAGTTCTGATTCTGCTTCTTTTCCTATTGGAATTCAGCGACCTTTATCTACTCCTACCTCATCTGACACACCCAGGTCCTATTCCCAAAATGTGCAATTTGAATCAAGAAGGTCTAATTTGCAATATAGATATTGCAAGAAATCTGGTCACCAAATTGATGATTGTTTTAAACTCAAGAGGATTAATTCACAGAATCCTACCCATGCACCCAATGAACAGTCTCCCAACAATTTTGGCAGACCTCCTAACAATGCCAATCAGTTCACTAAGCCTTTTAATGGTTCTCCTTACAATGGGTCTGCTACTTAGCTGGGTAACAATTTCAGAAGAAATGCAACATATACTCAACTTGTTAACTCTCAGCCAGGGTCAGTATTATCTGTTTTGAAGCCATGAACAACCTGCCACCTCCAACAATTTCTTTGGCATTTCAAAGGAGCAGTATGAGCATTTGGTCTCTCTTCTCCAACAGACTCAGTTTTTTTTCAAGATGCTACTACTTCCAGCTCTGCTTCTTTTGCAGGTTCTCTTAGTCGTTATGATTTTAGACATTACTGTTTCTTTGCTTACTTATTCTCTAGTTTGGCTGAAAATCCTAGGATAAAAGACTCAGGTGCAATAAATCACATGACTCATCACAAATCTCTACTCACCAACCTCACTCTTTTACATGTCCCTAATCTCATCTCTCAACCTAATGGATACAAAGTGAAGGTGACCTCCACCGGGTCTTTACCATTGGAAAATGACCTAGTTTTGGAAGATATTTTGGTTGTACCTACTTTTCATTACAATTTAATTTCATTACAATAGTTGTTGGTACAACTAAATTTCATTGCTCATATTTCTTCTACCACTTGTACGTTGCAGGGTCTGTCTGTGAAGAGGTCATTGGCACTTGGTAGCATACATATTGTAACTTGCTGCTCTCACAGACTCATCATTTTCTTACCCACACTGTTAATACCACTACCCATGATGTCTCCCTTGTTTGCTTTCCATTTTCTACTAATATTCCCACTCCAATTATAAATACCATTGAAAGGAACAAAACTGTTGATACTTGTGGATCTTTTATTGTATGCATGTCTCATGATTTTTTTTTCTGATACTGATCTTGTTTGGCATTTAAGACTTTCCCACCTTCCCACCTTCCCTTTACTAAATTGAGATCTATTTCCGCACTTAAGTCTAAATTGCCTACCAGACAATCGTTTACCTGTGAGGTATGCCCTATGGCTGAACAACAAGGATTTTCTTTTCCAGAAAGCTCCATCAAGTCTACTTCTCCTTTCCAGTTGATACATGTAGACCTGTGGGGTCCATATCATACTTAGACCTGCAATGGTTTTAAGTATTTCTTTCCCATAGTGGACGACAATTCTAGGGCCATATGGACCCATCTCTTATCCACCAAATCCAATATTTTCCCTCTCATTAAGTCCTTTATTTCACTTGTGTACACTCAATTTCCGTCTCAAGTTAAGGTTTTAAGGTCTAATAATGCCTTTGAATCAGGTTCTTCTTTGGAAACCACTACTTTATTTTTTTCTCTTGGCATCATTCGTCGGACTTCCTGTCAACATACCCCTCAACAAAAAGGGGTAGTGGAAAGAAAACAAAAACATCTTTTAGAAACTGCTAGATCTTTACTATTCCAGTCTAAGTTGCCACTTAAGTATTAGGGAGAATGTATCCTAACTGCTACTTGTCTTATTAACAGATTCCTCACTCATCTTTTAGGTTACAAAACCCCTTATGAACTTCTTCACAAAGTTGTCCCTTCTTATGCCCATAAGAATGTTTTTGGTTGCTTTGTGTGACGTCCCGCCACATCATGAGCCAAATAATGTGCACAAGGCAGTGAAAGCTTCTAGAGAGGCCAAGAGTGGTCTAGAGTGTGAAAGGCTCTAGAACCTTGAAGGACCTTGACTTAGGACTTCCTTGGAATATGTAGAAGTATCTAGATCATTAGAGAATATTGGTTGGAGTTGGAAGAACACTCTAGAAGAGCCAAGAGAGAGCAAACTTCTAGAACCTTCCTTAGAGTAGAATAAATAAGAGTAGGCATTTTATTTACACTTGTCCAATATCCAATTCTTCTAAATAGAGTCTAGCATTGTAACCTAGCATTCGACCAAGTTCCTTAGCTTTTCTTTCTTTTTACAAAATAATTGATCTTAATACAAGTCTATTTGCTAATAACTTGTGCTTTAACCGTGTGCAAGTACTTGGCTACTTTGCTTGTTTGACTTAAAGATCATCCAATGATCTTAGATTGACACTTTAGGTGTCCTATAGAGGTTCAAAGGCTGAACTTGAGTGTTTCTTTTGGGTAGCAATTTTTTAAGTGTCGACACGCCGCCTAGAGCGAATCTAGGGTCGTGATAACTTTGTTGCTGTCTCCAAACCCTATAGAGACAAAATTCAGTCCATAAGCATTTATTTGCTTTTCTTGGATATAGTATGACCAAGAAAGCATATAAGCTTTTGGATCTTACTAAGCACACTTAGTTTTCCTCAAGGAATGTGTTTTTTCATGAACACATCTTTCCTTATTCATCCTTCTCTATGTCCACTCTTTCCCTTTCCCTTCCATCATTCTCTGATGACATTTCCCCAACTCCTTCTACCCATGATTCCCCACCTTCATGCTCTCCTCCACTGCCTAATCCTCTACCCGGAAGATCCTCTGGTAGAATTTCAGTTAGACCTACTTATCTGAATGATTTTGTTTGCACCTCTGCATCTATATTTAAGGTTTCTTCTTTATATGAGCATAACTTGCTAGAACCCCAGTTTTATCACCAAGCAGTAGGTCACCCTGCTCTGGAAGAAGCCATGATGAAGGAGTTTCAGGCCTAGGAGGCCAACCACACATGAGATATTGTCCCTCTACCTCCTAGTAAGAAAGATATTTCCTGTAAATGGGTTTATAAAATTAAGCATTTGGATTTATTTTAGTTTGAGCAGCTTCAAGATATTATTATCTTTGTTCTAACAATTTGAAGATAGTTTTCTCTATGGCATCTAAATAATTCAAATGGAGAACCAAAGCAATTCATATTCTTGGTTTGGGACTACGTAATCCTGACGTCCATGAATTCGTATAAAATATTACGGCACTATAAAGAGATTCTTTATGGTGAGATAAACATGGAATGTGTTTCAACATAGGGGCACCATCGGTGAAGCCATATTGATTAGTATTGTAGTGATGAAACTTCATTTGATTAATTAACAAGATTAATTAAACCTTGGTACAGAGATAATCCTTGACAAATACTGATATCGTCTATATTGACGTTGGAATTTGATGCTTGGGATTGTGAGTCCAATAAAATATACTTCACAATCATGCTTAGTTCTTGTGAATTATTGATTATCGCTTAGATAATATTTTGCCAAGTAGTTGAATATGTGATTTCAACATGGTGCCGAGTAAAAGAGACATAAATTGAGACTATAAAAAGATCATGTGGAACCATGAAGAAATCTTTAATTTTTTCTAATATGTTTTGTGTGTCTATTTTTCCTTCGGGATGAAGCAGAAAGCGGCCATCTATTGCCTTACCGTTGGAAAAGATCACTTTGACAAAAGGTTTAATTAGAATTTACAAAGTAGTGGGGGATGATAAAAATATTGTCTTTCAATGATGTGAGAGAAAATAAGAAAGGTAATCATTGCGTGAGGCATCAAAAGAGAGGGAATAATACAAAATTGATTTTGTTCTTATTTTCCAAATATTTGCACCCTTGTACTCATATCTCTAATGCTAAAAATATGGTGGAAATCCATATTTGATTATTCATGGCAAAGATAGTAACATTTGATCGATGGTCGTACAAGTTTGTCGAAGGGACATCAGTACGAGCTTCAATAAAAGCAACGACTTAGACAGTTGAGGAAGCCAAAAGGATCACATTAATATGGTGAATCAAGAAGGAAGTGGCAACAAAATAATCGGGTTCTATTATACTTTTATTACCTCTCTTATTAATATTTATCTTTATGTTTTTGGTAGAATCCATTATCTTATAATTAATAAGGTCAATATACACCTTGTGATAATCTTGAGTTATATGCATGGCTAGGGGTTGTTTGTCCTTTGTGAATATGCAAATTAGTTGGCATAACTAATATATTTGTTGGATGCATGAAATCACAAGAGGTATACTTTCAAGTTTGTTGGAAAATATGAAAGATATTACTTGAGAAGTATCTGACTAGTACTTGAAAGTTAGTCTATATATTGTTGCCTACATGAGATCACGAAAGATAAATTTTCAAGTTTGTAAAAATGATATGAATAGATTACTTGTAAATATCATATCAGTACTAATTGAAATTGGAATATTATTTTTTATAAGGAGAAAATGATATAGATTTTCATTGAAGTTGAAGTCCTTTTATAAATTAATGTGACACATGTCTTCATGTGAAGATAATAGTATGAAAATATATGGCGCATTATGCTCGGCAACAATATGATTGAAATATTGAAAGTATGGGGCAAATGGCTTATCATTAATAGCCTATGGTAGACTAAATGTTTAATGATTTTGATGGACTTGAGGACATCACTTTGTTATGTCAGCCCTATGTGATCTTTGGTGGATATTAAACTGGTCTAGTCTTGATGACGACTAGTTGATGGAAACAAAATTTATAAATTTACATTCTACTTGAGAAGAAGCTGACTCGCTTAGAAGTATTACTATAGATATTTCTATATGGAGAAATCCACCACTACTTTATTGACTATGTAATGTGTATATAAAGCTGTTATATTTCAGGATTCAAGTGATTGTTACGATTAAAAATTTGAGATAAGTTTGTCTCATACACAATCACATGAGAATATTATTGGAAAATGGCATAATTTTTCTGCAATATGTGAATTCCAAATTTAATATAGCAGAGCCTTTGTCTAAAGGTTTACAAAGAGCTGGAGGTAGAAACTTGTAAAGGAATAGGAGTAAAGACTGTTATAAATTAATTGTACTTTATGAGAACCCTACCTGATGATGCAATCTTAGGTTCAGAGGAAAAAATTAGTAAAGTTGCAATTGAAGAGCACATTAATAAAATTTCCATTTTGTGTATATGTGCATAGGTTGAGATTCTAGTCTCTTAATAAATCTATAAGACTGATCTCGATTGGAGTAAGAACACTCTTGATAGATTTAACGATATATACCTACTGAAGAAAGGATGAGATTATGTTCTCTTAATAAGTCTATAAATTATTTTTTGGTTGGAGTACGTAGGAACACTCTTGATAGATTTACCGATACTTTGATGTGACAGAAGTTTAGATTAAAATTTCCTAATGGATTCATAGACTATTTGGTCGAAGTGTGCAAAGTTACTCTTGATGAATCCACCGCACTAAGTGCGAAGTGGAGGTCGCTTCAATAAGATTTTGACAGGAATATCTTAAAGCACTTAGATAAAAGATATAGGACACATGGCCGTAAGGTGTCAAAGAATTTTGATTTCACCTAAATATAGTAACGTGCGTGGAGTACTTTCTTCTTCATTCAATGGTCTACTTAGTTCAATATTAGTTCACTAAGTTGATAATGATTTTGAGTACTTTCACTAGCTAATGGTTCAAGTCCAAAAGACACCATTATTGATTCATGTTGCTAGATTAATGTCTCAAAACTTTCAAAATTTCTTGAAACAAGTGGGGGATTGTTAAAGTAAATGTTTCAATAATATTTAAATAACGTATTTGATGAGTTAAAACAATGAATTTTCAATGTTACTCCTACTTTTCAGAAATGAATGAATGAACTTAATAGGTTCAAATTTTCAAAACGCAATTGCATTAGAAATACATCAAACCTCTTGACAATTAATGAAGTCATTTAATCAACTTTATTTAATGAAAGTGGTTGGTTTTAGAGAACTACTTTACTTATTTATACGCGGCTGATCTCCTTTGGAAAATATGCAATTCACAAGTTATTTTCACTAGAAAATAAAAAGAAAGAGACATCGATCAAAAGATGAAAGCAAAGATTCAAGAATAAAAGAGCAACATTATTGAATGCTACTTGTTGTGTGGCTTAGTTGAATCACGAAAATAGAGCTATCATTTATGCTTCCGTTTGCTCGTAGCAAAAACTTGTTGCTCCCAACGCACACGCAAGTATACGTGGTTGACAAGTAATAAAGTGATAAGTAGAGTATCGTTCCCACGAGGACTATTCAGACTGGACTCCTAGCAAACAATTTCTTAACAACTATTCAGGGATCTTTTCCAATAGTGAGAATATTATCAACTACAAAAATAGTAATTAAAATGGTAGACGTGAATTCAAAAAATGGAGCAAAAATTGGTTGTTATCAGTAATAAGGAGACGGTCTAGGGTTAGAGCTGCGACCAATCCAGTTGAGTTATCCTGTTGATTCCACTTCTTAAGTCCCAAGATTGCTAACTAACAGGTTAATTGTACCCGTAAAAACCTGTCGATTCTTCACGGTCTATGCAAGCTACTCTAACACCTATATGTCTATGGAGTTAAATCACATGCACGCATTAACGAACTCTGTATTTAGCTAAGCAAGGTGAATCGGTATATGTCTATCCTACCCACAAATTGATTCCCCGATGCCCAGGTTCAATATCAAGCCCTATTCTCTCTTATGTGCATTCATAAATTCCCTCTGTCGAGTTCAATCTAAGAACCGTAGATAGTGTTCAGTTATTCGGCCGTTATAATCAAACAATTATGATCAAGAAAGAATAAACAATCTGTAATTGGAATTCAATTCATGGAAATCAACATTCAAACCTCAACCTTCATAAATTCGCTCTAACCCTAGAACGATATATTTAGCTACGCTTACTCATAATAACAACACAAGAATTTGATGAAATAATGATGTAATAAATTAATGGAAGTAAGAAAAACCCTTGTTCAAGATGTTATGAGCTCTCAAATTTGCTCCAAAGTCTCCACTTTCTTCAAAAACTAAGTAGAAGAGTATTTATAATGTTTATAAAAGCCTAGCAAATAGTTACGCCTAAGCCTAGACGAAATAGGAAATCCAAAAACGCTCCAGGGGCGCTATAGCTGGCGCCCCGTGCCTCAAACCGCGTGGAACCAAGAAGAGGACATCGAATCTTGCATGTAACGGCCATGCCCCGCATCCCAAAACGCGTAAGAAATTTGGGCGCTGCAGTGGGCGCCCCGCGGGCCAAACCGTGCTCACACTGGGCACTGTAGTGGGTGCCCCGCGCCACCTATAGTGCCAGGCTAATTTCTCTGCTTTCATCGTTCGCAGCTTGCTTCGTTCCGTGCCTTCGCATGCTCGATCCAATCCTCAATCCAAATTCAATCTTTTCTTGCTCGATTATGCTCTTCAAAGCTCCAATTGCATTTCACAACATCCTACAAGTCACACGACATAAAATCAGTGCAAAATTACAATCGTCAACTAGAAAACGGGCGAATAAAGTACTCAAACGCGAGGAAATATTAAGGAAATATAGGCATAACATGCCAAACATCACCACCCCACACTTGAACCTTTGCTCGCCCTCGAGCAATTACAAATAACTTCCCAACCTAGGTAGAACATGTCTGCCTATGACTATGGTTGATACCGACCATTGAAAAAATGTATACATGACTACTATGGGCCCAACAAACATGCCAATAATATATCAAACATCAAAATATGAGAACAACCACCCCAAGATAACTCAAATGCACAAACTCGACTCATTGCAACCATGCTCCCACAAAGTCACACCTATCTGCTCAACCAAAAAGCCACGACTTCACCTTTCTCATGCAAACCATGTGCCCTCACCAAACAATGAAGCAAGAAAGTGTCCCCCAAATATCACACACAAAAAATGAATATCAAGAATGGAATGGGGACAATAGCATAGAAAGAACTCTCTCATTCTCATGAAAAGTTTCCATGTCACACACGATGTACCATAGGCTTGCCCGTAGTGTAGGACTCCACTAATGTAGGCTCACTCCAATCGGGATTAACTAGGACTTTAAAGGGTTGTAATGTAGGCTAAGGGGCTGGTAGGATACATATGGATAATAGTGACTACCTCCCTAAGCACTTTAATACATCACATTCAATTTAAGCACATATCTCATCAAAGCCACCCAATTCACCACCCAACAAATTTCACACACATCTTTTTCAACAAGTGGCAATTTTTCTTTTAAGCACAACACTAGCAAGGATGGATATTCATTTCTTATCTTTTTTCTTTTTTCAATTTTTTTCAGCTCTTTTTTTTTCATTTGTTTTTTTCTATTCAATTCTTTCCAAACCTTGCCAATGCTCCTTCAACTACTTCACAATTTATCAAGTATTCCCCTCATTGGTTCCACTCAAAAACCTCCCAATACTTCAACCACAAACTCCACAATAATATAAAATTATCAATTAAAGTGCTTAAGGAGTAAATGGTCAAAAGAAGCAAATAGGAACAAGTGGGTAGGCTTGCGGTGTGGGTGCCAACAAAAGGTCAAAGGGATCACAACAATCAAGGGTGCATATAAGGGTAGGCAAATCAAGGTAAAAGGCTTATCCATGAAGGCCTGTATCATCTTCCGACTAGAGCAAACCTAGAATTTCGCTTTGCACACACACGGGGCAAGTTCTAGACACCAATATGCAAACATGGAACACAATAGAATATGCCTCACATCACACATTGCACACGATCTACACAAAATGGCTCCATCACAACTCTCAATCAAGCAAATAGGGTGCAACTTGTGGGATTTAAGCATTAATGCACAATAGTTCACAAAAGAGTCAAGTGAGTGGACTCAAGCGTCTCAAGGGAGTCATTCCATTTTTTCTAGGCATGCATCACAATTTAAAACTAAAAGCCACCACAAATAGCACATGCTCAAGTCCAAGTACATCGGTATCAAACAAATCAAAGGCACCTAGCGTTCTACCTAATTCTTCGTCTAGGGCCACCTAACAACTAATACTATACTAATCCTAAAAAATAAAAAATAATCCGGTTCAAAGGCCTCCCCGTGGAAAAGAACCGAGGTCATAAGAAAAACCACGGGGTGGATGACATGTACCACTAATAAAGACTAAAAAGAAAATCTTTTCTAAATTTTTCTAATAAACAAAAATAAATATTAAAAAGGAAACAAAAATGTCAAGTGACAAAATAAAACTCCTAACGGTACATGCATCCCTAACCTCAAAAATAAAGGGTAGTTCCCCCACCCCACACTTAAACAATGCAATGTCCTCGGTGCAAAAATAATAAAGTGCAAGGTAGAAGAAACTTCCCTGGAGTGCGGGCCTCGTTCAAGCTTCCATACAGCATGGGGTACTCAGACTTCCCCTAACAAGTCATCAACAATAAGCAGGGGTGCGGCCAATAACTCAAAAAAGAGTACAGAAATTGCGAAACCACCCCAGCCGCGGTTCCACCCGCAGCGCGCCACCAAGGCGCCCGATCAATTTTTTCCGCACTGAATTCTTGTCCCTCGTGCGATACCAAGCGCAGGGCATGCTTTAAAGCGCCTCAAATCCATGACGAGGTCCTCTTCGAGTGAGACATAGTACGACGTTAGTTCAAGGTGCAAACCAGACTAAAACACGTCGACTACATCTCGTTTCGCACTCCCAACACCTACAAAAATGACAAAATAAAAACAAAAACTACGTGACACTATAAATAAAATAATACAAGTACAAACTCGGGTTGCCTCCCGAGAAGCGCCTTAGTTAACGTCGTGGCACGACGACACTTTTAGCTCACTTCCATCATTTATGTCTTCTCTTCTTACGACGAACCTTTGCTTTCTTCCTTTCTTTGAGAGAACCCATCTTCAACTTCACATGTGATGTGCCATTGCTATCTTGTTCCACATTCTGCTCACACACGTCATTTGGTTTACTTCCATGTTCTTGTTTGACACATTCGATCATAGAGCACTCTTCACCCTTAGTTATGTGCTCCTTCTCATTATAAACCTTGAAAGTAACCTTTTCTCCATGCACTCTAACAGTCATCTCTCCCAGCTCCATGTCAATAATTTCCTTCGAGGTGACTAAGAATGGTTTCCCCAAAATGATTGGAGCTTCTCGGTCCTCTTCATAATCTAGGACTACAAAATCAGTAGAGAATGTAAACTTACCAACTTTAAGCAACACATCCTCCAACTTACCATCAGGGCGAGTGAGTGATCCATCCACCATCTTAAGAGTAACTGAAGAGGGCTTGATTGCTCCTAGCCCTAACCTTTTGCAAACAGATAGAGGCATGAGATTTATGCTCGCACCCAGATCACACAATGCACCAGTGATATTATGCCTTCCAATGGTGCAAAAAATAGTAAACCTCCCAGGATCTTGAAGTTTTGGAGGTAGCTTGCTCAAGATTGTGCTACACTCCTCGACTAACTCAACTGTATCTATCTCCTGAGGCTTTTTCTTCTTGACTAAAATCTCTTTTAAGAACTTCACAAAGGATGGCATCCATTCAAATACATCAGTCAAAGGAATGTTAACTTGACGCTCTTTCAACATACTCACAAATTTTTAATACTGGGCCATATCCTTCGATGGTATAAGTCTCTGCGGGAATGGTGGAGGTGCCAGAGGTGCCTCCTTTTTCTCTTCTTTCTTCTTTACCTTCTCAACTTTTTCTATTTCAGCTCTCTCCTCAGACTTGGCCATCAACTCTCCACCTTCAATTAAAGTCACTGTAAGACATTGCTCAGGCCCTTTTCTAACAGTACTCGATCCAGCATCACCAGGGGGTGCTCCATGTTGTCTAGAATTTGTAGTGCCCACCAACTGTCCCAACTGGTGCTCCAGGTTCTTTTGAGCATTGACAAGATCTTGTATGGCATGTGCATGGGCTGCAGTGTCAGCTATCATTCTCTGCGGCCTGCTATGAGCTGCTTTAGCATATCTTCAACTGAATTGCTAACCTGCTGTGGTGGAGCTGGAAGTGGTTGGTAATTATTTGGGGCTCTCATATTGCCTTGATAATAAGCATTACCAAACTGATTTTGACCCTGCGGCCTGTTTTGATTACCCACGTAATAAACTGACTCTGGATTAGAGGAGCAAACCTCTGTAGCATGATCTTGACCACAAACCTCACAAAAACTCTAGAGTTGTTGCACTGGAGCCACTGGTTGCTGAGTCTTTAGCTTGCTGATTTGGTTGGCAATGGCGTCCATCTTTGCATTCAATGCTGAGATTTCATCTAGTTGATGTACCCCAGCAGCCTTTTGAGTAGTAGCTCTACCATCACCCTGCCAGTCAGGATTGCTCTGCGAGAATTTATCTAGTAACTCATAAATCTGGTCAAAGTTCAAGGCAAAGACTTGGCCTCCAGCTGCAGCATCTACCACGATCTTAGTGTGAGCAGTCAACCCTTCCACAAAAGTATGTGCCAGAACCTCATTTGATTGGTTATGGTGTGGACAATCTCTCAGTAAAGCTTTAAACCGCTCCCAGGCTGAATACAAAGACTCTCCTTCTCTCTGTCTGAAGGACATAATTTTACTCCTCAGCCGGGCTGTCTTGGCAGATGGATAAAACTTAGCTAAGAACATCTTAGCCAAATCATCCCAAGTAGTGATAGACCCAGGCTTTTCAGCTTTTAACCACTTCCTTGCTGTCCCAATCAGTAAAAACGGGAACAATGTCAAGCGAACATAATCAGTAGGAACTCCCGTCGGTGTATAAGTATCACTGATCTCCAAGAAATTCTGAATGTGTTGCTGCGGATCTTCATGAAGTAATCCACCTTATTGCCCAGTCGCATGCAGCAACTGAATCATGCCGGGCTTAATCTCAAAGTCCTCGGTGATAGCGGGCTTAACTATGCTAGACGCTACCCCCTCCAGGCTGGGGAGAGCAACATTTCGCACAGCTAAGGTGCGTTCTTCTGCCATTCCTGTAGGTAAAGATCAAGCAGGACCTAATACCTGAAACAACACAAGAAACTCAACAAAAAAATTAAACCTGAATAGATAATAAGTAATCGTTCAAAAAGAAATCAGTCAATTGTTAGTCCCCGGCAACAGCGGTAAAAACTTGTTGCTCCCAACGCACACGCAAGTATACGTGGTCGACAAGAAATAAAGTGATAAGTAGAGTATCGTTCCCACGAGGACTATTCAGACTGAACTCCTAGCAAACAATTTCTTAACAACTATTCAGGGATCTTTTCCAATAGTGAAAATATTATCAACTACATAATAGTAATTAAAATGGTAGACGTGAATTCAAACAATTGAGCAAAAATTGGTTGTTATCAGTAATAAGGAGACGGTCCAGGGTTAGAGCTGCGACCAATCCAGTTGAGTTATCCTGTTGATTCCACTTCTTAAGTCCCAAGATTGCTAACTAACAGGTTAATTGTACCCGTAAAAACCTGTCGATTCTTCACGGTCTATGTAAGCTACTCTAACACCTAAATGTCTATGGAGTTAAATTACATGCACGCATTAACAAACTCTGTATTTAGCTAAGCAAGGTGAATCGGTATATGTCTATCCTACCCACAAATTGATTCCCCGATGCCCAGGTTCAATATCAAGCCCTATTCTCTCTTATGTGCATTCATAAATTCCCTCTGTCGAGTTCAATCTAAGAACCGTAGATAGTGTTCAATTATTCGACCGTTATAATCAAACAATTATGATCAAGAAAGAATAAACAATCTGTAATTGGAATTCAATTTATGGAAATCAACATTCAAACCTCAACCTTCATGAATTCGCTCTAACCCTAGAACGATATATTTAGCGATGCTTACTCATAATAACAACACAAGGATTTGATGAAATAATGAAATAATGATGTAATAAATTAATGGAAGTAAGAAAAACCCTTGTTCAAGATGTTATGAGCTCTAGAATTTGCTCCAAAGTCTCCACTTTCTTCAAAAACTAAGTAGAAGAGTATTTATAATGTTTACAAAAGCCTAGCAAATAGTTACGCCTAAGCCTAGACGAAACAGGAAATCCAAAAACGCTCCAGGGGCGCTATAGCTGGCGCCCCGCACCTCAAACCGCGTGGAACCAAGCAGAGGACGTCGAATCTTGAAAGTAACGGCCATGCCCCGCGTCCCAAAATGCGGAAGAAAGTTGGGCACTGCAGTGGGCACCCCGCGGGCCAAACCGCGCTCACACTGGGCACTGTAGTGGGCGCCCCGCGCCACCTATAGCGCCAGTCTAATTTCTCTGCTTTCGTCGTTCGCAGCTTGCTTCGTTCCGTGCCTTAGCGTGCTCGATCCAATCATCAATCCAAATTCAATCTTTTCTTGCTCGATTATGCTCTTCAAAGCTCCAATTGCACCTCACAACATCCTACAAGTCACACGACACAAAATCAGTGCAAAATCACATTCGTCAACTAGAAAACGGGCGAATAAAGTACTCAAACGCGAGGAAATATTAAGAAAATATAGACATAACATGCCAAACATCAGAGAGACTTCAACTATCTTCAAGAAACATCCTGACGTGCCTCTAAGCCAAGCAAGTCTTATTTTGATTTTTTTTTTTATTATTATTATTATTATTATTATTATTATTATTATTATTATTTATGTACTAACCATTTGGATTTGTTTTAGTTTGAGCAGTTTTAAGATATTATTATCTTAGTTCTAATAGTAACCAGTGTGGAAATTAACAATAATAATTTTCAGATTTCCTTTCCTTGATTCTCATCCTCCCTTCTTCTCCCTCTACGACCTAGAGCTTGCTCACTAATTATACATGATATCAGAGAGGGATTTATCATAATATTTCAGTACAAGGTGAAGATTTGAAGTGTTATTCACATAATTTGTTAGAGTTTCGAGAACTTTACGATTAGGCTTCAATAAATTCAAAAAATTAAATGGCGATTGAAGTAGTACACGCTCACGCTGGAGCTATAAATGGTGATGGAACATAGATAGATCACAATCATGTACTCTACATCACATCAATCTGATACAGCAGGATTTGTAATTCTGACATATGAAGATTAATGATACCATAATGTTGATTCTCTAGTCTAATATCAAAATTGTACAGCCAAATACATGAGTGACCCCTTAAACTTGCCTCAATATTTTATTTAGGCAACTTAACCTGGGCCAGTACCTATTAAGCACCTAAACTCCTCTAAAAGTGTACCTATTGGACACTTTTTAACAATTTATACCCAAAATAAAAACTGTGTATCACACTCGTGTGATGTGAAAACTTTCACCAATAAAAAAAATGACACGTCGGAGAAAAGGGATATGTCAATCTTTCATAAAGACAACTCAAGCAATTCATGGGATCCTGTATCTTTGTCACTGGTTCTTCAAATCGTCTGCAAGTATAATTTCTTAACTTAGCAAGATAATAACACATTTATATTAATCTGTTGAGAGTCATTTGAAGAAAGAGGATAATGTGATAACGCAATATAGCAAATCAAAATAGAATTCGATAGCAGTGGTTGGCTTTGGTGGGAGTCCCACCATGGGACAGTGGATAACGTGGCCGTCTCCGGTGGTAGCAACCTTTAGCTCAAGAGTGAGAGTTGAATTTTTTTTTTAAAATCCTAGATTTTTGTTTAAAATAAATCTACTCTGTATGAAATTTTTCACTGACCCTTGAAAGTGGTGTGTGTCTATGGCGAAAGGATGTTAAAGATGGCTGAATAAGGTGGTGTTGATTTAAGAGGACAAAGATTAGGGGTCTAGGAATTTCTTTCAATCTGATTATCTTATTAATAGTTATAGATCTATCAATGTTGATCTTTCCTGGGTAGAAATTTGTACAAATCAATTGTGAAAAATGATAAGCAAAGAAAGTAGATTTTTTTTACTGACAATGAAATACTTTGACCTTAATTTTTTGTGCATACAATATTAATGGAATTGCAGGCGGCATGAAAATTTGCCGCAGTTGCATGTCGACAACTTCAAGCAAAACAAAAAGAAAAGATAAAAAGGAGAGAGAAATAAAACAAGAAAAGAAATGATTAACCACATTTTAGATAATAAACCGTTTGAAGAGGGTGAAAAACACACTTCGCCATGTCAGCAAAAAGTGTCTAAATAGTACACTTCTAAAGGAGTTTAGGTGCTCAATAGATACTAGTCTAAGTTCAAGTGTCTATCACTAATTATACATGATATTAGAGAGGAATTTATCATAATATTTCAGTACAAGATGAATATTTGAAATGTTGTTCACATAATTTGTTAGAGTTTCGAGAACTTTACGATTAGGCTTCAGTAGATTCGAAAAATTGATTGGCAATTGAAGTAGTACACGCTCACGCTCGAGCTACAAATGGCAAGGGAACATAAATAGATCACAATCATGTACTCTATATTCATCAATTTGATACAACAGGATATGTAATTCTGACTTATGAAGATTAATGATACCATAATATTGATTCTCTAGTCTAATATCAAAATTGTACAATAGTAATCTGTATTATACTAAAAGAAGGGTAGTAAGCCTATGGAAAGTAGCCAAGTGTCAAAGTAGTAGGAAGCCACTTGGAAATTTAGGTAAATAAGTTATTTTTAAGTTAGATGTAGTTATTTTGGTTATTTTTGAAATTTTAATTAAAATTTTAATAGAGTTTGTTATTTTTAATTTGAATTTGGATGGGAATTTATTTTCTGTAATTTAAATACAGAGATTTAAAAAAAATTGAAAGTTCGAACACTTGATCGGTTACTTTGAGGACATTTATGCCACTTGTGCTTCCATTTTCTCAGGAGTGTTATCTAAAAAAAAGGGTCCTATTTAAATTATATACCGGCTTACATCAGTTAATTTGGACGATGGAGCAGTTTTATTCACGTTATGCTTCCAATTTTTTAGGGGACTTAAAACAGTTATACATTGCAGTATTACACGATGGAGGGGTTTCTTTATCCACGTTTTAAAACGTATCTTCAGACTTCAATCATAAAACCTGCTTATGCCCACATTCTTTCACAACAATCATTCAAAAAAACTGTTTCCTTTGTACAATTCTCCTTAAAAATGTTGCTTCATGCCAGTCCTTAGATTGACATGATGTTGTTTCCTTTATTGAGGATATGCATCCACTTTTTGATATATGAAAGGAGGAGAATATTTTCCACACCGATGTTACAAAATTGTACATCAATAATACAAAAGTTTGAATTTGGTTGATTTATAAAAATTTCATATATTCAGTAATCGCATTGCTTTGTGCTCTAAACTGGATGATACTGACTAGTTCTTGCAGGATTTTGAATCTTTTCAATGATGCCAAAAGGGGGAAGAAGGAAATTTTTGGGTGTTTTTGACCTAATTCATCTGTTTTAAATTTTTCAAATGTATTTTTGTTTTTGTGTTCTTGGTATTTTTGTCTATTCAGGTTCTTTGGCAACATTTGTTTGTCATCATCAAAAAGGGGGAATTTGTTGAGGTAAATATTTTGAAGAATGACAAATGAAGGACCCAGGGGTTCTGAAGGAGGACCTGGTCCTTGGGAAGAAGGGCACGACTGATCAAAAAGATTGAGGGTTGTAAATCTCTGCCGAACTAGGAAGAGTGGCGCGTGAACAAGTACGCATCCTAGTCAGCTAAAAGAGGTTGTGCCGTGGCTGTGTCTTCGAAGTACGAATAAGAGTTGGAACTAAACAAGGAAAGATTCACAGGAAATCTTGTCTTGCTATAATTACAAGGTTCCTTGTGAAACTCAACTAGGGTTATGAAGCCCATATAAAAGCCAGTAGTTGATGCAGCCGCAACTCAGTTATTCACACATAGAGAGTTGAGAGCATACACAAGCGATCCAACAACTTTCAAAGTGACTTAACTGGAGAAGACAACTGTCGAATGCTATTTAGTTAAATCTAGATATTATGTCTAGGTTCTTGGTTTGTAAGTTGTCTTAATTGATACTATCATTATTTTATCTATATGCTTACTTTAGAAGTAACTGTATTAGGTGAACCTTTGTGAGATTACTTTGTAAAGCTAGAGTTTAGCTTTGTTGAGTGATTAGGGTCTAGAATGTAGCCCCTTGGTTACAGAGTTTTGTAATCTAAAACTTGCTTTTTGTGTTAGTGGATTGGTTCGAAAATCCTAGAGTGTGGGTCGTGGTTTTTCTCCCTTGAGCAAGGAGTTTTCCACGTAAAAAACATTGTGTTCCTTGAGTTTGCTATTTGTGTGTGTTGAGGTGTTTGTAGTGGAAAACCGTTGAGTCCAGAACAAGGTTCTTGACGCTAAGAATCTGGTTCTTAAAAGAAAAATTGATAGACACTATTCAATCCCCCCTTCTAGTGTCCATAGGAGGTGCTTAAATTATAACAAGTGGTATCAGAGCAGGTCTTCTCGTTCTAGGTTAACACCTTGAGAAGGATCAAAATCATGAGTGCACCACCTACTATCACTGAAGGACAGTCGGTTCTGAGGCCCCCACAGTTCAATGGGCAGTACTACGCTTGGTGGAAGAACAGAATGGCTGAGGATTATCAACCCTGGCTTATAGTTTCTGAAGGAAACTTAATTCCTACCAAAGTAGTTGGGGAAGGAGCTGATGCTCGAAAAGAACCCAAGTCGAAAGAGGAGTTCAATGAGGCTGACTATAAGATGGTTGAAAAGAATCACAAAGCCAAACGTTTGGTAATTTGTGGGCTTGGTCCTGAAGAGTTCAACAGAGTCTCATCTTATAAGACGGCTAAGGAAATTTGGGATGCCCTGGAAGTCGCGCATGAAGGAACCACTGAAGTGAAGGACTCCAAGAGAAGAATGCTGAAAAGACAATTTGAGTTGTTCACCATGGGAGAGAAGGAATCAATACAAGACATGATGACAAGGTTGACCATCATCACAAATGAGATGAGGTCTCTGGATATGGAGCTGCCAGAAGTGGAGATAGTGGACAAGGTTCTGAATGTACTTCCTGATGCCTGAGAACCGAAGATGACTGCCATCATTGAGTCCAAACCTCTTAGATCCATCAAACTTGAGGAGCTGGTTGGAAGTTTGAAAACATATGAGATGATGAAGGAGTAAAAAAGTAAACCAGTACCCAAGAAGGACAAGACTCTTGCACTTGAAGCAACTGATGAATCGGAGAAATACGTTGACTTGCAGTCAGTTGAAGCCGTTATGGTCAGTGCTCTGAGATAGAAGTTCTATCTGGGAAAGTTCAAAGGATTCAAAAGAAATAACAAAGAAGGCTCTGGAAGAAAGAACATTGTTGACAATCCAGACTACTCAGGATGCTTTAAATGTTTCAAGAAGGACCATGCAGTTGTGGATTGTCCAGTGTGGGAAGTTGAGTGGATGAAGAATAGAGCTACGAAGGAAAAGAAGAAGGAGGCATCAAAAGATACTGATAAAGCCAAGAAAAAGTTCAGACAACCTCCAAACTTCAGAGCAGAAAGAAGGAAGAGGAAGAAAGCCTTCTATACTACATAGGGACCTACTGACAGTGAATCTGATCAAGAAAAAGAATCTGAGGATGACTCTCCACTAGCATTGATGGGATTGTCAAGTGAAGGTTCAGACGAGGAGGATCCACGGGAGTTCAGAGGAGGAAGAGATCCATCCAAGCCACATGTGTTTAATGGTACAAGCTACAAGTGGTGGAAGAAACAAATGAAAATCTTCCTTCAAGCAATGGATTATAGTCTCTGGTTGATCGTAAAACGAGGACCTCATGTTCCTGTGAAGAGAGTAGCAAACGGAATCTTGGTTCCAAAGTTGGTAGAAGAACTTGATCCTCAAGACTTAGATTGGTTGCAAGCAAATGCCAAAGTTGTGATATACTTGAGAAAAGGGTTGACAACTGATGTGCTAGCAAAGGTACTTGAGTACAAGTTTGCCAAAGAAATTTGGGAGAAGCTAAAAGAGATGTACACAGAAGATGACCAGAAGAAGGACTCGGCCCTTATGGCAACTGATGGAGAAGAAGCTGCACATTCAGCAGAGGTATGTCTTTCTGAACTAAAAGAAAATTTGCACACATACTCTACTGAAAACTTGATTCTAATAACTGCCACCTTAATTGAGGGTTATGAAAAGGCAAAGACTGAGAAAGATAAATTTACTGAAGATATAAGTAATCTTAGAACAAAACACAAGAGTCTTCAAGAACAAAACATTGAGCTGGAAGAAATTAGTGTTGTTTTGAAAGGGCAGGCTCTTGTGTCAAACTCTAAGATCTCAGAATTAGAAGTGGAATTGAATCGGTTGAAGGATAGTATTAATGGTAAGCAAGTAATAAGTGAAGTTCAAACCTTTCTTGAAAATGAGCTTAAAAGAACAAATGAGATCCTGTATCAGGAAACTGAAAAAAACAGGATTCTAAAACAAAAAGGTTGAAAAATCTGACTATGAGCTTACCAGATTAACAAAATGGAACAACATCTGAGGCAATGAATTGGGTTCTTGAAAACCAGAACAAAGGAAAACAAGGGCTAGGATTCAAGAAACCACTACCCCCATACAATCCTAAAAGCAAATATGTGGGTTTGCCTTGTAACATGTTGTGTACCTTCTGTGGTGAAACTGGGTATTACAGACAAAGGTGCATGAATGCAAGCAAGGCAAAGACCAAAAATAAAAGGAGTGTTCTACCTGAATGGGCTACGAAAGATTTGATTTATCCATTTTCTCATAAGAAGGGACCCAAGCTTGTCTGGGTTCCTAAAGCTAACCCTTGATTTGTTTTGCAGGCTAGAGTGAGAGTGAACAACCCAAGCTGGATTCTTGACAGTGGTTGTTCAAGACACATGACAGGAGACAGAAGAAAGTTTCTCTCACTCGCAGCATTTCAAGGAGGCAGTGTAGCCTTCGGAGGAGGAAAAAGTGGTCAGATTTGTGGAATTGGAAAAGTTGAGAGAACTCTAGATCATGCCATTGAAAATGTATACTGTGTTGATGGTCTCAGGAACAACTTGTTGAGTATCTCTCAACTGTGTGATAGAGGAAACGAAGTAAGTTTCTCCTCTGTAGGGTGTATTGTGAAGAACCTACAGAGTGGAGAAATTGTCATGGAAGGAAAATGGTGAATAATGTATACAAAGCATCACTGAAATCACTACCTGAAAACAACTTAACATGCCTATGTGTTCAAGAAAGTGATTCTCAACTGTGGCACAAAAGAATGGGACATGCTAGTCTGTCACAACTCAACAAGTTAGTATCGAAGGAGCTGGTTCGTGGATTGCCAAATAAGAAATTTGAAAACATAAAAAATGTGTGATGCCTGTGTTAAGGGAAAACATGTGAGATCATCCTTTAAATCCAAAAACGTAGTGAGCACATCAAAACCATTGGAATTGATACATATGGATCTTTGTGGACCCATGAGATTCAGGAGCAGAGGAGGAAAGAGGTTCGTGTTTGTAATTGTTGATGATTATTCAAGGTATACATGGACCTTGTTCTTGGCATCCAAAGATGAAGTCTTTGATAGCTTCAAAGATTGGGCTGGAGTTGTGCAGAAAAGGTTAAGCCTGGAACTAGTCAGCATCAGATCTGACCATGGCACAGAGTTCGAAAACTTAAAATTCTATGAGTATTGTGCAAAACATAGCATTGATCATAACTTTTCTGCACCAAGAACTCCACAGCAGAATGGAGTAGTTGATAGGAAGAACAGGTCTCTAGAGGATATGGCAAGAACCATGTTGCTATTAAGTGGTCTTGCAAGGAACTTCTGGGCTGAAGATATAAACACTGCATGTTATTTGCTGAACAGGTGCTCCATAAGAGCTATTCTTGACAAGACTCCATATGAACTTCTCGGAGGAAGGAAACCGAATATTGCACATTTAAGGCCTTTTGGGTGTAAATGTTTTGTTCACAACAACGGCAAGGAACCATTGGGGAAATTTGATGCAAGAAGTGATGAGGAAATATTCCTTGGGTACTCTACTCAAAGCAAGGCATACAAAGTGTTCAACAAAAGAACACCAACTGTAGAGGAAAGCATGCATGTGGTATTTGATAAATCAGATAAGGAAATTGATGGAAAGAAAGTAGATGATCAGGCCATTGGTCTTGCTCGAGATGATGGTTCAGCTAACTCTGAAAATCCAGAAGAAAAGGAGGAACAATGTGAGGAAGGTGGAGACTCAGCTCAAAGAGAACAAGGAGTCAACATGTCAGGGGGAACAACAGATGAAGTTGATGATTTAAATAATCAGGAAGAACCTACTCAAGGTGCTGCTGAAGGTTCTTCTCGCCATATACAACCCCGACCATGGAAACATCAAAGTTCTCATCTTCTGGAGAATGTACTATCTGAACTAGATACTGGAACTATGACTAGATCTGCATTGAAGAACTTCTGTGCCTTCTTTGCCTTCCTATCATCCATGGAACCAAAGAATGTAAAAGAAGCCTTGGAAGATCCAGATTGGGTGCTAGCCATGCAGGATGAACTACATCAGTTTGAAAGAAGCAAAGTCTGGCATCTGGTTCCTAAGCCAAATGACAGATCAATCATTGGAACAAAGTGGGTGTTCAGAAATAAATTGGATGAGCATGGGATAGTGACAAGAAATAAAGCTAGATTGGTAGTTCAAGGATACAGTCAAGAGGAAGGAATTGACTATGATGAGACTTTTACACCAGTTGCTAGGATGGAAGCCATACGGATGTTGATTGCCTTTGCCACATACATGGAGTTTACACTGTATCAGATGGATGTAAAGAGTGCCTTCTTGAATAGCTACCTTAATGAAGAAGTCTATGTAATTCAGCCACCAGGTTTTGTGAACAGTGAATTTCCTGATCACGTTTACAAACTTGATAAGGCACTCTATGGATTGAAGCAAGCTCCCAGAGCCTGATATGAAAGATTTTCAGGATTCTTGCTGAAGAATAGTTTTTCAAGAGGAAAGATTGATAACAAATTGTTCTTGAAGAAAAAAGGAAAGGATCTACTGGTGGCTCAGGTATATGTTGATGACATCATCTTTGGTGCCACTGATGAGGAATTATGCAAGGAATTTGCTGAATTGGTGGGTAGTGAATTCGAAATGAGCATGATGGGAGAACTTAACTTCTTCCTAGGATTGCAAATCAAGCAGACCCCCTGAAGGAACTCTGATTCACCAACAGAAATATGTCAAGGAACTCTTAAAGAAGTTCGAAATGGAAGGAGCAAAAGAAATGTCCACACCTATTGCTCCTGGAACAAAGCTGGATATGGACGAACTAGGCCCTTCTACAAATGAGACAAAATATAGAGGAATTATAGGTTCACTCCTCTATCTCACAGCTAGTCGACCTGATATTGTATACAGTGTGGGACTGTGTGCTAGATTCCAGTCCAAGCCTAAGGAATCACATTTAACAGCTGTGAAGAGAATCTTGAGATATTTGAAGGGAACTCATGATTTATGTCTATGGTACCCAAGGGGAGGTACTTTTCAACTAATTGGCTTTATTGATGCTGATTATGCAGGTCATCTGGTGGACATGAAAAACACTTCAGGGATGGCACACTTTCTTGGTCCCTGCCTAGTCTCTTGGGCTACAAAGAAGCAGAACTCAGTAGCCTTGTCTACTGCAGAAGCAGAGTATGTAGCAGCTGCATCATGCTGCTCACAATTGCTATGGATCAAACAGCAGTTGGAAGACTGAATTAAATGTGGAGTTGTGCCTATTTTCTGTGATAACACAAGTACAGTGAACATTGCCAAGTATCCAGTCCAACATAAAAGGACAAAACACATTGATATTAGACACCACTTTCTTAGAGATAATGTGGAGAAGGGTCTAATCACCATGAATTCTTACAGGACTGAAGACCAAATTTACTGACATCTTTATCAAAGCACTGAACAAAGTTCAATTTGAGAAGAACAGGTTGGAGTTAGGGATGACCAAAATACACGGATGACTCAGCATTTACTCCCCAAGGATTGGTTAATTAAGTGTTCATTATTTTGTTTGTAACTATAGTTGCTATTGTCCAGTCTAATTTTGTACTCTATTTAAGTATACTTGTTCTGTAATGACCCGATATTTTATAAGTAATATTATTTTTAGTTATTCCCTTAGTTTTGGTTCATTTATATTAATTGTTATTATAGAAAATTATTCATATAAATTATGAGTTGGAAGAAGGGCCAGAAATATAATTAGAATTAATTGTTGAACTAATTAGACATTACTTATACTAGTTGGTTTTTAGATGGAAAATATATATATATATATATATATATATATATATATATATATATATATATATATATATATATATATATATATATATATATATATATATATATATATATATATATATTATATATTACGAGAAGTCACGTAAGGGTTAAAAGAAAATTAGGTTTTAAAACATGAGCTAATTGGATGAGTCGGCCATAGCAGTTCAATCCTTACGATTCTTGGAACTTTATCAAGAGCATCAGGTATTAATTTTTCATCATATCAGTGTACTCTTGAGGTTGATATTGGAGTAGTATAATGATACTTGATGGTAATAAATATTTATGAGAATAAAAGTGATTATCCAATTGTGTAGTAAGCATAACGATTGGTTAATGCAATTCAAAAACGTTAGTAGTGTTTCTGCCTAAGCGTTTTCAATTGGAATTATGTACTGTTTGGTGGCTTGGAAACATTAAGCTATTGTTTCCATCTTTGTAATGGTTTATTGATTAAAGAAGGCAATGATTAGCATAATCACCAGGCATATAGCTATTGCTATGATGACTTAATGATTGTATAGTGAAACATCTATGGACGTGAGTTTAAATTGAGTTTATAATGCCGCTTATTTTGAAACAGATGGAGTTCGATTTTTGTATCAGTTTATTAGGACTTATATCTCACCTTAAAAGTATGATATTTGAAATGTAGAAACTTGATATTTAATCTTAAGTTATTTATTTGTAATTCGTTCGGTGTCCGGGAATAATTTTAGATTCGGAAGTTTGAATGGATACATTAAATTAATTATGCATTTCATTCTTTTACTTAGCGCAATATCGTTTGGAGGAGATTGAGCAGGGAAAACCAATTATTAAGTAGTGGTTTGCTTCTTCAGACAGATGTAGGTGGTTCTATCCCTTTCTTTGGTGGAATTTATCCACGCGGGATATTGTACATACGTTCCTTGTATGTGCACTGTCCTAGGTGTAACCTTTTACACCTTTTCATTGTGTTTAAATCTTTACTTTTAATATGTGTTGTTTTCCTTGATTTTGTTTACTCCTGGTTGTTGTTTAAAGTATTGCAAGTTATGTGCATATTTGACATGAAAATTTATGATTACTTTGATATGTCGGAGTTGGTCCAATTAATAATATTTCGGAGTTTGTCCATTTGATAGCCTCGGAGTTGGTCCACTATCTATTTGAGAGTTGGTACATTGGATAGCCTCGGAGTTGGTCCACTATCAAATCTTTTCGGAGTTAGCCCACATATTCTGCTGGTTTATGGATTGAGTTTAATTGTTGGTTCTTGAATGAGATATATTGATGTTGAATGGTGTGATTGGATGAACTATTTAAATAGCGAATTATAACATGTTTCTTTTTCTCCCTCCTCTATTCTGTTAATTTACTGCTTAGACTAGTTTCCTGTCTTTCATAGGAACTAGTCTATCCACCTACTAAGTCATCTTGACTTACGTTATTTTCTTTATTATTTTCTTATTATCTGTTCGGGCAGATACGGTTCCGAGCACCAGCGAGCCCCGTGGCCAGAGTTGAAGATCTTCCTATTGATCAGCGGTGAGCCAACCATCCTCATTCCGTGGTGGTGCACCTTTCCATTATTTTCATTCCTGTCATTTATTGTTTCAGACATTCGGGATACTTTATTCAGTATTTATCTTATAGATGTTCATGGCTTATGGTAGAGGACTAGACCTTTCATTTATGTTGTGGGATATTCCGCTTATTTCAGTAATAAAATTCACAGTTTGAATTTTATTATATTCTTTATTTAATATTATTGAGATTAATCGTTAATAGCAAGTGGGTTCGCCCGATGGGGTTAGTTCGGGTGCCCTCACGACTATCCAAGATTATGGGTCGTGACAATTGCTATCACAGCCCAGGTTTAGTGTCCTGATAAGTCATGAACAGTGCCTAATAGAGCCTCGCTGATCGGTACGGAGACGTCTGTACTTATCTACGAGGGGCTATGGTGACATTTAGTGAAAAATTTCCCTTCTTTCATTCCTTATCTCGTGCGTTGAGTTTTGAAAGTGGAAGACTAAATTATTCCAATGTTTATTCTCACAACTATAAAGGATCATTGTTCTAGCAAGACATTGACGAATTTGTGTGCATCATAATGAAGGCGAGGAATGTTATATGTCGAATGCAAAGTTCATAGATTCAAAATGAGATTCTGGTTTCATATTTGCTTTGAATTCAACAAATCAATAAGGGCATAAGGGAATGGTTTCGGATATATTGTAGTTTGATAAGTTTTGTCAAGATTGTTGTGCATTATAGAGATTTCATGCGTTAGACCATTACTTCTCAGAACGAAGAGGCAATAGAAATTTCTCTTGATAACGACATAAAGCTGGAATCTTGCAAATTAATAAATTGTATAGGTGAGCTTCTTGGTGTGGTGGTTCCCAAAGGATTTTGAAAAATGGAAAGTTACATTAGTACAAGTCTCCGATCTAGGCACGTGCTAGTGTTTGTTTAAGACTTTAAAAAAAATATGATGTCATTGCCATTAAAGATAAGGTCATGCGATGTTTCAGATTTAAATGACTTGCTTCCACTGTAAAGGGACATATTGTTTCATCCTTTGGGAGAGTTTGACGAGACGTTGTTGGTACAACACCAAGGGTGCACAAGGTCATAATCTAGTTTCCTTGCATATGTTATTGATGGCTTTTGGATTTAAGTGAGGGAGCCTATGGTGGATAACTTAGCCGAACAACACTTGTGAAGAAATGATAGTTATCTTTGGACCAAATTCCATTGGTTTCGATATATCTCCATACTTTTCTATTGGCGGTAGTGTGAATTGTGTGCACCTTGGTAATCTTTTGAGACTTATTGGAGGTTCTTGGATGTGTAACGAGTTTTGACCGACGTGGGTAGTCTTAGCTCAAGACTTTGAAAATTTTGTTTGTTTGTTTCTTCTCGATATGGTTGGCTTCTATTTTTATCGAGATGGGTATTGAATGTTGGTATTCTATCAAATGGTATAATAATTTTTGGAAAAATAGGTATCAAATGTTTGACATATCTTGTGTTGCTTTGGGATTCTCTTATTGAGTTTTGTTTGTTGACTCGGTTTTGGTTGTGTTTTTCCGAGGACTTGGTGAGTATTTTACTGATAAGTATAATAATTTTTTGTATCGTTTCTATGTCGGAATGACTTGTTACATCTGTTATAGCTTGATTGTAGTTTTCTTTAAGATCCACTCGAAATTTGGATAACATTAGTTGGAAGCTCAAGACTGCTATTTTCTTGATTCGGGACACCAGCATGAAGTCCTATCTATTGATTTTGTTTCTATTGTTCGTGAGTTTGCTGATATGTTTCCAGAGGATTTGTCGGGTATTCCTCCTGATGGATATATTGAATTTGACACAGATGTTGTTCCAGGCATGCAACCTATCTCTATTCCTCCTTATCGTATGGCTCATGCCGAGCTAAGAGAATTAAAGGAGAAGTTACAGGATTTACTTAGTAAGGGTTTATCAGACCAAGTGTTTCACCTTGGGGAGCTCCAGTATTATTTGTTAAGAAGAAAGAGGGCCCGATGCGGATGTGTATTGACTGTAGGAAGCTGAACAAACTAACGACAAAGAATAAGTATATGTTGCCACGTATTGATGACTTGTTTGATCAGTTGCAAGGAGCTAAATTCTTTTCTAAGATTGTTTTGAGATCTGGTTATCATCAGTTGAAGATTCGGGGGAGTGACATCCCAAACATGGCCTTCAGGACTCGTTATGGTCATTATGAGTTTCTAGTTATGTCACTTGGGCTTTCAAATGCCCCGATAGCTTTTATGGATTTTATGAATCGAGTGTTCAGGCCTTACTTGGACTTATTTGTCATCGTCTTTATTGACGATATCTTGATATATTCTCGTAGCCGAGAGGAGAATGAGGAGCACTTGAGAGCGGTTCTACAGACACTTCGGGATCAGAAGTTGTACGCCAAGTTCTCCAAGTGTGAATTCTGGATTCTGTGGCATCCTTGGGTTACATTATGTCTAGTGAAGGAATTAAAGTTGATCCGAAGAAAAAATGAGGCAGTTTAGAATTGGCCACGACCTACTACTCCGACAGAGATACGTAGTTTCCTTGGCTTGGCTAGGTATTACCGTCAATTTGTTCAGGGGTTTTTCTTCTACTGCAGCCTCGGTGACACGTTTTACTCAGCAGGCTGTGCAGTTTCGATAGTCAGAGAAGTGTGAGGCGCGCTTTCAGAAGCTCAAATCCTTATTGACTACTGCTACAATGTTGACTCTGTCTACTAGTTCAGGTCGATTTGTAGTATATTGTGACGCCTCTTATATCGGTTTTGGATGCATCCTAATGCAAAACGGCAGGGTGATTGCATAAGTATCGAGGAAATTGAAAGTGAGTGAGAAGAACTACCCTACCCTTGACTTAGAATTGGCACCGGTTGTGTTTGCATTGAAACTTTGGAGGTACTATATTTATGGTGAGCCTTATGAGATTTTCACTAATCACAAGAGCTTACAACATTTATTTAATCAGAAGGACTTAAATAGTAGACATCACAGATGGCTCGAGTTAATCAAGGATTATGATCTTACCATTCGTTATCATCCGAGAAAAGGCCAATGTAGTGGCCGATGCATTGAGTCGGAAGTCTATGGGTTCTTGCTTATTTATATACTGATATGAGGTCGTTGGCGATTGAGTGGCAATCCTTGACTAACCAGAGGGTCAGAGTATTCAGTACAACACCTGGTAGAGTATTTTCTTATATAATGACCCGGTCTTCTCTTACCAATCAGATCAATGAGAGACAATATGAGGATTCTTATTTGCTTGAGTTGCGAGATCAGCTCCTAAGTGGAGGAGCGTCAGAATTTACAGTTGGTGATGATGGTGTCATTCACGTTTACAGTCGGTGATGATGGTGTCATTCGCCTCAACGGGCATTTATGTGTTCCTAATCTTGATGATCTAAGGCGTTTAGTATTGGATAAGGCGCACAGTTCGCGGTATTCCATTCATCCCGGTACCACAAAAATGTATCACGACCTTCGTGAGTTATATTGGTGGAAGGGGATGAAGAAGAATGTTGCTGAGTATGTGGTTCGATGCTCTAACTGTCAGCAGGTCAAGTGTGAGCACAGAATACCTGCAGGTTTATTCCAGGCATTACTTATTCCGGAGTGGAAGTAAGAGATGATCATTATGGACTTTGTTGTTGGTTTGCTGGGACTTTGAGACAACATGACTCCTATTGGGTGGTGGTTGATAGACTTACCAAGTATGCTCACTTTATTGCAGTAAAGACTACCTATACAACTAAGAAGTTGGCTAATATTTTCATTGAGCAGATTATCCAGTTGCATGGTACTCAACTTTTTATTATTTCTGATAGAGGCTCTCAATTCACTACACAGTTTTGGCAGTCATTTCAGCTAGAATTAGGCACTAAGGTTTAGCTTAGTACTGCATTTCATCCATAGACGGATGACCAAATTTGAGCGGACTATTCAAATATTAGAGGACGTGTTGGGAGCTTGTGCGATGGACTTTGGTGGTCACTAGGATGACTATTTACCCCTAGCAAAATTCGATTATAATAATAGCTATCAGTCTTCAATTCATATGACACCCTTTGAGGCTTTGTACAGATTATTCAGTGTCGCTTTCGAACCACTCAGAGTAGACAGATATAATATGCAAATCGGAGGACTCGGGACTTAGTGTTTATAGAGGGTGATTTGGTTTACTTAAAGGTGTCACTGATGCGATGTGTGATGAGATTTGGGAAGAAAGGAAAGCTGAACCCTCGTTTCATTGGCCCATTTCATTGGCCCATTTGTGATTGTTCAACATATTGGTAATGTTTCTCATAAGCTTGCCTTACCTGATTCGAGATTTTGGTTCATCCAATTTTTTTTTATTTCTATGCCTCGGAAGTGTGTTCGTGATCCTACTCATGTTATTGAGGCGAAGAAAATTCAATTGGATGCGAACCTAGCTTATGAGGATGTTCCAATTGCTATAGTGGAAAGGAATACTCGCAAGTTGAGATCAAAAGAAATTCCATGGTGAGTAAAGGTGTAGTGGAGAAACCATCCACATGATGAGGCTACTTAGGAGATTGTGGCGACTATGCGAGAGAAGTGTCCTCACTTTTTGAGACCCAGGCATGTGTCATGACACTTGACTAGTTGAGATTTGCTTATGTCTTTTATCTATTACTTCTTGTGCAGCCGTGTGGGGCCTAGATTCCTTAAGCCTGTTTTCTTATAGCTGGTTTTAATTAATCTGGCTAGGTATGCATCCAAGTAGTATGTGGTTGATTGGTTTTGGATGGTATTTATCCGATTTACAAGAGAGGCTCTGTCAATACTTTTGAGAATTTGTAAAGTGGTTTGATTAAAGCCCTTGAGAGTCGGTTAGTATTAGTCATATGCACGTACTTCAAGTATCGTTCGAGGACGAACGAGACTTTAAGTGGGGGAGAATGTAATGACCCGATATTTTATAAGTAATATTATTTTTAGTTATTACCTTAGTTTTGGTTCATTTATATTAATTGTTATTATAGAAAATTATTCATATAAATTATGAGTTGGAAGAAGGGCCAGAAATATAATTAGAATTAATTGTTGAACTAATTAGACATTACTTATACTAGTTGGTTTTTAGATGGAAAAATATATATATATATATATATATATATATATATATATATATATATATATATATATATATATATATATATATATATATATATATATATATATATATATATATATATATATATATATATATTACGAGAAGTCACGTAAGGGTTAAAAGAAAGTTAGGTTTTAAAACATGAGCTAATTGGATGAGTCGGCCATAGCAGTTCAATCCTTACGATTCTTGGAACTTTATCAAGAGCATCAGGTATTAATTTTTCATCATATCAGTGTACTCTTGAGGTTGATATTGGAGTAGTATAATGATACTTGATGGTAATAAATATTTATGAGAATAAAAGTGATTATCCAATTGTGTAGTAAGCATAACGGTTGGTTAATGCAATTCAAAAACGTTAGTGGTGTTTCTGCCTAGGCGTTTTCAATTGGAATTATGTACTGTTTGGTGGCTTGGAAACATTAAGCTATTGTTTCCATCTTTGTAATGGTTTATTGATTAAAGAAGGCAATGATTAGCATAATCACCAGGCATATAGCTATTGCTATGATGACTTAATGATTGTATAGCGAAACATCTATGGACGTGAGTTTAAATTGAGTTTATAATGCCGCTTCTTTTGAAACAGATGGAGTTCGATTTTTGTATCAGTTTATTAGGACTTATATCTCACCTTAAAAGTATGATATTTGAAATGTAGAAACTTGATATTTAATCTTAAGTTATTTATTTAGTGAATGTAATTCGTTCGGTGTCTGGGAATAATTTTAGATTCGGAAGTTTGAACGGATACATTAAATTAATTATGCATTTCATTCTTTTAGTTAGCGCAATATCGTTTGGAGGAGATTGAGCAGGGAAAGCCAATTATTAAGTAGTGGTTTGCTTCTTCAGACAGATGTAGGTGGTTCTATCCCTTTCTTTGGTGGAATTTATCCACGCGGGATATTGTACATACGTTCCTTGTATGTGCACTGCCCTAGGTGTAACCTTTTACACCTTTTCATTGTGTTTAAATCTTTACTTGGAATATGTGTTGTTTTCCTGGATTGTGTTTACTCCTGGTTGTTGTTTAAAGTATTGCAAGTTATGTGCATATTTGACATGGAAATTTATGATTACTTTGATATGTCGGAGTTGGTCCAATTAATAATATTTCGGAGTTTGTCCATTTGATAGCCTCGGAGTTGGTCCACTATCTATTTTAGAGTTGGTACATTGGATAGCCTCGGAGTTGGTCCACTATCAAATCTTTTCGGAGTTAGCCCACATATTCTGCTGGTTTATGGATTGAGTTTAATTGTTGGTTCTTGAATGAGATATATTGATGTTGAATGGTGTGATTGGATGAACTATTTAAATAGCGAATTATAACATGTTTCTTTTTCTCCCTCCTCTATTCTGTTAATTTACTGCTTAGACTAGTTTCCTGTCTTTCATAGGAACTAGTCTATCCACCTACTAAGTCATCTTGACTTACGTTATTTTCTTTATTATTTTCTTATTATCTGTTCGGGCAGATACGGTTCCGAGCACCAGCGAGCCCCTTGGCCAGAGTTGAAGATCTTCCTATTGATCAGCGGTGAGCCAACCATCCTCATTCCGTGGTGGCGCACCTTTCCATTATTTTCATTCCTGTCATTTATTGTTTCAGACATTCGGGATACTTTATTCAGTATTTATCTTATATATGTTCATGGCTTATGGTAGAGGACTAGACCTTTCATTTATGTTGTGGGATATTCCGCGTATTTCAGTAATAAAATTCACAGTTTGAATTTTATTATATTCTTTATTTAATATTATTGAGATTAATCGTTAATAGCGAGTGGGTTCGCCCGATGGGGTTAGTTCGGGTGCCCTCACGACTATCCAAGATTATGGGTCGTGACAATTGCTATCTACTGAGTGCCATTAGAGTATGCTAATGTGTTCCCATGAAAGAACCTACAGGGTACGTAGAAGGAACCAAGACAAGCATGAGGAACCATGTCCAGGTACATCTACATAGCTATTTATGTTAAGTGTCATAACTGAAATTGATTGTTTGATGAACATGCATCAAGGAAACCTTCCATGTTTGTGTAACCGCCCAAAATAATAGGAACAATTCCTTTTGTGGTTATACTTCTATAAGACTCCAACTGACCCCACTTATTCTAGAAGTCTTATTTGGGTAAGTGTTAATAACTGTCAAATCCTACACTTTTCCGGTTACCCAAAACATCAAAAAGCTGCTTCTCTTTTCATTGACATCATTACTACCTATTCCCTAGAGAAACCCTAACCCACTGTTACTCCTTCTCAAAATCAAAAGGAAAAGAAAGAAATACACTACAAAACCTCTCTCTACTCTGTCTCTCTCTCTCTCTAAAATACAAAACAAGAAATTCTCTTTCAGAAACCCTAATCAAAATCGCCATGTCTCAAGCACAATCATCATCTGCCTCTCCGGCATAGGCCTCAGAAACCCACACTTCTAAAGAATCCACTCTCAAACCTCCTACATCTACTCTCGCTGAAAGAATTGTCAAAGCAAGGGTGAAATTCCTCAAAAGAGCAGGAAAGAAGGGTTCTAAGAAAATGGTTGCCAGACCCTCGCTTCCGACGTGTCGTCGTTGAAAAATCAGTTGAGGTAACAGATGACTCAACAACCCTAACTAGTTCTACTGCTTTAGAGTCTGTTAAAAGCCCTGGGAAGTTGAGTTCTGAAATGTTAGTTAAAGGGCTAGATGAAATTGTAGGATCAGTAGAACCTAGTGGTATAACTGATAGGGGGAATGGCAGTGGAGAAAATTTTCTGATTGTGCAGGAGGACTTAGTTTCTAAGATTGGGTTTCATGTTCCTGTAGTGACTGACAAAGTAGAGGAAGTCAATGTAGTTGAAAATGTGTTGGAAAGATTGAGAGAAAAGGATTCTGCTGAGTCTCAAAAGGGCCCAGTCAACGAACCTAGTTCGGAGGCTGCTCTTGTTGAGAAGGTTCATGTGATGGCTGTGTTGGAAGGTTCAGTAGGTGAGGGATCAAGTTCTGTTGAAGCTACTAAGGAATTGAGTCAAGAACTTGGCTCTTGCTCAGTTCCTGCAGTGGCTGAGGATGCAGAACTTGACTGGACTGACTCTGAGGGAGAGAAAGATGTAAAAATTGAGGATGTTGATGGTGTAAGTGAGAAACCTATAGAGAAACAAAAGAAAAGTGTTAAAAGAAAGTTTGGGGAAGAGGATGAGAAGTTGATGGGAGAGGAGGAAGATGATGAGGTAGTATTTGTGAGTGAAACAAAGCTAGAAACAGATAAGAGAAGAAGGCTATTGAAAGGGGGAAAAGCTGTGTCAAAAAGCAGGTTAGTGGATGAGAGTGATGAGAACTCTCAAGGTGAAAATGGGAGTGATGATAAGCCTACTGCTAAGACAGCACCTAGAAGGGTGGCTACCAGGTCTGCCCTGAAGCAGCAGGTTGAGAAGATGGCAAATCTTGAGAAGAAGAAAATTAAGAAGGCGATTGATGAGAAGCGGAAGAAAAATATTGTTGAAGCAAAGGGGGAGAGTGATGAGGCAGGGAGTTATGTTGAGCCGAGTGATTCTGATACAGATAGTGAGGTAGAAAGTAAGAAAAGAAAGAAAGATACTGATGAGGAGGTTGACAGAGCAGCCTTCTTTGCTAGGCACCAAGTATTGGCTGGATGCATCTTGAGTGACCTAAATGAGCACAACATGAAACCTCTACTAAGGAAGGTATAGGATCAAGGCTGGTTAAATCTCTTTACTAAGGAGAACAGATTTCTGAATGCTGAGGAGATCAAGGAGTTCTACATAAACTGTAGAGTTCCTGCAAGAAGAGTGTTTTCAGTTGTCAAAGGAGTGGAGATAGAGTTTGGAAGGATAGAGCTGGGAGTAATTCTTGAGGTTCCTGCTGAAGGTTATTGCAGGTACATCAAGCTGAAATGGCCAAAGAGGACTGATGGGGTCACACCTCTAAGTGTGGTGAAGAAATTCTCAGGAAAGACCAAACATAGAAAAGAAAGAAAGGTTGAGAATAAAAAAAATGGAGCCTGCACATCAGTTACTCTTTGAGTTTGTTCATAGGTTTCTGTTGTCTAGGGGGAAAGGAACAGTGAGGCCTGTGCTCTAGACCTGACTTATATGGACTTGCTGGATAGAGGATCAAGGATCAATCTACCTGGTCTGATCATCAGACACATAAATAGGATTGCTGATACTGATCAAAAGCCACATTCTTTGGTGCATTCCTACATCCTGCAGCAGATCTTTGAGCACTTTGGGGTACCCTTGGAAGATGGAAAGAAGCCAACCATACATCAGATGTTTGGCCAAAATGTGCTGAAAAACTGTGACTTCTTCAAGGAGAAGAGGGCATCCAAGAGGGCAGTGCAAGTCAAGCAAGAGCAGCCTGAGAAAAGTGAGGACTTTGGACCGGATGAAGCAATTGCAGCTGTGAAGGAATTGGAGCAGCATGTTCTGGAAGTGAATGAAGAGAATTCTGAATTACAGAGGCAGCTTAAGGTGAAGGATCAAGAAATTAATCGCTCGAAGATCGAGTGCCACAAGTATGAGGCCGAGTTGGTGATGGAAAGGGCCAAGAATTTCAAGAATATTGAGGCACTTGTCAAGCACTTCAACCTGAAGACCTGAGTCCTGCCCACTTTCTTTCCTGTCCTTGTCCAAATCCCTCCTTTATCTTCCTATGTGTCCTTCCTTGATGTGTGTTTTTAAGACAATCTCTTACAGTTGTGTACTTAATTGGGCTGTGTGTTTGCCACGCCCTGGATAATTGGTTTTAAATTTCTTTTGTCTGCATTGGGTCCTTTCTATTATATATCTGGTTCTGATTGGGCCCTTAGCCTTATTCTTGTGTGCATAGTTGACTTGATTGCCTTGTGCTCTAGACTGGATGATACTGACTAGTTCTTGCAGGATTTTGAATCTTTTCGATGATGCCAAAAGGGGGAAGAAGGAAATTTTGGGTTGTTTTTGACCTAATTCATCTGTTTTAAATTTTTCAAATGTATTTTTGTTTTTGTGTTCTTGGTATTTTTGTCTATTCAGGTTCTTTGGCAACATTTGTTTGTCATCATCAAAAAGGGAGAATTTGTTGCGGTAAATATTTTGAAGAATGACAAATGAAGGACCCAGGGGTTCTGAAGGAGGACCTGGTCCTTGGGAAGAAGGGCACGACTGATCGAAAAGATTGAGGGTTGTAAATCTCTGCCGAACTAGGAAGAGTGGCGCGTGAACAACTATGCATCCTAGTCAGCTAAAAGAGGTTGTACCGTGGCTGTGTCTTCGAAGTACGAATAAGAGTTGGAACTAAACAAGGAAAGATTCACAGGAAATCTTGTCTTGCTATAATTACAAGGTTTCCTTGTGAAACTCAACTAGGGTTATGAAGCACATATAAAAGCCAGTAGTTGATGCAGCCGAAACTCAGTTATTCACACATAGAGAGTTGAGAGCATACACAGGCGATCCAACAACTTTCAAAGTGACTTAACTGGAGAATACAAATGTCGAAGGCTATTTAGTTAAATCTAGATATTCTGTCTAGGTTCTTGGTTTGTAAGTTGTCTTAATTGATACTATCATTGTTTTAGCTATATGCTTACTTTAGAAGCAACTGTATTAGGTGAACCTTTGTGAGATTACTTTGTAAAGCTAGAGTTTAGCTTTGTTGAGTGATTAGGGTTTAGAGTGTAGCCCCTTGGTTACAGAGTTTTGTAATCTAAAACTTGCTCTTTGTGTTAGTGGATTAGTTCGAAAATCCCAGAGTGTGGGTCGTGGTTTTTCTCCCTTGAGCAAGGAGTTTTCCACGTAAAAAACACTGTATTCCTTAAGTTTGCTATTTGTGTGTGTTGAGGTGTTTGCAGTGGAAAACCGTTGAGTCCAGAACAAGGTTCTTGACGCTAAGAATCTGGTTCTAAAAAGAAAAATTGATAGACACTATTCAACCCCCCCCCCCCCCTTCTAGTGTCCATAGGAGATGCTTAGATTATAACAAGTCTACAATTCATCTGATTCTTCTTTTCAAATATATATCAAGCACTGTTGAGTTTGATTTTCAATATTCATCTGATTCTGTAGTACGAGAAGGCCCACAATCCATTTCCACTAGGATGCGTCTGCAGGATAAAAGGTATGTTGTAATCCTCTGTTTTACAAATGCGTATTTATTCCTTAACAATTTTGAAAGTTGAAATTTCTGATAGGTTAGTATAATGTCATACTATTATTTAATTGATGTTTTGTACTTTCTGCACTGTATCCCTAAATTGTGACTAATCAATTATCATAATGAATTATTTGTTCTAAGGAGATCCTATACATGCAGAGAAAGAGTATACATGTTGGTGCAGGAATATTCTCCTTTATTAGGTCTATTATATATTTTAAGGGGTTTAGCAGTAAGGTAAGTTGCTCCATTTTAGACCAATATTGAAGAACTATCGTAGAAGCCCTCTCCTTTTTTTCTATTTTCATATATTACCTTTTAATTATAAGTTGTCTTTTGATTAGTAAGTACATAACATATTGACTGAGGTAATTAACTACTCACATAAACACATTGAAGTTAAGATGTGAACATCCTTGAACATCTTGTGAGTTCACTCTATATGAGCTATGCGATGAAAACAAAATCAGCAATACTTTTCATGATTTTCTTTTTTCATTCTACTTTCTTACCTTTTATTTGATTCATCAAAGACATTTAGTTTTATTAATAAAACGACAGGTTATATATGTGTAATTATACTGTCTCTAATAAACATTTCATGCCTGATAAAGGATAATGGTTTGCTCGGAAAAGAAAAAGAGCAGAAGAGCAGGATATTAGTAGAAGAAAAGAAGGGTAATGGAAAGTCAAATCCTAGAACTTATGTTGTGTTATGCATATGACGAGCCAGTTGTTTATGGTTTCCATTAATAAGATTACAGGATTTGTAACAACTTAAATTCATGTTCTTAAATTTTTTTTATTCTTTTAGATATTTAGAATGATTCTTGAGTACCTTTATCTCCTTCATGTACATCACTACATGGTTTCATTAATATTTCTAATATAGGCCTAATTTGTATAGTATCGCCAGTGTCTTGCTTCATGATTTTGTACACAATTAGACTTAAGCAAATGACAATTGATTTCAAGACTTTATTGTTTCTATGCAGAGGTACATTTATGCTATCAAGGACCACTAAGAATTAGCGTATTACTTCAGTAAGTCTAAGGAATGAAGACAATATGGATGTATATGATAAAAGACATCGAAGAAACAAGGAGAAAAATGGAGATTATGTTTTAGTTTACGTCATGTTTTTGTATTAATTATAAACATGTAATTCATCTTTTGAAATGGTGATAAGTTTTTTCAAATTATTGGGCTAGCACATATACTTTGGTAAAAATTGAATACTTTTGATGTTTTTAATCAAATTTCAAAGTTATCTATGAAATTATGATACAATCGGTCGTGCAAACTAGCTAGGAAAATATTTCAAGCTAAACAAATTAATTTTTTAATCATATGAGGGGATGCCCATATGAGCTGATGTTTATAAGCTTCTCCCCAAAGTAAAAGGTTACTTTTTTACAAGGTACTTTTTGTTGTATTAGCTATTATTTGGGCATTAAGAAGTTTTTTTCTGTAATTGTTCGGCCAATTTTTGAAATAGTTCTTTAAATGTCAAATTATGAGAATTAACAACATTCTATTATAATGGAGGAATATATTAAAATTATGTGAACTCAAACCATTGGAATTGTATGAATCTGATCAAATTCGTCTTCTATATCTTTTGTATTACGCATGTAAAAGGACAGCTTGTGACCGTGATCTTTGAAAGTTGTTAATAGGGAATGTACAATATTGCGCGAGGTTATTACGTTTTTGTTTCTTTTGGTGCAATACTTACATGGTAGAAAATTTAGATTCTACTTACTTTAATACGAGTGAAAATGAAATTATGAATTTATTAGAATAATGTAGTAGAATTAGCAAAGGGTGATGTGACAATACAAAAATTCGAACATATTTATTTTATCTTTTTATTTGCAAAAGTTGTTACGAGTTTGACAAGAAAAATATAGTAAAGACATGAAGGTTGATACAACACTACAATTGCAAATAAATGTAGCGTATTTGTATATATGCCGAAACTGTTTCTCAAAAAATAAATTTTAGATGGGCCTTAACCCTCCCAACTTCGAAACTAAATGTTGAGAAGATGTTTTGAAGAATGACAAACGAGAAGGACCCAGTTGTTCTGGAGGAGAATTTGGTCCTTGTATAGAAGGGCACGACTGATCGAAAAGATTGAGGGTTGCAAATCCCTGCGGAACTAGGAGTAGTGGCGCGTGTACGAGTATGCATCCTAGTCAGACTAAAAGAAGTTGTGTCGTGGCTGTGTCTTTGAAGTACGAATACAAGTTGGACTTGAACAAGGAAAGAGCCACAGAGAATCTTGTCTTACCATAATTACAAGGTTTCCTTGTAGAACTCGACTAGGGTTCTGATTCTCCTATAAATACAAATAGTTGATGCAGCCGTCAAATAGTTATTTCACAAATAGAGAGTTGAGAGCATACACATGCGATTCAGCAACTTTCAACATGAGATAACTGAAGAAGACAACTGGTGGAGCTAAGTAGGTAGAGTCTAGATATTCTGTCTAGGTTCTTGGTTTGTAAGTTGTCTTGTTTTATGCTATCATTGTTATTACCTATCTGCTTATCGTAGAAGCAATTGTGCTAGGTGAATTTTAGAGATATTACTTTTTAAAGCTAGAGGTTAGCTTTGTTGAGTGATTAGGGTCTAGAGTGTAGCCCCTTGGTTACAGAGTCTTGTAATCAGAAACTTGCTCTTTGTATTAGTGGATTGGTTCGAAAATCCCAGAGTGTGGGTCGTGGTTTTTCTCCCTTGAGCAAGGAGTTTTCCACGTAAAAATATTTTTTTCCTTGTGGCTGCTGGTTGTGTGTGTTGTGGTGTTGAAGTGTACCACAACAAAGCTATTCAACCCTCCCTTCTAGTGTCCTTAGGAGGTGCTTATAGTATCTGAAGGGAATTTAATCCCTACCAAAATAGTTGGAGAAGGAGCTGCTGCTCGACAAGAGCCTAAATCAAAAGAGGAGTTCAATGAAGCCGACTATAAGATGATTGAAAAGAACCACAAAGCCAAATGTCTGGTAATTTGTGGTCTTGGCCCTGATGAGTTTAATAGAGTATCATCTTATAAGACTGCTAAGGAAATCTGGGATGCCCTGCAAGTTGCACATAAAGGAACCACTGAAGTGAAGGACTCCAAGAGAAGAATGGTGAAAAGATAATTTGAATTGTTCTCTATGGGAGAGAAGGAATCAATCCTGAATATGATGACCAGGTTGACCATTATAACTAATGAGATGAGATCTCTGGATATGGAGTTGCCTGAAGTAGAGATGGTGGACAAGGTTCTGAATGTATTACCTGAGGCTTGGGAACCCAAGATGACTGCTATCATTGAGTCCAAACCTCTCAGATCCATCAAACTTGAAGAACTGGTTGGAAGTTTGAAAATACATGAGATGATGAAGGACTCAAAAACTAAACCAGCTCTTAAGAAGGACAAGACCCTTGAACTCGAAGCAACTGATGAAACTGAGGATTATGTTGATTTGCAATCAGTTGAAGCAGCAATGGTCAGTGCTTTGAGACAGAAGTTCAATTTGGGAAAGTTCAAAGGATTCAACAGAAATAACAAGGAGAGCTCTGGAAGAAAGAACATAGTTGACAGTCCAGATAATTCAGGATGCTTCAAGTGCTTCAAGAAGGACCATGTTGTCGTGGATTGTCCACTGTGGGAAGTAGAATGGATGAAAAATAGAGCAACAAAGGAGAAGGAAAAGAAGGCATCAAAAGAGAATGACAAAGATAAGAAGAAGGTGAGACGACCTCCAAACTTCAGAGTAGAAAGAAGAAAAAGAAAGGAAGCTTTCTATGCTACATGGGGACCTACTGACAGTGAATCTGATCAAAGAAAGGAATCTGGAGATGATTCTCCACTAGCATTGATGGGGTTGTCGAATGTTAATTCAGACGAGGAGGATCCTCGAGAGTTCAGAGGAGGAAGAGACCCATCAAATCCACCTGTGTTTAATGGGACAAACTACAAGTGTTGGAAGAAACAGATGAAAAACTTCCTTTAAGCAATGGATTACAGTCTATGGTTGATTGTGAAAAGAGGACCTCATGCTCCTATTAAGAGAGCAGCAAATGGGGTTCTAGTTCCAAAGTTGGTAGAAGAACTCGATCCTCAAGACCTAGACTGGTTGCAGGCAAATGCCAAAGCTGAATTATACTTGAGAAAAGGGCTGACAACTGATGTGCTAGCAAAGGTACTTGAGTATAAGTCTGCCAAAGAAATTTAGGAGAAGCTGAAAGAGATGTACACAGAAGATGACCAGAAGAAGGACTCAGCCTTATGGCAACTGATGGAGAAGAAGCTGCTCATTCAGCAGAGGTAAGTCTCTCTGAGCTTAAAGAAAATCTGCACACATATTTTACTGAAAATCTGATTTTAATTAATGCCACTTTAATTGAGGGTTACGAAAAAGTAAAAATTGAGAAAGACAAATTAACTGAAGGTATAAGTGATCTTAGAACTAAACACAAGAGTCTTCAAGAACAAAACATTGAGCTGGAAGAAATCAATGCCATTTTGAAAGGGCAGACTCTTATGTCAAACTCTAAGATCACAGAACTGGAATTAGAATTAAATCAGTTAAAGGAGAGTGTAAATGGTAAGCAAGAAATAAGTAAATTTCAAACCTTTCTCAAAAATGAACTTAAAAAAACAAATGAGATCCTGTACCAGGAAACTGAGAAAAACAGGATTCTGAATCAGAAGGTTGAAAAATATGACTATGAGCTTACCAGGTTAACAAAATGGAATAAGTCCCCTGAGGCAATGAATTGGGTCCTTGAAAATCAGAACAAAGGAAAACAAGGGCTAGGATTCAAAAAACCACTGCCTCCATATAATCCTAAAAGCAAATATGTGGGTTTACCTTGCAACATATTGTGTACCTTTTGTGGTGAAACTGGGCATTACAGAAAAAGGTGCATGAATGCAAGCAAGGCAAAGACCAAAAATAAAAATAAGTGTTCTACCTAAATGGGCTAGGAAAGATTTGATTTATCCATTTTCTCATAAGAAGGGACCCAAGCTTGTCTGGGTTCCTAAAGTTAACCCTTAATTTGTTTTGCAGGCTGGAGTGAGGGAGAACAACCCAAGCTGGATTCTTGACAGTGGTTGTTCAAAGCACATGACAGGAGATAGAAGAAACTTTCTCTCACTCGCATCATTTCAAAGAGGCAGTGTAGCCTTCGGATGAGGAAAAAGTGGTCAGATAGTAGGAATTGGAAAAGTTGGGAGAACCCTGGATCATGCCATTGAAAATGTATACTGTATCGATGGTCTCAAACACAACTTGCTGAGTATCTCTCAACTGTGTGATAGAGGAAATGAAGTGAGTTTCTCCTCTGTAGAGTGTATAGTGAAAAACCTACAAAGTGGAGAAATTGTTATGGAAGGAAAAAGGGTGAACAATGTATGCAAAGCATCACTGAATGCCTGAAAACAACTTAACATGCCTGAATATGCAAGAAAGTGATTCTCAACTGTGGCATAAAAGAATTGGTCATGCTAGTCTCTCACAGCTTAACAAGCTAGTATCAAAGGAGCTGGTTCGTGGATTGCCTAGTAAGAAATTTGAAAACATAAAAATGTGTGATGCTTGCGTTAAAGGAAAACATGTGAGATCATCCTTTAAATCAAAGAAGGTGGTGAACACATCAAAACCACTGGAATTGATACACATGGATCTGTGTGGACCTATGAGAGTTAGGAGCAGAGGAGGAAAGAGGTTCGTGTTCGTAATTTTTGATGACTACTCAAGGTATACATAGACCCTGTTCTTGGCATCCAAAGATGAAGCATTTGATAGCTTCAAAGACTGGGCTGGTGTTGTGCAGAAAAGGTTAAGCCTGGAACTTGTCAGCATTAGATCTGACCATGGAACAGAGTTTGAAAACTCAAAATTTTCTGAATATTGTGCAAAATACAGCATTGATCATAATTTCTCTGCACCAAGAACTCTACAGCAAAATGGAGTAGTTAAAAAGAAGAACAGGTCTCTGGAGGATATGGCAAGGACTATGCTGCAGTTAAGTGGTCTTGCAAGAAACTTCTGGGCTGAAGCAATAAGCACTGCATGCTATTTGCTGAACAGATGCTCTATAAGAGCCATTCTTGACAAGACTCCATATGACCTTCTCAGTGGAAGGAAACCGAATATTGCACATCTGAGACCCTTTGGTTGTAAATATTTTATTCACAACAACGGCAAGGAACCCTTGGGGAATTTTGATGCAAGAAGTGATGAGGCAATATTCTTTGGGTATTCCACTCAAAGCAAAGCATACAAAGTGTTTAATAAAAGAACACAAACAGTGGAGAAAAGTATGCATGTGGTATTTGATGAATCTGATAAGGAAATTGATGAAAATGAAGTAGATGATCAAGCTATTGGACTTATTCGAGAAGATAGTGCAGCTAACTCTGAAGATCCAGAAGAGAAGAAGGAATCAGGTGAGGATTCAACTTCACGAGAACAAGGAGTCAATATGACAGGGGGAACAACAGATGAAGTTGATAACACATCAAATCAGGAAGAACCTACCCAAAGTGGTGCTGGAGGTCCTTCTCGTCATATCCAACCCAGGCTATGGAAGCACCAAAGTTCTCATCCTTTGAAGAATGTATTATCTGAATTGGATACAGGAATTATGACCAGGTCGGCCTTGAAGAACTTTTGTGCATTCTTTGCTTTCCTATCATCTCTGGAACCAAATAATGGAAAAGAAGCCTTAGAAGCTCCAGATTGGATTCTAGCCATGTAGGATGAATTACATCAGTTTGAAAGAAGCAATGTGTGGCACCTGGTTCCTAAGCCAAAGGACATATCAATAATTGAAACAAAGTGGGTGTTTAGAAACAAACTGAATGAGCATGGTAAAGTAACAAGAAACAAGGCTACATTAGTAGTGCAATGATACAGTCAGGAGGAAGGAATTGACTATGATGAAACTTTTGCACTAGTAGCCAGGATGGAAGCTATTAGAATGTTGATTGCCTTTGCTACATACATGGAGTTTACACTGTATCAGATGGATGTGAAGAGTGCCTTCTTGAATGGTTGTGCCTTCTTGAATGGTTGTGCCTTCTTGAATGGTTACCTTAATGAAGAAGTCTATGTAATACAGCCATCAGGTTTCGTGAACAGTGAATTTCCTGATCATGTTTACAAACTTGATAAGGCACTCTATGGATTGAAGCAAGCTCCAAGAGCCTGGTATGAAAGACTATCAAGGTTCTTACTGAAGAATGGTTTTACAAGAGGGAAGATTGATAACACACTATTCTTAAAGAAGAAAGGAAAGGATCTATTAGTGGTTCAGGTATATGTTGATGATATCATTTTTGGAGCCACTGATGAGGAGCTATGCAAGGGATTTGCTGAATTGATGGGCAGTGAATTTGAAATGAGCATGATGGGAGAACTCAATTTCTTCCTAGGATTGCAGATAAAACAGACGCCTGAAGGAACCATGATTCATCAAAAAAATATGTCAAGGAACTTCTGAAGAAATTTGACATGGAAGGAGCAAAAGAAATGACTACTCATATTGCTCGTGGAACCAAGCTGGATATGGATGAACTAGGTCCTTCTAAGAAAAGTTGTTGAGGCTAAGGAAGAAAGTGATGAAGCAGGAAGCTTTGTAGAACCTAGTGACTTAGATACAGACAGTGAGTTGAAAGCAAGAAGAAGAGAAAAGACTCGGAAGAGGAGGTTGACAGAACAGCCTTCTTTGAAAAACACCAGGTATTGGCTGGGAGCATCCTGGGTGATCTGCAGGAGCACAATATGAAATCTCTACTCAGGAAGGTAGAGGATCAAGGCTGGTTAGACCTCTTTGCCAAGAAAGACAGGCTACTGTATTCTGATGAAATCAGGGAGTTCTATATAAAATTGCAGAGTTGCTGCCAGAAGAGTGTTTTCTGTTGTGAAGGGAAAAGAGATTGAATTTGGGAGCACAGAGTTGGGAGTGATACTTGATGTCCCTGCTGAGGGTTATTGCAGGTATATTAAGTTGAAGTGGCCAAAAAGAACTGATGGAGTGACTCCTCTGAGTGTTGTGAAAAAATTCTCAGGGAAAACCAAACTCAGGAAAGAGAGGAAATTTGACAAGAAAGAGATGGAGCCGGCTCATCAGTTACTTTTTGAGTTTGTTCATAGGTTTCTATTACCAAGGGAAGAAAGGAACAGTGAGGCTAGTGCCCTTGACTTGACCTACATGGACCTGCTGGACAGAGAAGTGAGGATCAATCTACCTGGTCTGATAATCAGACACATAAAAAGGATTGCAGATACTGATCAGAAGCCACATTCCTTGGTGCATTCCTACATTCTACAGCAGGTTCTTGAGCACTTTGGGGTTCCTTTGGAAGCTGGGAAAAAGCCAACCATTCATCAAATCTTTGGACTGAATGTGCTGAAAAATTGTGATTTCTTCGAAGAGAAGAGAGCTTCCAAGAGGAAAGTGCAGGTCAAGCAGGAGCAGTTTGAAGAAAGTGAGGACTATGGACCAGAGGAGGCAATTGCAACAGTAAAAGAGCTGGAGCAACATGTTCTTGAAGTGAATGCAGAAAATGCTGAGTTGCAGAAGAAGCTGGAGTTGAAGGATCAAGAAATTGATCGCTTGAAAATTGAGTGCCACAAGTATGAGGCCGGGCTGGTGATGGAAAGGGCCAAGAATACAAAGAACCTTGAAGCACTTGTCAAGCACTTCAACTTGAAGACCTGAGTCCTACTTTTCTTCCTCCCTGTCCCTGATAAAATCCTTCCTTATCTCTCCCTGTCCTTCCTTGATGTGTGACTTTAAGACAATCTTTTAACTGTTATGTACTTAATAGGGTTGTGTGGTTATCACGCCCTGCATGAATGGTTTTAAATTTCTTTTACTTGATTTGGGTCTATTCTATTAAATCTGGTTCTGTTTGGGCCCTTAGTCTTATTCCTGTGTGTTTATTTTCAGTTGATCTGATTGCCTTGTGCTCTAGACTGGATAATACTAACTTGTTCCTGCAGGATTTTGAATCTTTTCGATGATGCCAAAAGGGGGAAGAAGGAAATGTTGGGGTGTTTGTGACCTAACTCATCATCTGTTTTAAATTTTTTCAAACTGTATTTTTGTCTTTGTGATTTTGGAAATTTTTTCTATTCAGGTTCTTTGGCAACATTTGTTTGTCATCATTAAAAAAGGGAAATTTTTTGAGGAGATGTTTTGAAGAATGACAAACGAGAAGGACCCAGTTGTTCTGGATGAGAACCTGGTCCTTGTATAGAAGGGCACGACTGATCGAAAAGATTGAGGGTTGCAAATCCCTGCGGAACTAGGAGTAGTGGCGCGTGTACGAGTATGCATCCTAGTCAGACTAAAAGAAGTTGTGTCGTGGCTGTGTCTTTGAAGTACGAATACAAGTTGGACTTGAACAAGGAAAGAGCCACAGGGAATCTTGTCTTACCATAATTACAAGGTTTCCTTGTAGAACTCGACTAGGGTTCTGATTCTCCTATTTTTACAAGTAGTTGATGCAGCCGTCAAATAGTTATTTCACAAATAGAGAGTTGAGAGCATACACAGGCGATTCAGCAACTTTCAATGTGAGATAACTGAAGAAGACAACTGGTGGAGCTAAGTAGGTAGAGCCTAGATATTCTGTCTAGGTTCTTGGTTTGTAAGTTGTCTTGTTTTATGCTATCATTGTTATTACCTATCTGCTTATCGTAGAAGCAATTGTGCTAGGTGAATTTTAGAGAGATTACTTTGTAAAGCTAGAGGTTAGTTTTGTTGTGTGATTAGGGTCTAGAGTGTAGCCCCTTGGTTACAGAGTTTTGTAATCAGAAACTTGCTCTTTGTGTTAGTGGATTGGTTCGAAAATCCCAGAGTGTGGGTCGTGGTTTTTCTCCCTTGAGCAAGGAGTTTTCCACGTAAAAATATTTTGTTCCTTGTGGCTGCTGGTTGTGTGTGTTGTGGTGTTGAAGTGCAAACTGACTAATCTTGACTCAGAAGAATCTAGTTCTTGAAAAGAAAAATCGGTGAACACTATTCAACCCCCCATCCCCGCCTCCGTTCTAGTGTCCTTAGGAGGTGCTTAGATTATAACACTAAAGCTTAAGACTATACCGAATAAGTTGAGAGTTATTTTTTTTCATCATAAGTTGTGAGATTTACTATCCTCCATCTTCAAAAATATAATTGTATAAAACCCACGATCTTCGAATAAATATATCATTAATTGTTTCTAAAATATCTTTTCGTGGCATCGTTGGGGTGAGTTTCTACCTAAAGAAAGAAAAATTTGTGAACCACAATGAGAAATATATCATATCAAAAATTTATATATACTACTTTGATTAAGAAATTTTGTTATGATTGATTTCTGTTGATATACTGCACATCCAGAGGCGGGCTCAGGATTTAAGCACGGTGGGGGCATCACTGAATTTAATATAGAAATGTCAAAAAAATAGGATGCCAAATAATATATATATCTAATTTTTAAGGTATTTATATCTATATATATAGAATTTTTGTCGGCGTCACCGGGTGCCTGTGCACCCGAAATGGACACATAGGTCTGCCTCTAAGCGCATCGCGCGAGTACTATACTAGTTAGTAATAGAAAGGAGGAAGTTGACTTGGTAAAGTACTACTCCAATTTCCGCTGGCCGTTGAACAGCTAATCATATAGATTCACTAAAATAGACATCTCCGCCATGTGCACTCTAGGTTTCAAGCTTCAACTTGAGGATTTTTAAGATTGAGAATTCTTTAAGAAAGATTGATTCGTTAGACACGGTGATCAAGTACATGATGATTTTGTGGTAATGTGGTATATATATACAATCGTGGAATTGCTAATTCCGAAATTAAATTTTTTATCAAACATGAATAAATTAATCTCAAATTTTTTTCATGAATTATAATCCCTTTAATTATCCAATTAAGCAAACGAACCTCAAGTTCAGGTTTCATCATTGCTCTTCTGATCAATTCCCGTTTGTTATCCTTCCAGTCGAATGACTAGTTCAGAATACTAGCATATAGTCCAAAGTCTCGATTGGTCCCGACATTTCAGTTGAAAGAGTAATTTTCAATATATTATTCGTCATTTAATTAAAAGAGAACTCTTGCGAAGATCTTGCGAAGATCATATTGAATAGACATTAACTGGTGAAGGTCCATGATCAGATTGCCCTGGAGTCCTGGCCAGAGCTACAATTGGCGAATGTTGGTCAGCTAAATATTTTTCACCGAAAAATTATACTATAACGATCAAATATTAGATTTTTATACAATTATATTAAATCTTAAAATCGTTAGCCTCTACATGGAGTAGTCACTTTGAGAGGCCAACACGATTCACTTACGCATGAAGCAATTGTTTACTGCAAGAAAATTTTAAAGTTTGAGTCAAAATTCTGAAAAGAGGGCGGTACAAATTGATTGAAACTGTTCTTCCTACTTATATTAATACATACAAGAGTTTCGACTTCTCTAGAATGTGTGCTCTATCTTTATTACCAAATTGACAATCAATATGAATGTCATTTTAAAACTAATATGAAAAAACACGTATGCCAAGCTGGATTACTCAATTAGGGACGATAAATAAGTAGTACTGGCATTGATCGTGCAATTACAGAACAGGTTTTCCCTTCGGAAGTAAAAGTCAATGTTCAATTGAAAAGGTTAGCAATAATGTTGAGCCAAAAAACAACTTGCCAACATGGTTTATAAATGACTTAGATGATTAGATCGCATAATACCTGCAAAGCAATAGGCGTTACTCTTGTCCAAGGTTTAATCATGAATTTGTTTATTTGGAAAGAGAAGTTTCATTAAAATTAATACGCCGTGAAAAGATAAACAATGAACGAAAAAGAGTAGAAAATAACTCTTAAGTTTTATTTAGGGATTTAATTAATATCCATCAATGGTATGCGAAAAAACTTTTATGCTATCACGTTACTTTTACTTGTTGTAATAGGGAATTTACCTAATTTTAGATTTCAACACTTTAAGGAGTAACTTGTATATCTCTTATAGATGACTGTGATGTTATAAAATTAACACATGCGGTGTATATTAGTTAATTAAACTCATTATTTAATGTGACTATTTACTTATTTGTGCATTCCAAACAAATTAACATATTTCTATATTTGAAAATAATTCAACCTTGTACTTTCTAGTTCACCCTTAATGTGAAATACTTATAATCATACAAATGTTATGGCATGTTTAATATTAATTTTTTTTTTAAGTAAGTAAAGATCGAAAGTTTTAAAAGACTTATAACCACACAAATATAATATGATTAAGATTACAAATTTTAAAAATTCTTATTTATTTCTTAAGCTCTATCTCAAATCCAACTACGTCATATAAATTGAAACAGATATGAATGAGCTTATCAATAAGCAAATGCCTTCATCGGGGGAAGATGACTTCTAAAGTCCAGCCATGCATGCAATCATGTATAGAACTTACATAAAGATTTCTGGAATCAAAATCATCATTGACAGTTCAATTAAAATTTATGTATACCGCGTAAAGTAATTTAATATTGTTACACGATAGTACCATGACTCTTAATTTGTTACTACAAAATTATTTCCTTGTCCAAACGCTCAATTAAGCCAAAGTGCTCACCTATATAAGTTGATAATTCTCCATTACAATACCATCAGAACCCTTCTCTATTACTCTTCTCATTTAGTAATTCTTTGACATACTAGCTTGCATAGTTTCTCGTCTAGAATAATTAATACTATGTCAGAAGCCAATGCAAAATCAGCTTATGTCCAACCTCCCATGGCAGGAACTCCTGTCGTCAACAACGGTGTTCCGGGACAATGGACAACCGGTCTATGTGGTTGTTTTGAAGATTTCTCCAACTGTAAGACCTTGCTTCTTCTAAAACTTCTAAAAAGAAACCAGCCTCTTTTGTGTAATTAGTTTGTCCGCATAAAGTCTACATCAAAAGTTTATAAGAAAATTAAGTTACATATAAGGTGTAAGGGATATTCTTTAGTGGTGTAAGACTTTGATGAAAATTTGTACTGGTTGGCCCAAAGCAAAACTATTACACCATATTAAGAGTGTCTTTAAGCTAGCTTTACCCAACACTGTTTAGATATAAATTAAATGTGATTCTTTTTCTCTGGTTTTGAATTTAATCTTTGGTTGTTTACAGGTTTTATGACTTGTTGCTGTCCTTGTGTCACCTTTGGCCAAAATGTCGAGATAATTGATCAAGGAACTACTTGTAAGCTGCATCAGATTTTCCTTTTTTGTTTTTCTTTTTCCTATAATTTACATTGTGTTACTAGTTTAGGGAACATGTTCATTCGTTACCTTTGCTAATTTTGCAGCTTGTGCTCATGCTGGTGTCATATACTATTGTCTGGCTCATGTGGGTTGTGCTTGTATCTACTCATGCACTTATCGTACAAAACTGAGAGCCTACTTTAGCTTGCCAGAGGACCCTTGTGCAGATTGCCTCGTCCATTTCTGCTGTCTTCCTTGTGCTGTATGCCAAGAATTCAGGGAGCTCAAGAACCGTGGTTTAGACCCCTCCCAAGGTAAAGAAATAAAACTAAAATTTCACGTGTTCACTTGCCTAACTGGATCCGAGCTGGAGTCAAAATGATTTGAACCTTATGGACTCAAGGCTCTAGTACTTTTAAGTTATTAAAATTTAAATTAATAAGTTGTATGTATAAGGTTTGGACCCAAAAGTCAAACCCACTCTCTAACTCCACGGATGAGTTTGAATCTAATTTGAGGGTCTCTTTTTGAAGTTATGTATTTTAACTTATAGGGGGGTTTTGTGTAAATTATTTCTTAACATAATTATCAAGGGAGAATTTAACTAAGAGAGATCATGAGGTCATGGGATTAACGTGGCGCTGTGATTTAACTTGTGATCACTTAACTATAGATTTTTTCTTTTTGAAGACAGTTGCGTTTAATAATTTACAGCTTCTCATATATGCTTCATTTAGTTGTATTAACTACTCTCTCATATGGCTTGCTTATAGGATGGATTGCCAACGCTCAGAAATGGGGTCAAGTTGGAATTACTGCGCCTCCCCCTGTTGCACCAGGCATGGCTCGATAAAAAGTTTCATGGGCAGTTCCATATTTTCCTGGCTACTTTTTTCTTAATTGTGTTGTATTTTTATATCTTAACATGTATCAAGTGAAAATTGTGTGAATGTTTTACTTTCCGTTGGTTACCCTATGAATAGTTATGATTTGTGAACCTCTTGATCAATTTGGTCTGACATGAATAAAGCTTTCTGCTAGCGCTCTCGATCAAGTTCCTTACTCTTTGCGTTACTTCTCTCTTTTGCTCCATTAATTCGGTTTTCCCTAATTAGGCAATGGTTCTTGCATTTTCAAATTAAAATAGCAGAGCAAGCTCCTAATAAGAATCCAAGAGAGCGGAATGATTCTAGTAATTGCATACTATATGTGTAGAAGAAAAATAAAATATAGTACAATGTACATGCACATACATATACATATGTCATGTACACTTACATGGAAGCCCGAGAACACAATTTTACTTGTACCTACGCTACTCAGTGTCAAGGTTAATGCCTCTCGCTTTTAGTTCGCTAGGCAAGCTCCCCTCTTGCCAAGATATTTTCCATTCACCTTGTAATAAAGCTCACTATTCAAATTACGTTACTGTTTCTCACATTTTTGTTCCGAAAGTTCCTTTCACCATTTCTATCCACCCTTGACTCACGAGCGCGAGCACTCCATCCCTGTCCAAGTAGCATCCAAAAATTATTTCTCAATGTTGTCCTAATTCGTTCAATCTCCTCCCAAAACCATGCCATGTACAGTAGACTATGGGTGTGTTTGGTATAAAGATGTTTCTAATTTTTTCATGTTCGGTTGGTAAAAAAAATTGAACATACTCTCTAGGAAGATATTTTTTTAGTCAAATTAAGGAAATTAACACCCTAAGTGTGAGTAGCTAGGGAAAACAAGTTCCATAAAAGGCCTTCCTCTATCCCCAAATACAGACTCCACAACCTCACCCCAACACCACCCTTCAACCTCCGCCTTCCCCACGCCCATCCCAACATCACCCCACCCCAAATCCCAAATTAGTTTTCTATTTGGCTACCAAACAGTAAAAAATATATGACTAAACCATTCGTTTTAAAAAAAAAATATTTTATGTGGAAAATATTTTACTTCATACTAAACATACCCTAGCTATGTCTCAACCACTTCATCATTCTTACCAAGGTTCGTTTACAATTAGTGTATTGGATGGAAAATTACTGAGGCTTCGAGCAAGGGCACGAGACCTGATAAAAGTCTACCTTATGAGGCGAATCCACGAAGGGAAGCGACATGGCCCTCCGCCTCGGAAAGCCATCTCGGGGAATGAGGAAAACCGAGTCCAAAGCACCAAGTTCGGAAATATCACTACAACTACATGGTCCCCGAGCAAGTATAACACCTCGGCAAACGATCCGAACGAGGCCTGGTCATTATAACCGTCGACTGTTGCTCTGGCATTTAAGAAAAAAAGCATGAACTGACCACGATAAAATGTGGAGTAATGGCCATAAAGGCATAGTTATTATGGCTATAACGTTATTCTTCTCATCAATTATAAATAGGATTCGTTTGTAACCAACAAAGGCATTCAGAAATACAAGATTCAATTTATACTCTTAAGCTTTGTCTCGTTTACTTTCTGCCTCATTTTATTCTTTTAAGCATTTTTTTCGTTCAAATACGATCTTAGCTCGAATACAACTTTGATACGAACAAATTATCAATCAACCCCGAAACAAATTCGATTTGTTATCCTATTTCGATTTAGGCCAACACAATTAGGGATCGTTTCGTTCAAATATAAGTTATATGGGGACTTTAATAAATAAATTAACAATAAATATACCAGGGGTTCAGAAATATGTCAGGGGTTCAAATATGCCAGGGGTTCAGAAATCTAAACGCGCGCTGGACATTGAAAAATATCATCAATTACCCTTCAAGCCCGAAGCTGCTCCAGCGCCCATCCCAAAACATTTCAAGCTACAAATTTTAAAGAAATACGATGGAACAATGGACCAGTCGACCATATAACCGAGTATATGGTCATGGTCAAAAGTAATGATTTGACCCCAATCGAGAAGGAATCCATGTTCTTGAAAAAATTCGCCGATACCTTGGAAAAGGGGCGCTGCGTTGGTACATGCTTCTCCGCTCCGAGTCCATCTCCAGCTTCGACGAATTAGCAGACATGTTCATCAAGGCTCACACTGGAGCCCAGAAGATCCTCAAGAGAAGAGAGGATATCTTCGACGTAAAACAAAGATACCTTGAGCCAATCAAGGACTTCCTTGAACACTTTCAGGCTGAGAGAATGCATCTGCCAAAAATGGATGACAGTTTGGCAGTCATGGCCATTGAAAAAAATCTCAATGTGAGTAATTCCTAGGTCGCGGCTGAATTAAAGAAAGAGCTCCTGCAATGGCAAGCTCGAACTTGGGATGAATTGCATGATCGGGCCACGGCGAAGATCAGGCTCGAGGAAGCAGAGTGGAGAAGGAAAGGTCGGAACCATTCCTACCGAGGGCGATCTGAGTCCTCTCGACGCGCCGACACGCCACGAGGGAACTCAAAAAATTGTTATGAACCATACAACGGGGCTCAAAAGCAACACGTAAGTCAACGCCTCAGGGGACATCGGCATGTGAGCCAGTGGCTTGGAGGAAAGTCTGGCTCGTCCTCCAATCAAAAATCCTCGGGCCCATCTTTGGTGTCCAAGGAGAAAGATTTACCTCAGATTTTTGTGTACAATTTCAGCATATCGACCACTGAACTGGTAAATGTGATCAAATGAATGACTAATCAATGGGTGTGGTTGCCTAAGGACATGAGAACGCCCTCGAGCAGGAGAGATTAAACTCAACACGGCGAATTTCACATGGATTAAGGGCACGCAACTGAGGACTGTAAAGCACTGCGTCTTGAGGTGGTCCATCTACTCAAGAAGGGAGTGTTAGCTGAGTATCTGACTGATAAAGAAAAGCACAACTACTCAAAGAATAGGAGAGAGGAGCAACCACCTCGAAGGCAATCACCGAAAAGGGTAGTGAATGCCATCACTAGAGGCTCCAAGGTAAATGGGATAAACTTTGCATCTGCAAAGAAAATTGCAAAATCATCAAATACTGCGGAGAAGAAAGTAAGAACTGGTGGATCAGGAAAAGAAATGGTATTTAACAAGGAGGATTGTGATGGGATGATGTTTTCCCACCACGATGCGCTAGTAAACACGCTTAGGATCAACGACTGCGATGTCAAACGAGCCCTAATTGATCCTGGCAGCTCGGTAAACATCATTAACTATGGAGCGATCAAGAAGATGTGGTTGAAGGACCTTGTCGTCCCAAAGGAAAATATATTAACAGGGTTCAACAATTCTACCGAGAAGACTTTGGGAAAAATAACCCTCACAACAACTGTAGAGGGAATGGACAAGAAAATCACCTTTCAAGTGATGCCCGAGGACATGGCCTATAATGTCATTTTGGGAAGGCCTTGGATCCACGAAATGGAAGCCGTACCATCAACCCTACATCAGGTAATTAAGTTCCCAACCCCATGGGGAGTAAGGGCCATCCGAGGGGAGCAACAAATAGCGCGAGAGTGTTATTTGATTGCAATGAAAAGTACAGCCGCCCCGATCAGGCCAAGCAAATAATATGGCCAACTTGACAAGACCCCTCATCTGTTTTCTCTGAAGAAAATGAGACCTAGTAACCAAGCCCTGCACCATGCACTTGATCACTAGAGGAGGGGGAGAAAGGACGAATGCGGACTTGCCAAATTGATCGACCGTTTGGAATGAAAGTTTTTCAAATAAACAAAGACTCAATAACCGGGGACTCTACTAGGCAAGACCTTTGGAGAACGAGCGATGACCTCACCAAGGGCTACCATTGGTAACTCGCTCAATAGTTCATATTTTGATCTTCTAGTTTTCCTGCCTAAGTCCTGCTGTTACTAGGCGTCTATTGTAATAAGGGCTCACAAATGCACTTTATCTATGAAATAAACTTTGATTCAACATCTTTTTATTGTCATCTGATATGCATAGCCAATTGTAATTTAAGTCTCCGGCTCGAGGGCGGGACGTCGTCCTAAGCTAGCTCGAACAAAGGAAAAATATAAAAGCTTTGCAAGCAAATTCAATATTCTCTCAAAGAGAAGTTCCATTCATAAAAAGGCTCAAAGGCAAAAGTATTTACAAAACAAGCGGCCCAAAGACCTCAACAAAAACGTCAACAAAAAGAAATAAAAATACTGCTCTAAGCTTTTGCCTCGGAGTCATCTTCCTCGTCATCTGAACTCCCGCTGCTCGAAGGAAGACTTTCCATTAACTTCTATGTCGTGGTAGCATCGCTCTCAGCCTTAGCGATCTCAGCATCAAGGTTAACCCCAATACGACACTCCTTCATAGTTTTTAGCCTCGTTTGGATAACGACCCAATTCTTGTCAACTTTGGCCCGAGTCCTACTCATCATGGGCCTCGATGAGAAAGAATCAAATCTGCTCCTCAAAATCTTAACCTCGCTTTTGAGCTGTCCTTTCTCCTTGGCCAGCTGCTCTTTCTCTCCGGCCATCTCATTCATTTTGAGCATTTTCTGCTTCAAGTCAGTAAGAAATTTCTTGGCGCGCTCATTAATAGCTCATTGGGCCTCGGCTCTCACTCTTTTTAGCTTGGCATCACAGAGCTCCTTCTAATGAGTCATCCTCTCCTCAACGACAGACTTAGCCTCAAGAGCTTTGACCATCTCAAGACCGGATTTGTTAGCAGCATTTTTGGCTAGATCAAGCTCGAGCCTTGTGCTCAATAACCCTTTCTCAAGACCTCTCATTTGAGCTTCGAGACCTGACCGCACTCGCCTCCATCCTGCCTTCATTTGCCTGAGATTTTCATCTCGACGGCACTAGATCTCGACAGCCCTGATGGAGTTGATGTAACACTACAAAGAAAAATTCTGAAAAACCAGAAAAAGAAACAAAAATAAGGCTGGAAAGGAAAAGCTGAGAGGGGGAAAACATACATGAATAGCATGTTGAGCAACATCAGCCATAAAATCAGAAATATAGGATCCCCTGAGGCGATCACGTTCCAAAGGGCCCAAGAGTCCACGAAGACTAATTGGGACCTGGATATCACCATCTAGGAGACAAAGATCGGAGGAGATTTCAATATAACAAAATTGTCTCCAAGAAGATGCATCGGGAGCAGGCTCAGAAGCAGCTCGAGGAGTCTTGTATCCTATTCGAGACGGATGAACATCGCCCACTTCCACTGTAGGTGAAGGCTGAGCTACCCCTTTGCCTTTATAAGCAACTTGAACCGGCTCCGGCTCACGAGTGGGGGGAAACCGGAAACCACAGCTTTCTCCCGACCTTTCTTCATCTCATCGGCAGGAGTAAGCTCGGGGAAAGGGACAGGCTCCACTCTATCCCGTTTCACCTCCAGAGTTTTCTCCGAAGATAATACATTCTTTCTCAGAACTGAAAGAAAAGAGGAAAAGAATGATCAATGGAACAAACAAAACGAAAGGAGGAATAAAATCAAAAGAGCAAACAATCAACCTATTTTAGCCCCCAGGTCAGGTGACCCCTCGGGGACTGTTCCTTTTTCTTCCTCCTCCTTCCCTTTTCCTCTCTTCCCTTTTGAAAGGTTACCAATCAAACTTTGCAGAGCACTTAAAGCATCCCCGGCTTCAGGAACTTCCTCCTTCTTGTCCTTTTTCTTTTTTTTTCATTTTTTCTCCTTCGGCGCGGTAATCGCCCTCTTTTGGGAGACCTACAACAAAGAAAGATGATAACCCACCGAGACAAGATGACTCAAGAAAGATATGCAGAGTAAAGAGTTGGTTAAGGACAACTCACCATGTCGTTTGCATGCCCATCGATTCTCATCCAAGGCAGCCAAAACCATCCATGACCTTTCTGATCTAGGTTTGGCATCGATAATAGCATGGACCCATTGGGTCAAATCCTTTAGGCAGGCAATCAGGACCACCTTGGCTAAAAGTCAAAAAAAGAAGAATTAAGCAAGGAAAGATCGAAGCAAAGTTAAAAATAAACGAGGAAAAAAATACTCACGTGCTCGATTCCATCGCTCGGGAAAACCAATCTTCAAGGACAAAAGGCCCGTAGGCAGGAGAACAAAGCACTCGTTCCATCCACAGTCCTCAATATCATCTCTCTTCCTAATTAGCGAGTACGAGCCTCGTTTGTTGAGCTGAACAATTCCGTCCTTGTGAAGAGAAGGGTAGAAGAGGTACAAAAGATGGTCAAGGATGAAGGTGACCCCGACTAACTTACTCAAACATTCGAGGCATTGAACATGCCTCCACATCCCAGCGCTGATTTGGGCTATGCATACTTGATAGGTGCGGCAAAAAGTGTCCAACACCTCGGGGATAGGAAGAGAAAAGCCTATCGTGAAGGGGTAGGTAAAAACGAAAGAGAACCCCTCGACTATATCACATACTCGGCTGTCGGGGGCAGGAATACCTACTCTGACCTCGGGAGCCCAATTACAATCAGACCGAACCAAATGGATGTTCGCTTGAGTAATCAAACTTGGCGTGTTCTTGATAGGGATATTCCTCTTCCTCCTGATATCTGACTCGGTCTGAAGCTGCATGACAAAGTCCTTCGGGAGGTCGATTTTAGAAGGGATAACATGACGGGGCTCAAGCTCGAGATCATCTGAAAGAGGTTCTTCGTTACCAATATCCATCATGGTAACATCTTTATCGTCAACCACAACTGTCTCGGCAGTTTCAGCCGCGGCTGGATGCTGTTCTTCACCCAAACCCCTTGGATGAGGTAAAACCTCTATATTAAACAGGAGGAAAAATTACACTCAATGGTTCAGGGATATTGACTAGTTCACCACCAACAATCATAGTGTCGAGTGTCGACAAAAGAAAGAGAAGAATTTGGTGAATTTGACTGAGACATTTCTTAAAAGTTCCCGGACAACAAGAGAAGAAAATTCAAGGAGTTTTTTACTGTTAAGAGCAAGAAGAGGCGTAACTATATATAGGTTAAGGCGCCATGATTACAATTGCATGGGGAAAGCAAAGCAAGAAATCGCGCCCAATCAGTGATTGCCACGCGTGATTGATGGGAATATGGAGTGGCAACCGCCGCTTTCGAATTCCACGGTGCAAAAACAGCCACGTCGATTTCCCGCCTAAAATTCATTCCACTCCTGACATATCTGACAACTACTCGAGGAGTGGGGGGCTATCTGTATTGGATGAAAAATCACCGAGGCCTCGAACAAGGGCACGGGACCTGATATAAGTCTACCTTACGAGGCGAACTCACGAGGGGAAGCGACATGACCCTCTGCCTCGGAAAGCCATCTCGGAGAATGAGCAAAACCGAGTCCAAAGCACCAAGTTCAGAAAGATCAGCACAACTACATGGTCCCCGAGCAAGTATAACACCTCTCCAAACGGTCCAAATGAGGCCTGGTCTTTGTAACCGTCGACCGTTGCTCTGCCATTTAAGAAGAAGATCATGAGCTGACCACGATCAAATGTGGAGTAATGGCCATAAAAGCATAGTTAGTATGACTATAACGTTATTCTTCTCATCAATTATAAGTAGGATTTGTTTGTAACCAACAAAGGTATTCAGAAATACAAGATTCAATTTATACTCTTAAGTTGTCTCGTTTACTTGCTGCCTCATTTTATTCTTTTAAGTTTTTGTTTCGTTCAAATCCGATCTTAGCTCGAATACGATTTTGATACAAACAAATTATCAATCAACCCCGAAACAAATTCGATTTGTTGTCCTATTTCGATTTAGGCCAACACAATTAGGGATCGTTTCGTTCAAATATAAGTTATATGGGGACTTTAATAAATAAATTAACAATAAATAAATTGGTAATGTATGGATTATTAGTTATATGAAAATTATTTTTTATCAGATGTTTGGTTCATCATCCAAAGTTGTACTCACGAAATATTTTTTAAACTATAAACAATGAATATATATTTTATATCGATGGATGGTTGGCCGCCAGATGTTTATGAAAAGGACTAGGGTAGTCTTATACTCAAACCAAACCGACTCATTAAATATCATGTCCTTATTGGCCATTTTGGTCCTTCTATAAAGTTCGACTTTGTTAGACAGTCAGAGGCGAGGTCTAAAAAAGTGTTTGGACTGCCTTTATTAAATACTAGTATTCTGTAGCTTATAAGTTAAAAGCTACAAGTAGGGCTGTACAAACCAAATCGGCAAACCAAACCAAACCGACAAATCGAACCGAACCAAGAAAAAAAACCGACTATGGGCTGGTTTGACTTGGTTTGGTGTTGGCGAAAAAAAAATAGACATATTAGGTTTGGTTTGGTGTTACCCATAAAAAAATCGAACCGAGACCAAACCAAACCGACATTACATATATGTTACTTTTAAATTTTTATATGTATAAAATTCATTCATTGAAAAGTATTGTCTAAATATCTTAGTACATTTTCTTAGTTATGTACTTATGTTATAAACTTACGATTTACAACACACATCTACAGGAGCTAATTTTAATAAGAATGAGTGATAGGCTTATGACCCATAAAGAAAAGTCCTCCAGAATGTAATACGAGAACCCAAATTAAGTGCAAAAATAAAAAACCTAATTAGTAAAAATAATTTTCTAAGAACAAAAGAATTTGGCGCTCAAACATTTGAGGTGCTATTATTATTTTTTTAACCGATAAATATTTTTTTCTTTTGTTATACATGTGCATCTGGATGGGCTATATTGTACGTTTCTAAATCTATATTTGGAACGTCTGATTAAGAGTGTCATTTCATGTAGGACTCTACAGTTACCTATTAAAGAAAAAGGAGAAAGTCTTGAACTCTATGTATCCAACGCAATTTTAATATGAACTAACTTGGTTTAACTTGTCTTCTTTTGTACAATTGGATACGAACTTTTTATACCTATACTTTTAAAGGAGAGAAAGCACCATATATTTGTTGTTAACAAATAAAAACCGAATAACCCGAATAAAACCGACATTAGAAAACCCGACTTTGGTTGGTTTGGTTTGGTTAAAAATTTAAAAAACCGAAATTATTGGTTTGATTTTGTAAATGAAAAAATCGAACCAACCCGACCTATGTTCACCCTTAGCTACAAGTTGGGATTCTCTAATTTTTAGCTTTTAACTTATTTTTTACTTTTAATCTTAAATATAAGTGCTTAAAAACTTTTTATCTTTTCCAAACAGCACAAAAAGTATTTAAAAAAAAAATCTGATTTTGGTCAAAAGGCACTTAAAATAAGTTTGTCCAAACACCCTCTAAGTCGACGTAGCAGCTAAAATTTTATTTTCTTCTTTGAGCCCGTTTGGGTGAGCTTAAAAGTGACTTATAAGCTTATAAGCCCATTAATATATATTTGGTAACCTCAAAATTTTTGAACTTATAAGCCATAAGTTGCTTAAAAGCCACTTTTTGAGAAGTTTCCTAACTTATCAAAAAGTAGCTTTTAAGTCATTTTTTGACTTATAAGCCACTTAAAATAAACAGCTTTTAAGCCAACCCAAACAGGCTCTTTGTCTAATATTCGGCTGTTCCCTAAAAATCCACGCAAAAAAGTGGCTATTTATACATTTCCCTGCGGACAAAGAGCAACGAGAGCCAAAAGCTTGAGGAAAAAACAAGAGAGAAAGGAAGCATTGAGCTTTGGGCGACGTGGCTACTGCTGCCATCAACTATTAAGTGCAATTTCATAATTTCAAGGTACTTACTTTTATTCCACTTACAGATTATCACGATGGTAGCAACTCTTAGTAGAAAGTTAGAATTAAATAATCGTTAAATATAAAAATGTGTTATTTTATTTGGCACAGAATAAAAAGGAAAGTGTGTACTACTAATATTTGTGTGCTATATCCTTTTAATTGCAGTGGTCTGCTTTAGTTTCCTTTGCACATTGGTAAACGTACTGTTCAAAGGTGGTCCATTGATTCTAAGGGAATATGATTCTTGATCATTATTCCATATAAGGTAGTAATACTTTAAATTAGCGTTTGTGGTTAGTCCTTTTAAAGAAGTAAAATTTATCAATGATAAGCAAGTTTCTATTTGTCATTCATATAAATTTACCCTGTCATAAATACTGTTTGCATGAAGATATCTGGAAATTATGTCCTTTTGAATTTTGTAGTTCCCCTTTTACTTTCCCCATAAGTCTGTAATAAGTAACCTTCATGTGGCATCTCTCATATAGAGTATTTCTTTAATAAAAGAGTGGTGCTGGAAGTACTTAGACATGTCTGAAAATAATAGTCACAAGATTGTGAATGAAAGAAACACATAATAAGATATAATTGAGTTCCTTACTTAATAGTCTCAGAGGGAGCATTGTTGCAAAGACTCATGTGAGGTATTAGTAGCTGGAGTTATTGATAGTTGGCAGAACTTGGGAGACAAGGTAAAGGAGTTTAAATGATGTTGGAAAGTTTAGTCTGAGGAGTAGTACCGCACCAAGAGTACAGAGTAGTCATCAGAATTTTAAGAGTATAAAAGGAAAAAACCTTGGTTATTAAAAGATTTGTTTAGTTAGTTGTTTTTTCGCCAATTTTTTTTAGCTATTTTCCTTTAGTAATGATGTTCGATTACCAATCATATCTTTGCAGATAATATATTTGAAAATATTTTGGAGGAAATGATTTGAAACAAAATCTTTGGATGCTTCCTTCAACTCGTATCGTGCCGCCCTTCTTGTACTTTTAACTTTTCTGTGTAATTCTGTGTCTACTTTTATGAACGTGTGTGTTGATTAAAAGTTTCGCTTGAAATACAGATTGCAAGGACTATTTTGAAGATTTAGTTAATCACTGTACTCCACTTCAAGTTGTTGGGCTCGTGTTAAGAACGGGCCTTGGCACACCTAGTACTAGAAAGAGTTTTCCCTGTTCATTTGAGTTGGGCTCAAGGGAAGATCAAATGAGAAATGGGAATTTGGGGAATTACTGCAAGAAGGAGTTGCCTTCTCCTTGGCAACATTACTTCCAGAATGAGCTGCCAGTCATTCAGTCAAATTCAACAAAGAGCATATTCAGACTCTAAACTTATCATTCGCGACGATTCTGTCTTGCCGGTGTTGATCATAGGTGCTGGTCCAGTTGGGCTTGTTCTCTCCATACTTCTAACAAAGCTAGGTATTTTCTTGAACCCATATTTACCCTGTTGCCTTATTTAGTTTTTTCCCGAAATGTATGCAAGTGGTTGAGGCATATTAGTGAATATCTAAGGTTCGTTGTTCAAGTCCCACTTATAGCACTCACCGTGAACCCTTATGCTTCAACTTTGGCAAGTAGGATTATTGAGGGAAACTTTGCTTGTGGGTTATTGGTTATTTGGTGAATTAGTGGAGATGTAGTGATTTAGTCAAGGTTTGCGCAAGCTGACCTGGCACTACCCTCCATAAAGAAAAAAGGATCTTTTAGGATGTTCCATAATATTGCTTATTGTCAAGTTCTGAATTATGTATTTCTCTTTTTTATTTTAGATGATGATATTCTTGTTTTTTGATTCTTTATATCTTTTTAAATTCTTTCAGGTGTAGAATGTGCGGTTCTAGAGAAGAGCAAGGCCTTTTCCAGACATCCGCAAGCACACTTCATCAACAATCGGTCAATGGAGGTTGGTTTTGTCATGTAAAAGTGTGCCTTTGCCTTTGTTCTGTTGCACAATAAATAAGTTATGCCTTTATTTTGATGTAGCTTTTTTTGCTAGGTGTTCCACAAGTTGGATGGTCTTGGCGATGAGATTCTAAGGTCTCAACCACCAGTAGAATTTTGGAGAAAGTTCATATACTGTACTTCACTGACGGGTCCTATTCTAGGCGCAGTTGATCATATGCAACCTCAAGGTAGGATTCATATCTGAGACTTGAAGTGATTTATATAACATGCGAAGGTTATGCATTTTTAAGTCAGCGATTTAGATATAGTTATCATTATTTCAAAGTAAATAATCTTTCTATCAAGCTTTATGTTACATGGTCTGATTTACTGGAAAGTAAAGAAGTGACTGTGAGCAACTTTTCAACCAATCTGTCGCTAACAAAAGTTAAAGTAGCTCTTCTAAATCTTAAATTGATATTGAACGTCTTGAAATGGTACTGCAATCCATATTTGAATGCCTTATCAAAAGTATGTGACCTTATTTGTGGTGGGGAGAATAGTATGATATCGATTTATTAGATGCTCTAATTTTACATCATTAATTTAGGTGCTTTGTGGAAGATACTTCTTATATCCTTACTTGGGACTGTTTCCTTTCTGTAAATGTTTTCCTGTTGTCAGATTTTGATCGGAATGTGAGTCCTGTCTCGGTTGCACACTTCTCTCAGTACAAGCTCTCCAGTTTACTACTTAAGCACCTTGAGAAACTCGGTTTTCGTGTGACTGATTCTGAAAAGCCTCAGCATGGCTCTATTGGCGAGAGGCAGATCTTAATGGGGCATGAGTGCATTGCAATCAACGGTGCTGAGGATGGTGTCACTGTAACAGTGTCTTCCCTTGCTGAAGGGAAGTACATAAAGAGAGATATTAGGTGCAATTTCCTTGTTGGTACAGATGGTGCGGGAAGTACTGTCAGAAAGTCTTTAGGAATTAACTTGAGAGGTGAAAAAGACTTACAAAAGCTTGTTAGTGTCCACTTCCTGAGCCGAGAGTTAGGACAGTATCTCATCAAAGAAAGACCAGGCATGTTGTTTTTCATCTTTAATAAAGATGCTATTGGTGTTCTTGTTGCTCATGATCTCAAGCAAGGTGAATTTGTCCTGCAGGTAAACGGGTCTATAGTAATTATTTCATAATTTGGTTCAAATGCTAGTATTTCCACTCCACCTGTTCCTATTATTGTTGCTTGAATGCTTTATTGATGTCATTGGTCTAAATTTTGTAGGTACCATTTTATCCACCTCAACAGAAGCTTGAGGACTTCAATCCCGAGGTGCCCTAATTCTCTTGCGTTGAACTTGTTTCCTTTTTCACTGATTTAGTTCTGCAGATTACCTTTAGTGGAGCAGAATGAATCAATGGGTTTATGTTCATCCTGAGTCATTTGTTTGGTCTACTATGGCTGCATTGCTTGAAATTTGAAACCGTGTGGTTTGCTTACCATGTTGTTCTCAGTACTTTACGATTGGTTGCAGATGTGTAAGAGATTGATATTCCAATTGGCTGGCCAAGAGCTTCCGGACGTCAATGTGATGGATATTAAGCCTTGGGTGATGCATGCTGAAGTAGCTGAGAAGTTTGTGTCTGGTAACAACAGGATAATCCTTGCTGGTGATGCTGCTCATCGATTTCCTCCTGCTGGAGGTTTTGGTATGTGCTTCATTTTGCGCATTGGATCTACTATTCATTGTGTCAACTCAAAATATTATTATCTTCTCGAGTCTTGGGATATCTTCAAGAAAAGCTTTTGCTATTCCTTTTCTCTTGGGAGATCTGGGAGAGGAGGGGAAAGAGAGGGAGGGAGGGGGGGGGGGGGGGGGGGGGGCGATACAATAATGAGTGCATCATTTGTCATTCAGATGTACAAAGCTTCTTCCTAAAAATTGGTGTATGTTGTAGAATTGTAAATAAGTAGAATAGGAATTATAGTAATTCTAGAACATTCTCTTATTTCTAGTCCTTATTGTATTAGGTCTCTTACCATAGTTAGACTCTATTGTAACAGTATATATACTGGTTAAGTCATCAATAAACATACTCTCTTCTCCCGAATTACATGGTATCAGAGCCTAGGGCTCGAGAATTATTCAAAACAAATTTCGAGTCTTTTCTTGGTTGAAGAAAAGGAGTCGGGTTGATTTTGGGCTAATCTTAGAAGTAAGTTTTCGATTTCACCTCCACCATAACAGAGGTGAGCACTGAGTTTCCGGTCGGAAACACCAACTCCGGCATCTGGGTGGACGATGAGTGGCTCTCACGCGCCACCACCATCACGTTACTGTTTCTCGCGTGTGGTCTCGGGATCGATCGCGGCTTGTACCCTTTTCCTCGTCTCCTTATTTCCGGCACCTTGGTACCTTTTGTTTCTGATTTTACAGTTTTGATTCGAAGGCAGCCGTTAATTTCAGATATGTTGTTCAGGGTTTTGCTGCTGTTCGTGTTTTGGTTTTGGTTCTGGTTTTTGTGTGCTTCCGGTGATTATTTGGCCTGCATCTCTGGGATTTAAGGTCCGTGTAGCTGTTTATTACACTCATGGCTGAGGATAAGGCTCACATTACTGAGATTTTACCGGCAATGTCAAAAATAACGGAGTATAAATTGAATGGCTCTAATTACTTAGATTGGAGTAGGAAGATCAGGGTTTATTTGCGTAGCGTTGAAAAAGATGATCACCTTACTGAGGAACCTCCAAAAGATGCTACTTTAAAGACTTGGTTGCGAGATGATGCTCGATTACTTTTGCAAATTACAAACTCAATTGATAATGAGGTAGTTGGTCTAGTTAATCATTGTGAGTATGTGAAGGAATTAATGGAGTATTTGGAGTTCTTATATTCTGGAAAAGGCAATGTTTCTCGCATGTATGAAGTTTGTAAGGCTTTTTACCGTTCTGAAAAGGAGGCTAAGTCACTTACCACCTATTTCATGGAGTTTAAGAAAAATTATGAGGAGGTCAATATGCTTATGCCGTTCAGTATTGATATTAAGAAGCAACAAGCCCAGAGGGAACAAATGGCAGTAATGAGCTTTCTAGCTGGACTCCCAGCTGAGTTTGAGACCGCTAAATCTCAGATTTTGTCTAGTGCTGAGATCACTTCTCTTCAAGATGTGTTTAGCCGGGTGTTGCGTACAGAGAATACTCTTTCCACTCAGCCACCCAATGTGCTTGTTGTTAAAGGAGGAGGGGAAATGATACTGCACGGAGGAACAACAACAATGATGGGCGATGGAACAACAATAATAATGATGCTGGTAAGTGGAATGATAATAGCAATGGTACTGGTAAGTGGAACAATAATGCTGGGAGATGGAATAATAATAATGATGCTAGGGGATGGAACAATAATGGTGAGCCTATTTGTCGCTACTGCAAAGAACCTGGACATATAAAGCGAAATTGCAGGAAATTGCAGATGCGCAATCAGAGGACTCAGACTGCTACTGCGGCTGCTGCTTCCGGTTCCTCCTCTGAGAAGACTATTACAATATCAACTGATGAGTATGCTAGACTCTCCAAATTCCAGGAATCTCTGGTTCGATCAGGACCAGGAGTCCCCTTGAAAGAGTGCGTAATAGCTCAATGGGTCATTGATTCTGGTGCCACCGATCACATGACAGGTAATTCAAAATTACTCTCTGATTTTCGGTCACACAAAGCACCATCTTCTGTTACTATAGCTGATGGGTCTAGTTACAACATTGGGGGCTTGGGACTGCTAAACCAACTTCATCTATTACCCCGTCTTCAGTACTAGGTCTACCTAGTCTTGCCTTTAATCTGATTTCTATGAGCACACTTACCAAGGACCTCAATTGTTGTATCTCATTCTTTCCTGATCACTGTCTTTTTCAGGATCTCGTGACGAAGGAGATAATTGGTAAAGGACATGTATCTAATGGTCTCTACATTCTGGATCCATGGGTGCCTCAATCAGTTGCTTGTTCTAGTGTCGTCTTACCATTTCAAGCTCATTGTCAACTGGGACATCCTTCCCCTCCATCTTTGAAGAAGTTGTGTCCGCAGTTTAATAATGTATCTTCGATAGAGCGTGATTCTTGTCATTTTGCTAAACATCATAGAAGCTCGTTAAGTCCTCGAATTAATAAACGAGCTGATTTTGCTTTCCAGTTAGTTCATTCAGATGTTTGGGGACCTTGTCCTGTTGTCTCTAAAACTGGGTTCAGATACTTTATTACATTTGTGAATGATTTTTCTCGAATGACATGGATTTATTTTATGAAAACTCGTTCTGAGGTGTTTTCCCATTTTTCTAACTTTTGTGCTGAAATCAAGACACAGCTTAATGTTTCTGTGCATATCTTAAGGAGTGATAATGCCAAGGAATACATGTCAGCCTCGTTTCAGAATTACATGAGTCAACATGATATTCTACATCAATCATCTTGTGTAGATACACCCTCTCAAAATGGTGTGACTGAAAGAAAGAATAGACATTTGCTCGAGACAGCACGTGCTTTGATGTTCCAAATGCAAGTCCCTAAGCAATTTTGGGCGGAAGCGGTTTCCACAGCTTGCTTTCTGATTAACCGCATGCCATCTAGTGTGCTTACCGGTGATATTCCCTATACTGTATTATTTCCCAATAGGCCATTATTTTCTCTAGAGCCAAAAGTATTTGGAAGTACATGTTATGTTCGTGATGTTAGACCTCATATTACTAAACTTGATCCAAAAGCTGTGAAGTGTGTCTTTTTGGGATATGCTTAACGTCAGAAGGGTTATCGGTGCTACTCTCCAACCCTTAATAAGTATCTGGTATCGATAGATGTGGTTTTTTCCGAGGCAACACCATTCTTCTCCACCTCTCACACTTCTCCCACTAAGGGGGAGGACGAAGATTGGCTCATCTATAAGGTCACATCATCAAGTTCAGTTGAGACACCGGATAAGGATGGGTCCTCTACTGCGTCTCCCGAAGAACAGTCGACTGAAACTGTGTCTTCCACTACTCCTCTTGTTCCTCCAGTTGGCCAGATTGATGCTCCAGCACAGCCACCTATTGTCCAAGTTTACTCCAGACGACCAAAGACCATTGATACATGTCCTGCGCCAACTCCTTCGTCATCAGATCTCCCTCCGGTCAATCTCCCTCCAGACGACCTTGACATTCCCATTGCTCTTCGAAAAGGTAAACGTCAATGTGAATCTTTATATTTTATTGCAAACTTTGTCTCATATGACCACTTGTCCCCTGGGACTAGTTAATTTATGCTTCTCTAGACTCTGTCTCTGTACCCAAGACAATTCAGGCAGCTTTATCTCATCCTGGATGGCGTGATGCAATGCTTGAGGAGATACATGCACTTGAGGAAAATCGCACTTGGGATTTTGTGCACTTACCGAGAGGAAAGAAGGTAGTGGGTTGCAAATGGGTCTTTACAGTAAAAGTCAATCCGGATGGTTCTGTGGCTAGACTTAAGGCCAGACTGGTGGCTAAAGGTTATGCTCAAACTTATGGGGTGGATTACTCTAACACCTTTTCTCCGGTGGCCAAACTCACCTCTGTCCGCTTGTTTATCTCTCTCGCTGCTTCTAAGCGTTGGCCTTTGCATCAGCTGGATATCAAGAATGCCTTTCTTCATGGTGATCTCTTTGAAGAATTCTATATGGAGCAACCACCTGGGTTTGTTGCTCAGGGGGAGTATGGGAAGTCTGTCGTTTGAAGAAGTCATTGTATGGCTTGAAGCAGAGTCCTCGGGCTTGGTTTGGCAAGTTTAGCGCGGTTGTTCGAGAGTTTGGGCTGCGAAAAAGTAGATGTGATCACTTGGTCTTCTATAGGCGATCATTAGCTGGCGTTATACTTCTTGTTGTATATGTTGATGACATTATCATTACAGGAAGTGACTATGCAGGGATTTCCTCACTTAAGCGGTTCATACATAAGTGGTTTTACACGAAAGACTTGGGCCAACTAAAATATTTCTTGGGTATAGAAGTTTGCCGGAGCAGGAAAGGGATTTTTCTATCTCAGAGAAAATATGTTCTTGATCTACTTGCAGAAACTGGGAAGTTGGCAGCCAAGCCTTGCAGTATTCCAATGGTTCCCAATGTGCATCTCATGAGTGGTGATGGTGATCCATTTGATAATCCAGAGAGGTATAGGAGATTAGTTGAAAAATTAAACTATCTCACTGTGACCCGTCCAGATATTGCTTTCGCAGTTAGTGTGGTTAGTCAGTTCATGTCTGCGCCAACGGTTAACCATGGGGCAGCTCTAGAGCAAATCTTGTGTTACTTAAAAGGAGCACCAGGACGTGGCGTGTTATATGGCAACAATGGACATTCTCGCATAGAGGGTTTTGCGGATGCCGATTGGGCTGGATCTAAAGTTGATCGAAGATCTACTACAGGATACTGTGTCTTCTTTGGTGGAAATTTGGTATCGTGGAGGAGCAAGAAACAACATGTTGTATCTCGATCAAGTGCAGAGTCCGAATACAGAGCTATGGCACAATCCACGTGTGAGATCATGTGGATACATCATCTTTTGACAGAAATTGGTTTACAACATTATATGCCGGCAAAGCTTTGGTGTGACAATCAAGCTGTCTTACATATCACCTCGAATCCAGTGTATTATGAGAGAACCAAACATATCGAGGTCGATTGTCATTTTATTCGTGAAAAGATTGAAGAGAACTTGATTTCCACTGGTTATGTTAAGACAGGAGAGCAGCCAGCCGATTTACTCACAAAGGCGTTGAATGGAGCTCGAGTTGATTATCTTTGTGGCAAGTTGGGCATGATTAATATCTATGCTCCAACTTGAGGGGGAGTGTTGTAGAATTGTAAATAAGTAGAATAGGAATTATAGTAATTCTAGAACATTTTCTTATTTCTAGTCCTTATTGTATTAGGTCTCTTACCATAGTTAGACTCTATTGTAACAGTATATATACCGGTTAAGTCATCAATAAACATATTCTCTTCTCCCGAATTACAGTGTACCGGTAGAAATAGAAAAGTAGTGTCTGTGGGAGGGAGGTAAAGATTTCAGCATAGCACAAATGAAGTTATAATTAGTTTGAATTAAGCTTAAGCTAGCTTCTGTTGGTTGGAGGAGATCTGATCTGTGGTTGGATGATGAGATAGTTCACACCGTTCTACTTGTTTTAAAAATCCAAATCCTAGGTTCAAATATTCCACTACTACTCATCAACAGAATATTTCAACATGCTTGGTCACGAAGAATAGTTTGGCTGGCTCTTAAAGAGGAATGTAAACTGTAAAGCCATAATTGGGTAATTAACAGTGTCATGTCCCCTCTATAATTGTTTAAAATTTAGACGAGACTGTTCAAACAGTTTAGTTCTATCAAAGTTTTCATCTCAACCAGAATAAGGGGATATTTAAAAGAGAATGAGAGAAATATATTTTGATAACCTTTAAGGTAGATAGTGAAGGATTTAAGGCTTCTTGTTAGATGCATCCAACTCCGGTTTAGTGGAATATGTCTGCAATTGCTGTTCATTGGATGATTTAGTAGTTGAGGCGTGGGGGAAGGAGATCTGCTAAAGATTCTGTTTGTTTATTCAGGGATGAATACTGGTATTCAAGATGCTCATAATCTTGCATGGAAATTAGCTTCTGTAATCAAGGGTATTTCACCGATATCTATTCTTAGCACTTACGAACAAGAACGTAATCAGGTATTCATTTCCTCAATTCTTGGTTTACTGATATATATGGTAGTATATATATCACATTTTGCTCTGATTTTTTTTTTTCTGACTCCTTCAAAAAATTTCAGATATCCCAATTTAATACAGAACTTAGTGTCCAAAACTTTAAAGCGGCTATGAGAGTTCCTGCTGCACTTGGTCTTGATCCAACTATAGCAAATGCAGGTGAGCTGCAAACCTGGATTTGGTCTTTATTATAATATTGTAGTTGATTAAAGAGACTATTGTTTTGCCTGTAGTACATCGAGCTCTTAATGACATTGTTGGTTCCGTTCTACCATCCGGACTTCAAAGGACAATATTAGATGGAATATTCAGCTTAGGTCGTGCACAAGTCTCAGATTTTATATTGAATGAAAATAATCCACTTGGATCTGCAAGGATGGCCAAATTGAGACAGATATTTGAAGAAGGACAGAGCCTTCAGCTCCAGTTCCCTGCTGAGGATCTTGGTTTCCGGTTGTGTTTCTACTCCTGTTTTATCCATTTAGCAAAGTCTTCAAGCTAATTTTGTCATTAAACTTTTCCAATTCATCGGCTCCTGATTGCTGGATGCTGACTCGACTCTGAATAGAACTCCAACAATGCCATTTTGGGTGTGTTGCAGATGATTGTTTGTATCTCTACTATAATCCCGTTGATAGATGTTTGCGTTAGTACACTAATTCAAAGTGTTTACATTAGGTATCGTAAAGGAGCATTGGTTTCTGAGGATGATAGGGTGTTGGATGAGCATGAAGCACCTACAGGACGAAGAAGGGACTATGTGCCTTGCTCGGAACCTGGATCAAGGCTCCCTCATATGAATGTTAAACTGCTTTCTGACCCGTCCAGTAAGGTATGGACTCTTTCAAGGGGAGATTGCCTTGGTAGGAGCGGCACTTTGTTAGATAATTGTCTCAGCATATGCTTAATCTCTTGCCACAGATGTAGAGGAGCCATGTGAATCGAATCAAATGGGGCTCTTAGTTGAATTAATTTGAACTTAATTAAACTTAAGTCATGCTTTTCAAACGCCCTATAAAAATCATGCTTCCTTGTAGGAAAAGAGTTATCTCTCTCTTATATAAATAAGCGATCAGTATTGGCGCGTTTTGTATGTACTTGCTTTCCCTCGAAATATACACATTCAACCACTTTAAAGTCGCAGTTAGCTTGGCCCAGCTCTGCTAGGGGGAGTCATCATCTCTTGTTTAATGTCTCCCAATATATTACAATATTCGCCCTGCAGCCTTCTTGTTTCAAATTTGCATTATGTTTACTGACAGTATAAAACCTCACGCAGGAAATACTCTCTACTCTGGACCTTATATCTGGAGATAAGGTTGAGTTTGTCCTTATAATAGCACCATTAGAGGAGTCCTACCGTCTGGCTCGAGCTGCACTGGAGGTGGCAAACGATTTTAAAGTGCCTTTAAAGGTTTGTATAATGTGGCCAAAAGAAAGTATTGATGGAATTGGAAGAAGTGAGGCTGCATTGACACCCTTCAAATCTTTTGAAGAAGTTGTCGAAGTTAAGAGCTCATCAGATTCGCCATCCTGGTGGGACATCTGTCAGATGACGAACAGAGGAGCCATATTAGTGAGACCTGATGAGCACATTGCTTGGCGTACAAAATCCAGAATTGCAAATCCCATCGTGGAGATGAAAAAGGTTTTTCACATTGTTACAAGAGTTGATTGCATATGATAGCACCTTTGTGAAACTCTTGCTCAAAAATGCATAGTAGGCTTGGCATTCCTTCCTGATTTATACTAGCTAGAAAATAAGGTTCAAGTACTTTGTATACCTATATTGATGGGAAGTAGCAGATACCTGCTTAAGTAACTCCCGGACACCACCACAAAAAAAGAAAAAAAGGTACTTTGCTTCTGGCAAAATGGCTTACATGGTCTTGGAAGCTAAGTTATAGGCTTGTACATATACAATTGCAGTCTGGTATGAGCTCGCTTATTTCAAAGTAGTGCTGCTTTATTACTTTACTTTACTACTATTATGGAGACGGGAGTCCCCCACCTGCTTGGGGTAGTCCAGCATAGGGTGAATTACACGACTATGACACCTTAGGCAATGGTTTACGTAAATGACCTTGCTTAAAATGGTTTGCAAGAATGGCTTCAACTAATTTTAAGTAAGTGCTATTACGGGGGCAACACTTCAAGTGATAAAATTGACAAGTGATATTTCGGGGGCAGTATTTTTAGTATAAATTGATAAGTGTTGCCCCCATGGTAGCACTTGACATTTTATCTCTGTCAACATTTTCCTCAGATAACTTGAAGTGCCCTTGCAGGCAGCACTTGCAATTTATACTTGAAGTGCTGCCTCCAAGGTAGTATTTGTCAATTTTATAATGTGAAGTGTTGCTTCTCGATGCTATTTTGCTAAATCATTCTTAAATGGGGACAGAAAACCATAACCAAGGATAAGGGGTATATGAAGTGAAATTGTTTGTCCTGCATAGAAGCCGATGCAATTGACTGAACAAATAACCACTTTTAGCACTGAAGTTGAAGAGATGGCCCCCTTGTCCATAACTTATGGTGAACAAATTAGCCACTTCTAGCATTGCAGTTGAAAAGATGGTTAGCTACCTGCGAAAAAAATTTTGCTCTGAATTGAAACAAATAGCCACTATTTAGATACCATGTCGATGACGTAGCCACTTCTATGGTTTTTAATTAAAAGTATAGCCATCTCTTGCACATATTAGTAAATAATTAGCGACTTTTAAGGCTATTAATTGGAATATAGCCAGTTCTTAAAAAGTAGCTAAAATTTTGTTTTCTGCTTCAAAATACGAAGAGTAATTGAACATGAATTTCAGAAATATTTTTTAGAACTTGTAATGCTACAAGCGAAACTCCAAGCATATAAAGGGGTTTTCGGGAATTTATTGAGCATATAAAGGGCATTAGGACGTCTGAGATTCTTGATTAAAATGGATTGAAAAAATTGTTACTTTCCCGCTTGAATGACATTTTGCGTAAATTACAAAACGTAAGTGACCTTTCTAACGACCAAAAAAAATGAACGATGACATTTCAATGAAATAATAAAAAAATTAAATACAAAAACAAAGAATAGTAATTTCATTCACCTAATTTCAATAATATTGTAGCCCTTAAGTAATGAACTCGGATAACTGAACAAAAAAAAATAAGCTAGCCTTAAAAGACTAAAATTTTGATTTTCACATGGATAGACACCCAACCCATGAAAATTATCAAAATGGGCCCCTATTTAGTAACCTTACCCGAAATGTCACCTCTCTCCTTTTTTAAATTTTTTTTTCACTCATAGCATCCCCTTTATAAAGAAATAAAAAATCCTAGCCCCCATTTTCATCTCTTCTCCTTTATTCTTCCACTATTGTCGCTGCCTCCCTACCCCTTCCACCACGAACTCACCTGCATCTCCTCTTCTCCAAGCTGCCACTGCCGTCGTCACTGTTACGGCGCCAGCGCCGTCAATTTCTTCTTCTTCTCTTTTTTTTTTGGCTTTATGAATTACAATGTAGATTTATCAATGTAAATTCCGGCCAAAGCTACAGTGAGGGTTTGTTTATCATTTTATGGGCAAAAATACACCTCCTACTATTATGGGGATACGAATCCAACTGGCGAGACTAGACTAATCTTAAAAGTCACCGGGCGACCATTTAGGCGGCACAACCATATATACATCTCGCCGCCTAGGGTTTAGGGTTTAGTATATACCACCGCCTTGAGTTATAGGCCAAAGCATTATTAGTCTTTATATTTTACCTTACTTAGGAATTAAATACCCCTCATTACATTGTATTGTACATCAAGCGATTCACCACAGAATCCGGCTATTCTCAAGGATTAAGAATTACTTCACCTTTTCTTACTCATTTCGTCTTGCTTTACTTATTACTGTTTTCATCGTATTTGCTTACTTTTCCGTCGTAATTACTATATTGCTTGTGACCCCAACCATAATTAATTGTTTAACTTAGACGTATAATTTTAGGCATAAATAATCATGTTTCTTCTTCTTTTTTCACCTTTTTCTTAAAAATCCGGTGAGATCTACTAGTTTATAGTTAAAACTTTTTTCTAATATTTAGACCTAGTGTTTTTCTTGTATAAAATTGTATAAATCTTGTATTTTTGTTAAGCTTTTGTATAAAAGCTGTCCAAAATGCTGTATAATTTTTTTTACGAGTTTGTACAATTTTAAAAATTCTTATACAAGTTTATACACTTCAATAAATGTGTATAAAGTTGTATATATTTGTATATGTATGTATATACAATGAATAGACATAGTTTATACACTTCTGTAAATGCGTATAAATATGTATAAGCTTGTATGAGCAATGAATAAAGTTGTATAAATTTTTAGACTTGTGCGCTAGTATGGATATTTGTATAAAATTTAAGTTTTTTGTGTATAATTTTGTATTTTTCTTCTTGCATACGCATTTTTTTTTATGTATTTACATGTATAATTATTATTTTTGATAGATTTGTGTGTATAAAATTATCAAAAAATAATAATTTAAACAAAACTAGCAATAATAAAGATCTGGTGATATAAAATAATCAATCCTGACGTAAACCCAGTGATTTTTAATTTTTTGGCACCGGCCGCCACCGGCATGTCAGTGGCGGGGCAGGGGAAGTTGCACCTAGGGTTTTTTATTTTGAGCGAAATTTTCAAAGGGGGGTGCTATGGTATGTAAGAAAAAAATATGGCTCTTAATTTGTAAATTCCTTGTTTTGAAGTGCTATTTCTTAAAAAAAAAAAAAAAAACTATTTTTATTAGGGCCTGTGTTAGGCTCATGCCTTCTGACACTAGTAGAATATAATAGGGAAAATTATATGGCATAGATATTCATAATAGTCATAAACATAAAATAAACACATTCTTCATTTTTTTATGATTTATAGACATTTAGCCTTATGTATTCCACTATTAGTAGCCATTGCACCCTATGAAACGTCTTCCCTGTTACCTACCTATTCTTAGCATTAATGACTATCCGTATTTTACCTCCTAAATAGTAGCATTAATGATTATCACTTAATCATACGCTAAATATTACTAGCATTTACTACATGGTAAAAGAAAACAAATTAAAAAGTAGTAAAAGTTAACGTTTAGTTAGGCTGGTACAACTTTATAAAGTATGCATGCATTTGTTAGTTATATATATTTTCTTTAATATGCAAGTTATATTTTTTTCTTTAATATGCTAGTTATATATAATTTATATTCATACTCATTTATTCTATGAAAATATGCCTATTATATTCATAGATATCTATAGAATACGTAATGCATATGCTATAATATCATGTCATAATTATTAAAATATGCATTCTATATATATTGATTGTGAACTCAATTGTTTTACTACAATTGTCTTATAATATGATTCTTATTGTTTGTATTTTATTCATTTATATGCACTGAATATGCTACAACAGTAGGTTACACTATATTTAAGGAAAGAGTTTATCTATGCTAATGAAGAGAGATAAAGTTGGATTCTATGCTAATTAAAGAAAGAAATTCTGCGTAAATCTAATTATATAGGGTTATTTTGGCTAACCTTTGTGTAAGATTCCATATGTCTATTTAAATGTAGGGTCTATCTTGATTTTGGCTAGATACGTTATTTTCTCAATATAATATAGATCTTTACATGGAGAGACACCCAATCTATAAAAATTACTGAAATTGACCTCTATTTTCCTATTTTACCCGACATGTCACCCCCTCCATCTTTTTAATTTTTTGTTCACTCATAGCACCCCCCCCCCCCTCCCCTCTTTTTTAAAGAAACAAAAAATCCTAGCCCCCATTTTTCCTCTCTTCTCCTTCCCTCCTTCCACTACCACCGCCGCCTACCCACCCCTTCCACCAGCGACTCACCTTCATTTCCTCTCCTCCAAGCCACTGCCATCACTATTACGCTGCGGCCGTCGTCATTTTTTTTCTTCTTTTTTTTTTTTTTGAATAACAATGTCGATTTTTGATGTCCGATCAAAGCTTCGATGAGGGTTTGTTTATCAAGTTTCTACATCTTTTTTCACTTTTTTCATAAGAACCCGGTGAGATCTACTAGATTTTTGTTAAAAAAAATTTTCTAATGTTTAAATCTAGTATTTTTCTTGTAGAAAATTGTATAGATCTTGTATATTTGTTAAGCTTTTGTGTAAAAGCTATCCTAAACATTGCATAAATTTTTTTATGAGTTTATACAATTTTATACACTTCTGTAAACGTGTATAAAAATGTATAACTCTGTATATATGTGTATATAAAATGAATACACATAGTTTATATGCTTATGTAAATATGTATAAATCTGTATACACGTGTATGAACAATGAATAAAGTTATATAAATTTCAGATTTGTGCACTATTATAGATGTTTGTATAAAGTTTAAGTTTTTTGTGTATATTTTTATATTTTTCTTGCATACGCATTTTTCTATGTATATACATAAATAATTTATTATTTCTGATAGATTTATGTGTATAAAATTATCAAAAAAAATAATTTGAATAAAACCATCAATAATAAATCTCTGGTGACATAAAATAAGCAATCACGACGAGATCCGTTGATTTTTCAGTTTTTCGACCACCAGAGACCGTCGGCGGCAGGTTAGTGGCGGGGGGAGTGGCACCTAGGATTTTTTATTTTGAGAGAGAGTTCAAAAGGGATATTATGCCATGTAATTTTTAAAATAAAGGGGTACTATGCCATGTAATTTTTAAAATAAAGGAGTACTTTGCCATGTAAGAAAAAATTAAGGCCCTTCATTTGTAAATTTATTGCTTTGAGGTGCTACTTTTGAAAGCCCCAATATAATATAGGAAAGAAAACTTCAGTATCTTAGATATTCTTTTTTAATTAATACAATCTAAATCTAAAGGGCGAAGTGCACTAAAGGCCACTTTTGGCAGTGATCTTTAGTTTGAGGCCATTTTTTATTGGTTTTACATGAGAGGCCACTTTTTGGAACTTCAATTCTTTTGGGTTGAACTTCACACAAGTTCAGCCCACAAGGATTGAAGTTCAACTTCAGCCCACCACAAGGATTGAAATTCAACTTCAGCCGACAAGGATTGAAGTTTACGCATCTATACCTAAAAGTTTAGCTCTTACAGATTGAAGTTGAAACTTCATAATTTAGGTATGAAGTTCAACCCACAAGGTTTGAACTTCAGCCCACAATAATTGAAGTTCCAAAAAGTGGTCTCTTATGTAAGACCGTTAAAAAAAATGGCTTCAAACTAAATACCAGTGACAAAAGTGGCCTGTGGGTGAAAATTTTACAAATCTAAACAAATTCCCCATCCCAAAAGACCCACACTATTCGTTGTCTCTCTTTGCCTTTTTTGTGAGAGCGAAAAATTAAAAATCAATTCCAACGCTTGCTTCCAGTGCGCCACTGCCATTATCCACTGTTGCTTCTTTCGTATCGTTGCCTTTCTCGTTGTTAATCAGTTGATCTTTGCTCTATTACTCTTTGTATATAATAATAATTAGTATGTCTTTGTGTGATTTTTCAATTTAAGAACCCTCCACTTATAATTAATGCGATCACAACAAAATTTGTTTCAAGTTTAGAATTAGCACCATCATCAGTATCTATTAAGAGTTTTATTATATTGTCTTCTTCACAAATACATCAAAAATAAAATCTGAGCAAGCAATATACAAGAGATCTATGTTGCCTTAAAACTTTGTGTATTGGGTAAAAATCGACTCGCGATGATTCGCCTCGGTCGTGCGAATCTTAGCCCGCCGAACACGCACCAACAAGACAAGCGCCGAAGCGGTTGAACAAATCGCCGAGGCCATGGCACCGAGGTCGCTATCGAAGGCGAGCCGTAAGCTGAGCTTCGGTCAGCGACTACCTCGGTCAAGCAACAGGGCCTAGCCACCGAGGTCAATCATTCGCACCTCGGTGGATCCCCTCGGTTCAAGCGGCTTTGCAGCCCACTACTTCACTCCACTAACTCCTCCATTTGATGCCCAGATCGTGGGAGACGCATCAGCCGCTGGTGGAGAACGTGGGCAAGGGCTTCATGCCTATAAATATTAGATCATTTTGTATCATAGGCATCCAGAAATATATACTGAAACTCTGCCCAAATTTGTACTCAAAACATTCATATTGAAATACAGTTATTTCTTCGCATTTATATCTTTCCTGTGCATTTATTTGACTTTGATACAAGGAATTGCTTATATTCGAATCCAAATTCGATTTGTTGTCCTAAAACTGATTTAGGCCCATACAAATTGGCGCCGTCTGTGGGGATATAAGCAGTAACGCTTTGTTCCAAAGTTTCACGTCCGTTTTTCACCAAAGCTTACGATTTTGCGACATTATGGCCGACAATGGCGATAACAACAGTGAGAGGGCTGGCGTTCCATTGAACCAACAGCCCATCTCACCCATGACAACTGAGGAGTTCCAGATCTACGTTGTCACCACGCTAAGAGCTCTCCAAACCAGGTAGGATGAGCAAGCCAGCATTAACGCTGAGTTTCGCGCCTCGTTAGAGGCGAGGAACATCGCAGCCCCGAACAGCACCCAGCCTTCGGCTCCTGGTGGAGGCATCCCGCCCTTCGTTCCTCCGGGCGCGACAACAGGGGGACCTCCCAATGGGGCCACGTCTGAGGGCTCGGGGAATAATCCAACTACCACGCCACACTTCGGGACGTTTCCCTCAGTGGCTGAAACAACGTCCTCGGTTGACGTTGAAAAAATGAGCAGGGATATCGAAGCTCGCATCGAGGTGCGAGTGGAAAAGCGCCTTGAAGGCGTGTCGGGGATAACCAAGGAGGAAGACGACCTCGATATCGATCAATACAGGGAGCTGCCCTTCAAGCCCGAAGCGGCTCCAGCCCCAACTCCCAAGGGCTTCAAACTCATATTCCTGAAGAAATACGATGGGACCACCGATCCCAAAGAGCACATAAGGGAATATATGGCAATGGTGAAGAGCAACGACTTAACGGCCATACAGCTCGAGTCGATGTTCTTGAAGAAATTCGGGGAGTCGTTAGAGAAGGGGGCCCTACGTTGGTATATGTGTCTGCCAGCGGGGTCGATCTCCTCATTTAAGAAAATGTCAAGCGCCTTCATCAAGGCGCACACCGGGGCTCAAAAGATCCTCCAAAGGAAGGAGGATATATGTGAAGTGAAGCAAAAGCCCGGTGAGCCACTGAAAGAATTTCTTGAGCGGTTCCATGCCGAACGCATGGAGTTGCCTTGGATGGACGATACCTTGGCCATTATGGCGTTTGAAAAAGGTATCAATATTCGCAATTCTGACGCCGCCGCTGAATTGCGAAAGGAACTCCAACAATACCAGGTCCTAACATGGGAGGATCTGCATAGGCGCACTTACTCTAAAATCAGGTTGGAGGAGGCTGAGTTCAAGAGCCGAGGTTATCATCAACGTAACCGAGGTGAATCTTCAAATCGCGCCGAGGCGCCGCGAAGTAACCCAAAAGGGAGGTATGAGCCATACACCTCGACGAGACAGTATGTCAGCCAAAGGCTAGGGAACACCTTCGGCAGCTCATACCCAAGTTCAAACATAAGCCAAAGGCTCGGGGGGAAAGTTCAGCCCAATACGAACCAAAGAACTCCCTCGAGCTCCGCTTCGGCCCCAAAAAAGGATCTGCCTCGTATCCAAGACTACAATTTCAACATATCGACCTCAGAGCTGGTCAATGTAGTCAAGGGGACTGCCGGGGTAAGGGTTCCCAAGGATATGAGGACCCCGGCAGACAAGAGAGACCACAATCTGCACTGTGAATTCCACGCAGATTATGGCCATAGGACCGAGGATTGCAAAGCTTTGCGCCTCGAGGTAGCTCACCTGCTAAAGAAGGGAGTCTTGGCCGAGTTCCTCACTGACAAGGGGAAAGACAATTTCTCCAAGAACCGGGGTGATGGGCAACCACCTCGGGCTCCACCCCTGGAGAGAGTAGTGAATATCATTACCGGAGGATCAGAGGTGAACGGCGTAAACTTCGCCGCGGCCAAGAAATTCGCCAAACTCTCCATCACCATGGAGAAGAGAACCCGAGTTGGAGGCTCGGGCAAAGACATTGTGTTTGACGAAGATGACTGCGATGGGATGATGCTTCCCCATCACGACGCTCTGGTCATCATGCTAAGAATCAACGACTCCGACATCAAAAGAGTCTTGATCGACCCCGGTAGCTCGGTCAATATAATCAGCTACGGGGCTGTTAAGAAAATGTGGCTGAAAAGGGAAGTTGTTCCCAAATCAACAGTGTTAGCTGGATTCAACAACTCCACGGAGAAAACGTTGGGTGAGATCACACTCAAGACATTCGCCGAAGGAGTTACTAAGGAAACACTGTTCCAAGTCATGCCCGAGAATCTAGCCTACAATGTGATCCTCGGAGGGCCATGGATCCACTCCATGGAAGCTGTTCCCTCCACCTTACATCAAGTGATTAAATTCCCTACACCTTGGGGAGTTCAATCAATCAAAGGGGAGCAACGAGTAGCGAGGAAATGCTACTCGGTTGCGCTGAAAAGTGGAGTCGCCCCGAGCGGGCCAAAGAAATAGCAACCAACGCTACCGGGGTCAAGCGAGGCGAACCTCCAAAGTGAGATTGAAAAGATCCCGGCATGCGTTCAGGAGCCTCGGAAACAAAAAGCCAAGGACTCCACCATTAAAGAGCTGGATTCTTTCACCTTATTGAAAGAATTCCAAGAGAGAAAGGTGTATATCGGCTCGGAGTTGGACCCGGAGTCGAAAAAGGCGATCATCGAAGTTTTGAAGTCCAACAATGATTGTTTTTCTTGGTCTCATTCAGACATGACTGGTATCGATCCGGAGATCATGACCCACAAACTGAATGTGGACCCAAAGTTCACCCCGGTGAAACAGAAAAAAAGACCTCACGCCGGGGTCAAAAAGAGAGCAATCGAAGATGAAACCACGAGGTTGCAAGAAAATGGTTTCATAAGAGAGGTGAAATACCCCGAATGGTTGGCAAACGTGGTGGTTGTACCGAAGAAGAATGGCAAGTGGAGAATGTGTGTAGACTACACTGACTTGAACAAAGCTTGCCCCAAAGATTCTTATCCATTACCACAAATTGACAAGTTAATAGACTCCACGGCTGGACACAAACTATTGACCTTCTTGGATGCATATTCGGGCTATAATCAGATCCTCATGGACCCGAAGGACGAAGAAAAGACCTCCTTCATCACCGACCGAGGTACCTTCTGTTACAAGGTGATGCCCTTCGGGTTGAAGAACACCGGGGCGACCTACCAAAGGCTGGTGTGTCGCATGTTTAAAGAGTACATTGGAAAGTCTATGGAGGTCTACATAGACGATATGCTCATCAAATCGATCCGAATGGAGGATCATTTGAATCACCTGAGGGAGGCCTTTGCTGTGTTGAGACAATATTGCATGAAGTTGAATCCTGAGAAGTGCGCCTTCGGCGTTGGATCAGGCAAATTCTTGGGATTCATTGTCTTTGAACGAGGCATCGAGGCTAATCCTGACAAAATCAGAGCTATTGAAGAGATCCCCGAGGAGCTAACCGGGGTGAAGGAAGTTCAACGCTTGACTGGCCGAGTCGCCGCCTTGAGTCGATTTATCTCAAGGTCCTCGGAGCGATGCCACAAGTTCTTCTCCATTTTGAGAAAAAACAATCACTTCGAATAGACACCGGAGTGCAAACAAGCGTTGAAAGACTTGAAACAATATTTGGCTAATGCACCGTTGCTTGCCAAGCCAAAAGAGGGTAAAACATTGCTAGTCTACTTGGCGGTGTCCGAGGTATCAGTCAGCGCTGTGCTGATTCGGGAAGAGGATGGCAAACAACAACCCATCTACTATGTGAGCAAGACACTCCTCGACGCCGAAACCAGGTACCCACACTTGGAAAAACTAGCATTTGCTTTACTTGTTACTGCTCGGAAGCTACGGCCCTACTTCCAATGTCACCCAATAGCGGTAGTTTCAACCTTCCCCTTACGGAGTATACTGCATAAACCTGAATTATTTGGGAGGTTATCAAAATGGGCGGTAGAGCTAAGCGAGTATGACATCACCTATCAACGTCGGACTGCTATTAAGTCTCAAGTCTTGGCAGACTTCGTGGCCGATTTTAGTATTAGAATTTTGCCCGAGGCTGAAAAGGAAAACTCCATGGCTAAGGGAGCCACCCCGGGACTATGGATACTTTACACCGATGGGGCAACAAACTCCAAAGGTTCGGGGTTAGGCATAGTCTTGAGAGCACCCACCTGGGAGAAAGTCAGGCACTCGGTTCGGTTTAAGAAAGTAACCAACAATGAAGCAGAATATGAGGCAGCTTTAGCAGGTTTGGAGCTGGCTAAGGAAATGGGGGTTGAAAGAATCGAATTGAGATGTGATTCACAGTTGGTAGTGAACCAGGTCCTCGGTGATTATACGGCTCGTGAGCCCAGAATGTAATTATACTTGGATCGGGCGCAAAGAATCTTGGCCCAATTCCAAGAATGGCAAGTTAAACAAGTGCCTCGGGAGGAAAACACCGAGGCTGATGCTTTGGCTAATCTTGGTTCGGCGATCGATGAAACTCACTCGGGGACTGACTCGGTGGTTCGACTGTTGTCCGCACAAATGAGAGAGATGAAGTTGCAAGTCAATTCGGTGGACAACCGATGGGATTGGCGAAGTAAGTTCATCTCCTACTTCGACTCGGGGACTGTCCCCAAGATAAAAAGGAAGCAAAGAAGCTAAGGACCCAAGCAGCCTCGTATCACATGATCGAGGGTAATCTATACAAGAGGTTATATTGCGGCCCGATGGCCAAATGTTTGGGTCCCGATGAGGCAAGGTATGTGATGGCCGAAGTGCATGAAGGCGAGTGTGGCAACCACTCAGGGGGAAAGTCCTTGGTGCGTAAGTTATTAAGAGCTGGGTACTATTGGCCCACAATCAGTGCCGATGTGAAGGCCTTCGTGCAGAAATGTGATAAGTGCCAACGCCATGGGCGGCTGATCCACCAGCAGGCCGAGCCTCTACATTCAGTGGTATCACCATGGCCCTTCATGAAATGGGGGATGGACATTGTTGGACCATTGCCCAAGGGAAAAGGGTGGTGTTCGTTTCATCTTAGTGTTAACTGATTACTTCACAAAATGGGTGGAAGCAGCGGCTCTCGCCGAGGTAAAGCAAAAACAAGTAATCGACTTCATCAAGAAGAACATCATCTACAGGTTCGGCGTCCCAAGAGAAATTGCTTGTGACAACGGTAAACAATTCATGGGGGCAGCTATCACTGATTTCTTCAAGCAGTGGGGGATCAAAAGAATAGCCTCGACTCCTTATCACCCAAGTGCCAATGGCCAAGCTGAGTCTTCGAACAGGATCATAATTGAAAATCTCAAGAAAAGACTCGATGAGAAAAAAGGCCCTTGGCCCGAGGAGCTGCCCGGGGTTCTATGGGCTATGCGAACAACTAAGAAGAACAGCACCGGTGAGACTCCCTTTTTACTTGCTTATGGCATGGACTCCCTCATCCCCGTAGAGGTGGGCAAACCAAGCCTTCGGTACGCTCACACTGCCGAGGATGCAAACCAAGAGGCAATGCGCATAGAGTTGGATCTGCTCGAGGAGAAAAGGGAGCTAGCTTTGGTTCAGTTAGTTGCTCAAAAGAGGCAGATCGAAGCATATCTCAATAGAAAAGCCAAACTTAGGGACTTCAAAGTTGGAGATTATGTGCTGAAAACTGTGAATCAATCAACAAAGGAAGATAACGGGGGAAAGCTCATTGCAAATTGGGAAGGACCCTATAGAGTCAAGGCAGTTGTTGGAAAAGGCTCTTATCAAATCGAGAGTCTGCAAGGAGAACCCGAACCTCTGAATTGGAATGTCTCCAATCTAAAGCGATACTACTTCTAGTCGAGGTAAACACCTTTCAATCTTTTTAAATTAAACAGCCCCGAGTCGAACAACGCTCCCATGGCATTGATAGAAAATGTACTAACTTGCTCCTCGTTCTATCTTTTTGCTTGACCTTTTCAGGAAGCGAACCGAACCGTCTCCAGTGCCCGGATCTTCATCAAGATTCGAGACCGAACACTGGGGGGGAGTGAGAAGGGTTGATATCGAGGTCGACATCAAGCCTCCCAATCGAAGCTTATCTATCCGACAACCGGGGACTTACGCCCGAGGATTAGATTTAGTACATTGTAAATTAGCCCCGTAGCGGTGTATTGTCAATTTGCCTTTATTGAAAATTTGTTTTTAAGTCCGTTTCGACTTGGTTTTATGTACATAGCCGACTTTTGGCTCGTTGATATCAATAAAATGACTCTGGTTTTGCTCATTTTATCTGTGTGAATCTTGCATTCCAAAGCTGCACAATGCATCGACTCGAGGGCGAGACGTCATCCTAAGTTTGCATCGATTAAATTCAGTTAAAGTCTTGCAAGTATATCATTTATTTTCAAAGTGTTCGGTATATGTAAAAAGCCAACACACGAAGCAAAGACACAAATAGTCTTTCATTTAAAAGCCCGAAGGCTGAGAGTATTTACATTCAAAAAATGACCCGAAGGTCTAAAGTACAAGCATAAAAGCCCGAAGGCTTACAAAACAACGCTACAAGAAGTCTATGCCTCGGGAGAATCACCTCCGTCCTCGGATCCCCCCTCGGTATCTTCATCACCTTCTTCCTCTTCATCGCCGCTCGAGACTTCACTTGAGGGAAGTTCGTCGATGATGGCTTGGGCTTCAGCCGACTTGACCTCGGCTTTTTCAATATCTTCGTCCAAGTTGATCTCCCCGGCGCGGCATCGCTTGAGCAGCTTCAACCGAGACTTGATAATGGCCCATCGTTTGTCGAGCTCGGCCCTCTTGACCTTGAGCGCAGCCCTACTCTTTCGATCCGCAATTTCATCTTGAAGGGCTTCGATCTCAGCATCCTTAGCCGAAAGCTTGGAGTTCTCACTCTCCAACTTCTTGATATGGAGCAGATGATTTTTCAGCTGTTCGTGATGCTTTTTGGCCATATTCACGGCCTCGGTCTTTGTTTGGGCCAGCTCAGCTCTTAACCTCGAAGCTTCGTCTTCCAGCCTCGAGCGCTCGGCCTGGAAGTCGTCACCGAGGATTTTGATCTTAGCCTCGGAATTCGCCTCGGCCTCGCGCAGATCGGACTGGGACTTGGCTAAATCAGCCTTCAGCGAAGCTATTTGCGCATTGAATTTGTCCCTTTGCTGATCTCATAAGCGAGACACGCACCGAACCTCGGCTGTCCTCGAGGATTCAACCTCGATGGCCTTCAGGGATAGGATGAAGCTCTGAGCAAAGATTAAAGAATCGAGGTCAGCTACAAAACGAAGGTAAAAATACAAGTTTTTCAATTCAAGTATGGTGAAACCAAACCATTTAACATTATTCGAGTATTTCGAAGACGAGAAAGAACCCCAAGTCAGTAAAGTAGTTAACCAAACACAAGTAACAAGTTCGTCTTAGAACTCAGCTTGGGAAAAGCATGATTCAGGTAGCCGACGGGGTCAGGTACCAGTAGTGAGAATAGCAAAGGGGGGCTGGACACTAGTTGTGCGAGTGGAATGACCCAACTGGACCGCGGGACAGAGTCGAAACCCAATCATATGAGATTTCCACTGCTTTAAACTACCTCGCCTCCGAAAGCACCGTGGAGAGCAACAAAAGTCCACAAACCACCTAATTGGCACCAACGACCCGGAAAGGTACCGCCACCTTGTTCAGGCTTTCCAAAGAAAGCCCATCAAGTGAATGAAGGCTGACTTTGATAGAACTACGGTAAGTGGAAGGAAAGCCTTTATCAACCATCATCAGGAATTCTTCAAATGGCAAATTATTCAATACCTCATTGAGGAGGGTAAAATCCAACTTGATGGGAATTCAAAAATAAAGAAAAAAGCTAGCCTAAATAAGACTTGGAAGCCATAGTGCTATATAGTTGGCCAGAAGTAAACTCCTACATAACCTTGTCCTCGGTCGGCCCCAACAAAGGCGTGAGGCTTAAGAGCTCTTCTCGGCCGCAAGCTAGCAAGTTGGAGGAAACTGGCACCTCAAGTCTCCGATAAGACCCCACCGAGGATGAAATCCTCGCAGGTTCGGAATGTGCCCTAACCGCCCCGGTGCCAGCCCCTTCTTCAAGTGTAGCAGTGCCAACCTCCGCGACTTTAGCCTTGCCCTTAGTTTTTGCCGCAGCTACCTCGGGTTCGAGCTCTTGACCCTCGAGGTCCACTACCTCAACTGCTCCCCGACTTCCAGCAACAACGTCATCGGGCTCGTCGACCAGCCTTCGGCGCCCCTCAACTGCTGCTCGGGTTGGGGAGGAATTTCCGCCTCGGTGCGAGGAGTCACCGAGCGGGAGGGCTTCTTTGAAGTTTCCCTCTTCCTCTTCACGCCTGCAACAAGGGAAGAAGTTAAAGAATAAGAGAGCAAAAAAGGAACGACGCCTAATGATGCGAGTCGAAGACGAAGATTACCTTTGGAAGTCCCTTGATCGGGAGCTCCCTTTGATGTTTTTGAAGACTTGGAAGCCTTCAGCCCTTTATACTCGCCAGCCACCGCAGCCAGATCATCATCTGACTCGGTCTCCTCCCCATCCTTCTTCTTCTTCTTCTTCTCCTCCTTCTTCTTCTTACTCTTCTTAGTGTTGATGGCACGATTTGGGAAACCTAGCACCGAGGGAAGGAAAGTTAGAAAAACAAAGTCAAAATCTCAAAACGACCCACCTATCAGAACATCACCAAAAACCTACCGTGCCTCTTGCACTGCCAACCGAAGTCGGCAGCCATTTTCATCCACGTCCTCTCGGGACGTTTGCGAGCCTTGGTCATCGCCTTCACCCATTCAGTCAACCCCGCGGGGGGAATGATATCGACCTTGTTGGCTGAAGAGACAACAGCGAAATGAAGTCAATTAACATGGACAAACCACCGAGGAGTGAGATATGAAAGGAAGAATACTTACGTGTGTTATTCCATCGTTCGGGGAAATTGGGCTCGGTGGATAAAACTTTTGTCTCCAACAAGATGTACCGATCGCTCCAACCCCGGTCCCCGTGATCCTCACTCTTATGAAGAAGGGCAAACTTGCCCCGGTTATTCAGCGCCACGACCCCGGCCTTGTGAAAGTAGGGGTAGTAGAGCGAGATGAGGTGTTGAAAAGTGAAATCAACCCCGGCTTTCGTGCACAACCAATCCATGCACTGAACAACCCTCCAAACGCCGGGGCCAAGTTGAGCCAAACATAAGTTGTAGGCTCGGCAAAAATCATCAATTACTCTATGGACCGGGAGGGAGAAGCCGAGGGTGAAAGGGTAAGTATAGGCGAAAGAAAACCCTTCAATGTTGTGGCACACCCGACTTGTTGGATCAGGTATGATCACTTTCACCTTGGGCGCGAATTGACACTCCCTCCGAACCCGTTCAATGTGAGCTTGAGTTATGCGGGTCGAAGTGGTGTTCACCGGGATGTTCCTGTTCTTCTCCTCCTGCTCGGCTGTCTGAGCTTGCAGCTTCAAGTCCTTGGTGTTGTCAAAATGGGAGGGGATTATTTGATGGGGCTCGAGCTCTTGCTCGAGGGGAATCACCGGCCCAGAGGATCCCCCCTCGGCGGTGTTCAAGCCCTCGGTCTCGCCCATGGCGTCATCGCCCTCGGCGTCGTCACCTTCACCATCACCTCCGTCATCGTCACCTCTGAGGAAGGCGTCACTAAAGTTACTCATCATGACGTCGTCAAGCGCGACGTCGTAAGTGGCGCATAGCTCTGGCCTTACGGCGCACTACGCCACCAGCACCTGATGACACTTCACCACCCTCCGCCACCGCCGTTGAGGTCACCGGCGCAATGGCAACAACATCGCCACTAGCAGTGGCTATAGCCAAGGGCGGAGCTTGCACCCTCTCACCTGAATCACTGGAATCTTGCCTGGAGATTGTAGTAGACATGGTGGCAGTTTAAGATTGAGGATTTCTTGAAAAGTTTTAGATTGAAAGAAGTATGAAGATTGCTTCTCACTTTAACACTGTTGATCGCACAAAGATGGAAGTGGAAAAGAAGGACTGGTAGAGGGGTATTTATAGGTTTGGAGAAGCCAGGGGGTGGCTCAACGTCATCATTGTAACGCTGGGAGAACCGAAATTACGGCGCGACCGTTCAAGCCGCCAACAGATGGATGACACGTGTCCAGGAGAAGAGACCTGATGGGATTCGAATCGTTGACAAGTTTTGAAACGCTTGGATAAGATCGAGCCACGTCACTTTCCCGCTAAAACTTCACTCCACTCCTCGGTTACCTCGGTAGGCAACCGAGGAGTGGGGGGACTATCTGTATTGGGTAAAAATTGACTCGAGATGATTCGCCTCGGTTGTGCGAATCTTAGCCCGCCGAACACGCACCAACAAGACAAGCGCCGAAGCGGTTGAACAAATCGCCGAGGCCATGGCACCGAGGTCGCTATCGAAGGCGAGTCGTAAGCTGAGCTTCGGTCAGCGACTACCTCGGTCAAGAAACAGGGCCTAGCCACCGAGGTCAATCATTCGCACCTCGGTGGATCCCCTCGGTTCAAGCGGCTTTGCAGCCCACTACTTCACTCCACTAACTCCTCCATTTGATGCCCAGATCGTGGGAGACGCATCAGCCACTGGTGGAGAACGTGGGCAAGGCCTTCATGCCTATAAATATTAGATCATTTTGTATCATAGGCATCCAGAAATATATACTGAAACTCTGCCCAAATTTGTACTGAAAACATTCATATTGAAATATAGTTATTTCTTCGCATTTATATCTTTCCTGTGCATTTATTTGACTTTGATACAAGGAATTGCTTATATTCGAATCTAAATTCGATTTGTTGTCCTAAAACCGATTTAGGCCCATACACTTTGATTTTAAAAAAAAAAAACGAGTAGATCTGCTCATTCTATTAATTATTTTGCCAACCAGCTTCAATTGATTCTAGTTGCGGTTTCTAAAAAGTGTCTACAAGTGGGAGTGCTTATAGTATTGATTTTTGATGTTTGAATGTAGTGGGGTTCCTTTAAACGTATGTGTGATCTTCAAAAATCTCAAGTTAAAAATCTTCAAATGGCATTGGATACGGGTGAATTTGAAAATGGTAGGACTTTGAATCAAGAATTTGATCTTGCTGGAGCTATTAACACTCGTTGAGGTTCACACTACAAATCTTTTAAGAACTTTGTTAGTACGTCTAACTTTATTAACGATGTTCTTGATATTATTGTTGTTGATGGTTAATCTTAGACAAAAGAGCAAAGGCTACAGGATATCGTGCAAAGATTCAAACATTTGAGGTTGCTTTAGAAGGTGTTTGTTGACCAGCTTATAAGCATTTTTCGGCTTATTTCAATGTTTGGTGTTCCCCAATTTGTTTTTTTCAATTTATAAGCACTTTTGGTTTACCAAAAATTTTACCAATTTATCCTTAATAATAACTCCTAATGCCTGAAATATCCTAAGTGAAATTAAATCCCTAACCCATGCTATCACGTTACTCCCTCCTGTTTTCACCATTTCTTTCCAATCTAGCACCTTAACTTCTTTTTTTCTTCTAAACAAATATTTTTGTACTCGTTATGTATGTTTTTGTTTTTTCGATTGAAAACTTGAGTCAAATTATCAATTTATTTTTAGCTTATGACATATTTTAGCTCAACACAATACTACTAAAAATTATCTTATCTTATCAGTTTTAAATTAATAATAAATTGAGATAAACATTATTTTTAATTTGAATTAATCTAGAATTTAAAATCTTGTAATAATTATTTCGTAATTGGTGTAGATAGCTATAAGGGTATTCAAGCATGTTTTAATAGAAAAAGTGCTTATCAACATTTTTTTCCGAAGACTCCAACTGCTTATTATCAGTTTCAGCATTTTTATCCAAACACTTAATTGCTTATTTATTAAATCAGCTCCAACACTTAATGCTTATCAACTACTTTAAATCAGCTAAGCCAAACAGGCTCTTAATGTTACACTGAATAAAGATGCTTTAGAGATTACAAATGAGCTTTTCATTTCTTGAAACATATTCATAATACTCTCATCAAGAATGAAATTTTGATACAAAATTTTGATGAGCTTTATGTTAATTCTAGACGGTCTCGACGTACAACTCTAACTAAAGTTCTTGATTATTCTTACATCACTATTGCGTTGAAGTATTTTGTAAGATTATTGACTGAAAACTTCAAAAAATCAATGATCGTTTTAATGAGGTGAAAACATATTTGCTTATTGGAGTAGCTTGTCTGAATCAAATTGACTCATTTTCTATCAAAAAGATACTAAGAATGGCTGAACAATATCCTAATGAGTTTGATGAAGTTATTACGGGTAGTCTAAAGAATCAGTTGGAGACTTATATTTTTTATGTTCGTGATGTTCATAAACGGTTCTCCAATCTAAATTAACTAGGTGATCTTTCTGAAATATTAATTAAGACAAAGAAGCATTGAACTTATCCGTTTATATTTTGCCTTGTGAAGTTCACTTTGCTCCTAGCAGTTGCCACTGCTACAGTTCAAAGAGCTTTTTAGGTAATGAAGTTGATCAAGAGTGAATTGCGAAACCAAACGAATGATGATTTCGCGAGCGGTTGTATGGTACCTTATGTAGAGATAAAAATATTTTGTAATATTTCTGATGAGAGCATCATGAATGAAAACTCGTAGAATACAATTGTGATAATGTATTTTTATGGTTTCCTAAATTAAGAACTTCTTTTTTTTTTTTGACATCTTCATGTATTTACTTATTCATATGTTGAACCCACTTAGTGAACATCTTTGGTATGTCATTTGACAAGATGATTATTCTGAATCATCATCAAGTTGTGGCCAAAATATTGATAAATTGGTTCAATTGTGTATAAGCAGATAACAGGTGGAGGAACCTGAACGATTTTCAAAAATAAATATCTCATTTTTATCCTTGAGGACAAGGATCATTCTATGGGGGAGTAGTTGTTATTTTCCAGGTTAATTGGGAAATTAATTAGGGAATTAACCATGTACCCACTAGGAGGAGGGCATGAATGGTCAATTCAGAATAACGATCTAGGTCCAATTGTGAATTACGGGTCCAGAAGTTAGGTGGTTAGCTTTGATTTTTATTAGGTTCTGGTGTACTAACCTGGAGAAAACGTGTATACTGATATCAAAAGTAATAAGATCTTATCTCTATGATTCTTATTCATGGGCTCTACTTTCTTGAATTCCTTAGAGAATCGTTTACCATTTTATCTAAGTCAAGATTAGAAGTATCATTATAGTTAACATATTCTCAAAAAAAATAATTTATTGTGAAATTTAGATTCCAGCACTCACACAACATACATCCATAGTGAAGAGGAAAAGTTGAAAAATTTAAGTGCCTCACAAATTTGAATATTTGAGTATCATGGCTTGGATATCCTTTATTGGTTAGCCGTGTGGCATGAAATATAGAAA